>CP139507.1:13973692-14651976 GCA_021014915.2 Artemisia tridentata subsp. tridentata
ATTGCATGTAAAGCTCTTGCGGCTAACCAGAAAATAAGCAGATATGGTTCTACAAAAGTTGTGTCATGAACTCAACATTAGATCATGAAACTATCAATATTTAACTAAAAAAGGTATACCGTAAAAAAAAAAAAGCTTCTGCAATGAATATGGATCTCAACTGCATTGACAACATTGCTATATGCCTTATTGACACAGTTTGTGAATAAATCACTTCTGGCATTTGAATATAAAGTTGACACTTGCATTTTGTTGGCTCTTAGGATCTGATATTGTGTTTCTTGTGTCCTAAATAAGTCGTTAGATGCTAGGGATTAGCATTATAATTAAAAACTCACTTGGATGCCACCTGAAGGACACCTTGACTCATATATGAAGGTCCAAGATAGCAGGTTTGATGATGGATTGAAATACATAATTGTTTATTGTGGATCAAAATGTGTTGGCATCAACATCTTCCGTCCGTTTATATATTTATAAGTAATTAATACTCCGTATATTTGATAGGATTACGAAACTGCTATCAGATGAACCACCAGTTTATCTAAAAAGCACTTTAGAAGGTTGTGAACTCTCTAAGTTTACTGTGGGTACTTTTTTAAATATTAACTCGTTTGACATGTTATTATTAAGACGTAAGGTTCTCTTGATCCAAATTGATTCTTATGATAGAAATTGGTTCAAAATTTTCATCTTCACAAGATACTGATCAAATTTCTGATGTTAAAAGTTCAGCATTATGTTAAACAGCAATTAGAGATACAGGTTAAGGAATATACTCAGTGATATAGAGATAAAGGCGGGAGCTCTAGAGAATCTAAGTTGGGAAAACTCAATGGTGCCCGCTTAAACGTTTTCTTTCTTTGGTAAAGAAGACACAATATAACTTTTCATAGTCAGCAGATTAAAAATATGAGAATGGCGTGAATTATAGGATCTTTTGCAGAAAATTGTTTCATATATACTGCAAATAGGATAGTTTTGGGTTATATGTTGCAAATGAGTATGGATTATAATTGGTATATTGTGTTTTAAGAACCCTCGGGATGACTTTCGATCTGTTTGACCTTTTTGTAGTTTTTTTTATCTATATTCGTGTTTGGCACGTTAGAGGAATAAAACCCGAATTGGACCACATTTAAGTAACTTGGTCAAATTGCTACGTTATCTGTTTTAAAATATTGTCGACTTGTTGAATGTTTGCACATGTGTCGTAAAGAATTGAAAACAAAATTAGAGTGCCATGTCAATAAAAATGTATGACAGGCATGAAGAGAGCGGCACCAGTGCTTAGAAACCATATTGTTTGTTGAAATCGGAAAATCGTGTTCTGTTCTAATACAGGTTTATCTATGTTAAAACTTTGGATTACTTATGACACTGACATGATGAAATGACTCGCAGATCCGAAGCTCCCAAGTTTGTTAAGAATGCTTTTATGGGCTCAAAATCAGCTTGATGAAAAGGCAGTTTATCCACGCATCACAGATCTTTTCACAGCTGCTCTTGAAGATCCGTCTGTTTAATTGAATTTGATTCGATTACATGTGAATTCCAGGTACGAATTAGCAAATCAAAAGAACGTGAAACAGAAACTTGGTGTTAGTGTTTGGGTTATAAAATGTTTTCATGATGTGTTACAATTCTTAGTGTTCTGTGTTTTAGAATGAAAGTTACAAAAATCTCTTGTTAAATAATGGCTTCAGAGTTTCAGTAGTCAACTTCCCGATTCTAGTGTTTTGTAAAGCTAGCAATGTTAGCTGCTCATGCAGTCGGGCTGATTGGGTAATAAGTCAAAGCGTATAATTTTCAATGTGCATTATTGGGACATAGTGCCTGTGAAAATCTTACAATCGATTGTTTTTAGTCCCTTAAATGCTCCGCACATAAGTAATGAATAGTATTACAATGGCCCTGGTTGGGTAATGGATAGGTTGATGATCTGACTTAGTAGCAAAGTGTTTAGTTTTCATAATGTAGGTTGCCTGATGAGGAGGGTAAGTGAACTGGCAGGGGAGTGCATGATGAAACTACATGGTCCTAACAATGCACTTCCGTAGGAGGTAAGGTTGGTTTCCAATTGGATTGATCTATCAATGCTAATGATGCCTGTTAGTTTATTAAGTCATGCCATTCTAAGTGAGGTTGTAGCTACTTGTCTGTGCTTGATTTAACATCTATACAGGAAATGTAGTTAGTCTGAAGTGTCTTTCCAGCGGTGAGTAAGGGATAGCTATAACCCACATGATGATGCCATCCAAATGGGTTCTTTAGGTCATTCTGCTAGTTAGTGATCTATTAAGGATCCTTCGGTATGGAAATGTAGTCATGAGTTTATGGTTTGGTGAATTTTAAGGTGAATATGGGCTGCTTGGGATAGTAGTTACAGAGCTGCTATACAGTTTGTGTATGCTCTTTTGTAGTCAGTTTTGTGATGGTTTTTCAGTCCTGTTGTTTTTGAATAAGGATTTTGGGTCTGTCCAAATCTATGAAGCACGGGGACGGCTGTAGGGTGTGGGTAACCGTTTCGGGGACTTCCCGGGGACGAAAACACCAGAGAAATGGCTTGGGGACGTCCCAAATTCCGGGGACGGCGGCAGAGAGAAGATGGAGACGTTTCCATTGATTATGGGGACGTTTCCTAGCCCATTTAGGGTTTTAAATTTATGGTGTTTAATTTATACTAGTAGTATGCTAAATTTTTCCGGCGAGAAGGTTGGTTTAACAGGGAAGACCAACTATATGCAAAAGAAACAGGGAAGATGAAGTGCTCTAAAATCTTATTGGTCTAATAATGGACAGAGAAACTTCTTTTGTACATTCTTAAAAAGTCACTTGATTTCGTAAAAACCTGAACCTGAGTATTATTTTTATTTATATTGTTATTATAAAATTTAGTGGCTTGTTTCATTTCAAAAATATACATCCATGTGGTTTACCCAATTTCGCACTATACATCCAATTTTTTTTTTCTTCTTATACATCCCTCAGTTAGTAAAAGTTAACCTATATACATCCCTCCGTTAAAATAAGGACAAACGGAGCAAACCATTTATCCGTTATCTACTAACGAGATAGAAAGTGTTTGCACCGTTAGTCCTATGGGTTAACTCTATTTGCACCGTTAGTCCTTTGTTACGTTTTCGTCCGCTTTTTTACGTTTTCGTCTTCATTTTTACGTTTTCGTCCGATTTTTTACGTTTTAGTCCGATTTTTTACCTTTTTGTCCTGTTTTTTACGTTTTCATCTGTTTTTTACGTTTTCGTCCGATTTTTTACGTTTTCGTCCGCTTTTTTACGTTTTCGTCCGTTTTTTTACGTTTTCGTCAGATTTTTTACATTTTCGTCTGTTTTTTTCGTTTTCGTCCGACTTTTTTCGTTTTCGTCCCTTTTTTTACGTTTTTGTCTGTTTTTTTACGTTTTCGTCCCATTTTTAACGTTTTCGTCAGTTTTTTTACGTTTTCGTCCGCTTATCTACGTTTTCGTCCCTTTTTTTACGTTTTCGTCTTTTTTTTACGTTTTCATCCGATTTTGTAAGTTTTCGTCCGATTTTTTAAGTTTTCGTCCGATTTTTAACGTTTTCGTCCGATTTTTTACGTTTTCGTCTGTTTTTTTACGTTTTCATTCGATTTTTTACGTTTTCGTCCATTTTTTTACGTTTTCGTCCGCTTATTTACGTTTTCGTCCCTTTTTTTACGTTTTCATCCGATTTTTTACGTTTTCGTCCAATTTTTTATATTTTCTTCTGTTTTTATACGTTTTCGTCCGATTTTTTACGTTTTCATCCGCTTATTTACGTTTTCGTCCCTTTTTTTACGTTTTCGTCTGTTTTTTTACGTTTTCATCCGATTTTTTACGTTTTCGTCCAATTTTTTATGTTTTCTTCTGTTTTTTTACGTTTCATCTTTTTTTTACGTTTTCATCCATTTTTTTACGTTTTCGTCCATTTTTTTACGTTTTCGTCCACTTTTTTATGAAACACCACTTCGGGTTGTGATCGCCTTAACATCGCCCTTCGGGTTAGCGATAGTGTTGCTCGGAAGTTTTCCGGAGCCCGAAGGTTGATCATTTAAAGATTTTTTAATCTCAGAGATCTGGCTGACCAACAACCTGTTTGTGTCCTCTTGAGCTTTCATGAATTGCCTCAATAACTCATCAGATGATAGTTGTGGGGCTGAAATGGCTTGAGGTTGATTAGAGAAATTTTGGATTCGGTTATTTTGATTATAACCTTGATGTTGAAAATTCCCTTGATTTGGATTACCATTTCCCTGAAAATGATTTCCCTGGTTGGAATTGTTTCGGTTAAAGTTTCCTTGGTGTTGGAAACCTTGATTATGTCCAGAATTGAAATTCCCTTGGTTTTGATAACCTTGGTTCATTCGAGGTTGGTTTTGGTTTCGGTTTTGCAAATTCTGGTTCTGATTGAAACCGGGTGGTCCTTGGTAGGTGTTAGCTCGGTAATTGGGTTCTAGTTGAGGACGGTATTGATTACCTCCCTGATTTGAAGTACCGGCTATAGCATTAGCTTCAAAAGGACTACCATCGGTGGCAGTACAGTTGTAGTATGCGTGAGGGCCACCACAAGTAACACAGACTTCCACTTTCTTCACTTCAGCATGTGAAGGATTTTGTGTGAAAGTGACTTTCTTTTGGTTTGAGAGAACCAAAGCTTGAATAGCGTCCGTGAGCTTGTCAATCTTAGCATCGGTGCTAGAAGTACTCACGGGATATGAAGTAGAAGGACCAGCACTAGCCTGAGAATGATATGGCTTTGTTCGTGCAGTACGGACCTTAGACTTATTTTCAATAATCGCTAAAGCTTCTTTTGTGGTTTTGCTCAAAAAGTTACCTCCAACGGAGGCATTGAGAGAATCTTGGTCAGATTGGCTCACACCATTATAGAAAGTGTCGATTTGCATCAACTCGGTGAAACCATGATGAGGACATTTACGAAGCAATTCTTTGAAACGATCCCACGCGTCACTAAACGATTCATCAAATCTTTGTGTGAATTTGATGATTTCATTTTTAAGACTTGTCGTTCTAGACGGTGGAAAGAATTCGTTTACAAACTTTGTAACTAAGTCCTCCCATGTCTCAATTGAACGAGGGGGTTGTTTTTCAAGCCATATCCGGGCTTGTCCCTCGAGAGAAAATGGGAATAGAAGAAGCTTGATTGATTTAGAAGGGATATTCTTGTATTTGATGGTAGATGTAATTTTGTTAAACCATCGAATGTGAGCATGAGGATCATCCCTCTCAAAACCATAGAATTGACTTGAGGTTACAAGATTCAGTAACCCGGTTTTGAGCTCAAAACTATCAACCACGATGGCTGGGACAACAATGGCATCTCCATAAGCCTCGATGGGTGCCTGGAGAAGCTCATTCATTGGCAAATCTGCCATGATGACAGGGTCAGTACGTACCTCAGATACGACTGATGGGGCAGACCGTCTACGACGTCTTCGAGGTATGTTTACAAGCTCATGAAAAGGGCTTGAAGACCTAGAAGAACGAGTGCGCATGCACTAAGACGAGTCTAAGAATCCTTTATGGTGGTGGAAACTTAGAAAAGGGTAAGATGATTTTTTTTTTTTTTTTTTTTTTTTTTTTGGGATTTTATTTGTTTATGGAAATTTGAAATACGATATTTTTGGTTTTATCGATCCGTCAAACGAATCAACTTTACGATAATTTTGGTTTTATCTGAAAATAAGAGAATATGAACAAGGATGGTTAATATACAATGGATGTATATTCAACAACACTGATTCTTCAAATACGTTTTTACGCAGCACACCTCCCCGGCAGCGGCGCCGAAATTTGATACGTGCTAAACAGTCAACTAATATTGACCAAGTAAATGGTCAAAAAGAGTCAAACAATCTAGGGCACAATGCAAATATCCAAGGAGTTAGTGTATCCCCGGGTCGTTAAGTCCCAGCGAGATGTGAATTCTGTAGTAAAACGGATTTGTGATCGGGTGAAATTGAACAGGAAAGGGGTTTATAGTGATTAAACTAAGGTTAAAGAGTGAAAAAGACTCAAATGAACAATATCAACAAGTACATGTAACAAAGATGTCTAAAAACGTTTTAAATCCTAAAAACGTACGTTTTATGTTTTAAATAAACGTCAACGTACAAAATAAAAAGTGAAAATGAAGAAATATTAATCCTACAAATATGAAAATAACTTTTTTATAAACCTAAAGATAAAAGAAAATTTTAAGAAAAAGAAAATTAATTATTTAACTATTTAATTAATTATTATTAATTAATAACTATTTATTAATTATTTAAAATGCACTAAATTAAAAGAAAATAGTAAATTATCCTAGAAAATTAAAATTTTAACTTAGATAAATCTAAAATAACCTAAAACTTATTTTAAGACTGAAAATATATTTTTTACACTTTTTATCTAATTATTATTAATTAATTACTAATTAATAATTATTTAAACTAATTTAAATTATAATAAATACTAAATGAACAAAGAAAAATCTGAAACTTTTTCTATAAATACTCTAAGGTGACAGGAAGATAAGAAAAATATAAAATTGAAAAGTGCTTAATGAAAAAGCTGAAAATAAGCCAAATGGCTTAAATAGAAGCTATCACTTATTTTTATGTTTAGATTTTCTAGATTTTTATTTTACAGACCTATTACACTACTGAAAATAAGTAACTTTTACAAAGACAATAAATTTAAAACTTAAAAATAAGCAGAATGCAAGCTTATTAGCTTATCAGTGAGCTTTTTGTCTCTAAATGAGATTTTAAGCCTTAATAAGCTATCAAATAAGCTAACAGGGTGGAACCAAAGGAAAAATAAGATGAAGACAAGTTAAAGGAACTAGGAATAAGCTAAAGGACACAAAGGATCTCACTGATAAGCTTGAAATAAGAAAATAAGCAATTCCAATTCCCACAGTCAACCAAACAAGCCTGCAAGCAAATGTAAGGCCAATTTAAGCTTATCAAATAAGCTAGAAAGCCAAATATAAGCCTGGAACTAGCAAGTTAGGCTGGTGGTCTCTCCAAAAAGTCAAAGATCACAGTATGGGGTCCACTAATGAGCTTATGAAGAGCTTATGAAAAAGCCACAAATATACTGATTACTCAGTATATGCTGAGAGATGGGACAAACTAAAAACTAGTAGCAGCCCTATCAAATAAGCTAGAATATGCAAAATGAGCACTGAACCTTTGAGATGGGTGGTAAAGCTTCACAAAAAGCCAAAGCACACAAGCTAAAGCCAAATAATAAAGCTTGTGCAAGCTTATGAAGTTGACTAAAAGATCAGTGCACAGGGCAACTTTGTTAAAAACAGCTAAAAGTTAAGCACTGAATAAGCAGTTTAACTAAAGTGATAAAAGTAACTAAAATTATTCTAGTGAAGATGAGCAGCAAAATACTAATATCCCAGAAGATGACAAGCTAAAACTTAAAAATAAGATCACAAGAAAATTAACAAGTTTGATCAAAAACTGACAACTAGGAATTTTGACTTTTTAAGTAAAACCAAATAGTTGACTTTGATGAACTTTGATTCTACTCTACTTACTGAAAATGATGTATTAAGCTTCAATGAGACCAAGTTAAGCTATGTTAAGCACTAATGAACCAAAATGGATGATTATGCAAATCCAAAATCCTAACATTTAAGCTGAAATGGAAATCAAAGGGTCATTTTGAATTTCTATCAAATGAGTACTGGTTTTTATGGTTTAACTGAGGTATTATGAACTATTATGACTTATAACAACAACAAACAACACCACAAACAACCTCAATCACAGTTGACACAGTATGATCCAAACAACCCTTTAACCAACTGAATTTGTGATTTTCAAAGCAAATACATGATTTGGACCTCAATACTGATTCTAAACTTTATTTTATGATTATATCAGACCAATAAAGCATGATAAACCAACAATAGCAGCATAAAACACAGAGATGGACAATTTGCTAATTTAACTGTGATAATGAGATTTTAAGCAATAACCAATATCAAAGAACAAGCAACCTATTTTAATCCATGTTATCACTTAACAACACCACAGAGACATAAAAACACAAAGATTCATACAACAAACTACTCATACAGTAAAATGCAAAAATTTATGAAAAAGCTTACAAGAGACTATCCAGCTGAAAACATAGGACCAAGAACCAAGAACAACCCTAATAGCTTACCACTAAGCTTCTAACCCAAGGCCATCCAAAATTTACCCTGCTCCAGCTGTGATCACCATCTTCATTGTCATTTTTGATTTTTTATCTAATATTTGTGATTTTTTTGTATTTTTGGTTTTTAACTCTAAACTGATTTTTAAGGTTTCTAATAGCTCTCAGAAGCTATATAAGGAGCTTATATGAGCTTATGAGTCCAATAACAGCACTACAAACAACATTTCAAGGTAACATGAAATTTGAACAAGAAAATTGCATAAACTGATATTGATGATTAACACTGTAATTGAGACTTACAGAAGATTGATTACACACTGATAATACTAACAAAGGTTCTTGAAAGCTTAATTTAAGACTGGAAATTAAAATTTGACTAATTCGACACTAAGAAACTAAAATTACACTAGATATCTTTCTCCTCTCCTTCCTTCTCCTTTCTTTATAGACTTCTGAGACTCCCACATGCTTCTGAACATTTCCCATCAATAATCTTGACCTTTGGATGAGTCAAAGTGATCCTGGCCTTCAAATCCACTTTTGGCGCCAAAAGTGGATTATGTAACTTGCAGCCGTATTTTTGCAATTAAAGAATTTTGGAGGTTTGTATTGGTGGAGGGGACATGAAAGGAAAGGTTTATAGCCAAATTGGTACTTAGTAGCAAAACAGGGGAAGTGAGATGGTATAGGGGAAGGTTTAGTTGTGGGAAAGCATTAAATGAAGTGTGGGCTTGTGTTTAGGTGGAAGGAGGTGGTGGTAAGAGTAGGTAAACAGGTGGAAAGGTGGAGGACAGGTGGTGGTGAAAACCATGGAGGTGGAAGGGTGGTTTTGGTTTTGCAGTGTTGTGAGGAAGGGGATAAAGGGTGGGTTTTGACCCCGGTTTTATAACTAAGGGTGGTTTGGGTCGGGTTTGGGTTTATTTTAAGTTGGGCTTGGGTGTATGGTGGGCTGGGTTTATGGGATAGGTTAAGGGTTTGGGTTTATTTTAAAAAGGGTACGGTTGGTTTGTTAAATAAGCACAAGGACCATTTTTGTAACATTTGGATTTTTAGGGGATGAAGTGATAATTTTCCAAAGATTATTACAAGGACCATTTATGCCAAGTTTCAATTCCCCAAGGACTTAAGATGTTAAATTTCAATATTTAAAACCCGGGGACTTGTTTTGCCATTTTTGAAACTTGAAGGACCAAAACTGCCATTTCTTTAAAACTTTCATCCAAGGACCAATATTGTAAAAGTTAAATAGCTTAGGGACCTTGAATGATATTTTTAACACCAGGGACTATTTTTGCCAATTTCTGAAAGTAAAAGGACTGAAATTGACAATTATGCAAACTATGTTCGTTTTTCAACTGTTTTCAATCATTTTGCACTTGCAACACATAAAAACACAATCAAATGATATTTCCTGTATTTTGAAGCATATCTGCATGTTTTTAAATGTTTTTGCAGTCTAAATGTGATAGAAATGATGAGTATTTAGACACTCATCAATCCCCCACACTAAACTATTGCTAGTCCCTAGCAATCCTTTTTGAAAATTTAATGGATTTTACTCTTTACCAGATAGCCATTACTTCTGGAGTAGCCAATGTTTTAGTATGTGATACTTTGGTACAATGATAACCAAATGATTTTGAGCAAATCATCAGCTGTCAACGGGTTTGATTTGTCTTTACCAGAAGCCGTTTGCTTCTGGACTAGCCAACTCTTAGATAAAATACAGTTATTATCTTTGGTGAGCTGATTACCAATTATGGTTTTCCAATTCCTTTACCACAAGCCATAACCTTGCGGGCTAGCCAACTCTTCACTTATAAAGATATGGTGAGTCGAAAACCATACAATTTTTGGAAAATTGTCAGCCATAAACGGATTTGATTTATCTTTACCAAGAGCCGTTTGCTCCTGGATTAGCCAATCCTTATGTGGGTTAGACATGGCGGACTGATAACCATTTATTGCGTTCTAAGTGAGAAAAAATTTTAAAATTTTGGCCAAAATGGGGGTACTAGATGGTACATTTGATAAAATTCGCTAGAATTCCCCCCCACACTTAGAACTGAATATTGCCCTCAATATTCAAAGTACCGGTTGTTAAACCAACACTTAGAACGTGAAAGGGAAATACTAATAGCCATTATTTTATATACACACATTTTTATTTTTTTTTTTTTTTTTTTTTTTTTGATGAAACTTTGATATGTACATATATACAACATGTGGGCATCTCCCCCACACTTGGGTGGTAGAACAGAGAAAAAAGTCAGAGACATGGGTGAAAACCCATGTTGTGCTAATGTTTTTGATCACCGAGTCACTAGCTTGACTCGATCCCCGAATTTATTGGTCCATGGGGAAAGTTTGAAGATCCGGGACAACCATGGGTGGTATGTCCTCTCCAAAGTAGTGTTTTAACCGATGGCCATTCACTTTAAAATTTGGACCGTCATTTTGAGATAACTCAACGGTACCATATGGATAAACTTTTGTAATAGTGAATGGACCAGACCAACGGGATTTGAGTTTTCTCGAGAAAATCTTTAATCTTGAATTGAAAAGAAGGACTCGATCACCAACGTTGAAAACGCGGTTCTTGATTTTAGAGTCATGAATCTTCTTTGTCTTTTCTTTATAGATCAAAGAGTTCTCGTAAGCTTGATCACGTAGCTCATTTAATTCATTCATTTGAACTTTACGGTGATCACCCGCAGTTTGGAGGTCAAAGTTAGCATGTTTCAAGGCCCAGTAGGCTTTGTGCTCTAGTTCGATCGGAAGATGACATGCCTTTCCGTACACAAGCTTGTAAGGTGTACACCCGATGGGTGTTTTGTAAGCTGTACGAAAGGCCCACAGTGCATCATCCAATTTATCCGACTAGGATGCACGATTTTCTCCTACAGTCCTTTCCAAGATTCTTTTAATACCCCGATTTGAAACTTCTACTTGCCCACTTGTTTGTGGGTGATACGCAGTAGAAAGACGGTGAGTTACACCATATTTGCATGACTTTATCAAATTTGTCATTGCAAAAATGCGTACCACGATCACTGATTATAGCACGTGGAGTTCCAAAACGGGCAAAAAGAGCTTTCAGGAATTTTACAACAACTCGGGCATCATTGGTGGGTAAAGCTTTCGCTTCAACCCATTTTGACAAATAGTCAACAGCCACGAGAATGTATTTATTTCCTCGAGATGATGGAAATGGCCCCATAAAGTCAATGCCCCAGACATCAAAGATTTCACAAACTTGAATAACATTTTGTGGCATTTCATTTCGTTGTGAAATATTTCCGTGACGCTGACAAGCGTCACAAGTTTTGATGAGATCATGGGCATCCTTATAGATTGTGGGCCAATAAAACCCGGAATCAAACACCTTTTTGGCGGTGTAGTTTGGACTATGATGGCCCCCAGTGGGTCCAGCATGGCAAGCTTTGAGAATGTCAATAGCTTCCTGTCCATAAACACACCGTCGGATGACTTGATCCGCACAGATTTTGAATAAGTAGGGGTCGTCCCAGAAGTAATGTTTAACATCCTTGAAGAATTTATTCTTCTGTTGGGTCGACATCCCTTTCACTATGAAGTTACCCGCATGGTAATTTGCGAAGTCAGCAAACCATGGGGTAGTAGAATCTCCACGAAAAGTAACCGCATTGAGTGTCTCGAGAGGAAATGTTTCATTTATTTCCTTTTTCTCGAAAACATCTTGGTGTGGGTTCTCTAATCGGGATAAATGATCAGCAGCTAGGTTCTCAGCTCCTTTTTTATCACATATAATGATATCAAATTCTTGCAGGAGGAGAACCCAACGGAGCAATCTCGGCTTTGCATCTTGTTTTGCAAAGAGATATTTGAGAGCCGTGTGATCCGTATACACTACACATTTCGTCAAGATCAAATATGGCCGAAACTTCTCAAAGGCATACACCACAGCTAATAATTCTTTTTCTATCGTGGTGTAATGAGTTTGAGCTTCAGTCATGGTTTTACTTGCGTAGTGGATAGGCTGAAAGTGTTTGGCTTTTCGTTGCCCCAGGACTGCACCTAGGGGTGGAAACGAGCCGAGCCGCTCGTAAAAAGCTCGAGATCGGATCGGTAAAAAGCTCGAACGAGCCGAGCCTAAACGAGCTCGAGCCTATATTAGAGCTCATTTAATAATCGAGCCCGAGCCCGAGCTCTATATACCAAGCTCGAATAGGCTCGCGAGCCCTAAACGAGCTTTAGTGAAACAACCCTAGTCCGAATAAGATTTTAGTGAGAGTATAATCTATTAAGCCTACACGAAATTAAAGGCCCATCTCCTCTATATGTCAGCCCAAAATTTAACCCTAATCTTATCACATAAATAGAAAATTCCATAATTTCTTTTTCATTTGCAAACCTAATTCAGCACTTTGTTTCCCACAAATTCAGCCACCAACATTATCCCTTTCATTTCACACGCAGGCACAAAGAAAATATGTCCCTTTCATCTCTTTGACTGCTAATAAATGAATCTCAAATAAATAACTAATGTGTTTTGTTTTCTTTATTATATACTCATTTATAAGTAGCATAAAAAACTCGAACAGCTTCTTTATTTCATCATGCTTATGAAAGACAAAATACAAAGCAAAGCCTTTTAACTTCAGTTGTAAGACGAGCTTCAAGATCTTTAATGGTCTCGGGTAGGTGTGATGTTGTGTTGCGTTTTGTTTTTCTTTTAACCGAATGAAATACGAGTTGTTTTGTTCTTTCTTTTAAGTATCGGATATTAAATAGTTATAGATCTATGATGGCATTTTCTTTAACTCGAATCTGTGAGCTTATAAAGAAAAACTGAGATCGTTTTTTTTCTTTTTCTTTTTTTCTTTTTCTTTTTTTTCCCTTGTTTTGTTTTGTTTCAAGAGATCGAGTTGTGTTTGTTGTTTGGAGATGGGATTAGAATAGAAATGGATGTGTTGTTGTTGGTTGTAGTTCTAGGACAGTGGATGGGTATTGATGATGGTTATGGGTTATGTTGGACCGATATTGATGTAGATCTGAGGTTATAATTCTCATACATTTAACCTAATCTCTCTAGTCTCCACTACTCAAAACAAGTAAACGAGCTCGAACAAGAAGCTCGTGAAGCCGAGCTTTAATTTTCACAGTCGCATCACAAACGAGCCGAGCCCGAGCCGAGCTCGAGCTTTGTATATTATATCACGAGCCGAGCTCGAGCTCAAACCTTAAGGCTCGAACCGAGCCGAGCTTGAGCTCGAGCTCTCTAAAATATAAACAAGCCGAGCTCGAGCTATGGTAGGCTCGGGCTCGGCTCGGCTCGTTTCCACCCCTAACTGCACCTATGGCAAAGTCACTTGCATCGCACATGAGCTCAAAGGGAAAATCCCAGTCGGGGGCAACTAGAATGGGTGCTTCAGTAAGCTTTTTCTTTAATATTTCAAAAGCTTTGATGCACTCGGGTGAGAAGATAAAAGGAGCATCCTTTTCAAGGAGATGAGTCATAGGCCGGGCGATTTTAGAAAAATCTTGTATGAATCTACGATAGAAACCGGCATAACCCAGAAAACTCCTAATACCTTTGACGGTAGTGGGATGAGGTAATTTAGCAATGACATCAACTTTAGCTCTGTCAACCTCAATCCCGTTCTTTGATATCTTATGGCCGAGGACAATGCCCTCTTTGACCATAAAATGACTCTTCTCCCAATTTAGACAAAGATTGGTGTCTTTACACCGTTTCAACATGTTTTCTAAATTGGAGAGACATGCTTGGAACGAATCCCCAATGACCGAGAAGTCATCCACAAAGACCTCCATTGTTTTCCCGGTCATATAGGTAAATATGGCCATCATACACCTCTGGAACGTGCCTGGAGCATTACATAAGCCGAAAGGCATACGTTTATAAGCAAAGGTTCCATAAGGGCACGTGAAGGTAGTCTTTTCTTGATCTTGTGGATCAATGGGGATTTGAAAGTAACCTGAGAAACCGTCAAGGAAACAATAATACTCGTTCCCTGCTAATCTCTCAAGCATTTGGTCCATAAAAGGTAGAGGAAAATGGTCTTTACGGGTGGCATCATTTAACTTACGATAGTCAATGCAAACACGCCACCCCGTAACCAATCGAGTTGGAATCAACTCATTTTCATCATTTGTGACAACAGTTATGCCACCCTTTTTTGGAACACAGTGAATGGGACTAACCCAAGGACTATCAGAGATGGGATAAATCAATCCTGCATCAAGAAGTTTGAGAACCTCTTGTTTGATAACATCATGGATTTTAGGATTCACCCTTCTTTGATGTTGGATTGCTGGTTTAAAGTCATCCTCCATTAAAATCTTGTGAGTACAAAATTCAGGGTCGATACCCTTTATGTCGGAGAGTTTCCAAGCAATGGCTTGCTTGTGTGACTTCAAGACCTTTATTAGAGCAGTCTTTTCCTCATCACTTAAATTTTTAGCAATAATGACGGGTAATTTATTATCACCCTCCAAAAATGCGTACTCAAGATGAGGCGGTAAGTCTTTGAGTTCGACCTCAGGAAATTCATCGGTTTTCTCAACTGATTGGATTTCCTCATTATGAAGTTCAACGGGAGGGAGTGGAGGAGAATTTTCTTGATTTAACAATTTCTCAAGAAGAAGAATATCTCCCTCCAGATCAATCTCAGCGTTATCAATCCCTTCTAGAAATGAATCACACTTGAGAAAAGCCTCGATCTCTTCCAAAATGAAATCACTTCTCTCAAACGGAGTGAGAGAAGGGGAATAGTCGAAAATGATAGGTAGAGAAGATGTGGTGGGATCCCCACTCACAGAATTATGAGAATAACCAAGAAACTCTTGAGAGTACTCCTCTGAAACAATATCAATGACATCGATTCGGTTAACCGATTCAGAATCATAATTTGAGGAGTACCTCGAAGTTTGATCGAGGTTAAAGGTAACAGCTTCATTACCCACACGTAATGTGATTTCATGCTCAAATACATCTATGAGAGCACGGCCCGTTCTTAGGAATCCTCTTCCAAGAATTAGAGGAACCCTAGGATCAGCATCGAAATCAACAACCACAAAGTCAGCTGGAAAATGGAACTTTCCTACTTTCACAAATACGTCCTCAGCAATGCCAAGTGGACGAGATATTGAACGATCTGCAAGCTCCAGAGTCATGCAGGTAGGAGTAAGTTCAGGAAGAGAAAGTTTCTTCCATACTGATTTAGGCATCAGGTTGATGCTTGCACCAAGATCGGCCAAGGCATAGCATTCAACCATTCCTGGAAAGACACAAGGTATTAGAAATCTTCCAGGATCTCCAAGCTTCTCGGGAAGCTTTTTTAAGATAACTGCTGAGCAGTTCTCATTTAATGGAGTCTTTGCCATTTCAAACAGTTTTTCCTTGTTGCTTAACAAGTGTTTGATTGTGGATGCAAACTTGGGCATCAGAATGATAGCATCCGCAAAGCTTATGTCAAAATGTAATTCTTGAAAAATTTGGAAGAATTTATCCATTTGTTGACTAGCCTTTTCGCGGAGCTTTTGCTCATTTAAACGTGATGGGTAAGGAATAGAAGGTTTGGATTTAGGGTTTTCAACCGGGGTTTCAGGATGTTCAAAGACAACTCGAGGTTTGGTCTTGGGTTTCGGGACAACTTGAGGTTGGACGTTGTCAGTACCTCCGTTATTAGAAGGAAGTACCTTGTCCTTAGTCACCTCAGGCTCACTTTCCACTACCTTGGGGGAAGAAGAAGAAGTGGTAGTAGGAATAGTGGGTCCATCATATGAAACACCACTTCGGGTTGTGATCGCCTTAACATCGCCCTTCGGGTTAGCGATCGTGTTGCTCGGAAGTTTTCCTGAGCCCGAAGGTTGATCATTTAAAGATTTTTTAATCTCAGAGATCTGGCTGACCAACAACCTGTTTGTGTCCTCTTGAGCTTTCATGAATTGCCTCAATAACTCATCAGATGATAGTTGTGGGGCTGGAATGGCTTGAGGTTGATTAGGGAAATTTTGGATTCGGTTATTTTGATTATAACCTTGATGTTGAAAATTCCCTTGATTTGGATTACCATTTCCCTGAAAATGATTTCCCTGGTTGGAATTGTTTCGGTTAAAGTTTCCTTGGTGTTGGAAACCTTGATTATGTCCAGAATTGAAATTCCCTTGGTTTTGATAACCTTGGTTCATTCGAGGTTGGTTTTGGTTTCGGTTTTGCAAATTCTGGTTCTGATTGAAACCGGGTGGTCCTTGGTAGGTGTTAGCTCGGTAATTGGGTTCTAGTTGAGGACGGTATTGATTACCTCCCTGATTTGAAGTACCGGCTATAGCATTAGCTTCAAAAGGACTACCATCGGTGGCAGTATAGTTGTAGTATGCGTGAGGGCCACCACAAGTAACACAGACTTCCACTTTCTTCACTTCAGCATGTGAAGGATTTTGTGTGAAAGTGACTTTCTTTTGGTTTGAGAGAACCAAAGCTTGAATAGCGTCCGTGAGCTTGTCAATCTTAGCATCGGTGCTAGAAGTACTCACGGGAGATGAAGTAGAAGGACCAGCACTAGCCTGAGAATGATATGGCTTTGTTCGTGCAGTACGGACCTTAGACTTATTTTCAATAATCGCTAAAGCTTCTTTTGTGGTTTTGCTCAAAAAGTTAGCTCCAGCGGAGGCATTGAGAGAATCTTGGTCAGATTGGCTCACACAATTATAGAAAGTGTCGATTTGCATCAACTCGGTGAAACCATGATGAGGACATTTACGAAGCAATTCTTTGAAACGATCCCACGCGTCATTAAACGATTCATCAAATCTTTGTGTGAATTTGATGATTTCATTTTTAAGACTTGTCGTTCTAGACGGTGGAAAGAATTCGTTTACAAACTTTGTAACTAAGTCCTCCCATGTCTCAATTGAACGAGGGGGTTGTTTTTCAAGCCATATCCGGGCTTGTCCCTCGAGAGAAAATGGGAATAGAAGAAGCTTGATTGATTTAGAAGGGATATTCTTGTATTTGATGGTAGATGTAATTTTGTTAAACCATCGAATGTGAGCATGAGGATCATCCCTCTCAAAACCATAGAATTGACTTGAGGTTACAAGATTCAGTAACCCGGTTTTGAGCTCAAAACTATCAGCCACGATGGCTGGAACAACAATGGCATCTCCATAACCCTCGATGGGT
Source organism: Artemisia tridentata subsp. tridentata (assembly GCA_021014915.2). Taxonomy (NCBI): domain Eukaryota; kingdom Viridiplantae; phylum Streptophyta; class Magnoliopsida; order Asterales; family Asteraceae; genus Artemisia; species Artemisia tridentata. Next base: position 13,991,084 of record CP139507.1, read on the forward strand.
GCTTGGAGAAGCTCATTCATTGGCAAATCTGCCATGATGACAGGGTCAGTACGTACCTCAGATACGACTGATGGGGCAGAACGTCTACGAATCCTTTATGGTGGTGGAAACTTAGAAAAGGGTAAGAAGATTTTTTTTTTTTTTTTTTTTTTTTTTTTTTTTTTTTTTTTTTTTTGGGATTTTATTTGTTTATGGAAATTTGAAATACGATATTTTTGGTTTTATCGATCCGTCAAACGAATTAACTTCACGATAATTTTGGTTTTATCTGAAAATAAGAGAATATGGACAAGGATGGTTAATATACAATGGATGTATATTCAACAACACTGATTCTTCAAATACGTTTTTACGCAGCACACCTCCCCGGCAGCGGCGCCAAAATTTGATACGTGCTAAACAGTCAACTAATATTGACCAAGTAAATGGTCAAAAAGAGTCAAACAATCTAGGGCACAATGCAATTATCCAAGGAGTTAGTGTATCCCCGGGTCGTTAAGTCTCAGCGAGATGTGAATTCTGTAATAAAACGGATTTGTGATCGGGTGAAATTGAACAGGAAAGGGGTTTATAGTGATTAAACTAAGGTTAAAGAGTGAAAAAGACTCAAATGAACAATATCAACAAGTACGTGTAACAAAGATGTCTAAAAACGTTTTAAATCCTAAAAACGTACGTTTTATGTTTTAAATAAACGTCAACGTACAAAATAAAAAGTGAAAATGAATAAATATTAATCCTACAAATATGAAAATAACTTTTTTATAAATCTAAAGATAAAAGAAAATTTTAAGAAAAAGAAAATTAATTATTTAACTATTTAATTAATTATTATTAATTAATAACTATTTATTAATTATTTAAAATGCACTAAATTAAAAGAAAATAGTAAATTATCCTAGAAAATTAAAATTTTAACTTAGATAAATCTAAAATAACCTAAAACTTATTTTAAGACTGAAAATATATTTTTTACACTTTTTATCTAATTATTATTAATTAATTACTAATTAATAATTATTTAAACTAATTTAAATTATAATAAATACTAAATGAACAAAAAAAAATCTGAAACTTTTTCTATAAATACTCTAAGGTGACAGGAAGATAAGAAAAATATAAAATTGAAAAGTGCTTAATGAAAAAGCTGAAAATAAGCCAAATGGCTTAAATAGAAGCTATCACTTATTTTTATGTTTAGATTTTCTAGATTTTTATTTTACAGACCTATTATACTACTGAAAATAAGTAACTTTTACAAAGACAATAAATTTAAAACTTAAAAATAAGCAGAATGCAAGCTTATTAGCTTATCAGTGAGCTTTTTGTCTCTAAATGAGATTTTAAGCCTTAATAAGCTATCAAATAAGCTAACAGGGTGGAACCAAAGGAAAAATAAGATGAAGACAAGTTAAAGGAACTAGGAATAAGCTAAAGGAAACAAAGGATCTCACTGATAAGCTTGAAATAAGCAAATAAGCAATTCCAATTCCCACAGTCAACCAAACAAGCCTGCAAGCAAATGTAAGGCCAATTTAAGCTTATCAAATAAGCTAGAAAGCCAAATATAAGCCTGGAACTAGCAAGTTAGGCTGGTGGTCTCTCCAAAAATTCAAAGATCACAGTATGGGGTCCACTAATGAGCTTATGAAGAGCTTATGAAAAAGCCACAAATATACTGATTACTCAGTATATGCTGAGAGATGGGACAAACTAAAAACTAGTAGCAGCCCTATCAAATAAGCTAGAAAATGAAAAATGAGCACTGAACCTTTGAGATGGGTGGTAAAGCTTCACAAAAAGCCAAAGCACACAAGCTAAAGCCATATAATAAAGCTTGTGCAAGCTTATGAAGTTGACTAAAAGATCAGTGCACAGGGCAACTTTGTTAAAAACAGCTAAAAGTTAAGCACTGAATAAGCAGTTTAACTAAATTGATAAAAGTAAATAAAATTATTCTAGTGAAGATGAGCCGCAAAATACTAATATCCCAAAAGATGACAAGCTAAAACTTAAAAATAAGATCACAAGAAAATTAACAAGTTTGATCAAAAACTGACAACTAGGAATTTTGACTTTTTAAGTAAAACGAAATAGTTGACTTTGATGAACTTTGATCCTACTCTACTTACTGAAAATGATGTATTAAGCTTCAATGAGACCAAATTAAGCTACGTTAAGCACTAATGAACCAAAATGGATGATTATGCAAATCCAAAATCCTAACAGTTAAGCTGAAATGGAAATCAAGGGGTCATTTTGACTTTCTATCAAATGAGTACTGGTTTTTATGGTTTAACTGAGGTATTATGAACTATTATGACTTATAACAACAACAAACAACACCACAAACAACCTCAATCACATTTGACACAGTATGATCCAAACAACCCTTTAACCAACTGAATTTGTGATTTTCAAAGCAAATACATGATTTGGACCTCAATACTGATTCTAAACTTTATTTTATGATTATTTCAGACCAATAAAGCATGATAAACCAACAATAGCAGCATAAAACACAAAGATGGACAATTTGCTAATTTAACTGTGATAATGAGATTTTAAGCAATAACCAATATCAAAGAACAAGCAACCTATTTTAATCCATGTTATCACTTAACAACACCACAGAGACATAAAAACACAAAGATTCATACAACAAACTACTCATACAGTAAAATGCAAAAATTTATGAAAAAGCTTACAAGAGACTATCCAACTGAAAACATAGGACCAAGAACCAAGAACAACCCTAATAGCTTACCACTAAGCTTCTAACCCAAGGCCATCCAAAATTTACCCTACTCCAGCTGTGATCACCATCTTCATTGTCATTTTTGATTTTTTATCTAATATTTGTGATTTTTTTGTATTTTTGGTTTTTAACTCTAAACTGATTTTTAAGGTTTCTAGTAGCTCTCAGAAGCTATATAAGGAGCTTATATGAGCTTATGAGTCCAATAACAACACTACAAACAACATTTCAAGGTAACATGAAATTTGAACAAGAAAATTGCATAAACTGATATTGATGATTAACACTGTAATTGAGACTTACAAAAGATTGATTACACACTGATAATACTAACAAAGGTTCTTGAAAGCTTAATTTAAGACTGGAAATTAAAATTTGACTAATTCGACACTAAGAAACTAAAATTACACTAGATATCTTTCTCCTCTCCTTCCTTCTCCTTTCTTTATAGACTTCTGAGACTCCCACATGCTTCTGAACATTTCCCATCAATAATCTTGACCTTTGGATGAGTCAAAGTGATCCTGGCCTTCAAATCCACTTTTGGCGCCAAAAGTGGATTATGTAACTTGCAGCTGTATTTTTGCAATTAAAGAATTTTGGAGGTTTGTATTGGTGGAGGGGACATGAAAGGAAAGGTTTATAGCCAAATTGGTACTTAGTAGCAAAACAGGGGAAGTGAGATGGTATAAGGGAAGGTTTAGTTGTGGGAAAGCATTAAATGAAGTGTGGGCTTGTGTTTAGGTGGATGGAGGTGGTGGTAAGAGTAGGTAAACAGGTGGAAAGGTGGAGGACAGGTGGTGGTGAAAACCATGGAGGTGGAAGGGTGGTTTTGGTTTTGCAATGTTGTGAGGAAGGGGATAAAGGGTGGGTTTTGACCCTGGTTTTATAACTAAGGGTGGTTTGGGTTTATTTTAAGTTGGGCTTGGGTGTATGGTGGGCTGGGTTTATGGGATAGGTTAAGGGTTTGGGTTTATTTTAAAAAGGGTCCGGTTGGTTTGTTAAATAAGCACAAGGACCATTTTTGTAACATTTGGATTTTTAGGGGCTGAAGTGATAATTTTCCAAAGATTATTACAAGGACCATTTATGCCAAGTTTCAATTCCCCAAGGACTTAAGATGTTAAATTTCAATATTTAAAACCCGGGGACTTGTTTTACCATTTTTGAAACTTGAAGGACCAAAACTGCCATTTCTTTAAAACTTTCATCCAAGGACCAATATTGTAAAAGTTAAATAGCTTAGGGACCTTGAATGATATTTTTAACACCAGGGACTATTTTTGCCAATTTCTGAAAGTGAAAGGACTGAAATTGACAATTATGCAAACTATGTTCGTTTTTCAACTGTTTTCAATCATTTTGCACTTGCAACACATAAAAACACAATCAAATGATATTTCCTGTATTTTGAAGCATATCTGCATGTTTTTAAATGTTTTTGCAGTCTAAATGTGATAGAAATGATGAGTATTTAGACATTCATCAAGTAGCCTCATGTTTTCTTTAAGCTTGAAAACTTTAAAGTGTTTCCACAAATATGATTTAGCGATTGATGATCCTATTATTTCTGATTTCGTGCCCTTCTTTTTGACTGGGAGTGTTTGTCTGAAGTCGCCACCTAACATAACCGCTTTTCCACCAAATGGTTTACCAGGATTCGTTAGAATATCACGAAGGGTTTTGTCAAGGGTTTCAAAGCACCGACGGTCATTCATCGGTGCTTCATCCCATATTATTAATTCTGTTTCACTAAGTAAAGTAGACATCAGGGTATTTTTTTTATGATACACATTGATTGGTCGTTTACCTCAAGCGGTATTTTAAATCTAGAATGCGCTGTACGGCCAGATGGTAGAAGTAAAGAGGCTACTCCTGAAGATGCAACTGCTAATACAATTTTGCCTTCTGAACGCAGAGTGTTGATAATTGTTTTCCACAGAAAATTCTTTCCTGTTCCGCCATGTCCATAAATGAATACCAACTCTTGTTGTTTGTTAGCACATGCATTGAGTATAAGATTGTAGATGTGCCTTTGTTCTGCATTTAATTTCGCAACTGATCTTGCAGCCTCTTCTTTTAATTCTTCATGATTGTAATTCTTTTCTTCCATCAATAGCCTGTTGTGCAAATTGTGCAGCAAATCGTCTGGAGGCAATGGGAAGCCAAATTCTTTGACTGATCTTGAAAAGCTATTCAATATGATTTCTATTTCATAGATGATAAAGCTCTTTATTTCGGGATCATTTACATGTAGACTTTTAACACCACTTGTTTGAGAAGCTTTTTGAGGAATATCGTCTGCCATAGAATGCGAGTGCTTTTCCCAAAGTTGCAAAGGGTTGGAAACTTCACAATAGATCAACATATGGGAAAACAGTATACTTAATTCTGATGATGATGCTCTTGTCGACGCTTCTTCTAATGCTATGTCCCATTCTCTGTCATCTTCAAGAAGTCCCATAGCTTGACATGCTGCTCGGTATGTTGGGAAAACACGGTTGTTAACAGTACGTACTTCAATAAATGATCTACAACCTTTCTGATGTGTAAGCAACATACGAAAATAGAATAGTTTGCCTGTTGCTGGATGCACATACACTAATCTACCAATCGAATATCTTGTTTTAATTTTTCTGCGCTTCCATGTCTTTGTTTGTTCATACCAAGCATATTCAGAAGGAAAGTCTAAATATGTAAGATGGCGGCCATCTGTAAATGATGCATTATATGCAAATCACTCTGTAAGTGTAGTTAGCTTTCTTCCATCGTCTGTGACAATGCGTCTTAAAGACTCTTTTTCACCAAAGGTTATTTGCTGCATATCTTTTAAGTGCACTGCAAGTATCTGTACTGGTGGTTCCCTGTGGTGGATAGGAAAATCAAGTATCCTCCAATACGATTCATGTGGACATAGAAAACGTCCATCAATGAAATTTTTTATTTCATCTATCTGTATTTTAGGAACAGATGATGAAGGCGCTGGCTCACCAATTGGTCTAACAATACGTGCAGCAATTCGATCCATGCCATTTGAAATGTATTTAAATAAGTATTTTATAAGCATACTCCAGCCACAGTATTCTACGTTAATATGAGCATGAAACATCAGACAAAGCATACGGTTGTATGGAACAACGTAGCTATTGTCTAATTTCAGCTCACCTTTCGGGATATAAGCTGATGTTCTTCGCCTTCGATAGTGTATGTGCCCGTCTTTATCAAAATAAGTATTGTCACTATATTTATTTGGGAAATTCTTTGTGCATACACCTTCTTGCATACAGGGTGCGTTCGGTTTAGCATTTCCGCACGGTCCATGCATCATCATATCGGCAACTACCCTGTATGCTTCGGGGTCAGATACTTTGTCGGGCAATTCTGCTGAAATAAAGTTATCGACTTCTTCTGGAGCTTTTATTTTATCTCTTGCATCTATCCAAAGTAATATGTGACAATGTGGCAGTCCTCGTTTTTGGAATTCAATTGTATAAAGAACTGTAAATGAAAACAGTCAATAAATAAGAAGAGTGACTATTATGTTTAAAAATTTATGTTTTATAGTATATTTTTTAATAATAAAAATTTAGTTAAAGTTTGACATACCTCCAGTACAATGGCCAAAAATATGACCTTCTTTGAGCACTTTTAAAAAATCGTTGACCTTCTCCTCGAAAACACGGGATATAACATCAGGTCTGTCTGCTTGTGTTAATTCTGGATACCTTTTCATGTGTCTTTTGATTTCTGGCCAATTAACATTACATGTAAATGTAATGAAATATTGTGGATTCCCGAGGACTCTGCAGATGGCGAGAGCATCAAGATAATGGCTATACATATATCTTGGGCCACCTGTGAAACTTGAAGGAAGAATGATTTTTTGGCCTATCTGACTTCCGAAATGGTATCCTTTTGAAATTGCGTCACAAATACCTGACAGGCATTCACTTCTAAGTTTGTTCTGATTTGCTCTGATAAAATCTAGCCGATCTTGTTCAAGCGCACAATACACTGACACCAAATACTGCTGAAATAGCCGACCAGCTTTAAAGAGAAGCCCATACTGGTCAAATCTTTCATGTAATTGGTATTTATAATACATATTCATAGATAATTTGTTTCGCTTCCTGTTTGCGTTTACTCCTTTGAGTGTCATTTTTGTGTTAAAACCCGGCAGACCATAAACAAATAAAAGAGGATATTGGAGAGACATGTATAAGCTGTGAAGTTTATTGATTCGTTGAGGGCCTTTGTCCTTGTACTCTATAATAACATCATAGTCTGTTTGACTATTTGCGATACTTTCAAAGACTATTGCTCCAAGAGTCCCTGAACATGGAAGCTGATACTGGCGGTTGCCAACCACATTGTAAAGCTGAATCTTGAACTCAGTTACATTGTTTTCATTGCATTTGTCTCTTGCCGTTCTGAATATCTGCACCAATTGATTGTGGTCATCCAGAATTTGGATTAAATTCTGGACTATTTCAGGTTTCAATCCACTCTTATCTTTCCCACCAAAAGGTTTCATCCTATTAGCAACTTCGTTTTCTGTATCATAGATATAAAGTTGCATAAACTTCGGGTCATCTTTATTGGTTGGACATATTGTGCCTATCCAATGGTGAATTTGGCCTGAAATTTTGAAGACGTAGGGGCCCCTTCCATCATTAATTGAGTCGTCTATTTCTGCACCAAATGATGTCATGCTAAACATTTGATTATATGCTCGAATGTTATCCAGAAAGTGCCTTTCTTTGAATAGTTGCTAAAAATACATTGGTGGCTCTAATTCCTTTTGAAGGTATACTTTGATTGTCATATGTAGAGGTATTTTCATACGATTCATGGGCTGCTCTAGTTGTAGGTGCGAACCAAGAATCATGCATGGAATCCATAGTGGCGGATTCAATTGATGCTGTCTTGCCATTGCTATCAAAAGAATCTGCAAAAAATAGTTCGTGAATGTCAGTGTATTAATCAAAAATATTTACAATTTGGATATTTTTAAACCCAAATTAAATATATATATATATATATATATATATATATATATATATATATATATATATATATATATATATATATATATTTTGTTAAAAAAAATTAAACTAAGGTACTGCTTACCTTGACTATATGGCGTAGTTGAACTGCTGCACGTATGGTGATTGACTAAATTATTTTGTATCTGGTGGTTTTGAACAGGTTCAGACGAAGATGTCTTTGTAATCCCATTAGTTTGTTCAATGTGGTTGGCATATATGTAGGTATTTTCATATGGTTCATAACCTTCTGTAATTCTAGCCGTGGAATCACATGCTTGTGTACCATTAGAATTTTTTTTGATGTGAATACCTACAAAAGTTTAGTCAGTTAATGGTAATTATCACAAACGTTTATATAAAAAGTGTAATACATAAAAATGTAAGAAACTATTGAAATTACCTTTATGTCTTTTGTCACTGTGAACGCCATTTTTGACATTCTTGGTATTGTATGCTTTTGTTCCCCATATCTAGCATTGTCATTTTGGTAAATGACATTGGATACCAAATTTGGATATATGTTGCGATGGTCCTGTATTGTGGTCAATCCATTTGTTATATCTACATAAGGTATTAACACATTTAGCAATAGTATAATTGACATGTATAACAATAAAGTGTTTAATGAGATTACCTTTAAATTTCTTTTGATTCTGAGCGATAGTCCCAGGCAATGCAGAACCTTTACGTTTTTTGTCCCCATTTTTCAGATTACAGTTGTAATCGTTCACTGTTGATATCGGATGGTGGTAAAATTGTTGTTGTTCACACACTGCGGGTAAACGTACTTCTTGTTCATCTACTTGTAAAGCGGGGTCACTCTCATTGAAGGATTTCGCATGAAATGCACTTGTTCCAGTGGAATCGTGTTTTTAGATAGTGTTAACTGAAGAATTTGATGGTATGAATTCATTTGTTATATCTGCATAAAGTAATAACACATTTAGCGCTAGTATAATTCACATGTATAACAATAAAGTGTTTAATGAAATTACCTTTAAACTTCTTTTGATTCTGAGCGATAGTCCCAGGCAATGCAGAACCTTTACGTTTTTTGTCCCCATTTTTCAGATTACAGTTGTAATCATTCACTATTGATATCGGATGGTGGTAAAATTGTTGGTGTTCACACACTGCGGGTGAACGTACTTCTTGTTCATCTACTTGTAAAGCGGGGTTACTCTCATTGAAGGATTTCGCATGAAGTGCACTTGTTCCAGTGGAATCATGTTTTTGGATATTCTTAAATGAAGGATTTGATGGTATGTTGGTATCTTTTGCTAAACCATTGTAAGGTATTTTTCTTCCATTAACTCTTTGGCTATTTTCATTTATAGTAAATGGTTGTTTTCCCAAACCATTGGTACTACTAACATAGGGCATATAATTGTTGGAAAAGTCATTTAAACCATTTGTTAACAACCTTGTACGCATTATGACAATTGTGTATATAACTTTATATGAAACAGAGCATATATATGAAGCATGCAATCTATATATTAACATAAGTAAGAAATGTATATGCATAACAAAGTCCATCTGTAAAGTTTTTTTGGATATAAGCATAATGGAAAAGGTTAGTAAATCCATGTTGATGCTAATATCATAGGAAATTACATCATAGAAAAGTAGTAAAATACATTGAATCATGCAGAAACTGACCTTCTAAGAAGATGTTTGTTATTTGCAGGTATATAATTTAAGAAGGCAGGCTTGGATCGGATATAGTAGCTGCATGAAATCAAATTTTAAGTAACAGAAGAGCGGGAAAAAGGCATCTGGACTTTTATATACATAATAAGAATCTATAGAACAAATGTTCTTGTACATACCTGTGTAAAGCAAAAAAAAAAAAAAAAAAAAAATGTTGTTTGAGTGTAGCAGAAGTTTATGGGTTTTAAGGAGTTAGATGGGTTAGTACATATTTTATTATGTACACATATACCAAGGGAGGATAAAAGGGTAGAAAATATCACAATTACAGACTAATTACATGTTCAACAGTAGTTTCCACAGTAGTAGTATTCAACATCAGCCACAACTTGGACCATAATATTCGTGCAAAAATATTACTAATTATCCTAGTCTATCTAACCCACGTTTCACTGTTGTGTACAACTTGTTTAAGCACATGTTACTGTAGAAACAACAGTTCCAACAACTGTTTCGTACATGTTTTTGAAGCAGCCAACCACTGTTATGCACAATTTTTTTAAGCACATGGTACTGTGCGAACAACTGTTACGTATACCCTTCTAATGCAGCCCAAATCCTGCCTTTTACAATTTTTTTAAGCACATGGTACTGTGCGAACAACTGTTACGTACACCCTTCTAATCAGGCCAAATCCGGATATAGGGGTGTTCAACATGGGCAATGAACAGGGCCCAAAAAATAATAGGGGCACCAATTTTATATATATCTCATGTATAGCAATAGCCCATAGGCATAGGCCCACATCAAGTCTAGTGAGCCGACTTTATTCATGATTTTATATACATTGGAATTGTCAACATCACAAACAGTTGGGACATCATTGATCGACTAATATTCTCTCATCCACACTTTTTGATCAGGTTCTTTTTTCTTTTTTGTTTCTTATTGACTGCTTTTGTTTTTCTTTGTTTATTAATTATTTATTATTAAATAATGAATATTAACTATGATTAAGTCTAGTGTTTTGGTAGTTGGGATTTTTGATTAAATATATATAATATAGATGTTTGTAGCTTTTGAGGCAGACACAAATACCCTAATTGAATACATAAATTATTTAATTAGCGCATATGACCAATTAGGGAATTAATTTTATTTGATTTTATTATTTTTTTATTTTTTTTTGTGTGTGATTACTTTAAGTTTAGAGCACTATAATTAGTTACTTAGTTATCTTGTGGCCTTTTACTTATATATTTTCAGAAAAACTATGCCTCCTAAAACTTTAAGGAAACAAGAATCTGGATCTCAAAAGCGTTTGAAAAAACAAAGAACTGAACAAAGCAATAAGAGACAATATGGAAGTATGCATAAGTATGTTCAAATAGAGCCACGAGATGCTTCTGATAAACAAGATCTTATTGATGACAATATTGATGGTGATAATATGGATGTTGATGGTATTCGTGATGACAATATTGATGATGATGAACTTAATGATACTAACGTTGACGATACGGGTGGTGTTCATAGTGGTGATGTTAGTGTTGATAGTGATGACATTGATGATACTAACACTGAGACTAACACTGAGAGTACGCGTGGTGATGATGGCCCTGATGAGGTTAATGCGGACAATGTGAATGTTGATAATCCTAATGCTAATGTTCATCATGTTAATATATTTGATCCACGAAAGTGGGATGGTCTTAGTTCTGACATGATTAAAGCTTTAGTAGAAGAAGGTCCTAAAAGAGATAATTCTTTTTACAAAGGTCCTAAGGATAAATTTTCTCGACGATTTTCTGCCACTTTCTTTACTAGAGTTCTACCAAATAACGAAAAGTGTGATAGAGAATGGCTAGTGTATTCCAAAGAGCTTGATAGAGTTTTTTGTTTTTGCTGTAAAATATTTGGAAAAGGGGTTGCAAAAGGTTCATTAGTTAATGAGGGTTTCTCGGATTGGGCACATCTTAGTACAAGACTTAAAGAGCATGAAATTGGTTTAGAACATATCACAAACATGGCTACTTGGTTTGACATGCGTAGTAGACTGAAAAAGAATGAAACAATTGATAGAGTGGTACATCAACAATTTGAGAAAGAGAGAGATCACTGGATGAAAGTTCTGCTAAGAATAATTTCAGTTGTGAAGTTTCTTGCTAAACACAATTTAGCATTCCGTGGTACAAATGAGAAATTGCATGTTGATAACAATGGAAACTTTTTGGGTTTGATTGAAATGTTGGAAGAGTTTGATCCAGTTATGAAAGAGCATGTTCGTCGTATCACGAGTGATGAAATTCATGTTCATTATCTTGGGCATACTATACAAAATGAGTTAATACAATTACTTGCTCGTGGAATTAGATCACAAATTATTCAAAAAATAAAGCAAGCAAAGTATTTCTCTGTGATACTTGATTGTACCCCTGATACAAGTCATCAAGAACAAATGTCTTTGATATTGAGGTATGTAAATGTAGCATCAACATGTGTTACTGTTGAGGAATCCTTTTTAGGATTTTTAAGTGTAGATGATACGACTGGTCAAGGACTTTTTGATGTTACACATGATGAACTAAAGTCTCTAGATCTTGATATTGATGATGTGCGTGGTCAGGGCTATGATAATGGATCTAATATGAAAGGAAAGCATCGGGGAGTACAAAAGAAATTTTTAGATATAAATCCTAGAGCTTTTTATACTCCATGTGGTTGCCATAGCCTTAATTTAACATTGTGTGACATCGCTAGCTCTTGTGGTAAAGCTATGGACTTTTTTGGAGTTATACAACGTATTTACACTATGTTTGCCAATTCTTCCAAGAGGTGGTTAATTTTGAAAAATAATGTTAAAGGGTTAACTCTCAAGTCATTGTCCATAACCCGTTGGGAAAGTCGTGTTGAGAGTGTGAAAGCTATTAGATTTCAGCTTTTAGAAATAAGAGAAGCTTTACTTCAAGTTTCTGAAAATGATAATGACTCTAAAATCAAAAGCGAGTCAAAATCTTTAGCAACAAATGAGCTTGGCGATTTTGAGTTTCTAGTATCAACCGTCATTTGGTTTGACATATTATCCGCCGTAAATTTGGTGAGCAAGAAGTTACAATCTGATGATATGCTTATAGATGTTGCTATTAAAGAAGTTGAATCGCTAATTTCATTCTTTGAGGAATTTAGAGACACGGGTTTCGATAAAGCGATTAATGTTGCTAAGGAAATTGCTATTGAAATGGATATTGATCCAGTATTTCGTCAAAAGCGCGTAATTCGTAGAAAAAGACAATTTGATGAGAATTATGTGGATCAAGATACTTCATATTCCGTCGAAGAGTCATTTAAGGTTGAATATTTCCTATACATTGTTGATCAAGCACTTGTTTCTCTAAGAACACGATTCGAGCAATACAAAGAGTATGAAAAAGTTTTTGGCTTTTTATTCACTTCTGGCAAGTTGAATTCCTTTGATGACAACACTCTTAAGTCCCATTGTGCTCATCTTGAAGTTGCACTCAAGAATAATGAACAATCAGATGTTGACGCGAAGGATCTTTTTGTGGAGTTGAGGTTACTTAACAAATATTTGCCTAATAAAAATCTGGGACCTTCTGATATTCTGAATTATCTTAAAGAACACAACGTTTTTCCAAATGCAATGATTGCATATAGAGTATTGCTCACGATCCCGGTAACTGTGGCATCAGCAGAAAGAAGTTTCTCAAAACTGAAATTGTTGAAGTCTTACTTGAGGTCCACAATGTCACAAGAGAGACTTAATGGATTGGCATTAATAGCAATCGAGAACGGACTATTGGAGAGCGTTGATTATGAAGCTTTAATTAACAACTTTGCTTCAAAGAATGCGAGGAGAAGTGCATTTTTCAAAAAATAAGTTGCACTATTTATAGCTATTTGTTAGCGTGATTCACTAATTTGCCGTTAGTTTTTTTTTTATATGTCTTTTTAACATGTTTCAACTATTCAATGTTATGAATTTATATGCTAGCATTTAAAGTATTTGCGTTTAAGGGGCCCAATTTTTTGTAACTGAACAGGGCACCCAAATTTCATGGGACGGCCCTGCTTCTAATGCAGCCCAAATCCTGCCTTTTAGTATATATAGATAATGCTTTGTGCTCTATCTATCATTCTATCTTTTCATAATTTGATCCAACTGTTTGTACTCGCACAGCATTATGTTTTTTGGACATGATTCAGAGAACACAATTACACAATTGTTTCCAAATATAATAACTCTCTAATATAAAGTTTTGAAACGCTAGTTTGTGTAAAGCATAAAAGTTTTCCTTAAATTTGGAGAACGATTAGTTGCAATAAAAAGATTTTAATATAAGACCACTCTCAACCGTGACATGTCTCTTTCTGCGTCAATTGTGGCACCTCAGAGCCACATCAACACTTCCCAACAAACACACTCTGCCAATATTGGTGTCTTTTTGTGTGTCATTACACAAATATACTTCACAAAACACACAGTCACACACACACGCACAAAACACAAATGGGCCCCGCACCTCTCGTCCCTTGCTCGTCGCCAAATCGATGGACACCAAACCAACGCACCACCTACGAGGTGGTGTCATCGGTGTCACAAATAACTTTAGCACCAAGTATGATTTGCAAGCTTTCTAGTTACAACTATTTATATGAAAAATATCTTTGTTTAACCAAACTTGTTTTGACATGATACTAGTTTTGGTTCAATAATTTGATAATGATTTCAGAATACACTTTCATCAATTAATATATATATGTTCCTAACATCAGTACGACTTACATTTTGATTATTAAAACAAGTAAGAAGTATGTCCAGCACGTTTTAAGTCGATAGTACTTGCTTTGTTACAGTTTAATTCTCGATTAAAAGCAGTTTCATTACTCATACATCACTTATGCTTCTCCAATTATGAAAATATTAAACTAAATGGCGTAATTTTAAATGATTTTGCATGTAAATTTACAGGTGATACAACCTCATATTCACTCTCATCATTATATATTTGTAATTTTTTGTTATATACAATAAAAGAACAAGAATAAATTTGATATTTTATCCTTTAGTTTGTTAGTCAACTAAAAATTAATTTCAAATAGAAAGTGTTATACTTGAAAAATATTCTATACTAATGACATATAGCTCGAACAATTTATCCTTTTGCATGATAGTGATAAAGATAAGCTGAAATATGAATTCATCCAAAATTTTGGTGACTCATTCAGAATTTTGTTAAAAATAATTAAGATCTAGTTAAGAATAGTATTTGTTTATCTAAATGTAATTCTATCTAAATTGTCTGTAAAAAGGAATAATAAGGGGCTTTATAGTTGACCATGAAATTTTAAAAAGAGTTTCCACTCTCAAAAGTATTTAACGTAATATATAATTTATTATCTTTTTCTCTTTAACAAATCCCTTAAAGCTCATTAGTAATGATTTAAGATCATTTGAGGACCAAACTTTTTTTACATACCAAGGGACTAATCTCCACCCTCCATCTTTATTTGATCTAATGGATGAGATTAATCCCAACAATTTAAAAAACCCACTTTCATCCTTTTTTTTCAAATATTAATATCTTTCAAACCGTTAATCGTTAAGCGAAAAAAAATATGCCGTTACGACGAGCATTTAATTATCTTTCTATAGATAGGCAATTTGATATATTTTCGACAAATTTTTTTTTTTCATTTTTTTACGTTTTTTTTCGTGGCCGAAAAAATCATATATGATATATCATATATGATATTACATATCATATATGATATATATGATATATCATATATGATATATATGATATATCATATGTAATATCATATATGATATATCATATATATCATATATGATATGTAATATCATATATGATATATCATATATGATTTTTTCGGCTACGAAAAAAAACGTGAAAAAAATGATTTTTTTTTTTTTTTTTTGTCGAAAGTATATCAAAATGCCCGTCTATAGAAAAATAATTAAATGCTTGTCGCGATGGTGTAATTATTTTCGCTTAACGATTAACGGTTTAAGAGATATTTAAATTATAAAAAATGGGTGAAATATTAAATGCTTTTAATCTCAACCATTGATTTCTTTTTAGATGGATGGTGGGGATGAGTCCCTTGGTATGTGAGGAATTTTTGGTTTCTAAAATAACTCGACTCTCATTAGTATTGAGTTTTCTTTTGCACTTGTCATCCATTGCAAGGATTTACGTCTAATTCTTTTAACATAACAAACAAAATATCTATAATTTACATGATTAATTTCACTAACATCTGTATATTATTTACACCATTTTTTTTGTTAACATTAAAAACTTAAAATTATGTAACATGAATCATCAACAATAAAAGAGATAATTAGATATTATGGTGTATCTATACTATCTAAAGATGCAATGGCTTAATTTAATGTGCAAGAGTAATTGTGCATAAAAAGTTGTAAGGTACAGGGTAGTTTAAGCTACATCTATACTATATGAATCATAGGTATTAACCAAAACATAATTCAATGCAATTACACGTATTAAGCAAAAGATAATTCAATGCAACCGGTGTTATGGAACTCAAAAAGACTATTTTTTGTAACCTCAAAGAATACAAATCAACTTATAATTACAATTGTGTTAAATGTAGAGTGCATAAATGAGAGACATCAAACCCATTGGCTGTCCAAAAATTGTACTGGAGTCCAGTAAGAAAAAAGAAAAAAAAATCCATCATGGCTGCAGAAGTTGGAAGTGTCGGTTCTCAATTGTTCCTGGATGATCTTCAGCTGGATGACACTGGAACGATCGTGGTTATGCTATGTAGGATGTGGGATGTAAATGCTGTTGGTGGGCGCTACTTGAGCACTGATTTCTTGGTCTGTGATGCTAAGGTATATTCCTCTTTCTCTTACAATGATCTGTGTAATATCAATACAGGAAAGTCTAATTAATAATATATACATTTTTAATACCTTTGCTTGGCAGGGTCGTGTAATCCATTGTACTGCCAAGGGAACAGTGGCTCACAATTTTTTGAGGTTAAAAGAGGGGAGTGTGTACTCGATTAAAAATTTTATCGTCATGCATAATAAGGAAGACTTTCGTATTAGGAAGGACGATACCTTTATGATTCACTTTGATGGATCTACTATAATAAGGAAAGCTGTGGTAAAGCGAGAAGGATTTGTTAGGCATCCTTTCCAACTGGTGGATTTAGATCACATTGTACCTACAGACAACAAGTATCTCATTGGTAATTTCCTGTTTGATTATGTATGTTAATTACTTTTCTGTATGTAAATAGTGTTCCTAACCAGTCATAAAATATGCTGCATATTAGATGTTGCAGGCTATGTAACAAATGTTGGGAGGATGAACTACACCAAAACAGGCTCGAAAAACATTGATTTCTTCCTGGCCAATCATAGGTTGTTATATTTATGTTTTGCAATTGATGTTGTAAAATTAATGGCTTCTTTGCCAATACATATCAAGGAACTTACCGTTTATTGTATGTTTTTGTGTTGTACATCAAGGGGCCAATCAATACGGGTGACTCTGTGGGGAAGCCTTGGTGATATATTGATTGAGAAGAAAGCAAAATATGTAGGCTTGCTTCCTGTTGTGGTGACCTACACATCTGCAAAACACTATAACAGTGAGTTGCCATTGACTATGTAGCTTATTCATGTTAGACAACTTTTACATGCTAATTTAAGTTATAATGTTACCTTCCAGATAAGCTATATTTATCCAGCAGTTCAGCAACCATGATACTTGATGATGTTGAGATCCCTGCAATCAAAGAGATGAGATCAGAAACCAGGTCTGAATATGTATGAATTTAATGTTTATTATTGAAAAGTTGCAACAATCCATACCTTTAACAAAATTGTTTACTCCTTTGTTAGCAGTATTGAAACTTCAACAGCAGCATCGTGTGCAGATAACTCTGAACCAAGGGATGGGACGATCGAGAATCTCCTCATATGGTCCCGCAATCGAAAAAATGATGTATGTATTCTTTTCCGTCCGCCATGTTTCTAGACTTATTCATCTGCCTAATATTGATATACCTTATTTCTACACAGTCAGCAACTTTCATTTGTAAGGCCCGGATTGAAAATGTGCGGACTAGGAAGGGATGGAATTATCCCTCATGTGGAGGTGAAAAATGCAGGAAAGGTGTTACTAGAAAGGACGGGCGGTTTTGGTGTGATGCGTGTGACAAGCCAATTGAATACCCAGTAATAAGGTAATGTTGTGTTTATCACTAATAGTGTCTACATTTGTATTCAATAAATGACTCACATTGGTATATACTGTTTGTCACATGCCCTCCCAGGTATCGACTTGAGATTGGTATCTCGGATGCTACTGAACAGACTGTGGTAGTTCTTTTTGACGAGGCCGCAACCGAATTGGTGAAGTTCCCTGCTGCAGCAATAGTGGACGAGGATGCTGAGGTATATTTATAAATTCCCTTTTCATTACCAATCTCCATTACTAACACCTTACCCTACAGAGTTTGGAAGACCACGAAAACTTACCAACTGCTATAGCCAACCTCATCGGCACAACACACGTTTTTGAAATCAAATCTCATAGCTACTATGAGTATGGAAGCTTTGAGAGTTTTACCTGCTGGACGGTAGACCCGCCTCAACCAACAGTAGAAAGCTCATGCTCAAGCACTATTGATGATGGATCTATGGCTGCAGCTTCATCATCCACCCCACATTCCACAAACCCATCAGTTGCTACACCGGCTAAGCCTAAGGAGGATAATAAATAAAAAAAGGTAATTAAGTCAAATAATATTTGCCTACCAAAAAAAAGTCAAAACAACGGTTAAGTGAACATAACAACCATGATTCAATTGTTTGTAGGCTAGAGATTGAAGATTCGGATACTGAAACTGAGATGATTTGTGTTGATGATGTCCAAGGAGAAGCTAACGCCCTAACTGTCAAAAAGAAGACAAAACGGTGAGCATATGTAGCGTACACCCTTTCATGACTAATTATCTTATATTTGTCCATGTTTTAACATCGTTTCCTTTCTATGTTTTATTGTCAGTTTTGTGGTTGCAGATTCAGAATGAGTTTCAGCAGGGTGCATACCAAGAAGCCTTTTTAAAATAGCCGTTTAGAACATGAATAATATGTTGCAATAAAACTGTATTGGGGTTTATTTGTTATGGTTGTTTCAAAGATACAACCCCACAAACTGATTCATATCACTATATCTTATGTTTGTTTATGCTTGATGATTTATTGCCCCTACCCAATATGGAACGGGTTTTCTTTTGTGTTAATATTGCTTTCAGGTACATTGAAGTTGATATACGGTGGTTCAGACACTTGATGCAACTGATCAAAAGCATGCAACATGGGATCTTGCTGTTTTTTTAATAAAGTTTAGTGAGCAAATGTTCAATATTAAAGATTGTCTCCATATGGTTTAAAGAATATGTTCTATATAATGTAAAAGATTGTCATCTTTTTCATATTCAATAACGCAATATATAAGTTATGTATACTTTTGTAAATGTGTGTTCTTAATTAATAGTTTCATGCTCTTACCCAACCTTTAGAAATACAAACCAACCTATTTAAAACCTTACCATGTTGTGCCAGCCCTGCATATGTATTGTAAAACAAACCTTCCCCTTTGATGTGTTTAGTATTTGCTGCCCATGAGACGTTGACATGAAAATGTACCTGCAACAATAACAAAAATACCAACATCATTTTATATCAATCAACCAGTCATCCATAGCAGACCACCAACTCAATAGGTTGTGCATAAATCAGTTCTCAGATAGATGGATCAACAAAAAATAAAACTGCTACACAACTGTCATACATGAAGAGTCATTTATCATAAATTCAGTTGCAAAATTTGTTTTTAATATATAATAATTAGTATTTATGGATAAATAGAAGTTACAAAACCTGTTAGCCTACATGGAATCTCATGAGATTATCAAACTATTTAAAGGTCATGTTATACCATATTCCCCAACTCATCCAGTTGTTATCCATATTCCAAAGTCATGGCATTCACTAGAGAAATGATAGGACAATACTACCACATGCCAATATCAAAAGCTGCAAAAGAGTTCAATATTGGTTTAACTATGTTCAAAAGGCACTGTCGAAAACTGGGTATTCAGCGTTGGCCCTATCGTAAGCTGATGAGTATACAACTATTAATTAGTACTCTCAAGGTCATAGTTAAATTGAATTTAACACTTTGTTTTTATGTTGCTCATAAACTTATATTGCATTATAGGCTGAAAATGGAGGTGCAAAGGTTGATGGGAACAATCAAGAAATCATTATAAGGCTTGAAGAAGAAAAGAGGCGGGTAGAAGAAAACCCTGATACAGAACTTGCTAAAAGTACAAAAAGGTTGAGACAGTGTTATTTCAAATCCAAACACAAAAGAACGAAAACCCTGCGTTCGATATGGTCAGTAACAAACCAACCAATAACGGATGTGCCAACACAGTTGGAGGGAACTATCTCAAATCATGAAAATATTGAAGATGGTTATGGTACTGACTTTAGTGAGGAAGATTAGATGAAAATCGCATTTGATATATACCAATTTACCTAAATGTTGGAAAATAAATTATTAATTTTTAAATTTGATGGTTATTGTGCTGAATGTAGTGGGTATAAATGTTGAAAAATAAATTATTAATTTTTAAATTAGATGGTTATTGTGCTGAATGTAGTGTGTAAAATTATTGTGCTCAATGTTGTTAATTTTTAAAAGACATTTCATCCAACTTGAAGTTTCCACTTAACTTTTTATGTTGCTATCCATTTGAAACCAATTGTTGATATATACATACCTGGACCAGAATTCATTTAGTAAATTGTTAGATAAAACGCAATAATGTGGAATTATTGAGAAACACGGTATCATTATTAAAAAAAATATTGATAATATTAAAAACCTGGCCATACTTATCATGCTTTACAAATGGGAGACTTTTCATTGGTTATGACAGTTATTCCATCATTTCAGCAACAGAATCCCAAAATATTTTTTGTTGGACATCTTCATTCTATACCTAGCCATATTTGCAAGAATCTATGTTACAAAAGTGAAGCAGATCCTCCAAATAAAAAATGAATAAAAGTATAATTGAATCTTACAAGTTTCAATAAGTTGCATTATTCCTCTGATTAAATCCATATTTATCTCTGTGTTACAGGATCACGGCCCAAGAATGCTGAAGTTCCATCCCTGTCAGACATGTTGCACAAATCTTTCATCATTCATTCAAAAACAATAGTCAGCCAAGATGGCAGAGTACAAAGTTATTGTGGTTTAAAACTGGGGGAAATTGATGCATCATTTACATGTAAACACCAACACCAAACATTTACTTGAACTATGGAATTAGAAAATTTATTGAAAAAATACAAGCCTGATTTGTGAATGTTCCACTTACAACATAATTTATTAGATCAAGTGACACACCCAATAGGCACTTCATCATATCTGCCACCGAGCCAGATGAATTCTACTTCCAAAAGTACCTTCATGTACAAAAAAAGAGCGTCATCAGGTGAGTAATTAACCAAATGATAGGAAAACTGAATATCTATTAAAAAATGTTGTATATTTGGCAGACTTTTAATTTCATACAAGTGCTTATTACAATTACCTTTCTTCTTATAGGACCAGCCTATCTGCGTGCGGCAAAACAAAACCAACAACGAGCTGCATTTGCATCTGCAGGTAATTACACCTGTTAGAAATCTTGCCCCCTGTTATTTGATTTATAAAATATTGTTCTTCACACTAATAATTACCTCTTTGTCAAGGTATTCCTGTTGTTTACCATAATATTGGCCCTCCATCCTTTGAATGTAAAAATTGCAATGCAATTATGTGGTATGAAGAGAGAAGCGATAAAGGATCCAACACTAGCAACCCAATATTCTCCCTTTGCTGCCAAGAAGGTAAGGTGCTTCTCCCCAAGTTTAATGAAGCACCTTCGCCTCTCAACAAGCTTTTAGACTATAACAATCCTCCATCTTTAAGATTCAAAGATCATATTAGAGTCTATAATGGCATGTTTTGCTACACTTCTTTTGGAGCCAAAATAGATAATTCAATTAATACAGGCAGGGGACCATACACATTTAGAATAAATGGCCAAAGCTATCATCGAATAGGTTCTCTACTGCCTACAAGGGGTGCTCAACCCAAATATGCACAACTATACTTTTATGATACTGAAAATGAAGTAAAAAACCGGATGCAAGCTTTTATACACAAGGATAGTGGTGAATTGGTGGATGAAAAGATAGTAGCAAGCCTGATTAGAATGTTCGATCAATCAAGTTCAATTGCCAAGGCATTTCGAATGGCCAGGGATTGGTGTAACTCCCAGAATTCATCAAAGTTTCAGCTACGCCTGCTAAGTGGTCGGAGTGCATCACGGCAGTACAACGCCCCGACTGTCCCTGAAATAGCAGTTTTAATTACTAATGACTTTGGTGATGGCATTCCCACGAGAGATATTGTTGTAAGTAACAAGGATGAAAGTCTGAAACGTATTTCTGAGCTGCATTCAGAATACATGGCCCTTCAATATCCATTATTATTCCCATATGGAGAGGAAGGATTTCATGAAAAAATACCGTATCACAAGAACACAGGTACCCGCAAGACAAAAAGGGGTTGTCTCACAATGAAAGAGTACTATGCATACATAATACAGCAGCGAAATAACCAAGGTACAACCTTACTTAGAGGTGGGCGATTATTTCAACAATACCTGGTGGATGCATACACGGCTGTTGAGGAACAAAGACTTAAATGGACTAGGCAAAATCAAGATACGTTACGTGTGGATCTATATCATAACGTGTGTGACGCTGTCACAAGGGGTGATACAAGTGCAGCAGGGCTCGGGAAACGAATCATACTACCAAGGAGTTTTACTGGCAGCCCAAGGTATATGATGCAAAACTACCAGGATGCTATGGCTATATGTCGACACTATGGAAATCCAGATCTGTTCATCACTTTCACCGCCAATCCAAAATGGCCCGAGGTTACTGAAATGTTAAAGCACATCCCAGGACAAAAAAGTAATCACCGTCCAGAAATAGCAACCCGTGTTTTCAAGATTAAACTAACTGAATTGTTAGACGATCTTACAAAACATCATATTTTTGGTCGTTCACGGGCAGGTAATACAACTTGGTGCAAAACATCAAAGTCTACTATTCTATATCAAATTTATGCATCAACTTATGCTTTCCTTGCATTTCCTTTCAGTTGTCTATGTCATAGAATTTCAAAAACGTGGCCTACCACACGCTCATATCCTATTATGGCTAGACGAAGACTTGAAATGCAAAACCGAACGCGAGATAGATGACATAATTACAGCAGAGATACCATGTAAATCAAATGATCCAGAAGGGTATAAAATAGTAACTGAGTTTATGTTACATGGACCTTGCGGTCAAGATGCTAGGGATGCCCCATGTACAGTTGAGGGTAAGTGTTCAAAACATTTTCCTAAACCTTTTATGGAAGAAACAATTGTTGATAATGAAGGCTATGCGATTTATCGTTGAAGGGATAATAAAGCTTACCATATAAAAGGAAAGTTTAAATACGATAACAGATATGTGGTTCCTCACAATCGTTATCTCCTCATGAAGTACCACGCCCACATTAATGTCGAATGGTGCAACAGATCAAAGGCAATTAAGTACTTATTTAAGTACTTAAATAAAGGCCCCGATAGAGCTACAATTGTCATACAAGAGAATGTTACAATTGATGGCGATTTGGCAAATGTCCAAGTTTTGGAGGTCGATGAAATAAAGAATTATTTGAATTGTCGCTTCCTAGCTCCATGTGAGGCAGTATGGCGTTTGTTTTCCTATGATATCCATTACTCATATCCATCAGTCATGAGACTGAATTACCACTTGCCGAATCAGAACGCAATCACACTTCGTGACTCAGAAAGCTTACCAGCCCTAATTCAAAGGGAAGGTATCGACATAACTATGTTCACTGATTGGTTTGAATTAAACAAGCGTGATACATCAGCGAGGGCATATACATATGCTGAGATACCTCAACATTATGTGTGGCATGAGAAAGACAAAATGTGGAAACAAAGAAAACGTAAAAGATGCATTGGCAGGATTGTTTACTCTCACCCAGCTTCTGGAGAACGGTATTATCTTAGAATGCTGTTGAACATTGTGAGAGGGCCTGAATCTTTTCAAGATCTCATGATTGTTAACACCAGACTATGCTCCACATTCAAACAAGCCTGTTTTGAATACGGACTTTTAAATGATGACACGGAATGGAAGCATGCTATATCAGAAGCAAGTGTATGGGCGTTTGGACCACAGCTACGTGACATGTTTGTGACAATTTTGTTGTTTTGCGATGTCAGCAGGCCATTAAAATTATGGGAAGAAAACTGGGAGTTCTTATCAGAGGATATCCTCCATAAAAAAAATAAAATTTTTTAAATATCCTAATTTGGACATGACGGATGAACAACTCCAAAACTATTGTTTGCTAGAAATCCAAGAATTGTTAGGTAGGCATGGAAGATCTTTAGCAGAATTTCAAGATCTACCACTTCCTAACCCAAAGTTACTAACCAACTTGGACAATCGTCTCATCAGAGAAGCGTTGGATTATGATATGAAGAAGAGTAGTGCTGAGCATCAACAACTTCATTCATTGTTAAATCCCGAGCAACGATTAATCTATGAACAGGTGATTGAATCTGTGCATAATAAAAAAGGGAATTTTTATTTTGTATATGGACCAGGAGGGACTGGAAAGACATTTTTATACAAAACTGTCATTTCAAGGTTAAGATCAGAACGTATGATAGTGCTTGCTGTCGCATCTTCAGGTAAAAATGAATATTCAAGTAAAACAAACAACTACTTTGTAAACTTTAAAAAATACATCTTCAACTAATAGCCTCAATTTATGTAGGAATCGCTTCATTGTTGCTACCAGGAGGCAGAACTGTACATAGTCGTTTTCTTATACCGCTTGAATTATTGGAGAATAGTACATGCGGCATAAAGCAAAACACACATATGGCAGAACTCATGCAGCAAGTTAAACTTATCATCTGGGATGAAGCGCCAATGACTCAAAAATATGCTTTTGAGGCATTGGACAAGACGCTAAAGGATATATTAGGATATCATGAACCAGATAATAGGAGTCGAATCTTTGGAGGCGTTACGGTCTTACTGGGAGGTGACTTTCGACAAGTTCTCCCAATTATACCAAAAGGGAGCAGGCCCGACATTGTTCAATCCTACATAAATCAGTCTGCGTTATGGAAGCATTGCAAGGTCTTCACCCTTACACGCAGCATGCGTGTGAATGAGTATAGTGAAAATGGGCAGATTGATACTCGAAAAAGGGATTTCAATAGATGGGTTTTGGCTGTGGGGGATGGCACGTTGCCAGCAAAATGCAAAGAAGGGGAGGATGACCCAACTTGGATTGACATCCCTGAAACCTTTCTAATTAAATCATGGGATTCTCCTATCGAGAAAATTGTTGCAGAAACATACCCTGATTTTACAACAAGACAAACCGACAATGTCTACCTCAAAGAAAGGGCAATTTTAACTCCTAAGAATGAGGATGCTGATGCCATCAATGACTATATGTTTAACCAATTAGAAGGCGAAACTGTTACATAAAACAGCGCAGATGAGATTTGCAAAGGCTCTACAGACAATCTTGAACAACACGACCTGTATCCGATTGAATTTCTAAATTCCTTAAATTTCCCCGGCATGCCCCCACATGCTCTTCACTTAAAAAAGGAACTACCCGTTATGCTATTGCGAAATGTCAATCCAACCAAAGGACTATGTAATGGAACAAGGTTGCTCATTACAGATCTCGGCCAGTTTGTCATTCATGCTAAGGTACTAACAGGTTCAAATGTAGGAGACAATGTCATTATACACAGGATTATACTCACATCAACACAGTCCAAGTGGCCATTCGTCCTCAAACGTAGGCAATTCCCTCTAAAACCATGTTATGCAATGACCATTAACAAAAGTCAGGGCCAGTCACTTAATTATGTTGGCCTGTATTTGCCTACTCCCGTATTCAGTCATGGACAACTTTATGTCGCATTATCTAGAGTTACCAGTCCTGATGGCCTTAAAATACTAATGATCGAAGACAAGGAGCCGGAGCTTGCGCACTGCACACGCAACATTGTTTTCAAGGAAACTTTCAGCAACTTATATTAGCACAGCAATGTAATGTTTCTAGATGATATCTAATAAATACATGCATACGTATCATATCAGTATTAAAGATTGTATTAAAGATTGAATGCATAACGCATACTCTATTAGCACAGATATCACTTCAAAAGTCAATCAAATATCCCATAAAGCATATTATATCCTTTCTAAGCAAATAAGTATTCAACCATACATGAAAATAATCAATATCCTTATTATCAAAAACATAATTCTTTATGAAGTAAAACTAAGTTTTATTAACCTTCATATATACAAAAGGAAGCAGCCCTGATCCAATATTCATCTGATGTAGACTATATCATACTCAGATAGGTGGCTATCGAAACATGTACAGCTGACAAATTTTGACAAAGTATGAATGATGGATGTGCGGCAACCATGAAAATTTAGCAATAGCTGCCTTGGTTGCCGCACATCCATCATTGATATTCCGTCTAACATCTTATATAACAACAAAAGCCATATCATCAAGTATGCAAACACAAAAACTTTACTAATCAAATTTGAAAACAGATATACAAATCAATAACCAAATTCAATCATACCAAACTTCTTAATTCATCCTAAACAATGAATACCCAAAATCAATCAAACTTAATTAATCAAATTTGAAAACAGATCTACAAATCAATAACCAAAATCATCATATCCCAAATAAATGAATAATCATAAACATCTAACATATCATTTCACAACGAACCCTTACAGAGCCATACGATTATCGGACCCAGATTATCATTTCATAAAAATCGAAACAATAAATGCATAATCATAAACAAGAAATTAAATCAAATGAACCTATGATTTAATTTGATTAATATGTTGTATAATGGATCGGCCTAATTTGAGATGAAACCCTAATTATTTTTCGCCAGATCTAAAAAAAACCGTGTGTTTGACTCATGTGTGTGTGAGAGAAAACACACTTTCTCATAAAATATAAAAAGGAAAAAAATTAAATAAAGTAAATAAGTAAAATAATACATAAACATAAAACTAAATATTAATATTAACCATTATCAAAGTCATTAACATCAAGAGTCATACTAGCAGTTAACCATCTGATCATTACTACATACTTACAAAAGATCATTAAAAATACTACCCAAAAGACATCCACCATATTCTTTTAAACTTCTAATCATCATCGGAAAGTGCTTCATGAAACCCAAAGCTACCCTAATCAAAGAAGTCCATTATGCTCATGTGATGCTCACCCTCGGTGAGACCAGCACGGACCTCCACCAGTATAGCCATCAACGCCTCCAACCTCTGTCTAGCCCTCACTTGCTTCTCACGAAGGCATTCATAAACATCACTACCAGCTTCTTCAACATCTTCATTGAAAAACATAACTTCCGCCATACGGGCTGTACGTTGGTCAATACCCCTTTGCAACTCATCGCATTTCTCGCCCAAATACCTTAGGAATGCTTCCTCTTCGGTATGTTCCTGAATGAAGAGGAACTTGAAGCATTTGTGGAGCTGATCTGAGCCGGAAGCCTCTTTGAGTTCATTGATCAGTGGGGTTTCTTGAGCCATTTGATTGTTTGAGTTGAAATAAAAATAAATTTTGTTTGAAAAAGTTATTAGGAATTAGGAGTATTAATATTCTGATTACTGAATATATAAGCAGTTTCATCATTGCAACACTTAATTAGAGTATTAATTATGATAGATGGTTTGTTTTCCCATGCATGAATATGCAATACGTTTTTTGAAGAAGTGTTGCAATGAACATAAAATTCTTCCGCTAATGATACAAATGTATTCATAAACTGCACATAAATTTGTCAATATAGCATATCTAACCCTCAAAGTTTGTCAATTATGATAACCATTGCCAAACTAAACATCTTAATTATTAAATCCATACATTACACGCTAAAAAAACTTAAAAAAAATAAACATAAACAAAAAACTAACATAAATAAAATACATAAAATAAATATCTAAATTCCATTGACTCCAACTTCTCAATAAAAAAAACAGACTATTTATCAAAGAATTTAGCAATTCCAAAGCAACAAAAAGAGCACCTAAAGCTTCCATGTTCGCCATCATTGTATGGTTCTTCGCCATTATCCACCTTAAATGTTGACAACAAGAAAAAAATAATTTCGAAAGTGCATAATCGTGACCTGCCTGTTGCACAAACCATAAAAGCATACAATCATACAATTTAGAAGAACCGGCAACATTTAAACTAATTAGTTTAGATAGTGTAAACCTAATGACTACCAACCATTAAGCTATGAACACTTAGACACAATTCGTGCAACGCACGGTCTTTACAATGCCTCGTAATGTATAGTATAGGTATAGAACAAGCGTTGGAAATTTGTAATTGACGATGACTTTTAATTTATCGATAGTTTATCTAACGTGGCATCAAAGGCAATGATTTTCAAGCATAACATATTGTTTTAAATACTTCTAAAACTACTCATTTTGTTAAATTTTTTCTTAAAATACCATGGTCATAAAGAAAATTCGAGTAATAAGCTAGTTTCTGTTATTCGCTCTAGCAATATATTTAATAATCGTGAACGACTTGCCATTTTTGACCGTGTCATCATCCTTGTGAGGTTACTTATAAAGTCTGAGATTTACATGTCTTGTCACGAAAGTTACTTATAAAGTCTGAGATTTAACATGCAATGTCACGAAAGGTAACTCATTGTATAAAATAGAAACTAATAATGTGTATAAATATTTTCAATATTCTCGTAATAATATGTAATATTGAAATGATGCATATATATAAATACCCAAATAACTTGCGTATATGGATAAGCATGTACGTACATATATGGAGTAACATATATGGATAAGCATGTACGTACATTCATAATCATGTCTTAATATGCACAAATAACTTGCTTCCTCATGCATGATGCATATATATAAATACCCCATCTTCCTCAACTTTTAGAGCATCCAAATCAAAAGTAAAACCATTTCTTTTTGTAATATCTACAATTTCTAGTCATGGGTTTGGTTCTACCTTTTTTCAACATTTTATTCCTGCTCATAAGTCATTCAATCTCTCATGTTGGTATGCATTATGTTTCTTGCTGATCTTCATTTTGATTCAATACTAATCCGCTTGTTGTTTGATACACACTGAATATTGCTAGCTAGATTAATTAAACGCTTATTTCTTACATGTTTTTTATAACTTTAATCTTTTGTGTGTTTTGTTTGCTTTGATTTGATTCATAGATGGTGGTGCTGTTGGAGTAAACTATGGATTGATAGCAGACAACCTCCCTTCTCCAGCCCAAGCCATTAACCTCCTAAAATCCAATAATGTTGATCGAATTCGTATCTTTAGCCCTAACCATGACGTTCTTAATGCAGTTCAAAACACAGGAATTCAAGTAATTATCGGAACATTCAATGATGATGTACCAAAACTTGCTACTGATACCAATTTTGCTATAAATTGGGTGGAAACAAACATTGTCCCATTTGCACAATCTATCACATTTCGTTGCATATCCGTTGGTAACGAAATTATCCCAGGTGATCTAGCATCTAGTGTATTAGCAGCGATGGGAAATCTTAACGCAGCTTTGCAATCCTTCAATCTTGGCAACATTCCAGTGAGTACCTCTGTCGGGTTTGCCTTGCTAGCAAGTTCATATCCTCCGTCAAGTGGCGACTTTCAAGGTGACTATAAGACAATGATGCAGGAGATTTCAGGCTACTTGAGTAGCCATGGTTTTCCCCTCTTGCTCACAGCATACCCCTATTTCGGGTATGCTAGTGATCCTAGTAACATCCAGGTATCATACGCGCTAATGAACTCTACAGAAACTTTTGTGAAGGATGGAAGTTTAGAGTACAAGAATATGTTTGATGCAATGGTTGATTCGGTTTATTGGGCGTTGGAAAAGGTTGGTGCAGGAGGATTGGACGTTGTAGTTGTCGAGAGTGGGTGGCCTTCAAATGGAAATGGCGAATATACAACTCCCTGTCTAGCTCAAACCTACAATCAAAACCTTGTGAGACACGCGAATTCGGGTACACCAAAGGTACCCGGAAAGAGTGTAGAAACGTATTTGTTTGCTCTATTTAACGAGAATCAGAAGACTCCTGGAGTTGAGCAAAATTTTGGGCTGTTTTATCCTGATATGAGTGAAGTGTATCATATTGATTTTTAATTAGAGATTGGTGAAAATCATAACTTTAGTTTATGTTTAATAAAATGAAATTTTCATGTAACAATTAGTTTGCTCGTCTTTCTTCTTGTCACTCAAGATATGCAAAACATTGGATACATTGTGTTAAAAAACCAATCAACTGACAAAAAGTTAAAAACATGATGTTTATTGCATGTAAAGCTCTTGCGGCTAACCAGAAAATAAGCAGATATGGTTCTACAAAAGTTGTGTCATGAACTCAACATTAGATCATGAAACTATCAAATATTTAACTAAAAAAGGTATAGCGTAAAAAAAAAAAAAAAAAAAAAAAAAGGCTTCTGCAATGTATATGGATCTCAACTGCATTGACAACATTGCTATATGCCTTATTGACACAGTTTGTGAATAAATCACTTCTGACATTTTAATATAAAGTTGACACTTGCATTTTGTTGGCTCTTAGGATCTGATATTGTGTTTCTTGTGTCCTAAACAAGTCGTTAGATGCTAGGGATTAGCATTATAATTAAAAACTCACTTGGATGCCACCTGAAGGACACCTTGACTCATATATGAAGGTCCAAGATAGCAGGTTTGATGATGGATCGAAATACATAATTGTTTATTGTGGATCAAAATGTGTTAACATCAACATCTTCCGTCCGTTTATATATTTATAAGTAATTAATACTCCGTATATTTGATAGGATTACGAAACTGCTATCAGATGAACCACCAAGCACTTTAGAAGGTTGTGAACTCTCTAAGTTTAGTGTGGGTACTTTTAAACCATTTGACAAGCTACCATATATCCTTTTTTTTTTAAATCTTAACTCGTTTGACATGTTATTATTAAGACGTAAGGTTCTCTTGATCCAAATTGACTCTTATGATAGAAATTGGTTCAAAATTTTCATCTTCACAAGATACTGATCAAATTTCTGATGTTAAAAGTTCAGCATTATGTTAAACAGCAATTAGAGATACAGGTTAAGGAATATACTCAGTGATATAGAGATAAAGGCGTGAGCTCTAGAGAATCTAAGTTGGGAAAACTCAATGGTGCCCGCTTAAACGTTTTCTTTCTTTGGTAAAGAAGACACAATATAACTTTTCATAGTCAGCAGATTAAAAATATGAGAATGGCATGAATTATAGGATCTTTTGCAGAAAATTGTTTCATATATACTGCAAATAGGATACTTTTGGGTTATATGTTGCAAATGAGTATGGATTATAATTGGTATATTGTGTTTGAAGAACCCTCTGGATGAATTTCGATCTGTTTGACCTTTTATAGTTTTTTTTTTTATCTATATTCGTGTTTGACACGTTAGAGGAATAAAACCCGAATTGGACCACATTTAAGTAACTTGGTCAAATTGCTACGTTATCTGTTTTAAAATATTGACGACTTGTTGAATGTTTGCACATGTGTCGTAAAGAATTGAAAACAAAATTAGAGTGCCATGTCAATAAAAATGTATGACAGGCATGAAGAGAGCGGCACCAGTGCTTAGAAACCATATTGTTTGTTGAAATCGGAAAATCGTGTTCTGTTCTAATATAGGTTTATCTATGTTAAAACTTCGGATTACTTATAACACTGACATGATGAAATGACTCACAGACCCGAAGCTCCCAAGTTTGTTAAGAATGCTTTTATGGGCTCAAAATCAGCTTGATGAAAAGGCAGTTTATCCACGCATCACAGTTTGGGTTATAAAATGTTTTAATGATGTGTTGCAATCTGGATAATGCTTTCGTTGGAATCACAATTCTTTGTGGTCTGTGTTTTAGAATGAAAGTTACAAAAATCTTTTGTTAAATAAAGCCTTCAGAGTTTCAGTAGTTAACTTTCCGATATCTTGTATCTAGTATTTTGTAAAACTAGCAATGTTAGCTGCTCATGCAGTCGAGCTGATTGGGTAATAAGTCAAAGCGGATCAATTATCAATGTGGGTTATTGCGACTGCCTGTGAAAATATCGATTGTTTTTAGTCCCTTAAATACTCTGCACATAAGTAATGAATATGATTACAAAACTATAAAGCCAAAACAAAAACAGCAGCCACTTTTGGAAGTTTCAGTAGTAGAAGAACAATAGCAGGCAAATTTAGAAGGCAAAAAAAAAAAACAACAATTCTATGTTTTCTTCACTTGACTTGAGCAACATCAGCAGAATTACAAACTTTGCAGCCTGCTAATTTCAATCTAGTAGGCTCGGTAATGACTTTAGAGAGTTCACCACTTGATCTTTAGACATAAAAGTCACATAGGAAGAATAAGTGTTTATGTGAATCATTAACTTTGTTGCATAAAGAACATACCATCAGGTTACTTTGGATACCATATCGCCAATCTATATTGTGTCAATACTTTCTGTCTCCATTATTTCATTAGTTTTTATGCATTTATATGTTTTATTCCTGTCCATGGTTGCAATAATATTATTGATTGTGTTCATGGTTCTGCAAATCCTAATTGATCATTTGACCCAATATATATCATTAGCAGAAGTATATCGGCCAAAGTTCATCTTAAATTGATCTTTTGATTTACTAATTTTGCAGCACTATTCTGTATCGGTTCAACAAGAATACTATAAGATGGAAAGGATAAGCAACCTTCCTTCAACCATAATAGAAACCATCTTAGGTCTTATACCGATTCAAGAGGCCGCAAGAACTAGCATCCTATCAAAGGAATGGAGGTACTAGTGGATCAGTATTCC
Organism: Artemisia tridentata subsp. tridentata; assembly: GCA_021014915.2. Lineage (NCBI taxonomy): Eukaryota > Viridiplantae > Streptophyta > Magnoliopsida > Asterales > Asteraceae > Artemisia > Artemisia tridentata. The sequence continues at coordinate 14,023,773 of CP139507.1, forward strand.
TAAACTTGTGTTTAATGAAGATACGTTTGAAGTATCAACCAATGAGAATGATCTCTCTACTCTTGAGCAAACGTTCGACATACCAAGTGAAAGGAAATGGATGACCAAAAGGTGTAAACTTTTCTATGCTATATATCAAGTTCTACTTAGCACATTGGTCCAATACATGAGTTCCGTCTTAAAATTGGTGCAGATAAGACCTGTGTTGAAACTGATCATATAATATTTCATTTGGCGAGGAACAATAGTGTTAAGACGTTATCGCTTGACACAACACCCAACTATAAGTTACCATCATCTCTCTTTTCATTGCATCAGTTAACAGAGCTATATCTCAATACATGTGAGATTGTCCATCTACCACCATTCACTAGATTTAGTAGCCTTACAACCTTATACATGGAACTTGTAACCATCTCAGAAGACACACTTCTACATCTCCTATCAAATTGTCCACTCTCCGCAAACAGTTTACTACGGAGTATCAATTGTTTTGGATCCTTTAAGAGCACTCGGTGTCTTAACGTGGGAGGTGAGTTAAACCTTCACGTTTTCGCGTTAAACCTGCGTTAACCACACTGGCGATCCACGTTAAAGCTGCATTAGCTTCTTGCGTTAAAGCTGTAACGCAACGTTAAAGCGAGTTTTAATAAATAAATAAATCACTTCCCCCCCCCCCCCCCCTCCCAACGACTTTTATGACCGTTGATTTAAAAAAAAAATCATTTTAACCCCTCTAACGTTTACAAAACGGCTAGTTTGAATAAAAAAAATATTTTCAAAACCTTTTTTCCACCACTATAAATAACCAATTAACACACAACTTTTTTTCACACTTCCACAACTCAAACTCAAATTTATATACTTCCTCTCTAACAAAAGAAAAAACCTTGTTCATTCACAATGGATCCGAATCAAAGTCACGAAGAATTTACGAACTGGTCAGAAGTAGATGACGAAACTGACTTTGAGTTTATGATAGCCGCGTACGAATATCAGCAACAGTTGGAACAAGCAGCAGCTCAACCTCGCGTGTCACGTAATCCGATCTATCGTGAACGTGAACTTGCTGAAGAACATTTGCGTAGCGACTATTTCAATCACGGTTGTAAGTATCCGCGCCGGAATTTTCGAAGAAGATTTCGTATGAGCCGGAAACTATTTCTAGAAATAGTCGAAGGTATTGAATCTTATACTTCCGATTTTCTTCCGGATCATTTTAAATTCTTTAGTCAATCACCCGATGCTACGGGTCGAATGAGTATAAGTGTTCTTATGAAGTGTACATCTGCCATACGCCAATTGGCGTACGGCACCGCACCCGATGCTTTTGATGAATATTTTTGTAACACCCGTATCCCAGGTGTTGAGACCCCACCCTAGATGAAAATTGATAAAGACCTAATGTGATTAGTTGGTCAACAAAGTTATGTGGAAGTCAAACCCGATAGTCAAACTAATAGTCAAAGTATGAATAATGTAGTAATATAAAATATGATGTATAGCTAAAGGGACCTAAGTTGTCATTGTAGTGAAGTGTTATATTAAGCTAATTGTGGCCAAAATAAGAAGAAATAGACTTGAGGGACCATTCTTGCCAAAAGACCAAAGTTACCACCTAACTATCTATATCCAGGAGATTCTAGATAACTCCCTCAATTATTTTTAGATAAGGGTGTGTGAGTGAGGCCGGTTTTTAGAGAGAAGAGAAAGAGAGGGAAAGTTAGATGATGATCCAAGAAGATGAAGATGATCAAGTCCTAGTGCTTATGGCCACCCCTTGCTATGATCATCATCAAGTAAGTATGTATGTTCTTAATGTTATTGAGGTTATAGATTAAGGGTAAAGTGGGATTTCATCATATGATCAAGATATGATCATATGATGATGTAGGAAGATAGATGAGTGTGTTTAATGGGTTATGTTAACCCTTGTTTATGCTATTGATTATTATGTTATTAGGTCTTGAGTTTGTAAAGGATGATGATGATGGTTAGAGGTTAAGAATGGTGGGATTATGATGTTATGCTTAGCTTTGGAAGCTAAGGTAAGTAACTCTCCCTAAAACATGTGTTATGTATGTATTATCATGTATGTATTATGATGGTGTAAGAACATGGGACTTGGATTTGGATGATTGAAAGTTAGGAATTGGTGGCTAGTGAGTTTGACTAAGAGTATGTTAGCTTATGGACTTGAGACTAATTAAGGTATGTAGATAGTTATGGTTGTTAAACAAGTAGGGTTGGATCAGTTGGAAAACCCCTTGCCTCTCAACCGAGAGGTCAAGGGTTCGATCCTCACTCCCTACAAAAGGCCGGGGGTCCTTTTCTACCTTTGGTAGAACCGGAAGCAGCCTCTCTACCTTAGGTAGGGGTAAGGCTGTCTACGTGTCAACCTCCCCCATATACCGTCTTGGACGGTATTGGGACCCATAACCCGTGGAAGACGGTATTGGGAGTTACTTTTTTTTTTTAGATAGTTATGGTTGTTGTGTTTTGATATTAGTTATGTTATAAGGATGTGTGAAATGTGGCTTGGATGATGTAGCTTAGAGGCTTTTATGTGATTATAATGCTTATGTGGAAATATGTGTATGATATATGTTTTATGTTGGGTTACTTGTGTTAGGAATTATTAGAATAATAGTTTATTTCATTCCTGCTGTTAGTGTTAATGGTTCCTGCTGGCAGGTATGTAGTTCCTGCTGGTAGTGGTTCCTGCTGGTAGTACATTTTGTTTCTGCTGTTAGTTGTCATTGCTGCGGGTAATACCGTATGTTTAGAAAGTTTGTTAGAGTTAATTTAGGAAGAGATAGTGTATATCTCTTTTACACGTTTTCAGTGAGTTTTTATAGGCTTGAACTTGTATATAATAATCTTTATACTGACTATCTATATCATCAAATTCCTTTTTCAGTTCAGCATATTTAATTTCACAACCAAAGGGACAATCTTGTACCTGAGATGGGTAGCCCATAAAACCAAATTCCCCAGCCACTTGTGCCTCAACACCATATCCAGCAATCATCCCATAGACCTTTGCAGCTCCTCTTACTGCATCAGCTACCTCATGTTGTTCCCAATCCAGCATGGAATCCACAGACAGCAACGCTTTGGGTTCTTCTGACTCCAATTCTTGAATCTTGAAAGCAGAATACCTTGTTTTGTCATCTACCTTCTTATCTGTGCATTCTCTAGCAAAGTGACCTGGTTGTGAGCATTTGTAGCATCTCACCTTCCTCTTGTCAAACCTTGCTCCTTCCTGTCCATCGAATTTGATCCTCCTCCCTGCCTTCTTCTCAAATCTGTTAACCTTCAATGACAGCATAGCCATCTGCCACTTGATGTCCATCTCTTCCAGATCCAGTTGATCAATCTGGTCAAAGTTTTCATAGGCAATTTGCTATTGTGGAGCACTTTCAGCAACAAACGAATGAAGAACTTCCTCAAGCACATTGTCAGACCTTGACTGTGATCTAGGTGTTGCAGGGGAATAGGAAACTGATGAAGAAGAGGGGGTTGGGCTATCACCATATGAGACCTTGTTAGTACTGGTAGCACTAACAAATGCAGTATAAGTTGGAGTGTGAGATGAGTAGGTTGAAACCCCTTTGATGTCAATTTCAAGGGTCTTGAGCTTGTTGTAAAGATCATCAAAACTCATGAAATCGAGCCCACCTCTGGCCTTAAGGGTGATGGAAACCTGAGACCAGGATGGAGGCAGAGCCCTCAAAAACTTGGTGTTGCAGTCTTCATTGTCTGGCCTGGCCTGCAACTGGTTGAGTTGGCTCAGGATCTTGTGAAACCTGTCATAACCTTTGTGAATCCCTTCAGCCTCAGAGATCTTGAACTCCTGGAACTCCTGCTTGAGCATGGACTTCCTCATCTTCTTGGACTCATCATTCCCTCCAAATCTAGCTTTTACAGCAAGCCAGATCTCCCTAGCATCATCCAGGTGATGAAAGTCACCCATATGATCTTCTGGGAGAGCCTGAAGCAAAAGAGTTCTTGCTTTCGTCTCCCTTTGCACAGCAACCTGCTCCTCTGCTGATATAGGTGGAAGTATGATGATGTTCCCCTTCTGATCTCTCCCAGTTTTCTTCTTGCTGTTCCCATTCAGGATCACATTCCATAGGTTATGATCACTGTTTGAGATCCAGTACTCCATCTTCATAGCCCAAATCTCGTACTCATCTTTCTTAAGGTATGGGAATTTAGCATTACTGTTAGACACAGTGGTTGTGACTATTTGTTGTTGGACTTGTGAAGTTTCAGGTTTTTCATTATTAATGACAGACTCATCAGTATTGATGTCAGCCATTGTGAAAGGGTTTAAGAGATTGTTTAGAAAACTTTTTCTTCTTTGACAGAGATCCTTACCTGTCTCTGATACCACTTGATGGATCGTGCCTCCTTGATAGATCTTTGAGCCTTTGTAGATCGGTAGAATGCCTATGTAATCACAAGCACGCTACAAGAGAATCTCTGAATATAAACTAATAAAGAAGAAGAAGTAACTAATAAACTTTGATCCTCTATGGATCTTTTATTAACTAATAATGTTTTCAATCGATTACAAAACTCATAGCCACATGTTTCTTTTATACTACAAGAAACCCTAATGCAGCATTACTAAGAAAACGTGTAAAAGAGATATACACTATCTCTTCCTAAATTAACTCTAACAAACTTTCTAAACATACGGTATTACCCGCAGCAATGACAACTAACAGCAGAAACAAAATGTACTACCAGCAGGAACCACTACCAGCAGTAACTACATACCTGCCAGCAGGAACCATTAACACTAACAGCAGGAATGAAATAAACTATTATTCTAATAATTCCTAACAACTTGCTAAGCGTAAGCTTATTCCTTTAGTTGTCAATATTTTGTAGGTTTAGGTGCGACGGAAGGAAGGTTTATGTGTTATAGCATAAGGATTTTGGAAGTGGATTTGGAAGATAACAAGTATTATGAGCTAGGTAGAATACCGAGCTCGAGTCAAAGTTGTACCCCGAGAGTCTCTTTTATGAGTCGTTTATTGTGCGTCAAATTCGTGTAATGGTTTGGTGGTCTAACGATGTGTTAAGTGTGTTTTATGCGTTTGTGAGTAAAGTTAAAGGGGTGTTTGGTTTAAGTGTGTTTGTACCCATTTTGGGGTTGTAATCGGGTCAAGTGTTGTTGGAACATGTTTGATATGTTAAATAAATGAAGTTGGTCAAGTTTGGTGTAAAACGGAAGTCATATGGGTCGGTTATAGCGAAAACGGGATGTAAACGAAGTGTATTTGGAAAGTTGCAGGCCCCGGCCGGAGGTCTGGAGGCCAAACCCACGGCCGGGAAGCTTTGGGAAAAACCCCCATTCGACCAGAAGGTCTGGGCCGCCCGGTCGGGGCTGGGGCCGGCGGCCCAGGCTTGTTTTTGGGGCCGGGCCGGCGGCCGGGGACCCTTGGCCGGCGGTCCGGACCATTTTTCAGAATTTAGCGATTTTCAAAAATTCACATCTTTTAATCCGTAAGTCGTCACGGGTTGTACCACCTATCATTTCGAAGGTAATTGAGTGTACTTTCATTTAAAAATAGCCTTAAGGGATGAATGTTGATTCATTTTTGTCAGTCATCAAAAGAGTGGTCGTATGTCCATAAAAGTCAATCGTTTTTGCGTAAAAAGTTTTAAATTTTAGTCTAAACGGGCACGGGGCGTTACAATTTGCAAATGGGTGAGCATACTTCACGTGATTGTCTTGATAATTTTAACAAGTGTGTTATTGATTTGTTTATGCCGGAATATTTAAGAAAACCAACATGGACCAATATTCAAAGTATTTATGAAAGACATGAGGGGTGGCATGGTTTTCCGGGAATGCTTGGTAGCATTGATTGCATGCATTGGGAGTGGAAAAATTGTCCGGTGGCTTGGCAAGGGCAATTTGGTAGGGGTGATAAAAAATACCCAACAATAATGCTGGAAGCAGTTGCTTCACAAGATTTATGGATTTGGCATGCATTTTTCGGGGTGGCGGGGGCGAATAACGATATTAATGTTTTAGATAACTCTCCGTTATTCGACGACATTCTTAATGACGTCGCCCTTGTAGCACCTTATATGGTTAATGGAACCAGGTATGAACAGGGATATTACTTAGCTGACGGAATTTACCCACAGTGGGCTACTTTCGTCAAATCCTTCTTGGCAACAACTGACGATAAACATGGTTGTTTTAAAAGAAAACAAGAAAATGCACGAAAGGATGAAGAACGTGCTTTTGGTGTGCTTCAAGGACGTTGGGGTATACTACAACAACCGGCACGTCAAATGGAAGTTGTCAAGATACGTAGAATCATGTATTCTTGCATTATTTTGCATAATATGATTTTAAAAGATCAAAAGTTTGCACTACGTGAGTATGGCGAGATGTGGGTGGATCCATCACCACGTATGAGGAAAGACAGGTGGGTCGAAAAATGTGATGTCCAACGTCGAAAGGAAAAGAAATACGCGACAAAAAGACGCATACTCGACTCCAACTAGACCTTATGGAGCATATTTGGCAGAAACATCTTCAACGACAACAACAACAAGAAGATTCCGAAGACGATGGATAAGTCTTTGTTTCGTATTGTAATGTTTAATATTTAATGTTATGTAATGTTTAATATTCGTATTGTAATGTTTAAGAATTAATGTTATGTTTTTTAATAAATGAAGCATTAGTTTTATTTTAGGGGTTGAATTTGAAAATAGTTGAGTTAAAGTTCAATTAAGGTTGAGTTATGATAAGGGGTGTTTTTTTTAGTTAAATGTGAAAAAGTTAAAGCTGATGTGGCGCTGACGTGGCACTGGGTGAAAGTTTAACACAGGGTGATAACTGTTAGCTGTATATTAGTCATATATTAGTGGTATTTTAGTTGACTATTGATAAGCATGCATTTATGGGTGATTACCTTGATTTGTGGGGTTTACCCAAAATAACTTATGTAATCCCCTATATATGTAGCCCATCGTTAATATGCTATCAATCAAGTAATAACGATCATCTTTATCAAATCACTGTCTTGTATATTACAAAACATTCTCTTATCTTACATGGTATCAGGCCATTAGGATTCACAAAACCTAAACTCTTCAACTGCCGCCTCTGGCCGCCGGCTACACGCCGGAGGTTCGGAGGGCTTCCTTTAAACCTTAACCTCTGTCAAAAACCGGTTCCTTCGACTGAGCATATAAACCATATCATTAATATGTTTGCTTCATCTAGTCTCTTGTCATCACTGTATACGAATTAATTACCGAAGAAAACATGATGTTTATTTTCTTTAATTGGTCATCTAATTAAAGAATATGCATGAAGAGGATTTGATTATTGAGTCAGTGGGGCGGCTAGAAAATCTTGTTCGGTGTATATCTTAATTTGAGGAATTCGTTTACAAGTAAATTATATTTGTTTCGCTGTCATTACTTGTTAGTGGTTCGATTCGGCATTGTTCGACTCTTAAAAAAAATAAAAATAATAATAATAATGGTGGATCTTTATGTTTTTCTAGAGAAAAACACGCCCCGTTTGTTCGGAAGGTTCTTTGGGGGTTGAAGTTTTAGAACCAACTTTCGTTTTCTCTTTTTTTTTCTTTTAATGTCAGTGCATGATTTTTAGTTATAATTTCCTTTGTTATAGTTGTAGGGGATACTTTTGGTTATCCTGCTTGTTTTAGTTGTAGGGGATACTTTGGGTTATCCCGTTTGATCAGGATACTTTGGTTTATCCTGTTTGGTAAGGGATACTTTGGTTTATCCCATTTGGTCAGGATACTTTGGTTTATCCTGTTTGGTACGGATACTTTGGTTTATCCGGTTTGTTGCGTATTTATGTCTGCTGCTGCTTGAAGATGTGCTTCCGCTTGCTGTTGAATGTCTTCTTCAACAATTATTTATTAGTTTTACTTTATTGTCCAGTCCGAGCTTTCGCAATTTCGTCGCTCGGATTGCGAGGGAGTGTTAGCTTTATATTAGTCATATATTAGTGGTATTTTAGTTGACTATTGATAAGCAGGCATTTATGGGTGATTACTTTGATTTGTGGAGTTTACTCAAAATAACTTATGTAATCCCCTATATATGTAGCCCATCGTTAATATGCTGTTAATCAAGTAATAACGATCATCTTTATCAAATCACTGTATTGTATATTACAAAACATTCTCTTATCTTACAATAACACCCTCTGCTCTAATAGTCCATGCTTAAGTAATAAATGATTAAAAAAAAACTATATTAATATTATTGTAAGGTAGTATTAATTAATTTTCTTAATAAGGTGATGTAGGATGTTTTTTCACCTTTTTTGCATTTAAAGTACCCGTTGTCTTTCGACCTCTTTGATAAGACTTGGTGTTATAAGGAGACCCAAGACCGCATTCACCACCGTCATCTCAGTGCCCCATCAGTTTTCTCCTTCTACAACCAACTTAGTATAATAAGACAACTAAATTCACCACTAAACTATACCCCTACCAAAACACACACTCACGGCTCGGTCTTGGCCAAGAACGAGTCTTGCAAATTTGCTATGCAAGACGCGTCCTCGTGGACCATCCGTAATAAGAACAATGTGTCTAACTAATGCCAGCGATGACGCAGAGTCGGTTTTGTTATTACTGGTGGTCTAAGTTTCCACTTATGCTATATTAGGGGTGAGCAAAAACCGAACCGCAAAACCGCAAAAAACCGCCCCACAAAAACCGCAAAACCGCAAAAAACCGGTGGATCGGTTTCAGGAAAAAATAAAAACCTATTTTGCGGTGCGGTTTCGGTTTTCACCGAAAAACCGCACCGCAAAAACCGCACCGCACCACTCTACAATTTATAATTTTTTAAATATATTTTTTTTATTTTTTAGAATAACACACTAAAATAACACAATAAAATTTATATTTTTTTATTTTTTAGATATATTTTTTTAAATATATTTTTTTATTTTTTAGAATAACACACTAAAACCGCACCAAAAACCACATAAACCCGCAAAACCGCACCAAAAACTGCACCAAAAATAAAAAAATATATCTTGTGGTGCGGGGCGGTTTTGACCAAAAACCAACCCGCAAAACCGCATAAACCCGCAAAACCGAAACCACAAAAACCGCGCGGTGCGAATCCTCAATTTTTTAAAAATCGCATTTTGCGGAGCGGGGCGGTTTTTGCCAAAAACCGCACCGAACCGCCCCATGCTCACCCCAGCTATATCCTTTACCTCGATGCATTTGGCATATTATAGATACAAGAATACAAAAGAGGATACCATATTCCTGACAAATGGTGTGAAATGCTTTGTGCTCTATCATTCTATCTTTTCATAATTTGATCCAACTGTTTGTACTCGCACAGCATTATGTTTTTTGGACATGATTCAGAGAACACAATTGTTTCCAATATAATAAACCATCTAATATAAAGTTTGTAACGCTAGTTTGTGTAAAGCATAAAAGTTTTCCTTAAATTTGGAGAACGATTAGTTGCAATAAAAAGATTTTAATATAAGACCACTCTCAACCGTGACATGTCTTTTTCTGCGTCAATTGTGGCATCTCAGAGCCACATCAACACTTCCCAACAAACTCACACTGCCAATATTGGTGTGTCTTTTTGTGTGTCATTAGAGCACTTCCAACCATCAATCACGGTTATAGTTTAACACACTGACACGTCAGCTTTAATCTTTTTACCTTTAACTCAAAAAAAACACCCACAATCATAACTCACCCTTAACTCACCTTAACACACCAAGTTCCAATGGTTAACACACCGTATTAAACTTTAACACACAAAAAATGCACCCTTAACTCTGCGTTAAGGGGTTAACGCAGGTACGTTAACGCACCCTTAACGCAGACACTCTCAATGGTTAACGCACCTTAACGCAGTGGAAGTTAAGGTTTAACGCACCTAGTGCGTTAACCATTGAATGTGCTCTTACACAAATATACTTCGCAAAACACACACACAAAACTCGCACAAAACACAAATAGGCCCCGCACCTCTCGTCCCTTGCTCGTCGCCAAATCGATGGACGCCAAACCAACGCACCACCTACGAGGTGGTGATAACCTCTCCAAATAAATACATTACTCCGTAGTTAGTTTGGTCATGCATTCAAAATTTTGAAATACATTTCATCCTTCGACCTCTTTGATAAGTTTCCACTTAAGTTAAGTTATATCTTTTACCTCGATGCATTTGGCATATTATAGATACAAGAATACAAAAGAGGATACCATATTCCTGACAAATAGTGTGAAATGCTTTGTGCTCTATCATTCTATCTTTTCATAATTTGATCCAACTGTTTGTACTCGCACAGTCGCACAGCATTATGTTTTTTGGACATGATTCAGAGAACACAATTGTTTCCAAATATAATAACTCTCTAATATAAAGTTTTGAAACGCTTGTTTGCGTAAAGCATAAACGTTTTCCTTGAGTTTGGAGAACGATTAGTTGCAATAAGAAGATTTTAATATAACACCACTTTCAACTGTGACGTCTCTTTTTCACCTCAACGTCACATCAGCATTTCCTAAACTTACACGCCCTAAACTTACACGCCCTGCAAATGTTGGTGTGTCTCTGTGTCATTACACAAGTGGTCCCATCAGTGTCACAAAACCGACGTGTGTCGGGTTGTAAACCAATGCATCCGTTGGGAGTGGTCTAGCACCAAGGATGACTTGCAAGCTTTTTAGTTACAACTATTTATATGAAAAATATCTTTGTTTAACAAAACTTCTTTTGACATGATACTACTAGTTTTGGTTCAATAATTTGATAATGATTTCAGAATACACTTTCATCCATTATTAATACATGAGCTATATGTTCCTAATATCAGTACGACTAATATTTTGATTCTTGAAACAAGTAAGAAGTATATATGGTCCAGCACGTTTTAAGTCGATAGTACTTGCTTTGTTACAGTTTACAGGAGACAAAACAGTAATGGCATCGCTTTAAACATGAGTACTATTTAAAAGCAACACCTTTTATCATAAACTTAAACAGAAGACAACCCTATAACGAGTACAAATTAAGGTCTCACTTTAAGACTTGTACAATCATACTCTTATTCATTGGTAATTAATTTTAGTTGATGTTATGGTCACGTTCAAAACTCGTTGTAGCATTCAACCGTATTCATTGTACGGTACATTTAAATGCTGAATTAATCATGCAAGTATAATTGAATGAGAATCTATATTTTGATATGCAGATGCATCATTATCAGGAAATAATGCATTCAAACCCCACATGATCAAATAAACATAGTGTTTAGTTAGAAATCTTAGGGGGTGACTAAAGGGAGTGGTCACCAAATGGTGAACTTCCTCAAACTCGTCACGTCACCAACAACCAATAAAAACCTTCCAACTCACAAGTTCCCAAATCACCCCAAACCCACACCAAAATGGAGGGAGTGGTCACCAAATGACTTTTTTTTTTTTTTTTTTTTTTTTTTTTTTTTAATATATAAAAACACAAACTATATAAAAATAAAAAAACACATTTCATTAAAATTAAAAAGAGTACATGTTACAATACTTAAAAAAAAACACAACTTAAAAAAAAAAAAAATCCTACAATACTTAAAACGAAACATTAATTGAAAACGAAACTACAATTTAAAAATTACATGGCCATCCCCATTTTGCGGCAACTTGACGTTTTTCTTGTAGGAGGAGTTCCAACATAGCGGGATCGGTTATGTGATTGTGCGGGTCGGTGTAAAACTTCAAATCCCATTGGCGAACCTTTGACTTGGTCGCGTCAAGTTGTGTAGCCCAAAAACTTGCCGCCAATTGATCCTTCTCTTCTTTGATGTCCAAATATTTTGTCTTTCTTTTTGCGTATGAGCTAATGTCTTCGCCCACATCATGGACCGACGAAGAGGACGCCGCTTGCTTCTTTTTCGCCTTTCTTGATTCAATTGGAGGGGAGGGGTCTTCATTCATGTCGGGAATGAAGTTGTCATTGCTACCCGATTCATACTCCCCCGACTTCCTCTTCGATGAACCGCTAGCAACACAACCCATGCCGGGAATATCTTGAAAACACTCTTGCTCTTTCCATTTATCGTGATCCTTCACAATCTCCCATGCCGGAATATGACCAAAATCTTTACCTTTTGTTCGGGTGTTGTAATCCTTCAGGGCGACTTTCATGACGTCCACTTCGCTACACCCACTAGCCCTAACACGATCCTACACAATTCCATAAACAAAAAAAGTGTACAATAATCTAAAAACTATATAATTCTAAAAAGTATATAATTCTAAAAAGTATATAATTCAAAAAAATATAAAATTATACCGCTTGGATGTAGGCGCCGTTGAATATACCCATGGCTTGGTTCATTGCTTTCCACTTCGTTGTCAAACCATGAATGGTTCGGGTAGTACCTCCCATAGTTGTCGCGTAATGCTCGAGAACCCGCTTCCAAAAACCTTCCCTATTTTGCTCATTCCCGAATCTTTTGCATTCGGAGATTTGAATCCAAGCCTTTGCCAACGCCACCTCTTGGTCGGGCGTCCAATGTTCACGCTTCGCCTTTGTGGTAGCCTTTTTCTTTCCTCGCACATCAACTTCTTGAATGTCATCGTCTTCATCTTCTTCATCGGTGTCTACACAAAAATAAACAAACGTAAGTAAACAAAAGTGTATAAAATTAAATAAAAGTAAGTAAACAAAAAATGTATAAAATTAAATAAAAGTAAGTATGTATACCGGGTAATGGTTGCGTTTCGGGTACAACCTCGGCTTGAGGTTCGTCCCACGGGGACCACTCGGACGTTGTATTGATGTTGTAGTGTTGAGCATTCATCGGCGGAGGGTTGGCGCCCATATTATACGGAAAATAAGGATGTGGAGATGCGGGTTTTGGAATGTAAGGGGTTGATGGTTGAGAGAATTGGTTGGGAGATGATGTAGAAAATTGTTGAGAGAATGGGTTTGGATATGTAGTTTGTTGCGGTGGTGGATAAACCGGGCGATTGGGGTGAGATCGAGTTTGTTTTTTGGAGGTAGTTTTCTTACCACTTCTTGGATCCATGATTTTGTGTAGTTTTTTTTTTTTTTTTTTTTTTTTTTTTTGATGTATGATTTGTGTTGAATTTTGATTGAGAAAATGAGGTATTTATAGTGAAAATTGTGGTTGAAAAATGGGTAAAATATATATATATATATATATTTTTAGCCAAACGGCTAGTTTTTTCTCTTTTGGTCAAATATGACCGTTGCAAAACGTAAACCATTTCACTCTTTGTCTTCGGTGAACTTCACCAAAATTTTCCCATTTCACTCGGCACCGCCTACCAGCGGCGGTGTGCCCAATCGGCACCGAGGACTTCCCCGAGTCCACTCCCCCCCCCCCCCCTTAGAGAGTGACTAAAAGGCATAATCATTAGCATAATTCATGAAACGGTTTAATTTGGGACGGGGGCGAAAGTTAATAGTATAGCTTAAACATAGTTTCAACAATTTCCACCTCCCGTAACTCCTAAACGGGATTTGGTATCGTTGTTGTATAGTTTGAACAATTGCTAGTTGCTATTAGGGGCGTTAGTCGGGGCGGGTTCGTCGAGGTTGGGTCAATTCAGGTTGATGCTAAAAAAAACATATCCGAACTCGACCCTATTTAAAACTCGGGTTACTCAGGTTTTGGTATATTCGGGTCCGGATTAACCAGAATATAAGTAAAATGATTAGAAATGGCCCTGCTCAGTTGGTTTACATATAGATAAAGTATAAATAATATATAAAAAAATAGAAAAATCTTATCCGGGTCAATCGGATTGATCCGAACCCGAGTTAGCCAAATATTTTCAACCTGATACCCGACCTTATTTAGGGGCTGTTTACTTTCTGCTTAATGTCCTGTTTGGTAACAAAACTGGCTGGAAACAGGAAACTTTGGTGTTTCTTTTTAACTTATTGCAAAAGAGAATCCTTAATGTGAAAGGGGGCAAAATTTGATGTTGTTTCTATCCAGGACGTCTTAATACGAGTTTTTTCCCGAACTAGTGTAGGTGGAAAAAATAAATTCGAAAAATTTAGAAAACTTCGAAAAAATTTATAAAAATTCAAAAAAAATTTATAAAAATTTTTAAAAAATTCGAAAAATTTTAAAAATTCAAAAAATTTATAAAAATTCAAAAAAAATTATAAAAATTCGAAAAATTGATAAAAAATCAAAAAATTCGAAAATTTTATAAAAAATTTATAAAAATTCAAAAAATTCGAAAATTTTATAAAAATTTATAAAAATTCAAAAAAACTTATAAAAAATTTGAATTTTTTAAATTTTTTTTCGAATTTTTATAATTTTTTTGAATTTTTAAAAAATTATAAATTTTTACAAATTTTTTGAATTTTTAAAAAATTATAAATTTTTATAAATTTTTTGAATTTTTTAAAAATTTTAATAAGTTTTTTCAAATTTTTATAATTTTTTATAAAATTTTCGAATTTTTTGAATTTTTATAAATTTTTTGAATTTTTACGAATTTTTTTAAAATTTTTATAAATTTTTTCGTATTTTCATAAATTTTTCGAATTTTTATAAATTTTTTCCACCTACACTAGTTCGGGAAAAAACTCGTAATAAGATGGTCAATTAAGCATAAAAAAGAAACAACATATATCCACACAGACACTAACTAGAAACAGGACACATATATCCACACAGACACTAACTAGAAACAGGAAAAAAAAGAAACAGCCCCTTAGTATTCGAGTTACTCGGGTTGACTCAAATAATCCAAACAAAATTTTTAACCTGAGTAACCCAACCCGATTGTCGGGTTGAGGTAGGGTCAGATTTTTTGACACGCCAGTTGCTACCACGAATTTTGTGCGAGATATGTAGAATACTTGCTCTTGTAGTAGTTTAGAATTGCACAAACCAAGTCAATCCAAAAGGCACACATGATGTTAGCCAGTACAACTGATTTTTCTAGTAATAAAACTAGATCATTTCTAATTTTCTACACTGTTTTAGCAACGTAAGTTCAACCAAGGACTTGAAGTGCAAATTAGAGAACAACAAGGTAAGATGTATCTATAATTTTTGGTGTAAATTGCAAAGAAAATAAGAAAATTATAAAGTTTATAACTAGCAAAAAAGTTCATTCATCTTTCCATTACACATAATATTAAACCGGGTCGAACCGATTCTTTCTAGCCAATGGCCCAAAACCACATTAACAAAAACCTAAGTTAATAAGTAGTAAAAAGCTAAAAAAGTTAAGAACCTTAGAAAAGTGCTAAATAACACTATGAAAATCCGACCCAAATAACATAATGCAACTTGTGCAGTTGTGCTTGAAGAATGTGACACTAAAAAGATCCAACCCAAATAACATAGACCCATGTAGTAGTAGTTGTTGTAGTACTTGAAGAATGTGATTCTTGTTGTTGCTTTGTCAAGGGTATTTTGGTAATTTTGTGAGGCTCCACCACATGAAAGAAATGGTCATGATGATGTTGATCATGTGTACCATCATCAAAGTTGAGAGCATAGCTTGAAGGGTCATATTGAAAGTTGAATTGTTTCTTGGTACCACCATATAAGGCAACAAAAAATGTGTGTTTGTTCTTGACTGCTTTTTTCATGGCTGCTCTCATTCTCCAAAACAAGCTTCTACATTGCTTCTTTGAGCATGTGTTCATCCACTCCAATCTTTCCATAACTCCCATTTTCTTGCTCTTTGATGAATCTTGATCACTACCCACTACAAGAAATTTGAGGTTGAATAGCAAGGAATAGTAGTTTGCTAGGATGCTCACTTCAAGAAGCTTAAGATTTAGCACATACCTAGAGGTAGATTGGTTTGGTAAAGTCAAGAGTATTCTGTTTGTGTTTGTATGTGAGAGAGAAAGTGGTCTAGCTAGTTTGACTACCAACTTCAAATTTAGCAGAAAAACAAAGAGTGATTAGTATACTTGAATACCAACTTCAAGAAACTAGGTTAGTGAAGAATCTTTGAAGTTGTGATGATGGAAATTTAAGAAAGATTTATATGCTTGAAAATGAAGCAGAAAACAAAGAGGAGTGTTAAAGAATACTCATTTTTCAAGAGTCTTGAAAAGTAGCATATATAGAATATCAAGATTCTATAAAATCACACATGATGAACTTTGGAACTTTAATATAGGGATCACAAGAGAGGGTTAATACAAGGGTTGGATTGGGAGGTTTGGGAGAGTACAATGGATATGGATATATAAAGTAAAAAAATAAATAAATACTTTGTTATTTTTCAGAAAGTATTTTTAGGTGTTTTATAGACGAAGCTATCTCACTTTGAGCTACAGTGTATTTTACACTCTTCCCCTAAAAAGCCTCTGAATTCTTTTGTACTTCCTGTGATCCCAAAAGAAAAATAAATTCAAACTTTGGTTGAATACATCGAAAACGAACGTAATAATTTTTTATTTTATTTTATTTTTTTAATTGTGACAATTAAACTTTTTAGTCTAAAATGATATTTGGTTTTAAAATTATTGTTTTCACAAAAAGTACATACTTAAAAAAAAAAAAAAAAATTGACCACTACATTTTTCAAGCAATCAGATGTAATCCTCGCCCACTAATCTTTTTCTTTTTATTGGTTGAGACAATAAGGGACTATTACTTTGTAACATCTCAAAATGAAAATGAATACTATAATTTAAAGATCGACGAAGTAATATATAATTTACTTCCTATTTTTATGCAGTAAATATAACTGGATGACTGAAAAACGTAATATAATTAAACTTACCCGCTAGGAATTTAGTTGCAAACTGCACGATTAGGTTTTTTTTACAAAACAATTAGTCATGTAATCTAGTAATTCTTCTTTCATTTATGCTATAACTTCATGTTAAAATAGTGATTCTTAGCTATTGACAATGTTCAACAAAACTAAGTGACTTCATACATTATGGCTTAATTTCATACTTTTAAATCATAATCTTCATCTACTTATTATTAAAAGTATAGATTTTTTCTCAATTCGTGTATACTAGTAAAGATGAAATAAGATGGCTGGCATTAACTAAGATAATGAACATATATGAAGTTATACACGATAATCCAACATTATCTTGAAAGAGTATCAGGGTCAGTTGATACTATCGGACGGTGTTATAGTAGAAAGTGTTGTCACTTCAGTTTTTTTTTCTATAACTCACAACCTATACTTTAACCTCAAAACACTTTTGCTCATCACTCAAGTTATAAGACACTCCGGTTCTCACAATTTTTTCATTTATTCCGTCGTTGCATATGAAAAAAAAAATGCCTTATGGCTTGGCTGGTGATTTTGGCGCTATGCCTTATATCTCAAGGTATGCATCGGTCGGTCAAAGGGAGCGACCGATTTGGAGATCGGTCGTTTGGGTTGTGGATGTTCGGTTCAATATCAGTCGCTTGCTATCCAAAACCAAAGTTGGTCTAAAATTCGACCGACTTTTAAAACTTCATATCCGTTGCATTAAAAAAAAAAAAAAAAAAAAAAAAAAAAAAAAAAAAAAAAAAAAAAAAAAAAACACTTTTCCAACCTCAAACAAACTTCTAAACACACAATTTCAAACACAATTCAAACAACTTCTCATCCATATTCAAATAACATTTCTATCAATACCTTCAAACACATTCTTTTAATTATGTCTTACGAGCTATTATTCCGTACTTCGTCTTCCGACGATGATGAAGTTCTGAGTGAGTTTATGGAGTTCGGGAAGTTTGCTTGGAACGCTTACCAAACTTCACAACCAAAAGTTCCACGAAGGTACATACGTAGGGATCATGAAGGTGCTCATAATCATTTAGTGGCGGCATACTTCTCCGAAAACCCGCAGTTCGACGAAAGAACATTCCGTCGGCGATTTCGAATGAGCCGAGAAATTTTCACACAAATTGTTCGAGAGGTAACTGATTATTCTCCTTATTTTCAACAAACTCTTGATGCTAGGGGCATACCTAGTATTAGCCCATTTGTCAAGTGTACTGCGGCAATTCGTCAATTGGGATACGCGGCCGTTCCTGATTCTCTTGACGAGAATCTAGCAGTGGCTTCAACAACATACCGTGATTGTCTCCGTAAGTTTTGCAATGTTATCATGGAGTTATATGGTGCTGAGTACTTGCGAAAGCCCACGTATACTGGCCCTGAAAGATTATATGCTCATCACGAGCATAAGCATGGGTTTCCTGGGATGATGGAAAGCATTAATTGTACAAGTTGGGAGTGGGAGAATTGCCCAAATGGTTTGAGAGGTCAATATGCTAGGGGTGATCATGGGCCACATCCATTCATTTTATTAGAAGCGGTCGCCTCCCAAGATTTATGGATTTGGCATGCATTCTTTGGTGTCTCCGGTATGAATAACGACGTAAACGTTTTACGTCGTTCACCTGTTTTCAATGATATCAAATCTGGGAGAGCACCAGACCTTGAATTCGAGGCTAACGATGTACAAAATAAAAGGGGATATTATCTTACTGACGGGATATATCCACGATGGTCCGTTCTTATTAAGTCCATTTCAAATCCTCCCACGGGTGATGAAAAAATAATATTGTACAAGAGGAAGCACGAAGCAGCAAGGAAATATGTGGAACGGGCTTTTGGTGTGTTGAAGAAGAAGTGGAAAATGCTTAAAGTTTCGGCTCGAGGGCTGTATAAAAAGGATCTCCAAGATATTATATATACATGTATCATATTACATAATATGATCATTCGACACAAGCAGCGGGCGATATGTACTACATGGTTCGAAGATGAGGGCCATCATGATTACGATCCCATAAGAACGCATGAAGAATCGTTAGTAGTTACCCAGGAGATTATGGACTCATCAACTCATCTAAACTTAAAATCGGATTTGATCGAACACATTTGGAGAAATCGTAGAAATCAAGTCAATCAAGGGAATGAAGACGAAGACGGTAGTGATGGTGACGATGAGGACGACGATGAAGAATTTTTGTAATGTTTTTATTGTTATTTGAATGATTTACTTAATGTTTTTAATGTTTAATTGAATAATATATGTAATGTTTTTATTTTTAATGAATTTGAATTTTTTTTTTTAAATGTTTGATAAAAAAAAAAGTCGGTCATCGACTGTGACACTTTGGTTATGTCTGGCGACTGGAGAGAGAAAGCTGACGTGGCATCCGGTGACCTAGGTCACTTTGGTCATCAACTGTGTGTCCAGACTAAAAAGCCTCTTAATTCTTTTGTACTTCCTGTGACCCCAAAAGAAAAAAAAAATTCAAACTTTGGTTGATTACATCGAAAAAGAACGTAATAATTTATTATTATTATTATTATGATTATTACTCCCTCCGTCTCAATTTATTTGTCAAGAGAGAGAAAACACAAAGTTTAATTTCAACCACTAAAATGGAATATTCCTCCACTAGATTCTCTAGTTTTTACTAAATAAGGAAACTGGACAACTAATTTGAGACATTCATAAAAGAAAATATAAACAATTAAATTGAAACGGAGGAAGTATTATTATTATTATTATTATTTTAAATTATTATTATTATTGAGACGGAGGAATTATTATTATTATTATTATTATTTTAAATTGTGACAATTAAACTTTTTAGTCTAAAATGATATTTGGTTTTAAAATTATTGTTTTCACAAAAAGTACATATTTAAAATAAAAAAAATTGACCAATACATTTTTCAAGCAATTAGATGTAATCCTCACCTACTAATCTTTTTCTTTTTACTGGTTGAGAAAAGAAGGGACTATTACTTTGTAACATCTCAAAATGAAAATGAACACTATAATTTATAGATCCATGAAGTAATATATAATTTACTTCCTATTTTTATGCAGTAAATATAATTGGATGACTAAAGAACGTAATATAATTAAACTTACCCGCTAGGAATTTAGTTGCAAACTGCAAGATTAGGTTTTTTTACAAAACAATTAGTCATGTAATCTAGTAATTCTTCTTTCATTTATGTTATAACTCATGTTAAAACAGTGATTCTTAGCTATTGCCAATGCTCAACAAAACTAAGTAACTTCGTACATTATGGCTTAATTTCAGACTTTTGAATCATAATCTTTATCTACTTATTATTAAAAGTATAGATTTTTTTCTCAATTCGTGTATGCTAGTAAAGATGAAATAAGATGGCCGGCATTAACTAAGATAATGAACATATATGAAGTTATACACGATAATCCAACATTATCTTGAAAGAGTATCAGGGTCGGTTGGTGCTATCCGACGATGTTATAGCAAAAAGTGTTGTCATTTCAGTTTTTTTTCCTTATAACTCACAACCTATAATTTAACCTAAAAATACTTTTGCTCATCACTCAAGTTATAAGACACCCCGGGTCTCACAATTTTATCATTTATTCTCTCGTTATATATGAAAAAAAAAAAAAAAAAAGTCTTATGGCTTAGCAGGTGATTTTGGCGCTATGCCTTAAAACTTAAGGTATGCATTGGTTTGTGCCATAGGAATTCGCCATAGGTCAATAATGAGCCATATGGCTTACCATGCCGTGTGCTCTAACCATATTATTCATGTTATTATATGTGGTAATCCAAGGTTCAAGTTATTCGGATACATGTTCTGGTTAACCTGAATAAGTTGTGTTATAACATAACTTAGGAAAACTAAGTACGTAAAACCAAAAAACGAAAAAAAATATATGGAGAAATTTAAATAAATCACTTAGATTAACCCAAATAAAGGTAAAGATCTCACCATAAATCTGACCCTTATGATATTATGGGTAATTTGGATTAACTTAAATAACTTGAATAGTATTTTTTAACTCGCATAACCCGATCTGAATAAGTATAGTTGAGTTCGGGTAAAGACGAGTTAGGCAACTTCGGGTATTTTTTTTACAAGATTATGCATGATGTTTTACTTTCGCAACATCCGGTCTTGGACTTCTCACGTTACTAAAATTAAAGCAAGAAAAACAAGAAGGAATAATTTGCATGAAACAAAAATGTTGAATTTTGTGATTGGTTTAAGTTTAATAATTTAAGCATGATTTAATAAAATCTTGAGAGATACTGTAATAAATGTCATCGGAAGGCTGGAATTCCATTACAAGAAAACATGCAATGGGAAGTGAGCCTAGGACCATATATAGGCATAGGTGGTCGTGTCTCTGTCTATCTGTGCTCTTTTCTTTGCAGACTATCACTCCCCCTTTTTTATCACCTCTTTTCCCTCCTTTGCATCTTTCCGTTGGGGAAGTTATTCTACATTATATATCGCGGGTTGTAAGGTTTTAGCAAACTTTTGTGACAATATAAAAAGGGTTTGTATAACACAACCTTTTTTCTTTTTCTCTACTACCTTCGTCTCAAAATAAGTGTCAAGTCAAACTGATTCAACTTTAATCTTAACTATTTTTGTGAGTGTTATATAATATTTGATGCAAAATATATAAATGGATTGGGTTTTAAGTGTATTTTTCAATGATATAATTTTTAATCAATTATTATATAACACAAAAAGAATATTTAAGGACTAGTTTGACTCTAAAAAGTCAAACTCGACACTTATTTTGAGATGAAGTGAGTATATTTTATATTGTGTAAATATTTCCGTATTCTTTTCTTTTTACTCCTAAACAAATCCTTAATATTTTTTTTTCCAAACAACAAATTTTATTAACATGCCCAAATGCCAAAAGGCAACAAACATCCCTAATATTAAAACTAAAATTAATGAGACGAAATGAAATGGTCGATCTACCTATTCAAGATGCGTCTCCTTCTCTATAAGCATCATACCAAACTCGTTCCCTACCAAAACTTGAAAGTTTCCGTATGTCAGTAGACCGAAAGAATTGAGATGGTTTGTGTGTGTGTGATTTTTTTATTTAATTTTGTGGGATATGTTTTTTTTTGTAAGTGCAGTCCTCTTATTACGAGCATTTGATTTGTGTTTAGTTTAAGAGAGAAAAAACTGAGTTGGCGCTGGTGTGACGAGATTGTTTGGTTTCTTTGTTTGATCCCATTACAATCGGTCTAACACTAACTTTTGCACTAAAATAGTGTAAAAATTGCATTTTTGTAACATATAGTTGTACCAAATAAAAATTGCTCTAATTAATAACACTCTATTTTTGTACTAAATATTTTTAATTAGTTCAACTATGTTTTTAGTTGATAATTATAAATTAGAAGTGAGTATGGCATTAATGATCAATCAATTTCAAGAAGTTGGGTTGTTTTTAAGCTAAACAAGTTTTGTCATGCAACAAATTGTACCATTGGGATTCTTTGTTATATCTTCCTTTTTGTCTTTATGGCTTTTCATTATTCTTTATAGTCCCATTTTGTCCCACTCTCAAGCCCCTTTCACTTTTTCTTTTGTAGGTCCCCTTTTTTCTACATGGTTACATCGCTGGTCCATTATTTTGTTTTAATGGGTTCTTTATCTTTTGTTGGATATTAATTAGGTTGTAGTAATGTGATAGAGATGGATCATGCTTACCCACCAAACTCTTTATGGCATGCGTATCCAACTTTGCCCCTTTCAGTAAATATCCTCTTTAAACAACATCTTTTTCGAATGTGTATAGTATTACACATAGTTAATACAACACAATATACTTCACATTGTCCACAAGTTGGACTGTAAAGGCAAGAGTATGTCTTGTGTTTTGAAGATAATGGTCCGAACCTACTTTGAAAATAAGTAAGGTGAAGTGGTAATGAATTCTTGAGTAACAACGAAACGGCAAGTCAATCTCATTTAAAGGAAAATAGAAAAAGAAAAAACAGATTTGCTAGAAGATTAGAGACATATTTAACTTAGCCGCTTTTTCTCATGTTTGGTCTGATTTATTAGACGTAACCAGTGCATTTAAGGAAAACTAAACATGATCAGAACGATCAGATGGAACCAGTGCATTTAAGGAAAACTAAACATGATCGGAAACGATCATTGCATTTACGAAAAATCAAGGTTTTTACAAAACTTAAGACCACACCGCAAAAGTTCATGGGCATCTCATGACCCCAGAACCCACGCTGATTCCGTCACACTTTACTAACCCGCACATGGTTTAACCTCAAAATGTAAAAGTTTATGTGCACGTGACACAAATTTCATCGGGTTGTGTACAAACCCTCTCTATGTTGTCACATCAGGGGGGTTTGGTCAAACTGTACAACCCGCGATGCACACCGTACAACCCGATAATGCGTGCAATGATTGAAAACCCTCCCTGCGCGGGTCCAAATAACTTGCCCCATTTCATCTTGTAATGTGTAAAATAATACTCCCTCCGTAATGATATACACTCAATTTATTTGTCCATATTTCCTTTTATGGATGTCTCAAATTATTTGTCCACTTTCCTTATTTAGTAAAAACTAGAGAATCTAGTGGAGGAATATTCTATTTTAGTGGTTGAAAATTAAAGTGGCCCCACTTTTATTAAACTTCGTGTTTTCTCTCTCCTGACAAATAAATTGAGACGGAGGGAGTAATACTCCGTATGTAATGATATACACACAATCTTTCGATCGAAAGGTGACTGGTGGTATTGTTCAACACTTTTAATGATAACTAGCAGAGTTCAGATCAATGATTCATGATTAGATTCTTCTTTAATGCAAAAACAGCTTATTATGGCAATGATGATTGATGAATCTAGGAGATACTCGAGTGCTGTCAAATGTCAATCTCATACATTTTAATTACTGGTCAATCTCGTATAATTTATGATTAATAATGATAATTGTATACTAGTATGTGAGAGTAGGGAATACAACAAATGAATTAAACTCTCATCTTATATAATAAGCATGAGATGAACTCAAATTTATCTTGAACTGAGCTTGAGCTTATCTCATGAAGGCTCGCCAACGTCGAGCCCAACGTAATAAAAATCGAGTCGACTCTTGCCAAAATTCGACCTGGTTTAACTCACTTTCACACACCACTTCAATTCGAGAGTTTTCTTTTTCCCGTAACAATTTGTTATGTTTAGCCCGGCTTTCACAAAATATCTGATTTAGCAAACTACATTAAAGCATGACCAAAGCAGATGATTTTAAATACCTATACGCAGATCGTCATTATATTTCATTTTGACATGTTCAAATTAAATTTACTTATCTTCTTGCTAGGAAAATTCGTTGACTTGCAACCAAAACTACAAGTCTAACAATTCTTTCTGTGGTACGTACATAACTGAGTGTCTGAGTGCTGGTTTTTTACATTTTGTGTCGTAAGTAAAAATTTTTACCCCAACATAATGATGTGACTCCCTGTGTTCTTTATCATCTGGTGATGGATTGGTCTTTGTGTATTTCACTTTTGTGTTTTAGTTTCATTTTTTAGTTTATTTGGATAAAACTGTTGATTATAAGTATACAAACAAAATAACTATATTGAATATTGGTATGACATACTATACAAACATTTCACATAACAACATTCATATTTTCATACTGTATGTGATTTTAAGTGCTCCTCAAATAAGGATGCAACGTGCACCACGACAACACTATAGCCAAAAGACCATGTAGCATCGGCAACACTCTCGCCGATCAAGTTAAAGCGAGAGAATAAGTGTGTGTTGCAAACGTTTAGGTAAATTTCTAAACGTGACAAGTTGGTTGAAGCTTTTTGATATCGACTAGGTAAAAGCTTAAAATGCGTCGAGCTTTAATGAGCCTAATCTTCATACCCAAAACATGATTAGGTTTACAAGCTTAAAAATAAAATGCGTTTATATATGTCAATATACATCGTATATTTATACGTGTTATCATCAAGTTTTTTGAGAACTAGATGAATTCAAATCTTTATCGAGCCTAGCTTGAGCTTCCTCATGAAGGCTCACCGAGCTCGAGTCAAGCATAATAAAAATCAAGTCGATTACTAAAATTTGACATGATTTAACTCAGTTACACCCTTTTTTAAGAGGCTTTTTTTCCGAAACAGTGTGATATGTTTGTAGGTTATTGGTGGTCGCCTATAAAACATGCGAAGCGAAAAATAAGCACATAAAGGCCATGCAGCCAAAACTCTTGTACACAGAATTCCTAATCAGAGATATAACCTAACTAATACATAAGAAGGGTGTTTAGGAATATTTGCTTGTTTATCCTGCAATAACGTAAGCTCCACGACCTTTCTTGATCAACACGAAAAGTCTTCTTCTTGTTTTTGATGCTACACGAAACTGGTTAGGGTTTCTTGGGGAAAATCACCACTTGAACTGCGTCATGTATCCACGAGTACTACACAGGTAAAACTAGGGCTACACAAGTTGGCAAGTGAATCGGGAAAACTTAGTCGACTTGCTAGTCAACTAAAGTCGAATTTGGTGTTGACTTGAGGACGATCGACCAAAGGGATTTATCCCTTTAGTTTGGTCGGTCGATCGCACGTACAAGAGGAGGAGGAGGGGAGAAATTTAGAGATTAAAAGATTATTATGATAAGCCCTAAGAATACTTTTGTATTTAAAGGTTCCCATAGAAGCCTCCTACTAGGATTAGGAAACCTCAAATTATCTCATAAGTACACACGTTTGATAATTGATCAAACTTAACCCCTCTTTATCCCTAAGATAACCCCTCTTTATCCCTAGGGGTCGGCCAAACCATATTAGCCCTTTAGGTTTTGTCTTTCCAGTAACTTATATATTTATCTCTAATAAATATTTTAACTCAAGATAATTACCGTTTTACTCCCAATGAAAATACTACAATATTTTTATTTCCTCGCTACTTTTATATCATTTCGTAACTCGTTTCTCATTTCTACTTGCTTGTTCTGTTTAGTGTGCACCGGTGTGACCTTCGGCATTTCTGTGAATTCGAGTTGTAAAAACCGTTGTTTTTTTTCACATAATCCTTTTAATGTTTATCCTGGCTTTCACAAAATATCTGATTTAGCAAACTACATTGAAGCATGACTAAAGCAGATGGTTCTAATTAAATTTGTTGCTAAACTTTAACATGACTATACGCAGATCGTCGTTATATTCAATTTTAACATGTTCAAATTTATTTATCTTGTTACTAGGAAAATTCGTTGACTTGCAACCAAAACTACAGGTATCAAGTATGCTGGTCAACATCTTTTAATGTTTAATCTTCGAACAATTCTTTTGTGGTATGTACATAATTCAGTGTTGGTTTTTACATTTTTTGTGTCGTAAGTAAATTTTTTTACCCCAACATGATGATGTAAATTTTTTTACCCCAACATGATGATGTGACTCCCTGTGTTCTTTATCATCTGGTGATGGAATTGGTCTTTGATCCCCAGCCAAAATCTTTTTTCTTTTTATTGTTTTAGATAAATATATTGATTTTTAGTATATATCTAATATCTATATTGAATATTGGCGTGACATAGTGAGACATATTATACAAACATCGTAAATGTATATTTGTGCAAGTTTTTATGCATATTTAGCTTAAAATTAATTAAACGAACTCAAGTCTAGTTTAGTTAACTATCTGAGCTCAAGTCGATCTTTATTTCATTTGAGTCTATCATAAAATCAAACCGGACTGGAGCTGAACCTGAGCTTGTAAAGGGACCACTAGATATGTTCTGAGCCGAGTTAAAGCTATAAGCAAAAGGCTCAGAACAAACTTGGGCTCAAACCTATAAACTTAAGCGAGACAAGCTTAAGCTTTAGCAAGCTCTGACTTGTCTAATTTTCACCACTAAATCTAGGGAAATGGGCGAGAAGGAGAAAAACATAGTATTGCTATTGTAGAAAGTCCCATACCTTTTTAATTTCTTTTCAATATGAGATATAATATGTGTTTAATTAATATAAATGGTCCAGTTATAACTATTGAACTAGGCCGATCCCTATGGTGGTCCAGCACCATCAGGTAGTTGTTACACCCCGTAATCAGTTTAAGGGTGCATTTAGTTGGTGGATGTAGGCCTAAGGCTGCACACACTGGCTCGTAAAATATCGTTCGATCACATTTGGTGACCGATATTTTATTCGGTCGCTCCCATTGTGTTCATTCGGTTTGACATCGGTCGAGTTCCATGAAAGTATATTATCGGTCTAAATTGTGACCGAGTTTGTCATTCCTATCTTCCCCCCTTTTTTTTTTTTTTTTTTTTTTTTTTTTTTTTTTTCCCCCCTTTTTTTTTTTTTTTTTTTTTTTTACATAAAATAAAATACAAACAATACAAAATATTACCCACACTCTGCTTCAAATTCAAATTAAAGGCTACAGTACAAGCGGGAGGATTCAAAATTCAAATTCAAAAATTTCCCTATATATGCCCACAATCTTTTGTTTCTCATACACACAATTCACACACATATATTTTTCCCAACAATTTCCCAGTCAACAACAATGTCTCGCAATGACTCCTCCCAACAATTCAAAAGTCCAGAACAAGTGCCAGAAGATGAAGTTTATCACACTCCACCGGAAGATATCTTTCCAGTTTTCCGACCGGAAAATGAACCGGTAAACACTCCACCGGTTGTCAAACAACAACCCAATCCATTTGGACTCACGGAGGATGAACTCCGACTTCTAGAGCAAGATGAAGAAGTCGGGAGAAAAACAGAACAACGAGAACTACAAGAGGAAGTTGCTCGTATGGAGCAGGAAGCCAGGGATGCAGAGCATCTTAGGAAGAACTGGTTTGACATCATGGAAGGAAAGAATTATGCTGGCGAGTTTAGGTCCTCTTCGAATGAGGAGGGTTATGTTTCAGATGATTCTTTTTCTTAATTTGTAGTTTTATTTTCATTACCGTATCGTATTTTGTTAATCTTTAATTTATGTAACGTTTTTATTTTTAATGAATTTTAAGTTTTTTGTTTAAAATGTTTGAATTAAAAAAAAAAAAAAAAAAAAAAAAAAAGTTGGTCACCACTGTGACACATTGGTCATGTCTGGTCACGGAGAGAGAAAGATGACGTGGCAGCTTGTGACCCAGGTCACCACTGTGACTAGCCTAAGACCACTTCCAACGCTTAACGTATGGCTGCGTTAAGGCCTCAAATTCTTGCGTTAAGGTGCGTTAGTTGTTGGGGTTGGTCTGAGTTAACGCAGCGTTAAGGGATCAAGTTAAACCCTTAACGCTGCGTTAAGGGTTTGTTTTGTAAAAAAAAAAAAAAAAAAAAAAAAAAAAAAAAAAAAAAAAAATACACGCACATGCCCCCTCAAACGGTCACTTTCTACCCTGTATTTTCAAAAAAAAAAAAAAAAAAAAAAAAAAAAAATTACATAATCAGCCCTTGTGTTTATATCCGTTTGAATAACGGCTAGTTAAAAAAAATAAATAAAAAAAATAATCCAAAACCATTTTCACTCTCCTATAGATACCCATTTAACACCACATTTTTTTTCACACTTCCACAAATCAATATGCTTCATCATATACTTTCATCTTCAACCTTCTACCAAAAAAAAATAATCATTGACAATGGATCCGAATCAAAGTCGCGAGCAAGTTAGCAACTTTTCAGATGACGAAGAAGACATTCAGTTTATGGTAGCCGTGTACGAACAAGTTGTGCAGATGGAACAACAAGAAGCAGCTCCACCTCCGATATCACGTGGGCATGTCTTTCGTGAACGTGAGATTGCTGATGAACGTTTGCGTGCCGACTATTTCGATCCAAATTGTAAGTATCCGGCACGGTATTTTCGAAGAAGATTTTGTATGAGCCGGAAACTATTTCTAAAAATAGTCGAAGGTATTCAATCTTATACCTCCAATTATCTTCCTGATCATTTTAAGTTTTTTGCTCAATCAAAAGATTGTACGGGTCGAAGTAGTATAAGTGTTCTTTTGAAGTGTACATCTGTCATACGCCAATTGGCGTACGGCACGTCACCCGATGCGTTTGATGAGTATTTGCAAATGGGTGCGAGTACTTCATCTGAGTGTCTTGATAATTTTAACAAGTGCGTTATTGATTTGTTTATGCCGGAGTATTTAAGAAAACCAACCTGGACCGACATTCAAAGTATTTATGAAAGACATGAGTCGCACGATGGTTTTCCGGGAATGCTTGGTAGCATTGATTGCATGCATTGGGAGTGAAAAAATTGCCCGGTTGCTTGGCAAGGGCAATTTGGTAGGGGTGATAAAAAAATACCCAACTATAATGCTTGAAGCAGTTGCTTCACAAGATTTATGGATTTGGCATGCCTTTTTTGAGATGGCGGGGGCGAATAACGATATTAATGTTTTGGATAACTCACCGTTATTCGACGACATTCTTGATGACGTCGCCCCTGCAGCACCTTATATGGTAAATGGAAGGAGGTATGAAAAGGGCTATTACTTAGCTGACGGAATTTACCCACAGTGGGCTACGTTTGTCAAATCCTTCTCGGCAACAACTGACGCGAAACATGGTTACTTTAAAAGGAAACAAGAAAGTGCACGAAAGGATGTCGAACGTGCTTTTGGTGTGCTTCAAGGACGTTGGGGTATACTACAACAACCGGCACGTCAAATGGAACTTGTGAAGATACGTAGAATCATGTATTGTTGCATAATATGATTTTGAAAGATCAAAAGTTTGCACTACGTGATTTTAACGATATGTGGGTGGATCCGTCACCACGTTTGAGGCAAGACAGGTGGGTCGACAGATGCGATGGCCAACGTCGAAGGGCAAAAGAAATACGCGACAGAGAAACGCATACTCAACTCCAACGAGACCTTATGGAGCATGTTTGGCAGAAGCACCTTCAACATCAAGAAGAAGCATATTCAGAAGACGATGAATAAGTATTTATTTCGTTATCATTTTAAGTTTTTTAAATTTCGTTGTAATTTTTTTTTATTAAGTATGTAATGTTATGTTTTTTAATGAATGTTATGTTTTTAATAAATGAAGTATTATTATAAGTTTAGGGGTTGAATTTGAAAATATTTGATATAAAGGTGAGTTAAGGTGTGTTAAAGCTTAGTTATTGTTGGGTGTGTTAAAGCTGAGTTAAGGGTGAGTGTGTTAAAGTTGACGTGACAGTGTGTTAAAGTTTAAAGTTGAGTTATTGTTGAAAGTGGTCTAAGGGTTTGGCGTGATGGTAAAAATAATTTGTTTGGTATGTATTCCATATTTGGGATTTAATGCCAAATATCCTGTGTACACAATCCTCACTCATTTGATGTGGATTTAATGAATACTACTAGCTTTTGAATATTTTATTTGCTTTTATTTAAAACATGGGGACCTAATTTAGTCTCTACCTTTTTGTTTATTTTTTATTTGCAGTATATATTATTATATGTTTTATCACTCAAAATTAAAACCTAAATTCTAAACCAAATTCAAATTCAAATCATAATCACAAACCCATCTGCAAACCAAACGGCCCTAAGTATTTGTTTGAAGACTAATTATAATTGGTTGATCAATAAGTTTTAAGTGAAAAGTCAAACTAAAAATCAAATGTTAAGTAAAATGAATATAGAATGTGTTTATGTGGCTAAAACTTTGATAATAGAACTTGAGTGACCATTTTTATCATATTTAGAAAACTTATACTTGGTTTTTTTAGTGACTTGATGAAATAATTTCAATTCTTTATAAAAGTAACCATTGAAGTTGCTCTTAGGCCGGACATAGTAAGGGAAGGGATTGACCTCCAGTCTACCCGTCACGTTAGCTTTCTCTCTTCGGCGAACTACAGGCGATTGGTTGTCACAGTAAAGCCGATCATCATTTTTTTTATAGGTAAGTTTTTAAAATATAAAAGATTTTCTTTTTTAAGCTTCCAAACGTTACCCAACGGCAACATTCAAATTATTTATTTATTTTTTGCCCAGACTAACGGTAACAATTTGACAAAACAAAGGGACGATTGTCGATCGGGCCTGCTACCGAAACTAAAAAAAAGGCGATCGATCGACTAAAAAAAGGGCGATCGACACCCACTGAAGAGGCGATCGATCGCCTAGTCGATCGATCAGTTGATCGTCCCTATTACTGCGTCTAGCATTATAGCTTTGACTCTTTCTCATATAAACCATTGTGTATTTTCTGTATCCTTCGTTTTTATTATTTGAAAAAAAGATTTTCACGTAGGCAACTTATTATTCCACTTTCAGATGAAAAAGGACATGTTTCCTTCATTATATTTATTACTTACTTTATGCTTGTTCGAAGTTTTACCTGTACAAATATTCTCTGAGAAATTTTCCCCCAAAAATCGTATCAGTTTTTGAAAATAATTCCAAAGATTTAAAATTGCAAATGGTTTTGTCACAATGTATTTGCTTCTTTCTCTCTAGGGGTTTTTTGGGAATCCACTTTTGGTCTCGTAAAGTTAAGTCACTTTCTTTCGTTTTCTCCTTTTTCTTCTTTTTGACCAACACAAAAAAGTAATACAATAAGTTGCAAATTGTACATGTCAAATTTGATCGATTTGCCAACCATTTTTTTACATATTTCTTACCCAACAAGTGAAATAAGTAAAAACTTTGATAAAATGGTCAAATAGGTAAAACATGACGAGATTATGTAATGCGTATAGAAGTTAAGAAGTGATGTAGTGTTCCTGTGAGTAAACATGTCGAAAGTTGAGATTTCTTTAACCCAACAAGTGAAATCATATCCTTTAAGCGTGTGTGTTATAGGAAGGGAAAAAGGTTGATTCTGACCGCAAGTTGGTCGTCTAAAAGACCGACTTGTTTAGAAAGTTGTGTTTGTGTGATGTTGGTTTTTGTAAATTATATTTGTGTTTAAATGGGTAAGTTTTGGAGGTGAATTTAATAGTTTTATTACACCTGTTTGATGATGATGTTGATGATAGAATAAAAAATTGATGTGACGATGAATTAGCAATTGTGATTTTGGTCAACTCTACCGCCAGCTTAAAGTTGATGTTTATAAATATTGTAGGATTTTTTCGGCCTCTGTATATAATGACGGCTTTTATGGGCCAATAGACACTACTTCATGGTCCACTACGTAAAACAGAATCTCAAATTTTTTTCGTTATTTTTCAGTATATTTATCTCCAAAAAATGTTACTATTATAAAATGCAGTATGATTTTAGGAACAATTAAAGAAAAAAAAAGTATTATATATTTAGTTTTTAGTTAATACTCATTTATTAACACAAGCAAAAATTTGAGGTAGCTTGGTAGCGTGAACTTAGTTATTTTGTTTGTCGTACAATTTTATAATAGCTTTAATAAGTTTTAATTTTTTTTAAGCTAGCAGAGTTCCTAGAAAAGAACTTTAAGAAATTAGTATAAGTCGAACATAATCAAATTACTAAAACAACTTAAAAAGAATATCATAGATGCGAACAACAAAAATTGAAACATATATTCAATTACATGTTTTTATATCCTTTACTATAATAAATAAGTTAAAGCTCTAGCTTATTCACAAAAATCCAGCTTGCAGCTTAATAGAAACTTGATCTCCTGCTCAAGTTTAGTTTAAGATAATTTCGCCACATGCATCTTAAGGGTATGTTTGATGCAAAACGTTTAAGAGCGTTTTAAAGCAACTAACAAATAGCAATAAGTGGTTAGCGATTTGCACAAAATAACTGTTTGAAAACAAACAACTTGCATCCCTACTTTTTCTAAATGGATTAAGTCGTAAAATAGGAATGTACTTTTCAAAGTGTCCCGTTATGGTACGTGCACTTTTTTTAAGTTGTAGAATAGCAATGCACTTTTCAAAGTGTCACATTATGGTACGTATACTTTTTTTAAGTTGTAGAATAGCAATGTAATTTCCATAAGTGTTCCAATTTGTTACGTCATCCCACGTACCAAAATGGAACACTTATGGAAAGTACATTGATTTTCTACAACTTAAAAAAAGTGCGCGTACCAAATTGGAACACTTATGAAAGTACATTGCTATTCTACAACTTTAAAAAAGTACACGTACCAAAACGAGAAACTTTGAAAAGTACATTGTTATTCTACGACTTAATCCCTTTTCTAAATGCTCCATATAAATATGCTACTTCTAGTAGC
Organism: Artemisia tridentata subsp. tridentata; assembly: GCA_021014915.2. NCBI lineage: Eukaryota > Viridiplantae > Streptophyta > Magnoliopsida > Asterales > Asteraceae > Artemisia > Artemisia tridentata. The sequence continues at coordinate 14,056,802 of CP139507.1, forward strand.
ATTTATGAGCAATTAGTGTTTCCACTTACTAATTATTACTTATACAACTATGTTACCGAACACTTTATCAAAACAAACAGTTACTATTTCATGTTACTGCTGGTGCTTTTTGTTACCGTTATCTTCGCCAAAACACAACCTAAATGTAACTATGAAGATATCATTTGTAAATTTCAAATACATATATAATGATTTGAAAGTTTCAAATTTAGATATTGTGAATCATTTCGATTGTACAATTCGAAATGAATAAAAGTATACAAAGCGTGTATAAAAATATGGTGGTGGGATGTCACATGAGCCATGCTTGTAAATAGGCATACGGACTGTAGACATGCATGCGAACCCTATAAACACGCACGTGCCTGCCTGTTTTCAGTTGACTTTCAAACCTTGTAGCTATAGATTACAATGTTGACTTTCAGATAATACACTAGGGCTGTAAACGAGCCGAGCTGAGCCGAGCCAGGGTAGGCTTGGGCTCGGCTCGTTTATTTATACGAGCCGAAAAGTTGAGCTCGGGCTCGGCTCGTCAAATACTCGAGCCAGCTTGTGGCTCGTCGAGCCCGCTCGTTTACATTGAATGGGATATACTTTAACATAAAAAAACAATAAATAAGCTACACGATTTTAATCCAGGTCAAAATGTCAAATACTAATTCAATTCTAATAAAAATTAGTTCTGCAGTTCTGCAATATGGCCATCAAAGTAATTAACAAAATAACAGACTTGAGTTTCTTTCATCTAGAAGTTAACAAAATAGCATTTCCAAAAACTTGAATTACTCTTTCATATATATATATATATATATATATATATATATATATATATATATATATATATATATATATATATATATATATATATATATATATATATATATATATATATATATATATATATATATATATATATATATATACGAGCCAAACGAGCGAGCTAACGAGCGAGCCAACGAGCGAGCTAACGAGCGAGCCACGAGCCAAGCCGACGTTGGCTCGGGCTCAGCTCGTTTACAAACCGAGCCGGCTCGACTCGACTCGTTTATAAACGAGCCGATTTCGAGCGAGCTTTTTTCGAGCGAGTTTCGAGCAAGCCACGAGCCGCGAGCTTTTTGAACAGCCCTACACACAACCCCATATAAATCAACAATAAAGTGGCTTAGACTATACAAACCCCTGTGGCTGTGATTGGTAACACAGATTATTAAGAGATTATGAGGGTTATAACTCTTTTTTCACAAAATAATCTATTGTTCAAAAAGTAGTATCGTTTGGCTGCAAAAATTAAGAAAGATTATAGAAAAAATAATCTCAAAAATTATAAGTTGATCCAACCAACTTTTGAGAAAAGGCTAGAGATTATTTTTTATATAATTACCTTATTAACCTTCCAAAAAGACATGATGTTTAATTATGTATATTTCTATATTTAAGAACAGGTCACGTTGGGCTGTTTAATTATGTATATCGACATTTTTTTGTCTTTTTATACTTTGAGAAACAATTAAGTTATCGAATACGATTAGTAATTCACTAAATTGAGTAGGTTTGAAATAGAACTTAATAAATTTTAGTCGCTAATTCAAGTTTTACTAATGAATTAGTAATCGAATACGATTACTAGTTCAAGTTTTACTAATGAATGCTCTTTGAGCGGCTATAAACTCATTATCTCAATTTATATATATATTCTGTGTTCATAAATTTTAGTCGCTAAAATTGTTAAAAATTGAACTTAACGCAAATGGATATATATATTTAGCAAACACTTTTAACAAATTAGTAAAACTTGAACTCACAGTATAAATGTTTTAAACACGTTCAATCACCCGTGTATATTCATCAATGAAGATGACTGTCATGCTTAGTTACTGTGTTTAATGATGTATCAAAACTAATATCCAATTATTACTTGTTATAGGTGGCAAATTACTGCCGTGATCGTGTCCATACTGCTTTAGAAGATGAAATAAAGGTGATGAAGCAAGAATTAGTTAAATGAACAATAAACGACAGTGTACAAGTCGGATGGGAAAAAGCGTGCAAACTCATATTGATGTTATTATCGCTACATTTGGTTTACATAACTACATCCGTAACAGCCACAAGAAGACATGATGTTTACGGTGATGGCGGAAAATCCGGATTATATACCACGAGACGAACTTCACGATTTTCATAGTCATGAAACGAACAATGAAAACAATTCTGAATTAGCATCTAATGAGATGAAGCAGATACGTAACGATATTGCTAATTTAAAATGGAATGCACATCATGGATTATAATTTAACATCATTTTAACGTTGTTTGTATTTTTACATGAATTTTCATGCAATGCTATATATTTATGATTTATATCAATAATTTTATTTACTATTCTTATACATATTGGGTTTGTTATTTGTATGTCCAATTACGTCATTTTACACTTTTAATCTACAATTACAGCTAGTTTGCCAAACAATACTACAAAAAAAAAAAAAAAAAAAGCTATATTTTTAATCTTTTTCAGCACCAGCACCAGCACCAGCATCAGCACCAGCACCAGCACCAGCACCAGCAATTTTCGCCAAACACACCCTATGCCAAATCAGGGGGTTAGTCAAAGATTCCCCCTTGTCTCCCTTTTGTTTCCAGTTTTTTGTCAGTTTCTGTTCCGTATTTCTGACAGTTTTATAGTTTTTGTCAGTTTCTGTTCCGCACTTTTAGGTTTATAGTTTTTTGATATAAACAAAATTATAAAAATAAAAATAAATAAAAAAGTCAAAAAAACAGGGGGGGGGGGGGGGTGAGCAGTCTTTTTGGGGGGTTAGGATAAGCTCTGCCTAACACATAGTAGTACTATCTTGAGAAAGTCTTGTATCTTTTCTTACATGAAATAATAAACACATAAACACAACTTATCTTAAAGAAGTAGTGAATGAAAAAAAAAAAAAAAAAAAAAAAAATTGCTAAGGTATTGCTCATTTGAATACGTACGTATCATTACTTTGGGCAGATCGAGAAGGGTTTTCGGGATGCCCGTGAACAATTTAGATTTTGTTTGCGTACAATAATATCGATTTTTCTAAAATGCACATGCATGTTATAAGTTTTCTTTTGATTTACAGAAATGCATATCATAATTTTTAGTTTTAGGTCATAACGTAAACAAAACTAAATTGTGAACTAAAAACTTGTCATGGCATCCTATTTGAAATTATTACTTCAAACATATGGGGTCCTCCTACTTGTTTTGTGTAAGCCTATAGTTTATTTGGTACATGCAAGTATACATGCAACTGCATGGGCAACGGGGTACTCTTTTCTTTCCACTGTTGCTGACCTACAGAAAGACTCAAATATACGGCTGATTATGACATATATCATCGAAATGGATGTATCAAACAAAAATCTAACAAAAACACAAATCTTATAAAGTTGATGTTAACACCGACGAAATTAGTGCGTTATACTTTATTAGTGAGAAAAATGACTAGTCTTTATGACTCAATCGGTGCGGGTTAAAAGTGGTTTGGTTAAAGTTGTTAACAGTGACGAGATTAGAGGGTGTTTATTTGCGGTGTCACTAGACATCGATAAAATTATGTTTAGTAGTGTTTGTTTTCGTAAAAACTCTTTCTCTTTGCATCAGGTCTAAAAAAATTTGTCTTTTATATCACAGCTGAAATTTTTTGTGCAACCGGTCCTTTTAAACTTTGGTCCTGTCACTTGTTGCAAATGAAAACGAATGTAATGTCTATGCGAAAACAATGATTGATATTGATAATGTTTTAAGAGAAAATATATCATGTTTAACTAAGGGCATCTACTATTAGAGCAAGGGGTACCCTTGCGTTGTTTACTTGCGCCAAACCAATAGCCCAAATGTTCAAACGGCTCACAGTACCGGATGTGGTGCCATTGGTGCTCGGCTGGTAGCCAACAGCCAACGCCATTGATTTTTGTGTGTGTGTGTATGTGTATGTGTGTATGTGTGTGTGTTGTATTTTTGTATTCAGTGGGGACTCAACAACACTACTTTTGCTATGCCACCACATTTGTATGAGAGGGGTTTTTTGGTGCCGTTTAAGATCTCGTGCTCTAGGAATTTTCTGTGACGTGGCAGCACTTTTTGCCTATGACACCACCTTTATGGCACGAGGGTACCCAGTGATCTTATGAATTTTTATAATGCTTTATAAATTTTGATATTTCTTGCCACATCAACAATATATTCCCCAATAGTATAAACATTGTAAAGCTTTTAAACCGTTTCACATAACACATGCATTTAATGTTTTAAGATAACCCCGTGAATTAATCAGCGAAAAGGCCGGAAACCATGATTACCCAAAAAAAAAGGTTATGAAGAAATTTGAGGTTTAGGACATTTTCATGCCATGTAATCATGAAATGAAACTTCAATATCATTGAAACAAAATGTAAACATTTTCAAGTTTCTTAACCTATTCTTAAACCTCCTGGATGCTTTAAAAAAAACTACGCTTGTTGTCTTTATTAAGAAATTGTAATATATAAATAGTCACATTAAATTTGTTAACAACAATCTTAAACAAATAAACATTGTTCTCAAATTAAGTAAGCGAAAACAGTCAGACTAGTAGTTTGTTATGTAAAATTCAACAATTACCAGTTAAAAAAATATTAAAACAATTTTGTAAATATAAATCAACAACTGTCAACAAGTTCAAAAGAATGCAACAAACCCACAAATTTAACAACTGGCTAAATTTTTTTTAAAAAAAAGTTAGAGAATGTAAGATCATTTTTGTATTAGACTATTGAATTACAGTAGAATTTTTGTTTTAAATTGGGTTGGTGGTGATGAGAAGAGTTGTCATTTGTGTATTAACAAGGATGGCTGCGAGCCGCCGCGTTGAGGCGGGGCGGTGATCTTGCAGCAAACTTTCGTGTCTGGGTGGCTGATAAGTGTAGCGTTACGTAAGTGGATGAGGGACTTGTTCGTCTTTCTCTGTATCACATAGTTTAAACCAACAGAGGGGCCACCATAAAACAACATATCATTAGTATCCAATAAATATCCTTTAATAATTTACACATAGTAGGCTAGTAGAACTAAATTATGAAACGAAAACGCAAGACATGACTCCAATGACACGAACCTGCATCAGTCGCTTCTGGTGGTTGGTCTTCCGGTGCCAAAAGCACTCTTCTTGTTTCAGCTTGTGCTGTAGTTGAACCTGTAATGAAAAGATAAAAAAAAACTTCAATCTCATGTTCATGCTTTGTTTCCAAATCTAGGTTTGTGACAGCATGATAATATAAATTACAAATGTTGCTAATTATCAGTATAACATAAGTCATAGCAGACAATGCACATAAATCTAAGATAATTAATCGATTACCAGTATCAATTTCTTCTAACTGGATCTGTCAACTGGATTTGTGAACAAACCATTCGTCTTTCTCTGTCAGACACACCAAATAAAAACCTGTTACACACCACCGTTTACTGCATTCCTAAATATTAAAGCTGATTCAGTGTATCCATATATTTTTACTAATATCAAAAGTAATTTCTAAAATGCATGTGTATCCATATATTTCAGTCCGAATATGTAAATACTGATAACTACACAGCATATATATTGAAAATGAAAACTAACCTTCTAGTTTAGAAGCAGGATATGGACCAAGACGGTGCGGAATTCTCAGCTTCAGTGATCAGTTTGTTGCTATTCTCCAATGATAATTACTTGTGAAACTGCAAACTTTTAACAGCAGCAGGAAGCTGGGTTTCCAAAACATGGTAAATTTTATCTCGTCCTGATCGCCTGAACAACATGAAACCAAAGATTCAGTACTGGAAACATTTTTAAGTATTGTTAAAATTCTTAGACCCGTTTGATATATTTCCTTTATAAGTAAATTTCGCTGATTCGCATTGGACCCATTAGAAATAAACAACCCAAAATTGACCCATTCATAACTAAATGCTCGAAATTTGTCCAGTGGTTAAGGTTGGCATACTTACATTCCATGTAGATGTTCTTTGCATATTTGATCAAAGGCACGGCATATATCCATTAGCCCAAGTAACTGTCCCTGCATTTTTTACTGTAAGCATCAATCCGAAGTAACGCCAATTCATTATTTAGTTTATGCACTAAAATTAGAAATTGTGTTCTTTCTACAACACATGTGACGGAGGCTTACACCAGCATCAGTTGAAATAGGCTTTCCTAGATGACTCAGTTCAGCTTCAAGATCAGCTACGGTTTTACTGATTAGTGACTGTAAACCCAGAATTGGAGATTTAATTACACCTTCTAAATGGTGAGAGAAAATGAAGTGATATGTCAACACTCATTTTCTACAACAAACAGGAAAATGATTCGTAGCTGTAAACCGACCTTTGAAAGCATCTTTGCAAGATATTCAGAACCCATTCTTGAAGCCAAATGTTTGTATTCTTGGGCAGTAGAAAACTACTCCCTTTCTTTACGTCTACCAGAAGTCATATCACCCCTTTTCTTGATATCTTGTTGTCATCGATTAACAATACCAAGCCACGGAAACTTTAGCCGATAAGATTTTCCATCTAAGATCTAAGAAAGGTAAAAATAAACATGAATAAGATCAACCCTAATAAGTTTTAATCCAATAACACTTAACTTGTCATTAAGCAGAAAATGATAACTTACATAAACTGCATCAGTACCCTTATCCATCAAATCGATTTTGGTCAAGACTCCAATAGTTCTATCCCCTAATTAAATAAAAACTCAATCTTTATAAGTAGCATTTTGGAATGTTGCTATGCTTGAGAGCTTAAACATTACACAAACGAAACAGGCTAATGGTCAGCTTACGTTGGTAACTACCTGTACACGAACTCTGCTGCAGGTACGTGACACAACCATAAGAATCAAAAACACCGAATGCGGCTGCAAAAACACATCGCAAAATCTGTGTAAGTGTAGTATATTCAAACTTGCAACAAATGACGTTAACCGCTTTCCAAGTATTTGTATACAAAGCAGTATATGAAGTTAATAAAAATATCAGATGAAAAAAAAACACCTGGAATAATTTACACTTATTATGTTTCAAACGTGAGTCCATGTATACCAAATTTATCAAATAGATTACAGAATGATGCTCCACATACATGTTTTATAGAAAGTACTTTTTAAAACACACACGCGTTGGAAATGTTTTAACATATAATCATACCTTCGGTGACGACTTGCAAGCCACCGAATCGTGTAAAACTTACAGTATGACGTTATTTCAGTCCATGTAATTGTTAGCCAATAACTATTCAAAACTTGGGAAACATATATTAAAGCAACATCATATTTCAATTAATTGCTTTTATTTGCTGCACATGCATCGAGTAAACTGGAACGGCAAATGGAAGTATGCATCTGAAAGTTAGAAAAGATACGTACAGTGGCTAATACGTGTCGCGCTAATGGAAGGAGTATTAGCACGGGCAGCAGTTTCACCTATTACAATGACAACCAAAAATATATTCGTATCAGAAAACGGTGACACCATTATACACGAAACAGACTAATGGTCAGCTTACGTTGGTAACTACCTGTACACGAACTCTGCTGCAGGTACGTGACACGGCCATAAGAATCAGAAACACCGCATGCGGCTGCAAAAACATATCGCAAAATCTCAATGAGTGTAGTATATTCAAACTTGCAATGTCATTGTTAAACAAATGACGTTAACCGCTTTCCAAGTATTTGTATACAAAGCAGTTTAGCATAAGGCAAGCCTTCCGAAACTCCGTAAAGTTGCTTATTTGATAACTTAAAACATAATAAACAATTATAAGGGGTGTATGCTATTCAGTGGCGGATCTTGAAGGAAATTGGGGGGGGGGGGGGGGGGGGGGGGGGGGGGGCGGAATTTTTTTTTGTCCTATCGTTATATTTCGGTTAGTATATTAGGGTCTTCTAATTCGGGTCGGGTCAAACAAACATGTAAATAACCTGTGAGCAAAGCAGTGGACGTAATACTCATAAGGACAATCATTAAGCACAAGTGCCAGTAATCCGTTCCATTCCCCTCTCATGTTGCTAGCACCATCATAACCTTGACCACGGATTTTACTAACATCAAACTGATAGTGTAAAAGTTGTTTCCACATGCTTGTTTTCAGTGTTAATGATAAGGTATCTCTAACATGAACTAAATCCAAGAATCTTTCTCTTATGATCCCTTCTACATCAACAAATCTCAAAACTATGGCCATCTGCTCTTTCTTTGACTCATCTCGTGACTCATCAACCATTACACAAAAGTATGAATCCCCCACTTCACTACGAATATGCATTCGAACTTTATTTGCAATAATATTCAAAACTTGTTTTTGAATATCATGTGAAGTCCACTTGGAATTATAGGGAGCATTATCTAAAATAACATTTGCAACTTCATCATTATAAGAAGCTAGATAGCTCTAGCAGTTCAAGAAAAAAAGAAAAAAAAAAAGAACAGGGAATAAACTGAAATTCAATTAGGGCAAAATTAAATTAGGGCAAAAACAATTAACTTAGCAATAAACTAATTTAGGCCAAAAATAATTAACTTAGCAATAATCTAAATTAGGGCAAAACACAATTAACTTAGCAATAAATTAAATTAGGGCAAAAACAAAATTAATTGCAACAAACCTGGTGAGTGGTGACTCAGTGACTGGTCGTGGTGGACTGGTGTCTGGTGTGGAAGACTGGATCCGGTGACTGGTATACTCGTATGGAGCAGCGAGCAGGAGGCTTTTTTTTTTTTGTTCTGTCTTTTTTTTTTCTTTCTTTAAAGGGGAGGGAGTGGAGTCGGTTAAGACTCGGCAAACCTCGGGCAAAATCGGCAACACCGCCGCAAGCCCTTCGGCAAAGTTCGGGCAAGGGTGGATTCGGTGAGTTTTGCCGAGTGAGAAAGAGGTTGGGTTCTTGCTTGTGGGGCCCAGATGAATTATAAACTTATATGATATGGGTATGATCTTAATTAAAAAAAAAAAAAAAAAAAAAAAAAAAAAAAAAAAAAAAAAAAAAAAAAAGTGATGTGGCAAATCGGTAACACCGCCGCAACCAAATTGGTGAAAATTGGGGTGAATTGGTGAAGTGTGAGTTAGAATGTTTTTATTGGGTATTGATGATGTGAAAATTTGGCAAAGTTTGGTGAATTGGTGACCACTCCCTCCACTCTTAGGGTGGTGGCAGTCATGCTTCTGAAAAAACCCCATACCTCTCAACCCACCAATAATATCATTCCACCTCATTCATACTTTTTTCATACCTCCCAACCATTTTTTAGTGGCAACCATGCCTTTTTCATACCTCCCAACTAATTTTATTTTTTTATTTTTAATTTTTCAAATCAAGCTACACATGCGTCCAACTTGCATTAATATATTGCACAAGAAAGGCTGCACATGTGCTTATTTTGAATAAAATATTAACTTTGCATGAATATTAACTTTCATACCGTGGAATCATCACATGCCGCCCATGCTTGCCGATGGCCAAACCGCTTGGGGTGGCAATGGTGTTCACCGGCGGTTTGAGCCATGCCGATGGCCATACCGCTTCCATTGCCACCACCCTTAGTAAAGTAGTAATAATAAATTGATATGAGAACTTTATGTTTCCCGCTTTCTAAAAGGAGGTAGGGCCAAGTTCTTTTCTTTATATTTCCCACTTGTATCTAAAAGGAGGTAGTGGATTAAATAATTTAAGTGGGCTAAGTGTATTGTGGGCTATAAAAATTAAAAAGGTAAATTTTATTAGACTTTTAAACTTATTAAAATATAAAAAGTTTTTAAGAAAAATAATCGGGGGGGGGGGGGGGGGGGGGGAAGACTTAATAAATATAAATTTTTTCGGACGAAATACGGATAAACCACTTGATTTCTCGCATGTAACTGCAAGTTCAACAATAAATCTGCATTCAAAGATTGAAAATAGCTAAATAACTCAATCTGAGACAAAAAGTCAATATAAAAATGCGAAATATAGTTAAAAGAATTTATGCTAGAAAAAACCTCCATTCTCACTCAGATGTAACATTGCATAGACAGTCAAGTCCACCTGAAAATTGTTTAGGGAAAACGCAATAGTAAGTTCGGGTGACACTGTCTCAATAGCTTTAGCGCGTTGATTAATAATCGGTCATAATATTAAACATCTAAAAGTTTTAGAAAAAAAAAAGTTATATTCCACATGCGTACCACTGTCACTTGTTGAGGCCCGATTTTGGGAAATGAGAGCGAAAATTTCTTGCATTAGTACGTCCTTTTGAACGTGCCATTGCCTAAACTGCACGAGCAAGAGACGGTTGCACACAATAACCCCAAGTAGCTCACAAAACCATATTTTGGAAATGAACACAACGGCGCGGGTTGTAAATTCTCTTTACCTTCAACGTTAACATCAACCAATCATATGTAATTGATTTTGGGAACACTCGTTAGGCAAGAAACATTAGAACAATTCGATCACAATGAACACATCCACTCACACCTGTTCACAGAACCCAAAAGAGAAAAAAACAGAATAAAAAAATAGAAAAAAATACTAATAATAAATAATTAAAGTTTAACAAACATAAATTTCTTTTACAACACCGAGGCTCGTTGGTGCTTCCATCTTAGTTGCAGAACGACGGTTGGTAGCATCCCTTAAAACGGCTGCACCAAAGTCCAGGGCCTTTGGAACACTATAACCTACAAAGACAAAAGAATAAGACATAAGCACAATACTATATACCACCGATAAATGTGAGTAATAATAATAGTAGAAATATTTTGGTGCAGTGCAATTGATTGTATTTTGGGCTAATATCATGAATTCCCATCAGCATCATCACCACTTATAATAGATGCACCATTCAAGTATTTCAACGATCATCATATATGATACTTATTTTTCTCATAAAAATTTCAACTTCTGAATTATGTTAAACAATTGCTGCAACCTCACATAGTTTGTCCTTTCCCGCTTTCTTTTACCATGACTAAAAGGATATTGACAGATAGCGTAACTCTGTTATCGACACAAAGACCTTTCCATCTATCTGCGTATATAAGTTTCTTTAAAGCTCTAAGCTACCAAATAAAAGCGAAAAAAACAGTAGAAGAAAAATATCTTACACTACTAAAACAGCAGCCTCCTCAGCAAAGCAAGCCATATCAGTAACTATGGGTCAGTGGTTGCCACCTGACCCCTGACCTGGCAGACATGGCATTCAGAATGACCCGCTAACCTGCAATGCCTCACCCTACCATTTTTCAAAGCACTACTCTTCTTCCTACCTCACATGTACCATTTGGATAGACGTCCGCCACTTTTCTACATTAAAAAAAAAAAAAAAAAAAAAAAAAAAAAAAAAAAAAAAAAGAGAGAGAGAGAGAGAGAGAGAGAGGAGGAGAGAGAGAGAGAGGAGAGGAAGAGAGAGAGAGAGAGAGAAGTCAATATTAGCATGAAAACTAATAAGCAAAATCTGAAACATAAATTTTTTGGGTAATTATCAAAATGGTATGTTAATTTCAACTTTTTCAAAAAGTGGTAGGAAAATAATGAGGTTTCCCAAAAGAGTCATGTGCGATTGTGCGAACGTGCGAACCCACAAAATGATTGCCACGTGTCCACTATTTTAATATTAAAGTACAATGGTTAGGTGGGGTTGGTGGGAGTTTGACTTTGGATTTTTGATTAAATGACTAATATACCCTTCTATTAAATATAAATAAATACCAATTTCACATTCGCACATTTGCACAACGGATGTGCGAATGTGTACAACGGATGTGCGAATGTGCGAACAATAGATGTGCGAATGTGCGAATGTGCAACAAACTCAGATCTTCATAAAAAAAACCCAGATCTTCATCCAATTCATCATCCAAAACCCAGATCTTCATCCAATTTCACATTCGCACATTTGCACAACGGATGTGCGAATGTGTACAACGGATGTGCGAATGTGTGAACAATAGATGTGCGAATGTGTACAATGGATGTGCGAATGTGCGAACAACGAATGTGCGAATGTGCGAACAAACTCAGATCTTCATAAAAAAACCCAGATCTTCATCCAATTCATAAAAAAACCCAGATCTTCATCCAGAATGTGCGAATAACGAATGTGCGAATGTGCGAACAAACTCAGATCTTCATAAAAAACCCAGATCTTCATCCAATTCATAAAAAAAACCCAGATCTTCATCCAATTCATAATCCAAAACCCAGATCTTCAATTAAAAAGAAAAGAAAGAAAAAAACAGATCTTCAACAAAAACCTCTAATAAATCAAACTTCTCAACTCTCACAATCAATCAATTAAACTTCTAAAACTTAAATGAAAAACATCAAACTATCTCTGGATCAATTTCTGAAGACTACAATTCATATATATCGATTACAAAAGATAAGAATAAAACTATAAATTTTCTGTATCAATTACACGAGATCAAAACAAAAATTCTCATTCAAACATTTCATCAAACACCTGGTGTGCATCAATCCAAACACCCCTTAAACCCAACCAAGATCCTTTCTTCTTCATATTATAACAATCCAAACACCCCTAATAAAAGTAGTACCTTTCTTCATTGAATATATATATTTGTGGGTCCTTCTAGGCTTCTTTACTAACACCTGTCAAGTGTGATGGATTATCATGTGTGAAAAATAATTTAACAAAATTACACAGCCGTTTATTTCAATTTAAAACCCAACCAACAATGTAATTAATACCTTTTTCAAAGTCAATTGGATAATACCTTTTTCAAAGTCAATCGGATCTTCAAAAAGCCGCTGAAGATATCTCACGCAATGTAATTAATACCTTTTTCAGATACTAAAATGTACAATATTTAGTATCGATTGGTTTTTTTTTTGGATCGATTGGTTTTTTTAATTGAAATTTTTTTTCTTATGAGATATATGTGAATCTGGGATTTTTGTTTGCTGTATGTGAATCTGAGATTTTTTTTTTGGTTTGATGTATGTGAATCGATTGGATAATATAGGAAAATTGATGTATGGATGTATGTGAGTGAATCTGGGATTTTTGTTTGTGTGAATGAAATAGATAAGATTTGTGTGGTGATAAAGAGTTATTTAATAGAAGGGTATATTAGTCATTTAATCAAAAATTCAAAGTCAAACTCCCACCAACCCCACCTAACCATTGTACTTTAATATTAAAATAGTGGACACGTGGCAATCATTTTGTGGGTTCGCACGTTCGCACAATCGCACATGACTCTTTTGAGAAACCTCATTATTTTCCTACCACTTTTTGAAAAAGTTGAAATTAACATACTATTTTGATAATTACCCCTAAATTTTTTACTAACATCAAGATACTTGGTTCACCTATCATCCGTTTGCATTCTTCATATACTCCCTCTACACTATCCAAACATCACAATATGAATTAGTACAAATTGAAGAAGAATCACATATTTTACTGTTAATACAAATATCGTCCTAAAAACGTTATTTATATTTTACGATCTTTGCTTAGTTTTGTTAATGACAATTACAAAGTATATCTTTAAGCAAATTATAAATACTAGCTAAAGTCTCTTTAGAACACATTTTACATTTCACAAGTTTACTTGGAAATACATTTCATACATCTACATGTTTATTTCCTTAAAAGGAAACTTTATTTCTAAAATGATACAATGACATCATGGCATGCATCATACATGTAATCTTGGTAAGATCTTGTAATATCTTGGATAGATCTTCAAGTAAGATAGTTGACATTGGAAGATCTTGATATGACAACACAAAGATATGGAGAGATTGGAGAGATTTGGAAAATCTCTTAGCTGTCTTACCTCTGGCATACACACGGATCCCTTCGACATAAAGGACGGATCCCTTTTAAGGGATCCGCCGGATCCGCCAAGTGTTTATCAGCTTGCCTATAAATAGCAAGCTGATCACTTGGCCTTCTCATCACTCACATAGCATAAGTACATACTCATTCATATTACTAACATCATTCATTCATTCATTTGATCTATCTTTTGTAGCAAAGAAGATTAAGCATCAAGGTTCAACACAGACATGTAAACCTTTAGTATAGTTACTGTGTGATCTTTGTGCAATTCACACATCATTATTTGTATCATTTATCTCAGTGAGTGTGGTTAGTGTTTTAGTCCTCAAAACACAAAGAGTGTAGGGAGTAGTTGTACCCTTGTGAAAGAACTCGACATCTAGCTTAGTGTCGGTAATTGTATAGGCGACGCTGGGTTGGTTCTGCCCTGAAGTAGAACTCGGTGTTTAGCTTAGTACCGGAAAAGGAAGTAAGCAACGTGTAAAGGTTTTCTCCACCTAGAAGAGAGTTTGTTTCTTAGTGAAGGATAACTCTCGAGTTAGAGGCTCGAGGAGTGGAGTAGGGCAAGGAAGAGAGTCCTTGTAGCCGAACCACTATAAACATCCGTGTTGTGTGGTTTGATCTTTCCTCTCTTTACCTTTCATATATATTGTGTGAATACTTGTTTGTGATTGCTTCCTTTGAATTAACATAGAGTAACAAAGCGAATTAATTTTAATCGGTAAAACTATTCAACCCCCCCTTCTAGTTTTCCACATTTACAATAAAGAAATTTTAGAATAAAACCTCACCAATCGAATACGTATAATCAAGAGCTGACTAAGAGGCCGCTTGTGATGCTCCATTCTTTGCTATGCATCAGCTCTGTCCTCGACCGACGGGAGCATTACCTACAGATGGTGTGATATACCACGATTAAAAACCAAAAGAAATCTAGACGTTACATAATTAAATTGCTACGAAGTTATGACTGCTTACATATTCAAGACACGTCCAGGAACTGAAAACTTACAAAAATCAAATAGATTAACTATCACTATCACTAAAAGGTAAAATTAAAGAAGAAAAAAGAATAAAAAAGATAAGTGAAATAAATATCATTTTGGAAAGAAACTTAAATGGAGGTCAGTATAGCAACTTACACATAAGGAAAACAAACATTTCTGTTAATACAAATATCGTCCCAAAAATTTTATTTATATTTTACGATCTTTGCTTAGTTTTGTTAATGACAATTACAAAGTATATCTTTAAGCAAATTATAAATACTAGCTAAAGTCTCTTTAGAACACATTTTACATTTCACAAGTTTACTTGGAAATACATTTCATACATATACATGTTTATTTCCTTAAAAGGAAACTTTATTTCTTAAATGATACAATGACATCATGGCATGCATCATACATGTAATCTTGGTAAGATCTTGTAATATCTTGGATAGATCTTCAAGTAAGATAGTTGACATTGGATGATCTTGATATGACAACACAAAGATATGGAGAGATTGGAGAGATTTGGAAAATCTCTTAGCTGTCTTACCTCTGGCATACACACGGATCCCTTCGACATAAAGGACGGATCCCTTTTAAGGGATCCGCCGAGTGTTTATCAGCTTGCCTATAAATAGCAAGCTGATCACTTGGCCTTCTCATCACTCATATAGCTAAAGTACATACTCATTCATATTACTAACATCATTCATTCATATCATTTGATCTATCTTTTGTAGCAAAGAAGATTAAGCATCAAGGTTCAACACAGACGTGTAAACCTTTAGTATAGTTACTGTGTGATCTTAGTGTAATTCACACATCATTATTTGTATCATTTATCTCAGTGAGTGTGGTTAGTGTTTTAGTCCTCAAAACACAAAGAGTGTAGGGAGTGGTTGTACCCTTGTGAAAGAACTCGACATTTAGCTTAGTGTCGGTAATTGTATAGGCGACGTTGGGTTAGTTCTGCCCTGAAGTAGAACTCGGTGTTTAGCTTAGTACCGGAAAAGGAAGTAAGCAACGTGTAAAGGTTTTCTCCACCTAGAAGAGAGCTTGTTTCTTAGTGAAGGATAACTCTCGAGTTAGAGGCTCGAGGAGTGGAGTAGGGCAAGGAAGAGAGTCCTTGTAGCCGAACCACTATAAACAACCGTGTTGTGTGGTTTGATCTTTCCTCTCTTTACGTTTCATATATATTGTGTGAATACTTGTCTGAGCTTGTTTCCTTTGAATTAACATAAAGTAACAAAGCGAATTAATTTTAATCGGTAAAACTATTCAACCCCCCATTCTAGTTTTCCACAATTGACATCAAGAGCTACGTTACTTAAGACTTTTAAAATATATTGTATTTTAAAACTTAAAACGATCCATGGATTTTGAAAACTTTAAAGAAGGGCAATCTATGCAAAGACCACCTCTATTTGAACCAAATTGCTTTATATATTGGATGAATCGCTTTGAGACATATGTAAAGTCAAAGGACTTAGATCTGTGGTATATAATTGTTGAGGGTGATTACAAGCCCATTAGTAATGATATTTCGGGTGGTCGGGATGTAGGAGCTTCTCTTACTCGTCACAGTGATGAGCAAAAGAAGTTGATTGCCAAAAACAATGAAGCCAAAATGATGCTTTACAATGCCTTACCTAAGAAAGAATATGAAAGAGTTTTTATGCGTAAAACGGCTAAAGATATTTGGTAATCTCTTATTATCACTCATCAAGGGAACTCACAAGTCAAAGATAACAAAATTGATCTTCTTGTTCAACAATATGAACAATTTGTTATCTCTGAAGATGAGACCATTGATGGTGCTTTTGCTAAGTTTAATACTATTATTACATCTCTTAAAGCACTTGACGAATCTTTTTCTAGTAAGAACTTTGTCAGGAAATTTCTTAGAGCACTCCATCCTAAGTGAAGAGCAAAGGTGACGGCTATTGAAGAATCCAAGGATCTCTCAAGCATGACACTAGATGAGCTCATAGGAAATCTCAAAGTTCATGAAATGGTGATGGAAAAGGATTCAGAAATAGTTAAAGGGAAGAAGGAGAAAATAAAGTCCATTGCCTTGAAAGCTAGAGTTAGGTCAAGTGATGATGAAGAGTCTTGTTCAAGTAGTGAAGACGAAGAATATGCCATGGCCGTAAGAGATTTCAAGAAGTTCTTCAGAAGACGAGGAAAGTTCGTAAAACCACCTCGTGAAGAAAAGAAATCTTTACGAAAAGACCGTGATGATAGAAAGGGCAAGTTAGATAGGAAGTGCTATAGATGTGGAGATTCTAGTCACTTTATAGGTGAATGTCCAAAGCCTCCAAAGAACAAGTCTAAAAAAGCATTCGTTAGTGGAGCTTGGAGTGATAGTGAAGGAGATGATGATGAGCCCAAGAACAACGAAGTTGCTCTTATGGCTCATGACACAGAAGAGGTACATTCTGACTCATACTCCTCTATAGATGATGAAACCTTAGAAATAGAATATAACAAGCTGTGTGATATCACATTAAAAATCATCAACAAAAACAAATTTTTGAAAACTAAAACAACACTTTTAGAAAAAGAAGTGTATTGGCTTAAAGAAAAAGAGATACGAATGGAAAAAGGGAAAAATAGTAAAGATACATGTGTCTCTTGTCAAGAACTAAAATTAGAATTAGATGCACTAAAAACTTCACATGAAGATCTCATTAAGCAAAACTCTAAGTTTAAAAGGTTTGATAAAAACATAAGTTGTGCAGATGAGATAATGAAGATGCAAAAACTTCCTCATGATAAAACCGGATTAGGTTTTATGAAACTAGGAACCTTAAGTGACTTTAAGAAACAAACTGTGAATGAAAAAGAAACTGTTTCAACTAAGTCAGAGGCTCACGGATCCGACGGATCCAATGTTTTGGATCCGCCAGTTGTACCTAAGGGATCCGCGAGTACAGAAGTTGAACAGAAGGTTAAGAAAACAGACCGTACTGAATTTGTTAAGGTCACTAGAAAACCTAGTACTAGTACAACTAATAATAAGCTAAAACCAGTTGTGTTTATAGGGAGAGGTCAAGCTAGGAATGAGTATAGAGTTAAAACAACACAACAGAGACCTCAAACTAGTTTTCCCAAACACCCCTTTCCTAAGAGTAATGTTATTTCACAACATCATTATCAAAATAATTGGAACCAAAATATGCCTAGAAACTTTCAAGGTCCCAATTACATGTCATGTAACTATTATCCTCCATTTGCTTACATGAACCATGATAATGTTATGTTTAATACAAACGGACCCATGAGATATTGGGGACCAAACGCTTGAGTCTTTATTGAACTTAGGTGTGCTTAAAAGTTGAACTTGAACCTGATGAGTGGACCAAAGATAGTGGGTGTTCAAGACACATGACGGGAAACAAAAGCCTTTTCTCCACTTACCAAGTGTACGACGGAGGTAATGTCACATTTGGTAGCAAGCTTAAAAGTAAAATCATCAGAAAATGTACAATCTCTCATGACTCTCTCTCTATTGATGATGTTGCTCATGTTGATAATTTAGGTTTTAACTTACTTAGTATAAGTCAATTGTGCCGTAAAAAGTATAACGTCCTTTTCAGTGAAAATGGAAGTAAAATACTTAAAGATGGCATAACAGTAGGAAAAGGTGTCTTAAAGAATAACGTTTATGTTATGAAATTAGATAAAACACCGAAAGACAAGCTTTGTCTTACTTCTCTGGACGAAAACTCAACCTTATGGCATCGACGCTTAGGTCACGCCAATATGAGGTTAATTCAATCCTTATCATCCAAAGAACTCGTTAGGAACCTACCTAAGTTAAGATATGACCAACACTTTTGTGATGCTTACAAAATTGGGAAACAAGTGTGTTAATACAAATAGCGTCTCAAAAACGTTATTTATATTCTTTAATCTTTCATTAGTTTTGTTAATGACAAATATAAGGAATATCTTTTAGCAAATAATAAATACTAGCTTAAGTCTCTTAAGTACACATTTTACACTTCACATATTAACTAAGAATTACAAGTTTAGTAACTTGTTTCCTTAAAAGGAAACTTTAATTCTAGAACCATTCCATGACATCATTGCATGCATCACATAGAAGATCTTTGATATATCTTGGTTAGATTTGCAAGATACATAGTTGACATTTGAAGATCTTGGATGATTTGGTAAGATACAACTAAGATATGGTAAGAGACAACTATACCTTAGCTGTCATGTCCCACGGATCCAAATTACATAAAGGACGGATCCCTTGTGAGGGATCCGTGGGATCCGTGAGCTGAAGATCAGCTTGCCTATAAATAGGAAGCTGATCATTTGGCTCTCTCATCACTCATATAGCTTTAACACACATATTCATTCAGTACATATCTTACTAACATCATTCATAGTTGCATTTCACTTTGATCTTTCATTTTGTAGAAAGGAGATCAAGCATTCAAGGATCTACAGAACCGTAATCCTTTAGTTGCATTACTGTGTGATATTGTAGTTTGTTTCACACATCATATCTATCATTTGTAATCAGTGAGTGTGGTTAGTGCTTTAGTCCTTAAAGCACAAGGAGTGTAGGGAGTAGTTGTACCCGTGTAAAGAACTCGACATCTAGCTTAGTGTCGGTAAAGTAAGTAGGCGACGTCAGGTTGGTTCTACCTTGTGAAAAGAACCCGGTGTTTAGCTTAGTACCAGAAAAGGAAGTAAGCGACGTGTAAAGGTTTTCTCCGCCTGGAAAAGGAGTTTGTTTCTTAGTGAAAGATAAACTCTCGAGTAGGAAACTCGGGGAGTGGAGTAGGGCAAGGAAGAGAGTCCTTGTAGCCGAACCACTATAAACAACAGTGTTGTGTGGTTTGATCTTTCCTCTCTTTATCTTTTGTTTATATTGTGTGATTATTTATTTGTGATTGTTTCCTTTGAAATTAACATATAGTAACAAAGCAAAGAAATCTTTAAAACGGTAAAAACTATTCAACCCCCCTTCTAGTTTTCCACAATTGGCATCAAGAGCTACGTTACTTAAGATCTTTAAAATATATTGTATTTTAAAACTTAAAACGATCCATGGATTTTGAAAACTTTAAAGAAGGGCAATCTATGCAAAGACCACCTCTATTTGAACCAAATTGTTTTATTTATTGGAAAAATCGCTTTGAGACTTATGTAAAGTCAAAGGACATAGATCTATGGTATATTATAGTTGATGGTGATTACAAACCTATTAGTAATAATATTTTGGATGGTCGGGATGAAGGAGTTTCTCTTACTCGTCACAGTGATGAGCAAAAGAAACTAATTGCCAAAAATAATGAAGCCAAAATGATGCTTTATAATGCCTTACCTAAGAAAGAATATGAAAGAGTCTTTATGTGTAAAACGGCTAAGGATATTTGGCAATCTCTTATTATCACACATCAAGGGAACTCACAAGTAAAAGATAACAAAATTGATCTTCTTGTCCAACAATACGAACAATTTGTTATCTCTGAAGATGAGACCATTGATAGTGCGTTTGCTAAGTTCAATACTATTATTACATCACTTAAAGCACTTGATGAATCTTTTTCTAGTAAGAATTTTGTCAGGAAATTTCTAAGAGCACTCCATCCGAAATGGAGAGCAAAGGTGACAGCTATTGAAGAATCTAAAGATCTCTCAAGCATGACACTAGATGAGCTCATAGGAAACCTAAAAGTTCACGAAATGATTATGGAAAAAGACTCGGAAATTGTCAAAGGCAAAAAGGAGAAGATCAAGTCTATTGCCTTGAAAGCCAAAGTCGAGTCAAGTGATGATGAGTCTTGTTCAAACAGTGATGATGAAGAGTATGCAATGGCCGTGAGGGATTTCAAGAAATTCTTCAGGAGACGAGGAAAGTTTGTGAAACCACCTCGTGATGAAAAGAAATCCTCTTGGAAAGATCATGAAGATAAGAAAGGTAAGGTTGATAGGAAATGCTATAGGTGTGGTGACTCCAGTCACTTAATAGGAGAATGTCCAAAGCCTCCAAAGACCAAGTCTCAAAGAGCCTTCGTTAGCGGAGCTTGGAGCGATAGTGAAGGAGATGATGATGATGAGCCTAAGAACAACGAAATGGCACTTATGGCTAATGACACAGAAGAGGTACATTCTGATTCATGCTCCTTTATAGATAACGAAACATTAGAAGTAGAATATAACAAACTGTGTGACGTTACTTTAAAAATCATAAACAAAAACAAGTTTTTGAAAACTAAGACAACACTTTTAGAAAATGAAGTATTTTGGCTTAAAGAAAAAGCAATACGAATTGAAAAAGGTAAAGATAGTAAAGAAACGTGTGTGTCTTGTCAAGAACTAAAACTTGAATTAGAAACCTTAAGAACCACACAGGAAGATTTGATCAAACAAAATTCAAAGTTTAAAAGGTTTGATAAAAACATAAGTTGTGCAGATGAAATAATGAAAATGCAAAAGCTACCTCATGATAAAACAGGACTAGGCTTTATGAAACAAGGAACTTTAAGTGAGTATAAGGAACAGACTGTGAATAAAACTGATTCAACCAAGTTGGACACTCACGGATCCGACGGATCCAAAAATTTGGATCCGCCAAGTGTATCCAAAGGATCCGCGGGTACTCAAGTTGAACAGAAGGCTCACAAAGTCGACCGTTCCGAATTTGTTAAAGTTACTAAGAAACCTAACAGTAGTATAACCAATAATAAACATAAACCAGCAGTATCTTTAGGAAGAGGACAAGCTAGAAATGAATATAGAGTTAAAACGGATCAACAGAGACCTCAAATGAGTTTTCCCAAACACCCCTTTCCAAAGAGTATAGTTAATCCACAACATACTTATCAAAATAATTAGAACCAAAACATGCCTAGAAACTTTCATGGTCCTAGCTATATGTCATGGAACAATGGTCCACCATTTACATACATAAACTATGATAATGTCATGTTTAACCCAAACGGACCCATGAGATATTGGGGACCAAATGCTTGAGTCTTTTATGAACTTAGGTATGCTTGAAAGTTGATCTTGAACCTGATGAGTGGATCAAAGATAGTGGGTGCTCAAGACACATGACGGGAAACAAAAATCTTTTCTCAACCTACCAAGTATATGACGGAGGTAATGTCACATTCGGTAGCAAGCTTAAAAGTAAAATCATCGGAAAAGGTACAATCTCTCATGACTCTCTATCTATTGATGATGTTGCTCATGTAGATAATTTAGGTTTTAATTTACTTAGTATAAGTCAATTATGCCGCAAAAAGTATAACGTCCTTTTCAGTGAAAATGGAAGTAAAATACTTAAAGATGGCATAACCGTAGGAAAAGGTGTTTTAAAGAATAATGTCTATGTTATGAAATTAGATAAAACACCTAAAGATAAGTTATGTCTTACCTCCTTGGACGAAAACTCAACTCTATGGTATCGACGTTTAGGTCATGCTAATATGAGGCTTATTCAATCTTTGTCATCCAAAGAACTCGTTAGGAACCTACCCAAGTTGAAATATGACCAACACTTTTGTGATGCTTGCAAAATTGGAAAACAAGTACATAGTAGCCATAAGGCTAAAAGCATGGTATCTACATCTAGATGCCTAGAATTATTACATATGGATTTGTTTGGCCCGTCGGCTATACAAAGTTATGGAGGAAATTTTTACACTTTAGTTATAGTAGATGATTACTCTAGATATACATGGACAAGGTTTTTGCAAACTAAAAATGAGGCATTCGACAAATTTGAAATTCTAAGCAAGAAAATTCAAAATCAAATAGGAAGTAATATAGTATCTATTAGAACTGACCATGGTCGAGAATTTGAAAATGAAATTCAATTTGGAAATTTTTGTGATAATAATGGAATAACTCATAATTTCTCGGCTCCTCGTACACCTCAATCTAATGGTGTAGTAGAACGTAAAAATAGAACAATTCAAGAAATGAGTAGAACTATGTTAAATGAACAAAACATACCACAAAAGTTTTGGTGTCACGCTGTAGATACTTCTACATATATCCTAAATAGAGTTTTAATTAGACAATTTTTAAATAAAACTCCTTATGAAATTTATCGAGGCAAAAAGCCTACATTAGGATATTTTAGAGTTTTTGGAAGCAAGTGCTTCATTTTAAACACAAAGGACTATCTCACTAAGTTCGACCCAAAGTCGTATGAAGGTGTATTCCTTGGGTACTCGCAAAACAGTAAAGCATACATTGTATTAAACAAGGAAACATCAAGAGTCGAGGAATCGTTGAACGTAACATTCAACGAAAGTCCACCTCCCTCTAAGACATCACCTTTGGTAGATGATGACTTAGTTGAAAGTCAAATGGTTAATGATATAGAAAACATTGAAAATGACAATGAACCCGTAAAAGGAGAAATAGTCAATATTAAAGAAACTAAAAGTCATCCATTAGAAAACGTCATAGGAAAACTTAATGAAAGAACATTAAGATCCAAAGCTCAAAATGAAAGTAATTATTTTTGCTTTATTTCAACCATTGAACCTAAAAATATAGACGAGGCAATAAAAGATGAATCTTGGGTAATTGCTATGCAAGAAGAACTTAATCAATTTATTAGAAATGATTTTTGGACTTTGGTACCTCCACCTAAAAACCAAACCATAATAGGCACCAAATGGGTCTTTAGAAATAAAATGGATGAAAAGGGTATTATATCTAGAAATAAAGCTAGGCTAGTAGCTCAAGGTTACAATCAACAAGAAGGTATAGATTACGATGAAACCTTTGCACCAGTAGCTAGACTTGAGTCTATTAGGATATTACTTGCATATGCATGTGCACATGATTTTAAGTTATTTCAAATGGATGTCAAAAGTGCTTTCTTAAATGGTCTTATTAATGAAGAAGTATATGTTGCACAACCTCCCGGCTTTGCCGACTTTGAAAAACTAAATTATGTTTTTAAACTTAAGAAAGCTTTATACGGACTTAAGCAAGCACCAAAGGCTTGGTATGATCGACTTAAGACTTTCCTAGTTGACCATAAGTATACCATGGGCCTAGTAGACAATGCTCTCTTCACCAAGAAAAAGGGATCACATATTATTATAGTCCAAATATATGTGGATGACATTATATTCGGTTCAACTTGTCAAGAGTTATGCGACGATTTCTCAAAAATCATGCATGACGAGTTTGAAATGAGTATGATGGGGGAACTAAACTTTTTCTTAGGTCTCCAAATTAAACAATTAGAAGATGGGATATTCTTCAACCAATCAAAGTATATCAAATATATGCTTAAGAAGTTTGGTCTTGAAGACTCAAAACCCATGAGAACACCCATGTCCTCCGAAACCAAACTTACTAAGGATGAAGAAAATGAATCCGTAGATAGCACTAAATATAGAGGAATGATTGGTAGTTTACTCTATCTTACGGCTAGTAGGCCTGACATTATGTTTAGTGTTTATCTATGTGCACGTTTTCAAGAAGATCCAAAAACTTCCCATCTTGAAGCTGTTAAAAGAATCTTTAGGTATATTAAAGGTACTACACACTTAGGATTATGGTATCCCAAAGGAACGGGTGTAGAAACCATAGTGTATACTGAATCAGATCACGCAGGTGATTATGTTGATAGGAAAAGTACTAGCGGTATTTGTACTTTTGTAGGATATTGTCTAACATCATGGTTCGCTAAGAAACAAACTGCCCTCGCAATCTCAACAACAGAGGCAGAATATGTGTCTGCAGGAAAGGCGTGTCAACAAGCACTGTGGATGAAACAAGCTCTCGTCGACTATGGAATTGAACTCAACAACATTCCCATTCTTTGCGACAACAAATGTGCTATCGATCTAAGCAAAAATCCAGTCCAACACGCTAGAACTAAACATATTGAAATACGCCATCACTTCCTTCGCGACAATGTACAGAAGGGAATCATCTCAATTGAGAAATTTTCCTCAGAGGACAACATTGCCGATTTCTCACTAAACCACTTAAACGAGAACCTTTCAATTATCTTAGACTTGGATTAGGACTAATGGAACCTAGTGATTAGGAGAAACATTAGTGTAAACTTTAGTTTAGCCACACACGACACCAAACCAAAACATGTGTTCTGATCCGCGGATCCAATCGACAACAAAGACGGATCCTTTGTTTGGGATCCGCCGGATCCGTCGCATGATATGTTCAGTATATTATTAAATAAACAAGAACAACTACTATTCATTCCTCACTCCAAAACATATCACCTTACCATACTCGACACACACTTAATCTCCATCACATTTTAGACCATTTTCTTCCACAAATTTGTGCTTCTAACATCACTGTAAGTATTCTTATCATATTTATACTCCTGATCTGCGTCTAGGATTTCCATTTCATGCACAAAACCAAAACTTGGGGTATATGCATAATTCTTGAAAAATCATGAAGCATATTTATTGCATTATACTTATAAACATGTTTTTCTTAGTTAGGAATTGCATCTCATAGCACATTGTCTTAATTTAACAAAAACCCCATGAAAATTTTTCACTAAAATCTTCTAACGACTAGGTAAAATGATTTTTTCTTACATTGTTCATACAAATGCAAAAACGTTATCTTTTAGACTTCACTTGCATAATGTCTCTTGAATGCTAAAGGGAATACATAACTAATATGTATTTTCGGGTACATTCAACCGTAGCTACATTGAAATAGGAGTGTTTGGGTTATCTCTCGTTTGTAAACATAACTTGCATAAACTAATTTTTCTTGCATCAAAAGAGTCGAGATAACCGCACCTCCACATTGTCCCCATGTAGACACACACTAGGAATTTTACACTTCCTTTGATCATTTTAACTAAAATTATGTAACTTTTTGTACTTAGGAAAATCATGCCTCCCGCAACCAACTACGATCACAAGAAAACCGTTAACTACTTACCCAAAGTCCACAAAACCAAAGGTCTAACCGATGCCCAAATCGAAATTTTCAAAGCCTTAGAGAAAAAGTATGTCCATGAGGGTAGAGCCGTAGATTCATCATTCTATGAAGGAACTCAACTTAGGGAACAATTAGCCGCAATTCGATTTGATTCTCTTTTAGACATAGATGAACCAATCATTCCTAGGTTCATACTTGAGTTCTATGCTAGTGTAGGTCTTAGTTCGAGTGATGAAGGTTACTTAAGTCTTCATTTTACTCTAAATGGAAATCTTGTCAACATCCCTCTTGATCAATTTGGTGATGTCTTAGGAATTCCAAGTCAAGGAACATGTATTTACTCGGACAAATGGTCCTTAACAATATTAGACTCCAATCTCGATAGGACGGCACCATATGCCACTCCTCTCCAATCAAAAGAAGTGATTAGGGAACATCTCTTCATTCCTAAGAACAACCCCACAAGAATGTATCGTGGTCGTGAAGTTGCTAGAGATCCATTTGCAATGGAACTTAATGAACTAAGACCCGAATTCAAGAAGATGGAGGATGTATTAAGGGCAAATGTGATGTGCACCATAGGAAACCGTGATCATATCAATGCTTGTTTATGCCACATGATGTACAACATCTCTACTCGTCAACCCTTCAATCTTGCTTATTATGTTGCCAAAAGAATGTGTGACATTCCGGTTCAAAGCAAGATTGCAATGCCTTATGGTATGCTCTTAACCCGACTTTATAGAGCATTTGCACCCGCTTGTCCAAACCATCTAGGCTTTGTTCCGGATTTCAATGAAATTGAACATACCTTCGTTCCTTTGAGTGACTTTAGGGTTAGTGTTGATAAGGGCAAACGTCCTCGTGTTCCAACATCATCCTCATCATCTTCTATGAGTGAAGATGATGGTATGCCAAATTCTAGGATTCCTCCACCCGAGTACTTGAGCCATCTTCCTCCAATTCAACATGAATCCGCTGAGTATCGAAACATCAAAGGAATGGTGAAGAATCTGGGTCGTTGGATGATGAAATTACACAAGGGGATGAAGAAGTTGAAGAAGAAGCTGAGTTGATGGAGTGTTTGGTTTTAAACAATGTTGGATATTGTGTTGTTAAACTTCTATGTGTCTAGAATTTATCTGATAATACTTGTTGTGTATGTGTAATAACTAACACTTGCAGGTGGATAACCATCATGGTTATCAATTTTCCGGGTTATAGCCAGTGTTTGGCATAACACCTAAAACGGTAAGTTTCTAAGTACTGATTAAACTATGTGCAATCATGTGTTAATGTTATCATATTTAGTTGTTTTGCTCTACATATTAGATGTTAAGTAAGGTCTAGGTGAATTTTTGGGTTTTCGTCGAAAAACGAAAAATATGACATATGTTCTGTTTAGTTTTTAAGTTTTAGACATACGGATCCGGCGGATCCCAAAACAAGGCTCCGCCAAGGCTTATCGTTGGATCCGCCAACCGCCATCCTGCGGATTTGGCGGATTCCAAAATAGGGTTCCGCATTTGCAACCATTTGGATCCGCAGGTTTCCCAGTAAAATTACAAAACTTTTTCGACTTATCCCGATTCTTAAAATCTTAAGTGTTTAGTATCATTTAGGATTCTTTCACTAATCATAATTCATCTTAGAATCATTAGGGAATTCTTAGAAACTTAGGAACAAAATTTCCCACCAAAATTTAAATTTTTGAAATATAGGTGTGAGTTACCAAACTTATACAAAGAAGGAACCCTTTTTAGGGATCCGTCAAATCCGTGGAAATATCAAATCATCATGCTTTCCACTATCTTCTTGTAATAACTGCAAATCCACAACATATTACTCAACCAAAGCTCAATGGATTGACTTCCTTGATATGACCTGCACAAATGTTTGTTCCAAATCATTAGTAACCAACATTCTCTATTGGATTCACATCAAATCCAAACACACAGACTCACAAACCTTCTGTCTATAAATTAGCACTTTAGGATCATCCCTTCACACAACAACCATTTCCTCTCCTGTACATCTTAGATATCATACTTCACCATGACCAAGTCACACAACTCTTCCACATCTAGAACTTCAAGAAGAACAGCACGCATTAGTGTTAAACCCTGTTGTTTTATCAACTTAGCAAACTCCTCATCTGAGGAAAATTCTCCTCTCAATATATCATCACCCATTGCTAGTGAAAATTTTCTTACACTCTCCACCCCAACACCATCACATGTTGTTATACAAACACCACCACCAACCATTACTCCAATGGCCTCTACTCCACCACCGGCTCCATCACAGCCTGTTAGATCACCATCACCACCAAAATCACCCAAACTCCAACCTTTGGAATTATTTAGGACTCCTCCTACATCACCACATCTTGATGACTTAGAAGAACTTTCACCAAAATTACCCAATCTTCCACCCATGACCTTTGAAGGTCAACAACCCATGCTTTTTCACCCGGTTTATCCGGATATCCATGGCCCTTTATACCATGATGCACAATCATCCCAACCTCAACAACAACCTCTATCACCCACATCCACTCTAGTTGCCATTGACGAGGCAATGTGGATGAATGTGCCTCAAACCCAAGAAGAGATTAGTGAAGAGCTCAACCGTCTCTACACTCTCTCGGGTATGGTTGACCATCGCCTTCATGAAGCAATGGACATTCAAAACATCCTTATGAACTCCCTCCAAACACCACAACAACCATCAAACAACAACAACCAACCACCACCACCACCACCACCACAAAACTTGGAGCCTAATCTTCCTCCCGGCTTCTCAAATCATGATTGCGCACACTGTGAGAGAACGGCTCACTTGGCCCAAAGGACCAACATCTTGGTCCATGAGCTTCAAAATGAGATGAGGTTCATCTTGAACCATGTTCTTGAACGTTTAAACGCAATCTCTCATCCGCCTCAATAAAACTGTTGTTAGGAACCTTCTAGGATGATGTTGTAGTTGTCTTTATTTAAGATTTATTTTGTAATGTAACATCATATCATATTTGTGACTTTTGTCACATAATTTTCAATTAATGAATGTGATGTTTTTATGCTTATGAGTGATCAACATATTGCATATTATCATTATCATTGTGAACTAACATTCTTATATAGCATATATTATACCTTGAATATGATTTCCCTAGGTACAAATAATGATCAGACACTTACTTTGACTTTTAAAAGTCAAAACTTATTGAAAGGCTTGTT
Organism: Artemisia tridentata subsp. tridentata; assembly: GCA_021014915.2. NCBI lineage: Eukaryota > Viridiplantae > Streptophyta > Magnoliopsida > Asterales > Asteraceae > Artemisia > Artemisia tridentata. The sequence continues at coordinate 14,085,813 of CP139507.1, forward strand.
TGGGAAAATACTTCACAAGCATTCTAATTCTTAATTGAAGTCATTCATTACTAACACTTCATTTGCAGCATATCATACCCTTCATAGTATACGTTGGTACTCGAGAAGTGAGGAGTATACATCAAGGGGGAGCATCTCATAAGCATTTCATATACTAACCATTTGTTTTGTAGATTCATGATGAAGCGAAAAGTGTACCGCTTTTAAGGGGTCATTTAAGCCTTAAATCGTATTTATTTGATCAAATATTGCCCTAAATCGTTCCTTTTGTCATTTTAGGTACTTTTGAGGAGAAATCTGGAAAAGGAGACATTTTGGACGTTTTTGGAGCATAAAAGTGAAGAAAACGGCAAAGTCTCAAAAATCGGCTAAAAATTACCTTTGACGGCGTCACAATTTACTCTGGACGGCGTCATGCCTTGGCAAGAAAAGTTGGACGTGAAATTTGCTCATGATAAGCCAGTGAAAATAGCATGTGAATTCTGACGGCGTCACGCTTTAACTTGATCAAGGGCGTCACGGCTTAAATCAAAAGGGGACGGCGTCACGTTCAAGGTTCGACGGCGTCAAGCCTTGATAAGCCAGAATGGATTTTTGAAGAGCTAAAGAGGGACGGCGTCAAGAAGGTCATCCGGGAACCCTAGAAGCGGCGAGGTGACGGCGTCACACTCCATAACGTGACGCCGTCAGATCCAAAAATCTATATATAGTTTTCTAATTTTTTGTCATTAGTGAAGAGCTTAGTGTGGAATTTTTGGGAGAAAACCCTAGGACGATTTTAGCATCTTTTTCAAGGCTTTTTGCCTTGAGATCTTCCATGTTACATTGAAAGATAAGTTGTCAATTAATCATTCAATATGTCTATGTGTTGTTTGATTTTATCTTGTTCTTGTCTTTTGTTTAACATGTTAGGCTAGATTTATCTTGTGTTTGCTTAGATCTAATGAAACCTAGCTATTGATTATTGGTTATTAGTGTGTTATTAGTTGTATTGGATGATTGTTTATCTATGTTAGGCTTAAGAAAACTGGCTAACTTCCTATTCGGTAACTTGCTTGAACGTCTTAAGAAACATGAACCAAATGCGTACTAAAGGTTTTTATGGTTGTATTTAATGCACAAGCGAATTCTAGTGATCCCATGTTAGGAGCTTCCTAGCCGGCTCGACATAGGAGTGAAGTAGGAGCTTGTAGAGTTGGGGAAGTACGTACGCCACCCCACAAATGGTATTAAGGAATACACCCGTCATCCACGCGACTAATACACACTAATTAACCGGTAAAAGATAGTTAGGGAGTAAGGAAATCTAAGTAAACACATTTCTCTACACATAAGTTTCTCACAACATTTTATTTTCAGTTATTTATTTTATTTGCATTTGTAGTTATTTGGGTTAGTTGACTAGCAACTAATTCCGCCCACTCTTTCAAAACCGAGATTTTACTTGCTTTCATAAAAAAATATAAAAAACATAAAAAGAATCTTCCTCAACCCTTAGACCTATTAGAGTAGTCTTTCATACCTAACGAACACTATTCCCTGTGGAGAACGATCAATCCCCCGTACTTACCACTACACTATACTACATCGGTCAGGTACACTGCCTGGTGGGGTTGTAAGCCTCTTGAGATCCCTCGAGAGGTAAAACCTGTTGTAAGGTTACAAAACCACGCATCAAGTTTTTGGCGCCGCTGCCGGGGAATAGTTATTGTTTAGGTTGAATTTTTATTTCTATTAGGTCTACTCACTAAATTCCTTTCTAGTGAGATTTTTATTTTATTTTTCTAGGTTTTCTTTAGTCTATCTATTTTCTTCGTATCTTTGTTCGTAACCATTACCATTCGACATCATGGAAGATGGTAATATCCTTAACCCCCACAACCCACCACCACAACAACCACCACCTCCTAGAGCCCGTACTTTAGGAGAGTATTCCCGTCCTAGCCACCATGGCTATCGAAACACCATTGAGCTCACTCAAGGAGCCAATATCACACCCTTGCGATCCGACACCATCCGGTTGGTTCAAAGCGGATGCGCATTCCATGGACTTTGTTCCGAAGATCCTAATCAACATCTCAAGGACTTTCTCAAAATCGTTGATTCTATAGACCTTGATGTTGCCACTCGAGAGACGACCCGATTGCGTCTCTTCCAATTCTCTTTGCGGGACCAAGCTAGTCAGTGGCTAGAACGTCAACCCGCAGGATCCATTACCTCTTGGGATGATCTCACTACTCGTTTCCTTGCTCAGTTTTTCCCACCGGGAAGAACTACCAAGCTAAGGAATGATATCTTGATGTTCCAACAACGTCAAGGCGAAACTCTCTACGAGGCATGGACTCGATTCAAGGACTTACTCCAAAAAGTCCCTCACCATGGCATGGATCCTTGGCTACAAATCCAAATCTTCTATGATGGTGTCAATCATCAAACTAGAAGAGCCATAGATTACGCCGCCAATGGGAGATTGAGCAGGCTCAGTGTCGATAAGTGCTGGGAAGTCATTGAGGACTTAGCACAGTACGAAGAAGAAGAATGGGATGACTCAACATTCTCGGAAGAAGGGATTTTAAATTGCATGAGTGCAACCCAAGAACAGCTGTTCGCAAACATAAAAAGGCAGGTTGAGAGCTTAATGAAAGCTGAGATACCTACGGCTGATAAAAATCCCGATGAGTGCGTGAACACAATTGGTAAACATACGTTTCACCAATTCTCACGACAAGATGAATTTGAAGGGATAATGCTAACTTTCGTGAACAACCAAGAGAGACGTATCAAGGAATTAGAAACTCACTTGAAAAACACCCAAGATATGTTCATGGAACTAGCAGAAAAATTCATCTCGAGAATAAAAGAGAAAATTAGGGAAGAAGCCTCACACAAAAAGATCGAGAAGATCTTTGAACTCCCGGTCCCTAATGAACCATACAACGAATGGGATGATGAAACCCTCCTCCCCAAGCCTTCACTTTTAAAACCCTCTTATCTATTTGGATCCTCTCGCGAGAAAAAGAATTCTCAAGATCGTAGCATTTTCGTGGGAAGCATGGTTTTCACGCTCCCCAACTTTCATGAGGCTAGAAAACGATCTTTTGGCTTTAAGCCAGGTGTGAGAAGAACTCAACTAAAGCACATCCCCATATCGAAAACCCCCTGTAAAAGCTCTTCACACTCCCTGAATACCTGCCGTGACGGAGATTGGAACCTGAATGTGACGTCAACCGGCCCTTTTCAACATTTTACCACATCCCGTGACATTAACAAAACATTTGACCCAGGAGGAACTTGTTAACGAGACTAGCTATCAGGATCATTGACCCTGACTAGCTGCTCTCTTAAAGTACGAGGGGCTCATTTGTAAACTGGCACAAAGTAGCAAAATACGCTAATCTGACGGCGTCAGAATTTGAACGTGACGCCGTCACCCCGTCTGCACAGCAATAATAACTTAATTTCCATCACTTTCATCACAAACCCCACAAACCATATCCACTCCAACCCCACCTCCGATTTTCCCAGGACAAATTCGCCAATTCCCGCTTCCAATCTTCACGTGGTAAGTAATTTTTACTCATTCTTTTCGCTTCAATTACTCATAGGATTTGTAAATTTCGAAAATCCCCAACTCGTGAAACCCTAGGATTGATTCATGCTTAGAACTCATAATGTGTTTTAATTAGTGTTATTTAACAATAATTAAAGCATTTGATGATTGACAATCAATTGGGTCTATTCACTAATGGGGAGGCCACGAATTTGAACCATAACCTATGATCCAATCACCCATTTTGCTGTAAAAAGGGCGTTTGGTTTATAAGCTTAAAGTTTGAATATTGATTTTTCCCTCGTAATTTCGGATTTAAATTTGGTCGAACCTGACGGCGTCACCTATCAAAGGGTGACGGCGTCAGACCTGTCTGATGCGCCACCAAGTCTTTAATTCACATATTAACACTTTTGTTCCTCCTGCTTTGTTCCAGATAATGAGTAAGCGTCAAAGACCCAGCCGAGGAAGTTCTTCCCGATCTCAACAAGAGAGCTTTGGGGATACGGTCCTCAGTTGGGGTGTCTTTGACAACGATGCTGCTACAAGCAAATACGCACAACTGCTACTACACAAGGTCGAAAATGGGGCCGTAGTTGATTGGAACTTTCTGAGGAGAGAAGGTCTTGAGCAGACCTTTCTCCAAAGTTTTCAGACGGATGGGTTTACCGGCCCCCAGTGGGAAAGACTGTTTAAAATTCAGGAGCCGGTATATGAGGAATTGGTACTGGAGTTCTTTGCCACCTTTCATTTTGACATGGCTGAGGCAAGGACCGATGTGGGCGGTACCACGATCTATTTCAGGCTGGGGGTGGAGCTAAGGACGTGTTCTGTTGCTGAGTTTGGGTGGAGACTTGGGCTGTACGATCAGCATGATACCATTCAAGCTGGGTTCATGCAGAGGTTGTTGCATGGGGAGTCGATGAAGAATGATTTTAGGTGTTCCATGTTCTGGCAAACTATTGGGGATGGGGTGTACACTTCGACCACTGTGGCATCCCAAATCAGGGATCCTAGGGTTCGGTTGACTCATCGTTGCCTCACCTACAGCTTGACAGGGCGTCACAGCTCTCACCACCGTGTCACAGCTTCTGATCTCTTCTACCTGTACACCATCTACTCTAATGATGTTTACTGCAACATCCCGTTTTGGGTTGCTAGCTTTATGCATGGTGGAGTTGGGGAGAGGGAAGGAGACAGGATTTATGGTGGGATGTTTATCACCCGACTGGCCCAGTCTTATGGAGTCCTCAGGCCCGAGGTCATGAGGTATTTGAGTGGTGATGCATGCAGGACGGTGAAGGAGAGGTCCCTGAAGCAGATGGAGGTGATTATGGAGATGCATGACGGGTCCTTTATGTGGTTTCATCCGGTCGGAGCTGAGGATGATGATGATGAGGATGATGAGGAGGAGGAGGAGCCCCAGCAGCAGCAGCATGAGGGGTATGAGGCCGGTACAGCTGATTACTACCGGCACATGAGCAGGGGGGACTGGCAGGCTCACCAGGGGACCTGGATGGGCCAGGTTGATACGTGGAGGACCAGGGTGGACGAGAGGTTCAACTGGATGTACGATCACACGGTTCGTCCGATGCAGCATCTTTCTACACGTGATCAGTTGGACCCGCATCTGCAGATTGACCCTTTCCTGGGTCGTGAGCAGGATTACCCACCATATGGGTACTACGGGCACCTTCCTCCTGGCTATGACTATCGCCAAGGTCCCCCACCCCAGTGATGATGTGATTTGATGTTTTGATGTTTGAACAATTTGATATTTGGTTGTATGTGTTGAAACAATATGGTCTGTAATAATTTAGGGAAGGCATCTGTTTGCCTTAAAACATTTGTTACATTGATTTTATTTATCGCATGCTAGCCTTATTTGATTGCTTTATTTATTTGCTTTGTGTGTGTTTATTTATTTGATTGTTTGATTTTATTTGTTTCCGTATGTGTGTTTAATTTTTATCATTATTGATTCATGTTCAAAAACTAATTTGTGAAAATGCTTTATTTTGTTTTTAACTTCGTCTTAACTACATATAAAGGTATTTTGCAAAAGATAAGTGTAAGGGAAATCTAAATCGGTTTATTAGAACACAAATGAACATGAATCATAATAATACTAAATTAACATACATATTAGTGTTTGTTTGAGTCAAATGCTTGTATCGAGTCATAATGATGTTTTGCAGGATTTCCAGGAAGTAAGGTAAAGGTTTTTCCAGAAATTTTCCGGAAACTTAAATTGAGAATTTTTGTCAGGTCATTTCTGACGGCGTCAGGGTTTATAACCTGACGGCGTCAGATTTAATTTTCAGAAATTTTTGAAAGTTTTGTTTTCATAAAAAGTTTTTATTAAAATCTCCAACTTATAATCTCCAGGAATCTGCAAAATTATCATTCCACAAGCATTATATCCTTATATATAGATTTATCCCGCCGATGTTATGCAGGTTTTAGTGTTTGTTTTCTCAGGTTTAACAGGTTATTTTGGACAAGGAAATGTTTTTGGATCAAGCTTTTGGCGATGCACTAGTCATGAAGCTTTTACATTCTCTTTGGAAGAAGATTTAACCGTGTAACTTCATTATCCACCGAGCGAATCAGGGGAGTATTTGATTTCATTCTTTTACTTTATGCTTTTACATCTTGTTATTTGAACATTGGGGACAATGTTCATCTTAAGTGTAAGGGGAGGGTAAAAGTACGATTTTAGAGAATACAATTACGCTTGACTTTTGTTTGTTTAATAGTAGATGTGTAATAAAACTGAGAGAAATACCTGTTAGGGCAATTTTAGTGCCAAATTTAAAATTTTTTACAACACTTAGGAGTGAAACTTTGGTCTTAATGAGCGTCTCACGGATAGGAGTTATATGACTAGCACAAAAACCGTACCACTAAAAATTTTTTTCCACCCCCAAATATGTGAGGTTCGCCCCTAGAATTGGTAGGAAAAGCATTTATGCTATGATGTGTGTACCGGTAGCACTTAGATTCTAGAACTTGCGTTAGGACCATTCCGAGGCCACAAGTGAGACTACATTCGTGTAGTTAGATTTACTACATGATAAGAGGCATTAGGATTAACCCATTGTTTTACACCTGTGTTTTTGTTATAATTACTTCGGCTACATTGGTCAAGTAATTCTCCCACACCCTTTGCGTTGTACTCATTTTTAGTACACGATACCCCTAGTACACCCCTCAGAGCCTATCTTTTCGTTTCGACCTTTAAGCATTTTACTTAAAGGAAGAATTTGTTACACCCCACTTAAATGTACACCCAAATCGCCTTAGCCTACCTTGTATGCACTCATTTTTTGTGCATTATTGTTACAACATTTGTTTAAACCCAAGTTAATTATCTAGTTGATTACATGGTTGCTAAGTCGAGTCATATCCTTGTACATATTGTTTTGGGACGATTGGGACTCATGGGTAAAGTACTAGTGTAATGGAGTAATGGGGAAGAACATCATTTATTACCCCCATATGTGCTAAATGTTTTAAAAGTACTCCAAGTTTTTCAATTATCTTAATTCGAGTCATTAGATTAGTATTTGTAAAGTTATGTAAAAGTTCAAGTGTAAGGGGGATGCAATGCCCCTATGATGTATTATTTTGGATGGTAGGGCAAAAGTGTATGCACAAAAAAAAAAAAAAAAAAAAAAAAAAAAAAAAAAAAAAAAAAAAAAGTTCGAAAAATCAAGAAAAACACAAAAAAAAAATGAGAAAAAGAAAAATAGAAAAAAACATACGGACTACCATCCCGTTTCATTTTATGTTTGTTTTATGTTTTTGTTTTTGTTTTTGTTATTTCATTTCTAGCTTAAGATTGAGTCTAGTCTTGGCTTAGCAACATTGTATAGTACATGTAATTGATCAAGATCTTTAACTCGCCACCAGTAAAATATCCCTTATCCAACAAAACCGTGTTTTCCTTTTCCCTACACCTAACGTTATAACCCATTTAAAAGCCCTCTTTGATAGTTTATCTTTGGTGCTTACGCCTAGTGGAGGAGGTTTTCGATCCTTTCCCAAGCCTATGGTAATCTATTTGCTATGACAGGTAGTGAGAGATATTATCCGTTTTCATTTATGAGATTTATTTTGATGACACTTGAGAGATGTGAGTATCTAAACACTACTTGTGAGGTGCTAGTTTGTAATCTCCGTGCTTATTATGATTGAAGTGGAACGATTATTTGTTGTAATTACTTTTATGTTAGCATTAAATGACCCCTAACTTGTATTTTGATTAGAATAAAAGCGCATTTGCTTGAGGACAAGCAAATCTCAAGTGTAAGGGTATTTGATGAAGCGAAAAGTGTACCGCTTTTAAGGGGTCATTTAAGCCTTAAATCGTATTTATTTGATCAAATATTGCCCTAAATCGTTCCTTTTGTCATTTTAGGTACTTTTGAGGAGAAATCTGGAAAAGGAGACATTTTGGACGTTTTTGGAGCATAAAAGTGAAGAAAACGGCAAAGTCTCAAAAATCGGCTAAAAGTTACCTTTGACGGCGTCACAATTTACTCTGGACGGCGTCATGCCTTGGCAAGAAAAGTTGGACGTGAAATTTGCTCATGATAAGCCAGTGAAAATAGCATGTGACTTCTGACGGCTTCACGCTTTAACTTGATCAAGGGCGTCACGGCTTAAATCAAAAGGGGACGGCGTCACGTTCAAGGTTCGACGGCGTCAAGCCTTGATAAGCCAGAATGGATTTTTGAAGAGCTAAAGAGGGACGGCGTCAAGAAGGTCATCCGGGAACCCTAGAAGCGGCGAGGTGACGGCGTCACACTCCATAACGTGACGCCGTCAGATCCAAAAATCTATATATAGTTTTCTAATTTTTTGTCATTAGTGAAGAGCTTAGTGTGGAATTTTTGGGAGAAAACCCTAGGACGATTTTAGCATCTTTTTCAAGGCTTTTTGCCTTGAGATCTTCCATGTTACATTGAAAGATAAGTTGTCAATTAATCATTCAATATGTCTATGTGTTGTTTGATTTTATCTTGTTCTTGTCTTTTGTTTAACATGTTAGGCTAGATTTATCTTGTGTTTGCTTAGATCTAATGAAACCTAGCTATTGATTATTGGTTATTAGTGTGTTATTAGTTGTATTGGATGATTGTTTATCTATGTTAGGCTTAAGAAAACTGGCTAACTTCCTATTCGGTAACTTGCTTGAACGTCTTAAGAAACATGAACCAAATGCGTACTAAAGGTTTTTATGGTTGTATTTAATGCACAAGCGAATTCTAGTGATCCCATGTTAGGAGCTTCCTAGCCGGCTCGACATAGGAGTGAAGTAGGAGCTTGTAGAGTTGGGGAAGTACGTACGCCACCCCACAAATGGTATTAAGGAATACACCCGTCATCCACGCGACTAATACACACTAATTAACCGGTAAAAGATAGTTAGGGAGTAAGGAAATCTAAGTAAACACATTTCTCTACACATAAGTTTCTCACAACATTTTACTTTCAGTTATTTATTTTATTTGCATTTGTAGTTATTTGGGTTAGTTGACTAGCAACTAATTCCGCCCACTCTTTCAAAACCGAGATTTTACTTGCTTTCATAAAAAATATAAAAAACATAAAAAGAATCTTCCTCAACCCTTAGACCTATTAGAGTAGTCTTTCATACCTAACGAACAATATTCCCTGTGGAGAACGATCAATCCCCCGTACTTACCACTACACTATACTACATCGGTCAGGTACACTGCCTGGTGGGGTTGTAAGCCTCTTGAGATCCCTCGAGAGGTAAAACCTGTTGTAAGGTTACAAAACCACGCATCAATTCATGCATCATTTACTTGATTACTCCATCTAGGGGGAGTATAAAACAAGGGGGAGCTTTAAAGTTCTCAAAATCGCATTCCGCTACGCTACTCTTTTTGTTTCGACAAAAAGGGGGAGAAAGGAACTAAGTTTGCATCAACTGTGATTCATCACAGTACATACATTTTTTACAAAACTTTTCTTTAATAAACAAACTTAATATATATTTTTAAGAACTCGTGCTATATTTATTCTCTTGCTCAAAAATATACCTTATGTTTTGTCATCAACAAAAAGGGGGAGATTGTTAATACAAATAGCGTCTCAAAAACGTTATTTATATTCTTTAATCTTTCATTAGTTTTGTTAATGACAAATATAAGGAATATCTTTTAGCAAATAATAAATACTAGCTTAAGTCTCTTAAGTACACATTTTACACTTCACATATTAACTAAGAATTACAAGTTTAGTAACTTGTTTCCTTAAAAGGAAACTTTAATTCTAGAACCATTCCATGACATCATTGCATGCATCACATAGAAGATCTTTGATATATCTTGGTTAGATTTGCAAGATACATAGTTGACATTTGAAGATCTTGGATGATTTGGTAAGATACAACTAAGATATGGTAAGAGACAACTATACCTTAGCTGTCATGTCCCACGGATCCAAATTACATAAAGGACGGATCCCTTGTGAGGGATCCGTGGGATCCGTGAGCTGAAGATCAGCTTGCCTATAAATAGGAAGCTGATCATTTGGCTCTCTCATCACTCATATAGCTTTAACACACATATTCATTCAGTACATATCTTACTAACATCATTCATAGTTGCATTTCACTTTGATCTTTCATTTTGTAGAAAGGAGATCAAGCATTCAAGGATCTACAGAACCGTAATCCTTTAGTTGCATTACTGTGTGATATTGTAGTTTGTTTCACACATCATATCTATCATTTGTAATCAGTGAGTGTGGTTAGTGCTTTAGTCCTTAAAGCACAAGGAGTGTAGGGAGTAGTTGTACCCGTGTAAAGAACTCGACATCTAGCTTAGTGTCGGTAAAGTAAGTAGGCGACGTCAGGTTGGTTCTACCTTGTGAAAAAAACCCGGTGTTTAGCTTAGTACCGGAAAAGGAAGTAAGCGACGTGTAAAGGTTTTCTCCGCCTGGAAAAGGAGTTTGTTTCTTAGTAAAAGATAAACTCTCGAGTAGGAAACTCGGGGAGTGGAGTAGGGCAAGGAAGAGAGTCCTTGTAGCCGAACCACTATAAACAACAGTGTTGTGTGGTTTGATCTTTCCTCTCTTTATCTTTTGTTTATATTGTGTGATTATTTATTTGTGATTGTTTCCTTTGAAATTAACATATAGTAACAAAGCAAAGAAATCTTTAAAACGGTAAAAACTATTCAACCCCCCTTCTAGTTTTCCACAAAGTGCATAATAGCCATAAGGCTAAAAACATGGTATCTACATCTAGGTGTCTAGAATTGTTACATATGGATTTGTTTGGCCCGTCGGCTATACAAAGTTATGGAGGTAATTTTTACACATTAGTTATAGTAGATGATTACTCTAGGTATACATGGACTAAATTTTTGAAAACCAAAAATGAGGCCTTTGATAAATTTGAAATTCTAAGCAAGAAAATTCAAAATCAACTAGAATATAACATAGTATCTATTAGAACTTACCATGGTTGAGAATTTGACAACGAAATCCAATTCGGAACATTCTGTGATAAAAATGGAATAACTCATAATTTCTCGGCTCCTCGAACTCCACAATCTAATGGTGTAGTAGAACGGAAAAATAGGACAATTCAAGAAATGAGTAGAACTATGTTAAATGAACAAAACATGCCTCAAAAGTTTTGGTGTCACGCAGTAGATACTTTCACATATATCCTAAATAGAGTTTTAATTAGACCATTTTTAAATAAAACTCCTTATGAACTTTATCGAGGCAAAAAGCCTACTTTAGGATATTTTAGAATGTTTGGAAGCAAGTGCTTTATTTTAAACACTAAGGATTATCTCACCAAATTCGACCCAAAGTCGTATGAAGGTGTATTTCTAGGATATTCACAAACTAGTAAAGCATACATAGTTTTGAACAAGGAAACCTCAAGAGTCGAGGAATCATTGAACGTAACATTCGATGAATGTCCACCTCCCTCTAAGACATCACCTTTGGTAGATGATGACTTAGTTGAAAACCAAATGGTTGATAATCAGGAAAATGTTGAAAATGATAAAGAAGATGAACCAATAAAAAGAGATTTAGTCAACATCAAAGAAGATAAAAGTCATCCATTAGAAAACGTCATAGGAAAACTCAATGAAAGAACATTAAGGTCTAAAGCTCAAAATGAAAGTAATTTCTTTTGTTTTGTTTCAACAATAGAACCTAAAAATATAAATGAAGCAATAAAAGATGAATCTTGGGTCATTGCGATGCAAGAAGAATTAAATCAATTTATTAGGAATGACGTTTGGACATTAGTTCCTCAACCTAAAAATCAAACCATAATTGGTACCAAATGGGTTTTTAGAAATAAAATGGATGAAAATGGCATAGTATCTAGAAACAAAGCTAGACTAGTAGCACAAGGCTACAATCAACAAGAAGGAATAGATTACGATGAAACATTTGCACCCGTAGCTAGACTTGAGTCTATTAGAATACTACTTGCATATGCATGTGCACATGATTTTAAATTATTTCAAATGGATGTCAAAAGTGCATTTTTAAATGGCTTTATAAATGAAGAGGTATATGTAGCACAACCTCCCGGCTTTGCCGATTTTGAAAAACCAAATCATGTTTACAAATTAAAGAAAGCTTTATACGGACTTAAGCAAGCACCAAAAGCTTGGTATGATCGACTTAAGACCTTCTTAGTTGACCATAAGTACACCATGGGCCTAGTAGATAACACTCTCTTCACCAAGAAAAAGGGATCACATATTATCATCGTCCAGATATATGTGGATGACATTATATTTGGTTCAACTTGTCAAGAGTTATGTGATGATTTCTCAAAAATCATGCATGACGAGTTTGAAATGAGTATGATGGGGGAACTAAACTTTTTCTTAGGTCTCCAAATAAAACAATTAGAAGATGGGATATTCTTCAACCAATCAAAGTATATCAAAGATATGCTTAAGAAGTTTGGTCTTGAAGACTCAAAACCAACGAAAACACCTATGTCCTCCGAAACCAAACTCACAAAGGATGAAGAAAATGAATCCGTAGATAACACTAAATATAGGGGAATGATTGGTAGTTTACTCTATCTTACGGCTAGTAGGCCGGACATTATGTTTAGAGTTTGTCTATGTGCACGTTTTCAAGAAGATCCCAAAATATCTCATCTTGAAGCCGTTAAACGGATATTTAGGTACATCAAAGGTACTACACATGTAGGATTATGGTATCCCAAAGGAACGGGTGTAGAAACCATAGTGTATGCCGACTCAGACCATGCCGGTGACTATGTTGATAGGAAAAGTACTAGTGGCATTTGTACTTTTGTAGGATATTGTCTCACCTCATGGTTCGCTAAGAAACAAACAGCCCTCGCAATCTCAACAACAGAGGCAGAGTATGTGTCTGCAGGAAAGGCGTGTCAACAAGCACTGTGGATGAAACAAGCTCTAGTAGACTATGGAATCGAACTCAACAACATCCCCATTCTTTGCGACAACAAAAGAGCTATCGACCTCAGCAAAAATACGGTCCAACACGCTAGAACCAAACACATTGAAATACGTCATCATTTCCTACGCGACAATGTTCAGAAGGGAAATATCTCAATTGAGAAAGTTTCCTCAGAGGACAACATTGCCGACATTCTCACAAAACCTCTCAAAAGAGAACCTTTCAACTACCTCAGACTTGGATTAGGATTAATGGAACTTAGTGATTAGAATAGACAGTAGCATAAACCTTAGTTTAACCTAACTCGACACTAAACCAAAAACTGTGTTTGATCCCGCGGATCCAAACGATAACAAAGGCGGATCCTTTGTTTTGGATCCGCCGGATCCGTCACATGCACAGGTTGATATATTATAAAATATACAACACCATGTACTATTCATCACTCTCCTAAAACTTATCACCTACTGAATTCGTCCCTTACTTCACAAAATTCACAAATTAAGCCATTATTCTTAACCAAATTCTGCTCCAAACATCACTGTAAGTATCCTTATCATGTTTATACTCCTGATCTGCGTCTAGGATTTCTATTTCATGCACAAAACCAAACCTTGGGGTTATGCATAATTCTTGAAAAATCATGAAGCATACTTTCTAAATTGCATAACAAATCATGTTTTTCATAGTTAGGAATTGCATCTGATAGTACATTGTCATCATTCATCAAAAACCCCATGAGAAATTTTTGCTAAAATATTCTCACGACTAGGAAAAACGGTTTTTGGACATTGTTCATACAAATACAAAAATGTAAGGTTTTAAGCATCACTTGCATCATGTCTCTTGAATGCTAAAGGGAATACATAACTAATATGTATTTTCGGGTATATTCAAATGTAGCTACATTGAAATAGGAGCGTTTGGTTATCTTTTGTTTTATTATAAAACTTGCACAAACATAATTTTCATGCATCAAAATGAGTCGAGATAATCGCACCTCCACATTGTCCCCATGTAGGCACACACTAGACATATATATTTCTTTTTGATAATTTCAACTAAACTATATTTTTTTTTTCGTGTCTAGGATAATCATGCCTCCCGTCACCAACTATGATCACAAACACACCGTCAATTACCTACCTAAACACCATAAAACCAAAGGACTTAGTGAACAACAGGTTGAAACTTTCAAAGCCCTAGAAAAACACTACGTACATGAGGGTAGGTTTGTAGAGTCCTCATTCTATGAAGGAACAAATCTTAGGGAACAACTAGCGACCATTCACTTTGATTCCCTCCTAGATATCGACGAACCAATCATTCCACGATTCATTTTAGAATTCTATGCTAGCGTCACTCTAGAATCAAATGATCATGGCTACATTAACATTCGCTTCAGTGTCAATGGAACACAATACAACATCCCTTTAAATCAATTCGGTGAGGTCCTAGGAGTTCCAAGTTATGGAACAAGTGTCTATACCGATAAATGGTCATTAACTATTCTTGAGTCAAATCTTGAACGAACGGCACCATATGTCACTCCTTTAGCCTCAAAAGAAGTCATTCGTGAGCATCTCTTCATTCCTAGAAACAACCCCACTAGGATGTATCGAGGTAAAGAAATAGCTAGAGATCCGTTTGCTATGGAGCAAAATGAGATTAAGCCCGAGTTTAGGAAATTGGAAGAAGTCTTAAGGGCAAATGTCATGTGTACGGTAGGAAACCGTGATCACATCAATTCTTGTCTTTGCCACATGATGTACAATGTGTCAACCCGTCAGCCCTTCAATCTTGCTTACTATATCGCCAAGAGAATGGCCGATATTCCAGTTCAAGGAAAAATGGCATTACCTTATGGAATGCTCTTAACCCGTCTTTATCGAGCATTTGCACCCATTCCTAGAAATGCCTTAGGCTTTGTTCCCGACTATGATGAGATCCAACGCACCTTTGCTCCCTTAAGCGACCATAGGGTAGCGCTTGATAAAGGCAAACGCCCTCGTGTTCCAACCTCATCATCTTCATCATCAATGAGTGACGATGACGGCTTACCAAATTCAAGACTTCCTCCACCCGAGTACTTGAGACAACTTCCACCAATTCAGAATGAATCACCTGAGCATCGTCAAATGAAGGGAATGGTGAAGAATTTAGGTCGATGGATCATGAAGCTTCACAAGGGTATGAAGAAGTTGAGTTGATAGGAGTGTTTGGAACTAATCGTTTCTAGACAATGTTATGTTGAATGGTTATGTTATTAACTTGTTATGATACTACTTGAATTGTATGTGAACTAATCAATCCTTGCAGGTCGATAACACTTAGTGTTATCAATTTTCCAAAAGTAAGCCTATGTTTGGCTTAACTTCTATTAAGGTAAATTCATATGATCGGATTATCCTATGATTAAATATGTGTTGGTATCATCATATTTAGTTGTTTTGCATTATATATTAGATGATAGATATGCTCCAAGAAAATTTTTGGATTTTCGTCGAAAAACGCGAAATATGACATTCTCTCTGTGATGTTTTAGCATTTTTTCCAGACGGATTTGGCGGATCCCTTAATTTGGATCCGCCAAGTGTTGGTGTTAGTGCAAATATTACGATATTTAAACTAAACGATTTCTTCGGTTTTAATAATGACAAACATGTAACTTGTAATACATAATGTAAAATGTGCAAGTTACTTGTAAACACAAATCATCAATGCATACTTACATCAACACCTCCCGACGTCTCAAGTATGCTTCAACGAAGTCGTAGATTTCCATCCCGACATAAATCACTCAAGGTATGGACAAACAAATCTACTACTTGACAAATGATCAAAGGATTTTATTTTTCTAAACTTCACATTTTTAATGTGACAAAACATTTTTTCAAAAATATATTTCACAAATTATTTTTGAATTAAAAAGAAAAGTTTTATTTTGAAAAATATGTTTGAAAATCCCAACAGTCAAATTTTCCCCCAAAACAGCTCCTAACTTCCCCAAATAAACCTTCCCCACTAAAGACAAACGAAGGAGCGTCTACGGCACCATTAAATAGGTACGGCTCCACTAAATTTAGTGGAGCCGTCGGGTATTTAGTGGAGCTGTGGGTCTGTAACGGTCAGATTTTCCCTTGCCTATAAATAGTGGACCATTCCACACTTCCAACTTTATTTTTCCAGTCCTTTTTCTCTGGTCTTATCCCTCTTCACTTAGATAACTTTCTTTGATCATTTGGAGAGTCTTAGTTTGTTTAAGAGTGATCCAATCATCCACTCAAGTGATCCTCTTCATTCCTCTTGATTAGCAAGAGAAGAACACAAAGTATCCTAGATACAAAGTGTTGTCATCCCTCTTGATTAGCAAGAGAAGAACACAAAGTATCCAAGTAGATACAAAGTGTTGTCATCCCTCTTGATTAGCAAGAGAAGAACACAAAGTATCCAAGTAGATACAAAGTGTTGGAGTTGTTAGGTCTTGTAACATTTGTTACACTCTTGATTGTATCATAGAATACATCAAGATTACTTTTCTTTTGTGAGAGAGTGCGTCAAGATCATTGTGATCTTAAGAGATAGTGAAGATCTCTTGAAGCCATTGGGCTTGTGTGATTGATCATGTGGATCAAGGGTAGATCGGGTAGATCGTGGTAGATTGGTGCTAGCTAAGATTAGCACTCGACATCTAGCTTAGTGTCGGAAATAGGATAAGCAACGTGTATGGTGTAGATCGGGTAGATCGTGGTAGATTGGTGCTAGCTAAGATTAGCACTCGACATCTAGCTTAGTGTCGGAAATAGGATAAGCAGCGTGTATGGTGTAGATCGGGTAGATCGTGGTAGATTGGTGCTAGCTAAGATTAGCACTCGACATCTAGCTTAGTGTCGAAAAACAAGTTAAGCGACGTGTACGGTTTTCTCCGCCTGAAGGGAGTTTGTTGATTAGTGAAGTAACTCTCGAGTTGGGTACTCGGGGAGTGGAGTAGGGCGAAGAAGAGCTTCGTGACCGAACCACTATAAATCACCGTGTCCGGTTTGCGCCTTCTAACTTATCTCTTTACTTTCATTTCATTAGTTATCGCTTTATATTTATATTTGCATTGCATATGTGTTTGTGTGGCTTGTTGCTCATGTAGTGATTGATCATGTATGTTCCATGGTTTGATTGTGCATATGTTGTAGTTTACTATAGTCATCTCTAGATGCTATATACTCATTGTTGACACTCTTCATATTACGTCACACTTGATCGGGTGTGTGATACAAAAGTTTTAAGTTTTTAAATGGAAACGTATTCACCCCCCCCCCTCTACGGTTTCCACAATTGGTACCAAAGCCAGGTTGCTCAAATTTAAAAAAAAAATGGTTTTCAAAATTGAGTACGATCCATGTATCAAATTACCCATGAAGGTGATAAAAATATGAAAAGTATTTAGTTGCTTAATACTTACAAGTTTTGTTGTTAAGTATACTTTGTCATACTAGCTTGAAGGTTTTCTTAAACCACTAAAAGAACAGTGTCTTTAAGTGTCCGGTCATGTTTTCAGAACGAGTCATTAAGTCATGCAGTTCTGAATCAGAAAACAGACCACGGTACCACTAAACATTGTACGGTACCGTTACATTTAATGGTACCGTGGGTCATTTAACGGTGCCGTGCATCTGATTGTCTGTTTTTCATTTTTGGTTCATTTTCAAAAATCCATATAAAATCAACCATGAGTCTGTACGAGTCGTGTCGCCCATCATTTTGAACGATGTTGAGTCTACTTTCATTTGAGAAACATTTTTATGAATTAGTTCTAAATGAAAGTATCTTAAAGTCCTTGATTTTCAACTAAAGGTCTTCTGGTCATGCAGTTTGCGTAAATTTTTGGTCAAACTGAAAAAGGGCGATTCAACTTTTAAACCTTGACATGTTTTCAAAGTGCTCAGCAAAAATATTTGAAATGGGGAGGAAACCAATTCATTGTCAAATAAAATCAAGCTTAGTATACATTGTTATACCTAATACACAAAATGACGATAAGTATTTTTGTGTGTTAAATTGCTATTTGCTTATTATAGTTTTTCGGTTTATGCATTTATAAGGCTCATGCTAAATCACTTGCACTATATTAAGTAATTAGTTTGCATTGCATATAGGCATCAACCATTTGTCTTGCATTTGTTGCAAGTTCTTAAAATGGTTTTGTCCCTCACAATCACTCCCTTTTCAAATAAAAATAAATGACAATATCAAAGTAGTAACTTAGTTTGTCATTAACCTCACACATACAACTAGTGTTAAAATAAATGGAACACACTCCTTAAATTTTTATTTTCTTTTTTAAAAGGGAGTGATTGTGAGGGTCAAGAAAGATTTCGAGTACATATCAATTCATTATTCAAATTATGATTGATATCATCATCGAATCTAATTGACAAGTTTTCGAGTGTGGACATGAAATTGGAGTCATTATTTGTTTAGCTTCAAGATAACATCAAAACATGATGAAACATATTATCTTGAATCTACATACTCAATCACACTCGATTGTTATGAAAATAATGACGTCCTCTCAAGACGAAAATAATATGCATCGGATCATAACTCACACTTGTGTTGAAGATGCCATATTGAGTCTTGTTGTCCAATAGTTGTGTTCCAAACATTAAACTAATATGTTTAAAAGATGCATAAAATACACAACTAAGTAGGAGTGACAACTTGGATGTTTCATCCGAAATATACAAGTAATTTACATTGCAATGCAATTAGTAAATGTGTCATTTCCGAAAAACCAAACAAGAGCAAACAAACAACATATGTAAACTTTGCTCATGAATGACTCAACACTCAATGTCACATGTATAGTAAAAGTGTCACACATAATATGTTATTAACTATTATGTAAGCCATCAATCTTTGAGAATATCACATGTATTTCTCTTATCAAAAGATTGACAAAGGATAACTTATATCCCATGCATCTTATTTTCTTTGTGACATGAATGGTTATGTTACAAGAGAATACATTGCATCCTGTTAATAAATATAGGATATTAGAGTTGAATAATAACCTAATACGTCATGTGTCATTGCATAAACAAGTAAAATTAGTCATACACTAAAATACTTTTTTCACAAAGCATTTATAAGAGTGATAAGTTTCCTCTTAGAAAAGCATACTTGTTGATATAAACAGTATGTCTCATTTTAAATAAAATGCTCACAAGATCTATTGAGGTAAGTAACCTTTACTAGATTCTCACTCAAGATATGCAAAGGAGCATTCTTGAAACACACACGATGTAGTAGATTCTACATTGTATCACATTAGAGTGTCTCTTGGTTCTAGGAAACCAAATCATGTTAAAATAACATGTAACAACTCAACAAACAAAGATGTTGTCCAAGAGATCATAAAATACACCATCTCCATCAAATAACCTCTAAATCTCAAACACGAAATTAAAATATTTCGCTTGCCTTTGTTAGGAGTTGTGTAAGACATGTCATTCTCTTAATCGACCTTCAAAGTATGGTTAGTTGAGTCAGATTAGGTCATGTATTAGCGAAATAAGCTAATATCATCTTTGCTACACTTCAATAGGCAAATATAGGAATTTGAAATTTTATAATATGAGAATGACTACTAGAGAACCTATCGCACTAGAAATTCAATTTGACCTAACGGTTGAATTGCTTCCAGGAGAGAAGTTGGGTTTGTGGTATAACCCGTAAAAATGGTCGTGTTTAGCCTTAATTGAGCACCACTAGTGATTGTCTCATACTCATTCTCTAACTTGAAAAAATTTCATTCCTACATTTGACTAGAGATAGTTTGCATCGTTGAACTATATCTCCCATTAGGATGTCATCTTGAACAAGTAGTAATTAGGATCTGCCTTAGCAAACCTAGATTGCTTGCATCCCACATACATGTTTCAAAATGATAACATGTTCTCATAAGACATGATTTAATGTCTTCATGATCTTAAATGCTAAATGATTATCATGTTTTGCATGATGTTTGCATTTATTCCTTATGTGCATTTTACTTGATTTACTTGTAAAGTTTGCACCCACACTATGTTCTTTTGACACATTAGGAATTAGGTATGCCCATCACTATGAACCCTTAGAAGTCATAGAGCCATACACTAGTGTCAAAACCCATCAGTCAAAGTAGTCGCGAAGTTACCCTAATTCCCCAGTCATCACTTCGCCTTCTTCCAAGTAATACACCTTTTTGTCATGGGAAGGTTAGGAACAAACCTAGTAGAACTCGGAGTAGGGTTGACAACTTAAATATTTCATCTGAAATATTCAAGTAAGTTTAACTTGCGATCGCAATTGTTAAATGTCATATCCGAAACATCATACTCAAGCCTTTTAACAACATATGTTAAAACGCTCATCCAAAGGACTCACGAGTTACTATATAAGTAATTAGTAGTTCCTTTCATCCTCGTGTGAATATACACGTCTTAAGATCCCAAACCCTGCTGCAAATCAGCACCATAGGCCTAGCTTTACATCTTTCAAAACCCCATGAAACACTCACGTGCGAAGCACATAGAAACCCTTAAATCAACCAAACCCTCAACCGAGAATCCCCTTACCATCTCCGTCTAGGTCTAGGAATGATGGAACATTTTCCATAAAACTTATGACTATTTAAATATTTCACTGGAAATATTGTAGTCATCTCGTGCGTCTCGTCTCATGACTCTTTAAATATTTCACTGGAAATATTGAGTCATTCTTTAAATCCCTCTCATGACTATCTAAATATTTCACTGGAAATATTAAGTCATCCCTCACGTTCCTTGCATGATCTCTTGAATATTTCACTGGAAATATTGAGATCATCTATTCTATCTCGTCCCATGACTGTTAGATATTTCACTGGAAATGTCAAGTCATATCCTGTGTCTCGTCTGATGACTTTTTAAATATTTCACTGGAAATATTAAGTCATCTTTCACATCGCTCTAATGACTACCTATGTATTTCCTCAGAAATATAAAAGTCATTTCTTCTCGTCCAGTACCGGTCAAAGAATTTATTAGGTATAAATTCTCTCCTCGTGTCGAAAAATCTCCCTTAATCAGCGAAGATTTATTCGTAAAATCCTCTTAAACTCCAATGACAACTTAAATATTTCATCCGAAGTATTTAAAGTTTATTTAATTTTCGAAATGCAATTAAATGTCATTTCTCGTTCTCGACAAACGTTCATCGAATCCCGGTGGATTCATTCATAAAGGAATTTATTCGGTATAAATTCTTTTAATCTAAGGTCCAGAAAAATCACAACATATGTGAAATTTCTTTGTCAGAAATCTAATTCTAGGTCAAAACTGACCTCAGCAGGTCATGGTACTCTTTAATAGGGGACAATATCGTTATTTTTAACGGTACCGTCGGACCGTTATTTGCTGAGACAGTTTATTCTCACTGTTTCAAAACCACTATCGAAACACACTCGATGTAGTCTTGAACCAGAACCGTATCCTATCAGAACAGATTGTATCTATCTTCTGATTCCTAAGCCTTCTTCCCTTTCACTTCCGCATGGTACTAAACACTACCAATGCTTCCGCATCCCACTCATCTCACACACACTTCAAACGAAGATATTAGGATACGTTGAGATAACCCTCCTTCATCAACATAGATAACCCTATAACCTTATCACCTACCTCACAACCCTGAAGATTTTATCTTCTTAACACTTAGGATATCTCCAAGTAATCACATGTCTCATCATATAAATATTCTATGAATATTCACAATGATTGAGAAGAGCTACGTGACTTCAAAGGTGAAGTTTATCGTATGCTATCCACTACTTGTCATGACGTTACTAAGCTCATCGCTTCAGTCAACGTTTGTTTTCCTCTTTATCTTTTACATCTTGTCCGGTTGGTCATAGATTAAGGGGGAGCGAAAACATACTCATATAGTCTTTCACTAAACACTCTCAAGAACACACAAATGTGATTCTTATTCCTTAGGAAACTTCCCTTTAGCTGCCCAGAACTAGGCTGTATAGGAAAATTCGTGACTTCCAGGTCACGGTACCGTTAAATAGGCCACGGTACCGTTAAATTTAATGGTACCGTGTGGTATTTAGTGGTACCGTGCCTATGTTTGACGAATTTTCACTGTTTCCTTTAGATCCCTGCATTCCTAACCTCAAACCTGCAAAATCTTGCAAACTCACATACACCCTAGGATTCCCTCACTACACCATAGGACTCTAACACCAACTTTAGTTCGAATCCCACAACTCTTGCCTATATAAGGCCTCACCATTGCAAGCTTATCTTGCATCTCACCTTCAAACCTTACATTAACATCATCATCACACTCAAACCTTTTAGCTACACTTCACTCTTGACAGTGACAGTTAGTCTAAGAACCTTCAACCCATAGATCATCACACTCAAACCTTATAACCTTCAACTCATCACACTCAAACCTTACAACTACTCCTCACTTTGGATAAGTGATAGTTAGTTCAATAACCTTCAATCCTCACAAACACACGAAACCCTTCATGCACCAAATTATCCCTAACACACAACTAGGATCATCCAACCTAGAAACCTAGAACTTCATTACCTTAACCCCGTTAGAGATATCCACCAACAATCCTGTTAGGATCACATGCACCTTTTCTTTTTCCCTTTTGAAATATATCATGCATCTCATTGTCAGTGCAAACGATATATTAACCTAAACCATCCTTTCCCACCTTTCCTCAAAGGGCAAAACCAACATCTCCAACCACATCATCATCATCCTCCACCTTTAGGATTCCTACACCCTTACCTCCACCAAGTTCACC
This sequence comes from Artemisia tridentata subsp. tridentata, assembly GCA_021014915.2. Classification (NCBI taxonomy): domain Eukaryota; kingdom Viridiplantae; phylum Streptophyta; class Magnoliopsida; order Asterales; family Asteraceae; genus Artemisia; species Artemisia tridentata. Next base: position 14,108,681 of record CP139507.1, read on the forward strand.
ACAACCTTTAGCTATCACACTAACCCTATCACCATCAAACCTCTTTGGACTTGGCACCAACACATCATCCTTATCACCATCACCATCACCACAACCTTTAGCTCTCACACTAACCTTGTCACCTACATCTCCTTTTGAACTTGGCACTAACACATCATCTTTATCACTATCACCATCATCACAACCACTAATGGGTCATCCCATTACTTATCCCCTACAACCACATAACCCAAGTTGTCCTTGTTGTCACCACAACCAACACTCTCCCACCTTATGGAATCATTTAGGTATAAACTCTATCGAGTCTACTTTATGGCCCGACTTGTCATAATAGTAATCATTTAGAGTATGTCTTATCAACAAACTATCCTTAACATCAATCATCTTAGGTAGATGATTATGTTGTTTAAAAGGTTTGTCAGAACTTTCCTTCCCAATGACAACTTGGAATAAGTCATTTTGTGCGTCAGTCAATGAACGAATCTCGTTCTTGATTAGTGTGATTGAGTGAACAATTACACCTTAGGTTTTCGGTCGGGTTGTGACACTTACGTGTTAACATAGTTTAACCCATGCATGTCTTGCTATGTGTATTCTATCCCTATAATGTTGCTCCTATACTGTTATATATTATGCTGCACGAAGCTAACCCTTGATGAAGGAAAAGCCTTTGTAAGAATTTGATCCATGGATCCGCTAGATACTAAGGTAAATAAACAAGGGGATTAAGTCACCATAGGGGAGCATTGAGCTAGGGGGAGCTTGGGAGTATTTGAATACATAGCATGGAGTCGTCTTCACAAGTGTTGATAGAAGGCTTCACTAGGATGATGCAAGCTCGCCTTTCGGGGGAGAAAGGATATTAGTGCAATAAGGGGGAGTAGGGAGTAAATCCAAGGGAGCGCTCGAGGCAACTACCTTTTTGATTCAACAAAAGGGGGAGAAGGAAGTGTAAATAGGTAACTTTTACATTTTCCTGTGTGTTACGGTTTACATATTTGTCATCATCAAAAACGGGGAGATTGTTAGTGCAAATATTACGATATTTAAACTAAACGATTTCTTCGGTTTTAATAATGACAAACATGTAACTTGTAATACATAATGTAAAATGTGCAAGTTACTTGTAAACACAAATCATCAATGCATACTTACATCAACACCTCCCGACGTCTCAAGTATGCTTCAACGAAGTCGTAGATTTCCATCCCGACATAAATCACTCAAGGTATGGACAAACAAATCTACTACTTGACAAATGATCAAAGGATTTTATTTTTCTAAACTTCACATTTTTAATGTGACAAAATTTAAAAAAAAAATATATTTCACAAATTATTTTTGAATTAAAAAGAAAAGTTTTATTTTGAAAAATATGTTTGAAAATCCCAACAGTCAAATTTCCCCCCAAAACAGCTCCTAACTTCCCCAAATAAACCTTCCCCACTAAAGACAAACGAAGGAGCGTCTACGGCACCATTAAATATGTACGGCTCCACTAAATTTATTGGAGCCGTCGGGTATTTAGTGGAGCCGTGGGTCTGTAACGGTCAGATTTTCCCTTGCCTATAAATAGTGGACCATTCCACACTTCCAACTTGATTTTTCCAGTCCTTTTTCTCTGGTCTTATCCCTCTTCACTTAGATAACTTTCTTTGATCATTTGGAGAGTCTTAGGTTGTTTAAGAGTGATCCAATCATCCACTCAAGTGATCCTCTTCATTCCTCTTGATTAGCAAGAGAAGAACACAAAGTATCCTAGATACAAAGTGTTGTCATCCCTCTTGCTCAAGAGAAGAACACAAAGTATCCTAGATACAAAGTGTTGTCATCCCTCTTGATTAGCAAGAGAAGAACACAAAGTATCCAAGTAGATACAAAGTGTTGTCATCCCTCTTGATTAGCAAGAGAAGAACACAAAGTATCCAAGTAGATACAAAGTGTTGGATTTGTTAGGTCTTGTAACATTTGTTACACTCTTGATTGTATCATAGAATACATCAAGATTACTTTTCTTTTGTGAGAGAGTGCGTCAAGATCATTGTGATCTTAAGAGATAGTGAAGATCTCTTGAAGCCATTGGGCTTGTGTGATTGATCATGTGGATCAAGGGTAGATCGGGTAGATCGTGGTAGATTGGTGCTAGCTAAGATTAGCACTCGACATCTAGCTTAGTTTCGGAAATAGGATAAGCAACGTGTATGGTGTAGATCGGGTAGATCGTGGTAGATTGGTGCTAGCTAAGATTAGCACTCGACATCTAGCTTAGTGTCGGAAATAGGATAAGCAACGTGTATGGTGTAGATCGGGTAGATCGTGGTAGATTGGTGCTAGCTAAGATTAGCACTCGACATCTAGCTTAGTGTCGAAAAACAAGTTAAGCGACGTGTACGGTTTTCTCCGCCTAAAGGGAGTTTGTTGATTAGTGAAGTAACTCTCGAGTTGGGTACTCGGGGAGTGGAGTAGGGCGAAGAGGAGCTTCGTGACCGAACCACTATAAATCACCGTGTCCGGTTTGCGCCTTCTAACTTATCTCTTTACTTTCATTTCATTAATTATCGCTTTATATTTATATTTGCATTGCATATGTGTTTGTGTGGCTTGTTGCTCATGTAGTGATTGATCATGTATGTTCCATGGTTTGATTGTACATATGTTGTAGTTTACTATAGTCATCTCTAGATGCTATATACTCATTGTTGACACTCTTCATATTACGTCACACTTGATCGGGTGTTTGATACAAAAGTTTTAAGTTTTTAAATGGAAACGTATTCACCCCCCCCCCTCTACGGTTTCCACAGTTAGCGTTGGCTCCGTCAGTTGACAACCTGCGGATCAGGCGGATCCCAATTTAAGGATCCGCACGCCTTGTCGTTTGGATCCGCAGGTATAACAGTCAAACTCTTAAAACTTTTCGACTCATCCCGATTCTTTGATTTTAGTCTCTAGTGTTCTCTAGATTAGGTTCACTGATCACTAATAACTCTTAGAATGATTAAGAAATTTTTAGAAACCTAAGAACAAAATTTCCCACCAAAATTTGAATTTTCAAATCTTAGGAGTAAGTTACCTTTCTGTTACAAGTAAGGAACGCTTTTTAAGGGATCCTTCAAATCCGTGGGTACATCACATCACAGGATTTTCCACTACCCCTTTGCATTTACTGCATATCTTCTTCTTCTTACTCAACATAAGTTCTATGGATTGACTTATGTGATGTGATTTGCACAAATTTTTGTTCCAAATCATTTAGAACCAACATTCTCTATTGGATTCACATCAAATCCAAACACACAGACTCATATACCTTCTGCCTATAAATTAGTGCTTTAGGATCATCACTTCACACAACAACCATTTCCTCTCCTGTACATCTTAGCTATCATACTTCACCATGACTAAGTTAAACAACTCTTCCACATCTAGACCTCCAAGAAGAACAGCCCGCATTAGTGTTAAACCTTGTTGTTTTATCAACTTAGCAAACTCCTCATCTGAGGAAAATTCTCCTCTCAATATATCATCACCCATTGCTAGTGAAAATTTCCTTACACTCTCCACACCAACACCATCCAATGTTGTTATACAAACACCACCACCAACCATTACTCCAATAGCCACTACTCCACCACCGACTCCATCACAACCTATTAGATCACCATCACCACAAAAATCACCCAAACTCCAACCCTTGGAATTATTTAGGACTCCTCCTACATCACCACATCTTGATGACTTAGAAGAACTTTCACCAAAATTACCCAATCTTCCACCCATGACCTTTGAAGGTCAACAACCCATGCTTTTTCACCCGGTTTACCCGGATATCCATGGCCCTTTATACCATGATGCACCATCATCCCAACCTCAACCACAACCTCTATCACCCACATCCACTCTAGTTGCCATTGACGTGGCAATGTGGATGAATATGCCTCAAACCCAAGAAGAGATTAGTGAAGAGCTCAACCATCTCTACACTCTCTCGGGTATAGTTGATCACCGCCTTAATGAAGCCATGGACATCCAAAACATCCTCATGAACTCCCTCCAAACACCACCACCAACCAATGAACAACAACAACAACCATCCAACAACAATAACAACCAACCACCACCACCACCACCACCACAAAACTTGGAGCCTAGTCTTCCTCCTAGTTTTTTAAGTCATGATTGCGTACATTGTGAGAGAACATCTCACTTGGCCCAAAGGACCAACATTTTGGTCCATGAGCTTCAAAATGAGATGAGGTTCATCTTGAACCATGTTCTCGAGCGTCTCAATGCAATCTCTCATCCGCCTCAATAAAAGTGTTGTTAGGAACCTTCTAGGATGATGTTGTAGTTGTCTTTATTTAGAATTTATTTTGTAATGTAACATCATATCATATTTGTGACTTTTGTCACATAATTTTCAATTAATGAATGTGATGTTTTTTATGCTTATGAGTGATCAACATAGCATATTCTTGTTATTTAGGTGACTAACATTATAGTTTGATCATGTACTTTAGGTACAAAATTTTGATCAGACACTACATGTTGACTTTTTCAAGTCAACTAGATTAAAAGTCCTATTTGGATGACCATTTCATATGCATTATGCTTCTCCATTGAAGCTATTCACAACTAATATTTTTTTGTAGCATCTCATACTCTTCAAATGTATACGTTAGGACTCTTATAATGATAGTATACATCGAGGGGGAGCATATCATATTCTAACCGTTTGTTTTGTAGGATCATGCATCATTATCTTGTTACTCCATTTAGGGGAAGTATCAAACAAGGGGGAGCTCTTAAAGTTCTTAAAATCGCATTCCGCTATGCAACTCTTCTTTTTGTTTCGAACAAAAAAGGGGAGAAAGGATTAAGTTTGCATAACTGTGAATCATCACAGTACATATACCTTTTTGCATAAAAATAATTTTTAAACTCAAATAAAACAAACTTAATCTATATTTTAAAGAACTCATGCTATACTTATTCTTTTGCTCAAAAATATACTTTATGTTTTGTCATCAACAAAAAGGGGAGATTGTTAATACAAATATCGTCCCAAAAACGTTATTTATATTTTACGATCTTTGCCTAGTTTTGTTAATGACAATTACAAATTATATCTTTAAGCAAATTATAAATACTAGCTAAAGTCTCTTTATAACACATTTTACATTTCACAAGTTTACTTGGAAATACATTTCATACATATACATGTTTATTTCCTTAAAAGGAAACTTTATTTCTTAAATGATACAATGACATCATGGCATGCATCATACATGTAATCTTGGTAAGATCTTGTAATATCTTGGATAGATCTTCAAGTAAGATAGTTGACATTGGATGATCTTGATATGACAACACAAAGATATGGAGAGATTGGAGAGATTTAGAAAATCTCTTAGCTGTCTTACCTCTGGCATACACACGGATCCCTTCGACATAAAGGACGGATCCCTTTTAAGGGATCCGTCGGATCCGCCGAGTGTTTATCAGCTTGCCTATAAATAGCAAGCTGATCACTTGGCCTTCTCATCACTCATATAGCTAAAGTACATACTCATTCATATTACTAACATCATTCATTCATATCATTTGATCTATCTTTTGTAGCAAAGAAGATTAAGCATCAAGGTTCAACACAGACCTGTAAACCTTTAGTATAGTTACTGTGTGATCTTTGTGTAATTCACACATCATTATTTGTATCATTTATCTCAGTGAGTGTGGTTAGTGTTTTAGTCCTCAAAACACAAAGAGTGTAGGGAGTGGTTGTACCCTTGTGAAAGAACTCGACATTTAGCTTAGTGTCGGTAATTGTATAGGCGACGTTGGGTTAGTTCTGCCCTGAAGTAGAACTCGGTGTTTAGCTTAGTACCGGAAAAGGAAGTAAGCAACGTGTAAAGGTTTTCTCCACCTAGAAGAGAGCTTTTTTCTTAGTGAAGGATAACTCTCGAGTTAGAGGCTCGAGGAGTGGAGTAGGGCAAGGAAGAGAGTCCTTGTAGCCGAACCACTATAAACATCCATGTTGTGTGGTTTGATCTTTCCTCTCTTTACGTTTCATATATATTGTGTGAATACTTGTCTGAGCTTGTTTCCTTTGAATTAACATAAAGTAACAAAGCGAATTAATTTTAATCGGTAAAACTATTCAACCCCTCCTTCTAGTTTTCCACAATTTCGAAAAACAATAGCAAACTATATACAATGCAAAAACTACAACAACCTCTACCAACACCATATCAACAAACTTACCTTTTGCATTCCTTCGGCACACCATACCGAAATACTTCAACCGGACCTCCTTGAAAAAAAAACAAACATTAGTTATACTGATGATGCTAAACCTACGGCCAGATCAACACTATAGCTAATTAAAACTTGACCTTTACCAGGCATCTGAGCCAAGTTTTAGTTTTATTATAACTATTTTGATCTTCTTTGGTTAAAACTAATTTTGATCTTCTTTGGCCGATGCTAAACCTACAGCCAAATCAACAATAATATTCACTACTCACAAACTTGAAAAGGTCATCCGCGATTATATTTCTTCACAATCCTTCCCTTACATATGCAAATAGACTATTTCATTTACCAAACCCACAGCCTAATGGTCTCAAAGGTGAAGCTGATAGTTTGAAATCCAACCATTTACTTAAGAATGAGCTATAACAAATCAAATCGGTGAAACATAAAAAACTTCTTAACTTAAAAGAAATCATGTCAAATGGTCAAAAGTTTAAGGCGATGAGTGAGCAACTAAATTTGACCTTTAAGAATAATCAAAATGGAGATTAGAAAGTTGAAAAATTGAGAACACACCTTCAAACTCATAGTTATTTCGAAGCATTTACACAGCAGATGAAGCACCAAGAATATGATAGCCACCTGATAATCAATAGAAACAAAACCTCGACTCGTATTATAGCAGGAAAGAAATTTCAGAACAAACGCTATAATACATATAAATATATAATAATCGAAAACACCAACATCAAATTTACATACCTTTTTTTTCCAAAAAAACCCAAAATCGAAACCGTAACTGTTTGTGTAACTGTTCCCACAAAAAAAACCCCTCAAAATCGAAACACTAACTATTGTATTCTGATTCAAGTCCGTGTATTCAACGCCGTGGATGGCAGCAACAAAGAAACCGTAGGCATCAAAGAACGATTTTAAAGAACAACAAATTAGTCAATCTTTGGGGAACAACACACCATGGTCACACACCCAAAACCATCATCGGACGTCGCTGATGGCAGCAACAAAGGTAACCGACTCATGGTATAAGAACCATCTCGAATATGGTCGATTTGTTTAAGATACATAAAGAAAACGAAGAAGATAAGCTTATCCAAGGCGGCAAGATTTTGGGCTAGGCTAACGAGAATTTGATGACGCAAAGATGACGCAAATGTGACGTCACCAGTAAGGGCAAGTTATTGACGCTGTATAATATATATAGTAATTAACACCATGCACTAAGCCCAATCTAAATGCAAGGTACGAAATAAAGCCTGTTAGTCACGATTTGTGGATAAAATTTTACTTTGGATTAATTCAAGAAAAGCCCAATATTAAACCAATGGAATGAAAATACACCCGTTACTCCGCTAGTTCATGTATGTGCTTGCTTTGTATTTTTATGAAAAAAAGTATGGCGGCGGCCGGCCGCAACGGTTTTTTTTCCTTATATTTGGTTTATAATGTTGTTTATCAAATAATATAGCGATTCGGTAGCCAAGTCTAAAACGACATAAAATAGCATAGTTTCTTATGCATAAAACAAAAAATGTACAGATGCAAGATTGCATATATGAGACATTGTAATCATTTTATTTAAGGCAGTTGATCGCAATCTCCCAAATGCATACTACATTCTAACGGATTAGATAAAGATGCCGGTCTAACCTTGGCGTGATGCTGCTGGTGTGACTCTCAGTCCATCGGCTGTTGTTATAGACCAGGCCTGTGAATCAGGTACGCTTAAAATGACGGCAACATAAGATAATGAATAAGAGGGCAACTGAGAACATATGAAGATTTTAGAACGCATTTTTTTTGTCGTTGTATTTGGTTTACGATGATTTTTATCAAAAAATGATAACATAGTAGTAATAGTAGTATTCCTTTTAAACTCAGTACATAGTAGCAATAAGAGTAATTTATACATAATAATGGCGTTCGACTGTATTGCCCGTTTCGACCCGACCCATGAACTTGTTGACGCAGGCTTAAAAATGACCCATTTTGACTCGTTAACAATATCGCATAAATTCACAGGTTTTGTTTTCTTACAATATATGTAACCATCTTCACAAATGCAGGAATGTAAAATTGAAATGATGATATCATGAGTAAAAATACCCGTGAATATCTCATGGCCACCACGTATCTTGTACAACCAATCATTTGTTCACAATATAACGCAATAGCTTTAGCTTAAGATTTACACACACCTACAAAAAACGCAATCCCAGCCCGTATAAATTTCGATCAGACTCAAAAGGATATAAATAGTTTGTTGTTAAAAAGAAAGAATGCAAACAACCTTAAAGAATGATCATTTTAGCCGCGAATCAATATAGACCAATAAATTTTACCACTGCAAGCTTCGCTAGTGTAAGCCTGAACTTGTTATACCTGGTAAAAAGAATGATCATGTTTGTCAGTTGTTCTTTCTCTTTATCCCAGCTTCCATATATTAAGCATTAACCCTCACACGGACCAACAATAAATTTTATCACTGCAACCTTGTCTAGGCAGCCTTGCTAGGTTCACTTGTGTATTTGCATCCTTAGTGCTGGTTGATGAAGAACATGGTCCAGTTGTAACAGGTGTGAGTATAATGAGAAAATCTATTACGTATAAATTGTATAGCAAAAATTTCACATGTAATCGTAAATCATATACATAATCATATTCGTTAAAAGAATGCACTGCCAAACCTTGTCTAAGGTCGCTTTTGTCGATAGCTTCGTGTGGTTGTATCCTGAGTGCTGGTGGATGAAGAAGATGATCCTGATGCAACAACTATAACATAGGTCAAAAGCATATAGGAGATATATATTGTATGACAAAATTGTTACACATAATTGTAAACACATATATAATCATATTCGTCGGCTGACTTACCTCCTATACACGACGGCATAATGCTACCCGTGGTAAACGTCGTAAACCCTTCCTAAACTATTACACACTTAGCGTAGCAAAGAAGGGCTAACCTTTTAAACCACCAGGTTGTTGCAATGCATTAACAAAGCGTTTATGCAATCCCGGTGAATCTGTGTACAAATGGCTGTTAGAAAGTTGCTATGATGGCGCGTACGCGTACCGACCCATCCAGCAGCTGGTTGTTACCTTCAACAACAGCCAACAAAAGGGAATTGATGCACCCTATAGGCTACAAATGCACCAACCTCAAGTCAATCAACAACATATAACGAATACAAAATAACAAAAAACTTTAATAAAGCAAAATGAGAAAGTAACCTTTGCTTGACGACTTTCGTATCAGGTAACTGAATAATACTCGTATGTTTAGAAACAAAGTCACGAATAACACTGATGAGAACCCTCGTTGCTGACAATGGTATGAGTATATACGCGTAATGGTAACAAATAAGGCTCAGATAAATGCATAAGCGCAATAGCCAGAAAATTATCATCATTGCCTATAGAAAGAGAAAAGTCGGCTCAGATTTGTTCGTGTCCTGGTACACGCGTGAAGGTTGCTGAGGCGAGTGTTTCTCGCACTCTGCCATCCATCCACATAGTGCAACAACACATCATATTCGAACAATCATCACAGCAAACTAAAGCCAATGACAATGGCATGAGTACATACGCGTAATGATAACAAATAAGACTCAGATAAATGCATAAACGCAATAGCTGGAAAATTATCATCATAGCCTATAGAAAGAGAAAAGTGGGCTCAGGTTTATTCGTGGGCTGGTACACGCGTGAAGGTTGCTGAGGCGAGTGTTTCTCGCACTCTGCCATCCGTCCACATAGTGCAGCAACACATCATATTCGAACAATCATCACATCCAAGTAAAACGCAGCATACTGGAACCTAAGTTCCTGTGCATAAAAAATGACGAATAACACCGATGAGAATAAATATATATTAAGTCACGGTCAATACGGTGCCGTTTAGGCATCATAAAAAAACTAACTGTCATTTCACAATTGGCGAATATATTGGGCCAACGCGTGTTACTCGTCATTTTGTATGCACGGGACTGATTCTGTTCCAATAAAATTATAAAAGTCATCACAAGCCGTCATTTTGCTTGGCATTTTTCCCGCCAAAATAAGTACACGCTATATTCTTTGATAAACAACATTATAAACCAAGATACGACCATGGGTACATTGTGCTCCAGGAAGAAAAAAAACAGACCATAGATCATCATTGCCATAATAAAAGCAAACTAACAGTGGCCCGACAATAAGTACACATATTTACACACATCCAACACATTCCCGACAACATTATACATTCATTGAATCCATCAAATGTTGTTCAGAAGTGGAACAAATGCAGCTGACGGCTGCAAATACTGAAGCAGTACCAACTACCCGCTATGGCTGCAACCACCATCCGTGGGTGGATACCTCGCCAACTAACGGGCGTCAGTACAGTTCAAACTTGTAACATTTTCGACCAAGATGTCTCAGTTTATGAGCCCATTTTTCCTTTTTAAGTTATAGTAAGCGCATAAGCCAACAAAATTAGATATCAAATACCCAACGATACCAGGTACACCAATAATCAGGTACAATAATAACCTTAAGTCCAAAAAGACACAACCTTTATAAAAAGCACCTTGAAGCTTGTTATGGCTAAAAATAACCGTAAACAGTAAAAGGTTATCAGTAAGTAGTTATATGAACGGAAAAAAAATCATCTAACCATGTTTATTACCATATTGACTACGACAAATAAACCATAATCAAACTTCCACATCTGAGAAGCGACAACCAAGCTTAAACATTATGGCTTTCAACGACATGTTTACATCATAGCAATTCTCACCAGGATAATCAACAATCAGTAGCCAATCGTCCAATAAACCCAAGATACATCAAAAGCCCCAAACTCCCATGTACCGATCAAATAGATAGATGAGAGAAAAAGAGGTAGGTATGAGACCGGAATGTGCTAGATTTGTATAGAACGTAGCAAAGATCTGGATGGACCTCCTTAAACAGGTTGATAGAAATGGGCCATAGTAGCCCAAGTTTTTTGGCGGGAAACCGATGGGGCAAAACGACGTCGCAGCCATTGTGATTTAATATATACTTATAATTATAACGAGAAGTTCGGCGCAGTGCCTTCTCTCAGTTTACGGAGGTCCAGTGCATAATTCAGTTTAAAGATAAATATGAGGCCTAAAATAGAAAGTAAAAAATTTAACTAAAAGATAAAATGAGAAATAACCGTTTTCAATGTGTCCGACCAACATTTTTTAATGCAACACTCTAAATCAAATACACCAAGTCACTTTTATAGCATATATATACATATCATATAAAAATTTTGAGGCCCCTAGAATTTGAAGGCCCTGTGCGATAGCACACCTCGCACACCCTCGTATACGACTCTGGTTCGGTGCACGCACTTTGCGGCAAAGCTAATTTAAATCTTATGTTTGTTGTTTCCATGTGTCGAAAACTATTAGCATGCGATTATTTTCATGATTGCAATGTTTCGTAAGCTGTTACGATCCCACATCGGCCAAGTATGGGATTGGCCGGTGGTTTATAATGTCTAGGTGTCCCCTCCTCTATCAAGCTAGCTTTTTGGAGTGAGTTCTACACTTGGTTTATAAATGATGTGAACTGAGTGTGGGAAAGTTCGTATCAAATTGATATCAAGCTGTTATCGTGAATTGTTCTTTCTTCCTATCTCGATTCGCCTAGCAGTTTGGTCAATCCCTAGTGGTGCATATCAATTGGTATCAGAGATATCCCTACCTTTCGAGGTTCCAACACTCGGAGTGGTGGCCTATGGAGTGGTGGCTTGGACCCAAAAAAGGGTGCCAACCGTGACCAACATAGTCGTGACCAACGAGGACGTTGGTTCTTTAAGGGTGGGGTATTGTTACGATCCCACATCGGCCAAGTATGGGATTGGCCGGTGGTTTATAATGTCTAGGTGTCCCCTCCTCCATCAAGCTAGCTTTTTGGAGTGAGTTCTACACTTAGCTTATAAATGATGCGAACCGAGTGTGGGAAGGTTCGTATCAAATTGATATCAAGCTGTTATCGTGAATTGTTCTTTCTTCCTATCTCGATTCGCCTAGCAGTTTGGTCAATCCATTAACGGATCTTAAGTGGTCCCTAGTGGTGCATATCATAAGCTTGGCATGATAGTTAATTTTTTTAATGTATAGTAGCGAGGTTTTCAAGCCCGCGCAATGCCGCGGGATGTGTCAAGATCAGTGCGTTTGCAACTTAGTTAGATACATTCGTAGTTGCGAAACTTACAGCAGCCATTTTGCGGATAGAGATCAAAAGAAATCTTAATCGAGTGAAAGGGTCAATTTGCCACCTCTAAGCTAAAAAGCACAACCACGAATCTTATAAACTTCAAAACTAATGCTAGTACACGTAAATATTCATCATACTCAAAATACATGATGTTGCAAATTTGATCATAAACAGGTAGTTGGTCACTCTAACATAGATTTTTTGATGAGTTCTTTTGTAGTTTGGATGTAGATTAAACACAACTTTGTTAACAACTTCTTCCATGACCTCAAGAACAGATTGAGATGCATTAGCCAACCAAATGGCAATATTTGGGTGAATATAGATAAACTGTTTGTAATCAATCTCCAAACTGCACTTGTGTGAATATGCACGAGCCTCTGCGCCTGCATATTCATTAGTTTGCTGATCTCTGCTGGGACATCAACTGCAATAGCCATTAACTCGTATCTTAGCCCCAGTTTCCGACCCGAATAACATAATGCAACTTGTTCTTGAAGAATGTGACACTAGAAAGATCCTACCCAAATAACATAGACCCATGTAGTAGTAGTAGTTATTGTAGTACTTGAAGAATGTGATTCTTGTTGTTGCTTTGTCAAGGGTATTTTGGTAATTTTGTGAGGCTCCACCACATGAAAGAAATGGTCATGATGATGTTGATCATGTGTACCATCATCAAAGTTGAGAGCATAGCTTGAAGGGTCATATTGAAAGTTGAATTGTTTCTTGGTACCACCATATAAGGCAACAAAAAATGTGTGTTTGTTCTTGACTGCTTTTTTCATGGCTGCTCTCATTCTCCAAAACAAGCTTCTACATTGCTTCTTTGAGCATGTGTTCATCCACTCCAATCTTTCCATAACTCCCATTTTCTTGCTCTTTGATGAATCTTGATCACTACCCACTACAAGAAATTTGAGGTTGAATAGCAAGGAATAGTAGTTTGCTAGGATGCTCACTTCAAGAAGCTTAAGATTTAGCACATACCTAGAGGTAGTTGCTTTGGTAAAGTCAAGAGTATTGTGTTTGTGTTTGTGTTTGTATGTGAGAGAGAAAGTGGTCTAGCTAGTTTGACTACCAACTTCAAATTTAGCAGAAAAACAAAGAGTGATTAGTATACTTGAATACCAACTTCAAGAAACTAGGTTAGTGAAGAATCTTTGAAGTTGTGATGATGGAAATTTAAGAAAGATTTATATGCTTGAAAATGAAGCAGAAAACAAAGAGGAGTGTTAAAGAATACTCATTTTTCAAGAGTCTTGAAAAGTAGCATATATAGAATATCAAGATTCTATAAAATCACACATGATGAACTTTGGAACTTTAATATAGGGATCACAAGAGAGGGTTAATACAAGGGTTGGATTGGGAGGTTTGGGAGAGTACAATGGATATGGATATATAAAGTAAAAAATAAAATAAATACTTTGTTATTTTTCAGAAAGTATTTTTAGGTGTTTTATAGAGGAAGCTATCTCACTTTGAGCTACAGTGTATTTTACACTCTTCCCCTAAAAAGCTTCTGAATTCTTTTGTACTTCCTGTGATCCCAAAAGAAAAATAAATTCAAACTTTGGTTGAATACATCGAAAAAGAACGTAATAATTTTTATTTTTATTTATTTATTTTTTAAATTGTGACAATTAAACTTTTTAGTCTAAAATGATATTTGGTTTTAAAATTATTGTTTTCACAAAAATTACATATTTAAAAAAAAAAAAATTGACCACTACATTTTTCAAGCAATCAAATGTAATCCTCACCCACTAATCTTTTTCTTTTTATTGGTTGAGACAAGAAGGGACTATTACTTTGTAACATCTCAAAATGAAAATGAACACTATAATTTAAAGATTGATGAAGTAATATATAATTTACTTCCTATTTTTATGCGGTAAATATAACTGGATGACTAAAGAACGTAATATAATTAAACTTAACCCGCTAGGAATTTAGTTGCATACTGCACGATTAGGTTTTTTTTACAAAACAATTAGTCGTGTAATCTAGTAATTCTCCTTTCATTTATGCTATAACTTCATGTTAAAATAGTGATTCTTAGCTATTGATAATGCTCAACAAAACTAAGTAACTTCATACATTATGGCTTAATTTCAGACTTTTAAATCATAATCTTCATCTACTTATTATTAAAAGTATAGATTTTTTTCCAATTCGTGTATGCTAGTAAAGATGAAATAAGATGGCTGGCATTAACTAAGATAATGAACATATATGAAGTTATACACGATAATCCAACATTATCTTGAAAGAGTATCAGGGTCAGTTGATGCTATCCGACGGTGTTATAGCAAAAAGTGTTGTCATTTCAGTTTTTTTTTTTCTATAACTCACAACATATACTTTAACCTAAAAACACTTTTGCTCATCACTCAAGTTATAAGACACCCCGGGTCTCACAATTTTTTCATTTATTCCGTCGTTGCATATGGAAAAAAAAAATGCCTTATGGCTTGGCTGGTGATTTTGGCGCTATGCCTTATAACTCAAGGTATGCATCGGTTAGTGCCATAGGACGTCGCCATAGGTCAATAACGAGCCCTATGTCTTACCATACCGTGTGCTCTAACCATATTATTCATGTTATTATATGTGGTAATCCAATTTTAATGAAGGTTCAAGTTATTCGGATACATGTTCTGGTTAACCTGAATAAGTTGTATTATAACATAACTTAGGAAAACTAAGTACGTAAAACCAAAAAACGAAAAAAAATATATGGAGAAAGTTAAATAAATCACTTAGATTAACCCAAATAAGGGTAAAGATCTCACCCTAAATCTGACCCTTATAATATTATGGGTTATTTGGATTAACTTGAATAACTTGAATAGTGTTTCTTAACTCGCATAACCCGATCCGAATATTTGAGTTCGGGTAAAGACGAGTTAGGCAACTTCGGGTATTTTTTTTACAAGATTATGCATGATGTTTTGCTTTCGTAACATCCGGTCTTGGACTTCTCACGTTACTAAAATTAAAGCAAGAAAAAGAAGAAGAAATAATTTGCATGAAACAAAAATGTTGAATTTTGTGATTGGTTTAAGTTTAATAATTTAAGCATGATTTAATAAAATCTTGAGAGATAATAAATGGAATGTCATCGGAAGGCTGGAATTCCATTACAAGAAAACATGCAATGGGAAGTGAGCCTAGGACCATATATAGGCATAGGTGGTCGTGTCTCTGTCTAACTGTGCTCTTTCTTTGCAGACTATCACTCCCCCTTTTCGCCTATGATATACAACCCCCTACCATGTAAAATTAGGGGGTGTCAACTGTTTTGGTTAAAAATTCTTTTTTTGGGGCAGTATATTACAATTTTTTGTCAGTTTTTATTTTGTATTTCTTACAGTTTTATAGTTTTTGTCAGTTTTTGTTCTGTATTTCTGTTACGCAGTTTCAGGTTTATAGTTTTTTGATATAAACAAAATTATAAAAATAAAAAATCTGAAAAAAAGAGAGGGGTGTGAATTTCGAATTTTGGGGGTGGGGGGGTGTTGGGTGGGGATAAGCTGCCCCCCCCCCCCCCCCCCTCTTTTTTCTCCCTCCTTTGCATCTTTCCATTGGGGCAAGTTATTTGTACGTCGGGTTGTACGGTGTATATCGCGGGTTATACGATTCGACTAACTCCTGATGTGACAACATAAGAAGGGTTTGTATAACACAACCCCTTTCCCTTTTCTCTATATTTTATATTGTGTAAATATTTCCGTATTCTTTTCTTTTTACTCCTAAACACATCCTTAATATTTTTTTTTCCAAACAACAAATTTTATTAACACGCCCAAATGCCAAAAGGCAACAAACATCCCTAATATTAAGACTAAAAGTAATGAGACGAAATGAAATTGTCGATCTACCTATTCAAGATGCGTCTCCTTCTCTACAAGCATCATACCAAACTCATTCCCTACCAAAACTTGAAAGTTTCCGTATGTCAGTAGACCGAAAGAATTGAGATGGTTTTTGTGTGTGTGATTTTTTTATTTAATTTTGTGATGTATGTTTTTGGTTGTAAGTGCATTCCTCTTACTACGAGCATTTGATTTGTGTTTAGTTTAAGAGAGAAAAAATTGAGTTGGCGCTGGTGTGAAGAGATTGTTTGGTTTCTTTGTTTGATCTCATTACAATCAGTCTAACACTAACGTTTGCACTAAAATAGTGTAAAAATTGCATTTTTGTAACATATAGTTGCACCAAATAAAAATTGCTCTAATTAATAACACTCTATTTTTGTACTAAATATTTTTAATTAGTTCAACTATGTTTTTAGTTGATAATTATAAATTACAAGTGAGTATGGCATAATGATCAATCAATTTCAAGAAGTAGGGTTGTTTTTAAGCTAAACAAATTTTGTCTTGCAACAAAATTGTACCATTGGGATTCCTTGTTATATCTTCCTTTTTGTCTTTATGGCTTTTCATTATTCTTTATAGTCCCATTTTGTCCCACTCTCAAGCCCCTTTCACTTTTTCTTTTGTAGGTCCCCTTTCTTCTACATGGTTACATCGCTGGTCCATTATTTTGTTTTAATGGGTTCTTTATCTTTTGTTGGATATTAATTAGGTTGTAGTAATGTGATAGAGATGGATCATGCTTACCCACCAAATGTTGTTTATGTGTGGTAATTGGGGTGAGATTGGTATCCTAATAGCAATTAGAAGTCACGAATTGTACGCTTTCAGATCGATTAAATTGGAGTGTATACCAATTAACGACCGGATAAAATCTAATTGATTCAAGTTTGTGAATGATGTTATGTTTGCAGAAAAACGTGATCAAAATTGGTTTGATCAGCCTTCTCTTTTCTCTATACGAAATAGAGAATATATAAGACGGTTTATAGGGGCAGTTATTAAAGCCTAATAACTGTAAAACACTAGCAGCAGGAACTGCACTATCGGCAGGAATGGTTCAGCAGGAACCGTTCAGCAGGAACGATCCACTATCAGCAGAAACCATCTGCTATCAGCAGAAACCATCTGCTATCAGCAGAAACCATTCGCTATCAGCAGGAACCATATCAGCAGAAACCAAGCATTATCAGCAGAAACGAGCATCAACTTAATATGTTTTATTTGTGAAAAAACAAATTCTAATGAATTTCTAACATAGCCAGGGGCTCTGCCCCTTGGACCCTGCCAGGGGCTGCCGCCCCTTGGACCCTGCTTCTCTCAGGGGCGTTGCCCCCGAACCCCCACCAAGGGGGCTACGCCCCCTTGGAACCCCCGTTAGTCGAGTTAATATCCAAATAAGTGTCGACCCTTATTTGCATATTGGAACCCTCGTTAGTCGAGTTAATATCCAAACAAGTTGGACTGTAAACGCAAGAGTATGTCTTGTGTTTTGAAGATAATGGTTCGAACCTACTTTGAAAATAAGTAAGGTGAAGTGGTAATGAATTCTTGAGTAACAACGAAACAACAGAAACGGCAAGTCAATCTCATTTAAAGGAAAATAGAAAAAGAAAAAACAGATTTGCTAGAAGATTAGAGACATATTTAACTTAGCCGCTCTTTCTTATGTTTGGTCTGATTTATTAGACGTAACCAGTGCATTTAAGGAAAACTAAACATGATCGGAACGATCAGACGGAACCAGTGCATTTAAGGAAAACTAAACATGATCGGAAACGATCAGTGCATTTACGAAAAATCAAGGTTTTTACAAAACTTAAGACCACACCGCAAAAGTTCATGGGCATCTCATGACCCCAGAACCCACGCTGATTCCGTCACACTTTACTAACCCGCACATGGTTTAACCTCAAAATGTAAAAGTTTATGTGCACATGACACAAATTTCATCGGGTTGTGTTATACAAACCCTCCTTATGTTGTCACATCGGGAGGAATTTGGTCAAACCGTACAACCCGCGATGTATACTATACAACCCGGTAATGCGTGCAATGATTGGAAACCCTCCCTGCGCGGGTCCAAATAACTTGCCCCATTTCATCTTGTAACGTGTAAAATAATAGTACTCCGTATGTAATGATATACACACAATCTTTCGATCGAAAGGTGACTGGTGGTATTGTTCAACACTTTTAATGATAACTAGCAGAGTTCAGATCAATGATTCATGATTAGATTTTACTCTGCTATTCTAGTAGTAGTAATTTTGACAAAAACAACTTATTATGGCAATGATGATTGATGAATCTAGGAGATACTCGAGTGCTGTCAAATGTCAATCTCATACATTTTAATTACTGGTCAATCTCGTATAATTTATGATTAATAATGATAATTGTATACTAGTATGTGAGAGTAGGGAATACAACAAATGAATTAAACTCTCATCTTATATAATAAGCATGAGATGAACTCAAATTTATCTTGAACCGAGCTTGAGCTTATCTCATGAAGGCTCGCCAACCTCGAGCCCAACATAATAAAAATCGAGTCGACTCTTGCCAAAATTCGACCAGGTTTAACTCACTTTCACACACCACTTCAATTCGAGAGTTTTCTTTTTCCCGTAACAATTTGGTATGTTTAGCCCGGCTTTCACAAAATATCTGATTTAGCAAACTACATTAAAGCATGACCAAAGCAGATGATTTTAAATACCTATACGCAGATCGTCATTATATTTCATTTTGACATGTTCAAATTAAATTTACTTATCTTCTTGCTAGGAAAATTCGTTGACTTGCAACCAAAACTACAAGTCTAACAATTCTTTCTGTGGTACGTACATAACTGAGTGCTGGTTTTTTACATTTTGTGTCGTAAGTAAATTTTTTTTACCCCAACATAATGATGTGACTCCCTGTGTTCTTTATCATCTGGTGATGGATTGGTCTTTGTGTTTTTCACTTTTGTGTTTTAGTTTCATTTTCTAGTTTACTTGGATAAAACTATTGATTATAAGTATACAAACAAAATAACTATATTGAATATTGGTATGACATACTATACAAACATTTCACATAACAACATTCATATTTTCATACCGTATGTGATTTTAAGTGCTCCTCAAATAAGGATGCAACGTGCACCACGACAACACTATAGCCAAAAGACCATGTAGCATCGGCAACACTCTCGCCGATCAAGTTAAAGCGAGAGAATAAGTGTGTGTTGCAAACGTTTAGGTAAATTTCTAAACGTGACAAGTTGGTTGAAGCTTTTGATATCGACTAGGTAAAAGCTTAAAATGCGTCAAGCTTTAATGAGCCTAATCTTCATACCCAAAACTTGATTAGGTTTACAAGCTTAAAAATAAAATGTGTTTATATATATCAATATAATACATCGTATATTTATACGTGTTATCATCAAGTTTTTTGAGAACTAGATGAATTCAAATCTTTATCGAGCCGAGCTTGAGCTTCCACATGAAGGCTCACCGAGCTCGAGTCAAGTATAGTAAAAATCAAGTCGATAACTAAAATTTGACATGATTTAACTCAGTTACACCCTTTTTTAAGAGGCTTTTTTTCCGAAACAGCGTGATATGTTTGTAGGTTATTGGTGGTCGCCTATAAAACATACGAAGCGAAAAATAAGCACATAAAGGCCATGCAGCCAAAACTCTTGTACACAGAATTCCTAATCAGAGATATAACCTGACTAATACATAAGAAGGGTGTTTAGGAATATTTGCTTGTTTATCCTGCAATAACGTAAGCTCCACGACCTTTCTTGATCAACACGAAAAGTCTTCTTCTTGTTTTTGATGCTACACGAAACTGGTTAGGGTTTCTTGGGGAAAATCACCACTTGAACTGCGTCATGTATCCACGAGTACTACACAGGTAAAACTAGGGCTACACAAGTTGGCAAGTGAATCGGGAAAACTTAGTCGACTTGCTAGTCAACTAAAGTCGAATTTGGTGTTGACTTGAGGACGATCGACCAAAGGGATTTATCCCTTTAGTTTGGTCGGTCGATCGCACGTACAAGAGGAGGAGGAGGAGGAGGAGGAGGGGAGAAATTTAGAGATTAAAAGATTATTATGATAAGCCCTAAGAATACTTTTGCATTTAAAGGTTCCCATAGAAGCTTCCTACTAGGATTAGGAAACCTCAAATTATCTCATAAGTACACACGTTTGATAATTGTTCAAACTTAACCCCTCTTTATCCCTAGGGTAACCCCTCTTTATCCCTAAGGGTCGGCCAAACCATATTAGCCCTTTAGGTTTTGTCTTTCCAGTAACTTATATATTTATCTCTAATAAATATTTTAACTCAAGATAATTACCGTTTTACTCCCAATGAAAATACTACAATATTTTTATTTCCTCGCTACTTTTATATCATTTCGTAACTCGTTTCTCATTTCTACTTGCTTGTTCTGTTTAGTGTGCACCGGTGTGACCTTTGGCATTTCTGTGAATTCGAGTTGTAAAAACCGTTGTTTTTTTTCACATAATCCTTTTAATGTTTATCCTGGCTTTCACAAAATATCTGATTTAGCAAACTACATTGAAGCATGACTAAAGCAGATGGTTCTAATTAAATTTGATGCTAAACTTTAACATACCTATACGCAGATCGTCGTTATATTCAATTTTAACATGTTCAAATTTATTTATCTTGTTACTAGGAAAATTCGTTGACTTGCAACCAAAACTACAGGTATCAAGTATGCTGGTCAGCATCTTTTAATGTTTAATCTTCGAACAATTCTTTTGTGGTATGTACATAATTCAGTGTTGGTTTTTACATTTTTTGTGTCGTAAGTAAATTTTTTTACCCCAACATGATGATGTAAATTTTTTTACCCCAACATGATGATGTGACTCCCTGTGTTCTTTATCATCTGGTGATGGAATTGGTCTTTGATCCTCAGCCAAAATCTTTTTTCTTTTTATTGTTTTAGATAAATATATTGATTTTTAGTATATATCTAATATCTATATTGAATATTGGCGTGACATATTATACAAACATCGTAAATGTATATTTGTGCAAGTTTTTATGCATATTTAGCTTAAAATTAATTAAACGAACTCAAGTCTAGTTTAGTTAACTATCTGAGCTCAAGTCGATCTTTATTTCATTTGAGCCTATCATAAAATCAAACCGGACTGGAGCTGATCGTGTATAGTATCCCCGGACCCTAGCACATTGGGCCGGGCATGACTAACGTCCTATACCACGGCATATTCTAATCCCGCAATCCGGACAAGATCATCCCCGGCCTCTCAAGTCCGGGGATCTAATCCGATGTCGACAGCTATCCTGCCGCGACTAGCTAAAGCCAGATCTTGTAGGATTGTGTCTTCCACTTGGTCTGACATTTACCTACTAAGGTATGGCGCAGCCATGCGCTGCTCTGACAATTACCTACTCAGTAATTAATGCGCAGAGTTTCGAGGTAGCTACAGTAAGTATATGGGTAGTATAAATACTCTCATCTCATTTATTACCACACCTAACTGCATTTACTACACCCAGTCCGCACTTAAATTATCTCTCTAAATAAATATACTTACTCTCACACCGGAGGCCAACCGCGGAACCCCCCTTCCGCGGTAAGACTAACGGTGCTACTTTTGTCTTAGCAGTTAACAAGAAGTAATCGGTGCAAGATCTACCTTCCAAGAACTAGTCTAACCTAGGTCTGGGAGTGTGCCAAAGATTTGTACTAACATTTGGCGCCATCCGTGGGACCAGTTACACAAACTGCGTTTCAAAAGGAAGAAAAATCTACCATGAGCAATCAAGGAAACAATCCTTCTCATTCCCAGGAACCTTCCACCGTGCGTAACACTCGTGATACGGGAAAAAACAAGGAGCAGGAACTCCATGCGGAATCCCTCCCGGATGAAGCAATCAGGAAGTTTTGCGATCAGCACTACGACCGATTGCTGCCACTAATGTCCGAAAAGGTTCACGCAGAAAAGCTAAACCAAGTAAGGACCCGCCTTGAGTTCGAGGATGAGTCGCGGGAAGACCCTTCCCCGCAAGGACTATCCAGAAACTCCCAGTCAAGATCCCTATGGGAACGAAAGAATGAGAAGAGGCGAAAATCCAGTCCTAGTTACAAGTCAGGGCCCTCTGAAAGCTCTTACTCCTGAAGCGTTTTCTCTAGGCTCAGCAAGGAACCTAGGGGCGGTGACAAAGAAATGGAATATCCCCGATCTACCGTTTTCACCCGTTTGGGAGAAAGGAGGGGGGATGTTAAGTCACGCCTAGGAGAGAAGAAGGCGGACGTATTCTCTAGACTTAAAACAAAAAGCCGTACCAGAAGAGAGCGCAGAGCTGAAGCAGAGCGTTACAGACAAGAGGGGCGTCCTCGTGAGGAAAGATACCCAGAAAGCAACAGGAAAAGGTCGCCCAGCCCAACCCTTAGCCGCGTCCCTCGTTCTAGGGAACATAGAACCAGAAGCAGGTCCACATACTCAAGACACGAACGACCGCAGAAGCAAACACCTGTAGAAAGTGAGGACAGTGCAGGGGAATACTGGGGGGCAAGGTCTGGAAGGAGTAAAGGGGAAGAGGATGATCTTTATCATCCCTACGACGTTGAAGACGCTAATCCGTTCACATTAAGGATTCGGTGTTTCAAATTCCCAAAAAGAACCAGAATGCCTAATAATGTCAAGACTTACGATGGGACCGGAGATCCGGAGGACCACATGAAAAGCTTCTGCACCGCGGCAAAAGTAGAGCGATGGGCCATGCCCACATGGTGTCACATGTTCAACTCCACTCTCATGGGGCATGCTCGAATGTGGTTTGACGACTTGCCGGCGGAAAGCATTGATAACTTTGAGGACCTCAAGAAGTACTTCCTGTCTTATTTTCTCCAACAAAAGAAGTATACTAAAGACCCGGTGGAGCTCCATCATATCAAACAAAAAGAAGGGGAAACAACCACGGCATTCGTTGATCGTTTCAAGACAGAAAGCATGCAAGTGAAGGGTGCCCCGGAATGCATGAGAGTCTCAGGGTTCATGCACGGTATTAACAACCCGGAGTTAATCAAGAGGCTTAATGACAGAATTCCAAAGACCATGGACGAAATGTGGAAGATTACCACTGCCTTCGTCCGTGGGGAAACTGCCGCGACAAACTTATCTAAGAAAAAACATGACCGTTCCGCATGGAAGTCCGATGAAGGAGGATCCCGGACAACCAATACCCAGCCTTTTGACAGGAAGACAGAATTCAAACAACGCTCTAGGGCAGATCGAAGGCGGAGCGATAGATTCACACCCCTCACAAAAACACCAAAAGAAATTCTGGCAATGGATTCAGTCAAATTTACGGCCCCACCGCCAATGTCAAGTCCGGCCGAGTTCAGAAACAAAGACAAATACTGTGATTTTCACAGAGAAAAAGGCCACCACACTGACGAGTGTTTTCAATTGAAGAGACAAATTGAGGAAGCAGTCAGATCAGGACAGCTGGCGCATCTGGTAAAAGAGATCAAGAGCGGGACCCAAAAAGGCGGAACCTCCAAGGGAGGAAAGAAGGAAACCGCGGCTAAAGATAAAGCTCCGGCCATATTCATGATACAGGCCTGGCCGCGGAATGTGAAGCAAAAAACAACCTCCAACGCCTACCCCAATATGGAAATATCTTTCCCTCCCATACGGGAGGATGATTGGGACGATCATCCGCTGGTGATAAAGGCAGAAGTAAGCGGACATCATGTACACCGAATGTATGTGGATAATGGAAGCGCCTCAGAGGTTTTGTACGAACATTGTTTCAATCGTTTGAGTCCAGAAGTCAAGAAAAGAATGATCCCTGCTGCGACCCCCCTGCTTGGATTCAGTGGAGAGTTGTCGTGGCCTTTAGGGCAAATTCTGCTGGAAGTAACCTTAGCAGATGAAGAGAACTCCTCAAGTGCTTGGATGAACTTCATGGTTGTCAGATCGCCCTCCCAATACAACGGCATAATAGGCCGACCGGGGATAAGACAGCTTAAGCTCATTCCCTCCACGGCCCACGGTATGATTAAATTTCCCACGAAAGGAGGAGTGGTAACAATACATAGTGACAAAATAGTGCCCATAGAATGCCGGACGATAGCAGAATCGTCATCGCAGCAGAATTTTGAAGAAGTTCCAGTCAAAGACGGCGTAAAAGTTGCTATACATCCCGAGTTCGCGGACCAAACAGTCACACTAGGGGGAAGTTTGACAAATCAAGGGAAGAAAGACCTATGTGATTTGCTGAGGAATAACTTGGATATTTTCGCTTGGCAACCGTCGGATATGACGGGCGTGCCGCGGAACGCAGCAGAGCATAGGCTCAATATTCGGGAGGGATACGCGCCAATAAGGCAAAAGAAGCGCGGACAAGCTCCTGAAAGAAACAGGGCCATCAATGAAGATGTGGCAAAGTTGGTAGAGGCAGACATAATGCGAGAGGTCCATTATCACGACTGGGTGTCAAATCCGGTCTTGGTCAAAAAAAGTGATGGGACTTGGAGAATGTGTGTGGATTTCAAAGATTTAAACAAGGCATGTCCAAAAGACTGCTACCCCCTACCGGAAATTGACCACAAAGTTGAATCCCTCTGCGGCTACACCTTCAAATGCTTCCTAGACGCATACAAAGGGTATCACCAAATTCAAATGGCCGCGGAAGACGAGGAAAAAACCGCCTTTCACACGAACCAGGGTATATTTTGTTATAAAAAAATGCCTTTCGGATTAAAGAATGCAGGAGCTACCTATCAACGACTGGTGGACAAGGCTTTCAAGAAGCAGATTGGGAGGAACCTAGAAGTATATGTGGACGATTTGGTAATTAAAAGCCATTCAGAGACGGAGATGCTAAGAGATATAGAAGAAACCTTCAAAACGTTGAGAAAAATTAACATGAAGCTAAACCCAAAGAAGTGCACCTTTGGGGCAGAGGAAGGAATGTTTTTAGGACATTTGATCAACAAAAACGGGATTGGGGCATGCCCGGATAAATCCGCGGTGGTTGCCCAGTTGCCCTCTCCCCGCACACTTAAAGAAGTGCAGAGCCTAAATGGTAAATTAGCAAGTCTCAATCGTTTCCTATCGAAGTCAGCGGAAAAGTCCTTGCCGTTCTTCAAGACATTGAAGAAATGCATCAAGAAAAGTGACTTTCATTGGACACCAGCAGCGGAGCAAGCATTCAAGGAAATGAAGAACCACATAGCCAACCTTCCCACCCTGGCGGCCCCACAACCACGGGAAGAACTACTTATGTACCTCTCCGCGGCACAAGAAGCCATTAGTGCAGTCTTGCTAGTGGAGAGAGGGCCGGTCCAGCAACCCATCTACTTCATCAGCCGCACATTGCAACCTCCGGAGGTAAATTACGACCCAATGGAGAAGTTGGTTCTAGCACTGATTCATGCAGTCAGAAGATTGAAGAGATACTTCCAGGCGCATCCAATAGTTGTCATCACGGACCAGCCCATCAAACAAATGCTCGCAAAAACAGAAAAAACTGGGAGATTGGCTAAGTGGGCTATAGAACTGGGAGAACATGACATCAACTTCAGGCCGCGGAAATCAATAAGGGGACAGGTACTAGCTGACTTCATTGCGGAAATCCCAGAAGAAAAGACTCCGGCAACCGTAGAAGCCGCGGAAGAACATCCATATGTCGAACCTTGGAGTTTATATACTGACGGATCATCTTGCCAAGAAGGATCCGGAGCAGGCCTGATTCTCACAAACCCTGAAGGTGTGGAATTTACTTATGCATTAAGATTTGAGTTTGATACATCTAACAATGAGGCGGAGTATGAAGCACTAATAGCAGGTCTAAGGATAGCTGAGCAAATGGGAGTCCAACATTTATCCGCGAATGTTGATTCCCGGCTGGTCGCAAACCAAATTAATGGGGCTTACGAAGCCAAGGAAGAAAGTATGGCCTCGTATCTAGCAAAAGCTAAGGCCTTGATACAAAGCTTCCGCTCGTTCTCCATCAGACAGGTGCCGCGCAGCCAGAACAAACAGGCAGATGCCCTAAGCAAGATAGCCTCCACCAGTTTCGCTCATTTGTCAAAACAAGTTCTTGTTGAAACATTGAAGGTCAAATCAATAGAAGAAAAGGAAGTAATGGCCGTAGTAGAAGAAGAAGAGGAGACTTGGATGACCCCCCTCATAGCCTACATAAAGGACGAAGTACTTCCAGCAAATCAAAAAGAAGCTAGGAAATTGAAAATCAAGGCACGACAATACTCTGTTATCAATGGGGTATTATTCCGCAAGTCCTTTCTCGAACCATGGTTACGATGCGTAGGTCCGGCACAGGCGAACTACGTAATCAGAGAAATCCATGAGGGCTCGTGCAGCATGCACTCTGGACCGCGGTCTATTGTGGCCAAGGCAATCAGATCCGGTTACTACTGGCCCACAATGCACAAGGACGCAAGGGAAATCATAGACAAATGTCAAGACTGCCAGGTACACCGGCCGGTTCCCAGGAACCCTCAACAAAAGTTAAATCCCATCACCTCCCCCTGGCCGTTCTACAAATGGGGAATAGACATCTGCGGCCCATTCCCAGAAGCCCCAGGAAGGATCAAATACCTGATAGTCGCAGTAGATTATTTTACCAAGTGGATAGAAGCCAAAGCCCTCGCCACAATCACCGGCAATCAGGTTAAGAAGTTTGTATGGGATAACATTGTATGCAGGTTCGGACTTCCGGGAGAAATAGTCGCGGACAACGCAAAGCAATTTCGGGACAACCCCTTCAAGGATTGGTGTGAGAAGCTCAACATCAAACAACGATTTGCGTCGGTCAAGCACCCCCAGGCAAATGGACTTGTAGAAAGAGAAAATCGGAGCTTAGGCGAAGGCATCAAAGCACGGATTGATCAAGGAAGCCGGGACTGGCTGGAAGAAGTTTCGCATGTGCTATGGGCGCACAGAACTATGATCAAATCAAGCAATGGAGATACCCCGTTCTCTCTGACCTATGGGACGGAGGCTGTCATCCCAGTCGAGATCGGAATGCCATCTTTAAGATGCGCCTTGTTTGACCCAATAACAAATGATGAAGACCTACAGCTAAATCTAGATTTAGTTGAAGAAAGAAGAGAGGTCGCGGCAATCCAGGAAGCAAAAAGTAAAACCCAAATGGAGAAGTATTACAATGCTAAAGTCCGCGGCACGAGCTTTAAGCCAGGAGATTTCGTCTACCGCAGCAATGATGCAAGCCTTGTGGAAAACACCGGCAAGCTGGGCCCCAAATGGGAAGGCCCATATGAAGTCGTGGAAGCCTTGGGGAAAGGAGCATATACGCTCAGAGGGCAAGATGGTAGGGATATACCCCGCACTTGGAACATCCGGCACCTTAAGAAATGCTATTTGTAATTAAGTATAAGCGCTCCTATCTTTTGTACCCGGTCACGGTTCAATCCGGCCGCGGGAGCTCATACCAAGTTCTATATCTTTTGTAAGTACTTCTAACTTTTGTAACCTTTGTATCCGGTCACAGTTCCATTTGACCGCGGGAGTTCATTACATCTTTAAATGATATGCGGGGTCTGATCAACTTCGCAACACTTTCTAAAAATTTACGTGTCATCTTTTACATTATTTCTATTGCATGCATAACCCGGACCTCAAATCCGGACGCGTAAGTGGCCTCACAAGCCCGGCATGAGGACATTGTACCTCAAATTATTAAAGGCATATAAGTGGTATTGCAAACCCATTGACCAGTTAAACCCATCCCCGGAAATCCTAAGTACGGGTGCACAAAGATGGTAAAATAAAGTCCGGACATACAAGTCCCGGCACCAGCAAGAAAATAAAACCCAAGTGTTATTACACGTCCAAAAAGTCTAAGTTATATTCACCAACGATAACAAGATACGCGGATACATTCATCCGGAAAAAAAAAACTACTACAAAATGCACGGATGCATTCATCCGGGGTACACTTACCAAAAAAGCTGATGTTTAAAAGCTTCACAAGATTGCGGCAAGGCAGATATAGTCAAAATATCCCCTAAAGAACAGCCGCAGAAAACTAATTCTCAGGATTCTGAGAGTCAAGAATGGAAGAATCAAACATGTCATCATGTTTAACACCATCATCCCCGGACACAATGGTCTCTGGTCCGGAAGACGCAACAACATTCGAAGGCCCAACTGGCCCAGCACCGGAGGAAGGCTGAGAAGAAACAGGGGTAGGAAGCACAATGGCAAGACCTTTGTCGGTGTAATCAAACTCTACCCCATACTTCTTGTTCTTGAATTCCTTATAAGCCGCAATAGCCCGCGGACGACGTGTAACAAACCGAAGCACGGACTCCGGCAGAACTGTCTCCTCCACAACCGGGGGTTTAAAGGTAAGCTCCCCCGACCCAGGGTGACGATGCTCCTCTAAAACCAATTTCGCCATCAAGTACTCAAGCGGAGCATCCCGACACTCCTCTAAAGAATCCAACAAAGGGAAGGGAACTTTAGACAATCTAACCACAGACTCATCATAACGCTGCTTGGCTTCCGGGTCATAGGCCTCTATCTGGTCAAGCTTTATGCCCTGCGACCCATGCACAATCCCGGCCTCCAACCCCTGGCGTATCCCGTCCTTAATGGCCGCGGAAATACAACCACCAAGCCTCAACTTCAGATCCTCGGACTCTTTAAATTTTTCAATAACATACCTGAATCCGTGGCCGATAACCCACCGGCGGCCCTCAACAGCCCTCAAGGTCTGGGGAAAGAGTTCTGTGTCAAACTCTTCGTTGATCGCGACCAGCCTTTTATCCATCTCCGCAAGATGATTCTCAAAAGTGGCATGGGCCGCCCTCATACTATCCTCGACGATTTTCTCTGTCTCAGTTTTAAACTGATGCTGGAGCGTGTCACAAAGAACTTCTAGGCCGGACACTTTTCCCGCCAACACATCCTTATCACCACGAAGCTCTATAACTTCCGCAGCTAGCCCCGCATTCTTCCCAATCAAGGCTTCAACCTCCGGCGATAACCTTTTAACCTCAGCCCGGAGCTCTGCCAACTCCTTATCCTTATCATCCACCACTGATTGCAAAGAAGACACTTGGTCACGGATAGCCATGACCCCGGCATTCTCACTCTCCAGCTCGGACAACTTAGCCTTCAACTCAACCACCATCTTCTTCTTCCCTTCCAGCTGCTTCCTAAACCTGCCATTTTGGTACAAGGTGTTTTCCAACCGCAGTCGCACCTCAGAATTAACACAGATCCGGTGAGCAGATAACTTATTGAAGTCATTCATCAAGTCTTCGTTAGACATATCCCTCATAGCAGACGCAAACACCGGAGTTGCAACATTGTCAACAATACTGCGGCAGACCCAGGGATCATCCATCTTGAAGCCATTAGTAGACAACCATCTGGGGACATAAGTAGAAGAAGTATCCGCGGTCTCAACAGATACAGACTTATCAAAATCATCAGACCCACCCGCATCCTCTTCTTCATTGACCGCATGACTAGACGAAGCGATCACACCCTCAGCATGTCCGGAAGGTTTGTCCTGCTCAGATACCTCAAGATTTGGCATTTTGGACTCCACATTCTCAGACTCATTAATATCCGCATGAGGAGTCTCCGAATTCCCCTCTGATCGCTCTTGAGTAGGTGTGTGGGACGAAGAAGAAATGAAAGTTGTATTCTTCGTAATTCCCTCATCCGTCTGAGGACCGGAGCGGTCCAAGCCTGACCTCGACTCATCTTCCAGATCAACAATAATATGACCTTCCGCGGAAGGATCAGCTGAAAAACGCAAACGTGTAAGTACGGATACAAAACAACAAGAGAAGAAAACAGCACACAAGGGTATTATAAGCAACTCATACCAGATCCAGCCGCAGCATCCTTGCGGACCAGCCTCTTCTTCTTTCTGGGTGGCTCAGGCACATCAATAACCACCCTCTTCTTCCCGGCTTTCTTCCCCTCCTTAGCCGCAGCAATCTCATCAACGACCGTATGTTGTACCACCTTCACTGTACCCTCCTGCGGTCGAAGAACACGTGTAGCGGTCTCAGCCCGCAAGGACTTCTCGTCCTTTTCCAAAGTGCGTTCCCCGACCTTCACCTTAAAGACGTCAGGCTGGTTGATATAAGAAAACAAGTCCATCTCTGCAAAGCAAAGTAAAATGAAATTAGACGCGGAAGAACACAAATAGAAGACAAAAATACATGCAAGTCTATTCAACCCACCCGTTTCATCCGGCCGTAGAAACGTGGGGCGGGCACTATCATCATCCCAAGTTTGGCTCAAACCTATGACGTTCAGAAACTCCTCCGGATATTTCTTAAACGGAGCCCTATTAGCATCCAGGCGCCGCAACAACTCTAGATCCACACCCACATCGGAAGGCGGAGGGTCACGGTCCACAGACGTTCCCTCAAACCACGGAATATCCAAAGGGAAGATGGTCTTTTTAATAAAAAAGAAATGGTCCTTCCAGTTCTTAACTGAATCTAGGGCACTAGTATAACAGACGGGGACAACCAAAGATTTTGGGCCTTTCCTCTTCTCTAACGACATCCAACCAGAATTAACACCCGCATAATAGAAATGCCTAAACAAGTCTACAGTCGGTACACCACCATGTACGCGGCAAAGTATCTCAAAATGGCTAACCCTACAAGCCGCTAACACGGACAGCTGTGACAGATGAATCTGGAAATACTCCAATACGCGGAGCAAAAACAATGAAAGGGGAATCCTAAAGTTACCAAACTCAAAAAACCTAGTATATACACCTATCATTCCGTCTGGAGCATCTCTAATAGTATCCCTAGGTCCGGGCGCTGTCGGTAAAAGATACCCAGGAATCTTATACTAATCACAAAATGCGTTTACATCTTCCTGACTAAGTTTGGAGGTTACCGTACTTATATGAGCCATTTTAAATGGTAAATGAAGAACAAATATAACAGAAATCTAACCTGAAGATACTAAAGTCCGGAAATAAAAAGGGCAAGAGAAACAAAGGCGGAAGGAATTCTTGTTTCTAGGGGAGAGGAAAAATTTTAACTGTGTGTAAAAAGTTTAAAAGTGGTGTAAATCTCAGTATTTATAGCTACACATGCACGCGTTATCAGATCCAATCGCAAGGCCACAAAATTGCCACGTCTCCGGACGTTTATTGAACGGTCACAGATCTGGACAGATGGAGAAAATCAACGGCCAGCCGCAGAAACGTCACATCAGTCAGTAATTGCGTGGGTGAAAACACTTCGCTGTTCCCCATGACAGCCTGTCACCATCAACCACATGGAAAGTGGAATGTCCAGTCAGCAACATTGGACACACTCCAAACCAACCGCGGATACTACCACGGCCTGCACAATGCCGCAACCTCTAAATGGCCGCGGAAAATAAATATAAAGTCTAGAACACTTGCTCTTCAAATTAAACAAGTATACTAGACTGGAGGGACTTGATCGTGTATAGTATCCCCAGACCCTAGCACATTGGGCCGGGCATGACTAACGTCCTATACCACGGCATATTCTAATCTCGCAATCCGGACAAGATCATCCCCGGCCTCTCAAGTCCGGGGATCTAATCCGATGTCGACAGCTATCCTGCCGCGACTAGCTAAAGCCAGATCTTGTGGGATTGTGTCTTCCACTTGGTCTGACCTTTACCTACTAAGGTATGGCGCAGCCATGCGCTGCTCTGACAATTACCTACTCAGTAATTAATGCGCAGAGTTTCGAGGTAGCTACAGTAAGTATATGGGTAGTATAAATACTCCCATCTCATTTATTACCACACCTAACTGCATTTACTACACCCAGTCCGCACTTAAATTATCTCTCTAAATAAATATACTTACTCTCACACCGGAGGCCAACCGCGGAACCCCCCTTCCGCGGTAAGACTAACGGTGCTACTTTTGTCTTAGCAGTTAACAAGAAGTAATCGGTGCAAGATCTACCTTCCAAGAACTAGTCTAACCTAGGTCTGGGAGTGTGCCAAAGATTTGTACTAACAAAATCAAACCGGACTGGAGTTGAACCTGAGCTTGCTAGATATGTTCTGAGCCGAGTTAAAGCTATAAGCAAAAGTCTCAGAACAAACTTGGGCTCAAACCTATAAACTTAAGCGAGACAAGCTTAAGCTTTAGCAAGCTCTGACTTGTCTAATTTTCACCACTAAATCTAGGGAAATGGGCGAGAAGGAGAAAAACATAGTATTGTTATTGTAGAAAGTCCCATACCTTTTTAATTTCTTTTCAATATGAGATATAATATGTGTTTAATTAATATAAATGGTCCAGTTATAACTATTGAACTAGGCTGATCCCTATGGTGTGTAACGCCCCGTGACCAAAAACGACCAAAAACGTGAAAATTTCGCGCAAAAACACGCCCAGAAACTGACAGCCGGTTACTCTTTTACGAGCTGACAAAAATCAGTACACATTCAGCCATTGAGGCTATTTTTAGATGAAAGTAGACTCAAATAGCTTCAAAACGATAGGTCATACGACCCATTTCGACTTACGGATTAAAAGATATGATTTTTCGAAAACTGCCCTGATAAACGTGACGCCGTCAGAAAAATGGTGACGCCGTCAGACCTTGACGGGCCAGAAAGTTTTTGGACAATTAAAAGGGGACGCCGTCAAGAAGGCCATCATGAACAAAACTGTTAAGCCTTGATAGGCCAGAGAATTTTTGGTGTTTAAAGGGTGACGGCGTCAAGGTGGTCATCAAGAACAAAACTGCAGTTTTTGACAGCAAAACACCCAATATTTTGACACCAAATCACCCATAACACTTAACCACAACATGATCATTTAAACACATACATAACTTGACATTCCTAATATCTTACAAAGTTGTTACTAGAAGATTTTGACCCGTAGCCTTCCAAAATGGGTGAGAACCCGTTTATACCAAACACCCCCTTAAATACCATTTCAACTACACACTTTTTACCCATAACCCTTATTCACTACATAACCCTTTAAACTCATTCATGACTTGACATTTCTAATATATTGCAAAGTTGTTAGTACAAAGTCTTGACCCGTAACTTCCCAAAATGGGTGAGTTTGGCTAAATGCCAAACACCCTTCTAATTACTACCATATTCACATAACAAAGGACTTCTTGACATTTACATAAACTTGTCCAACGACCCAACTTAAACAATGATCATGAACGACGACAAGACCGCTAAATGACAAAATGACCATATGAAAGGAAATATACCCAAAACACGAAAAGACACGTCGGGGGCTTCCAACTTCAATATGCTTGGTCCAAAAGAACGGTCTTCTACTACAACTTCTTCTAGTATGAACTTCTACTACATAATCACTTAAATCTTTTCTTTACCTTTGCTAGATCCTTCGGTACCTATAAAGAAAAACATCA
This sequence comes from Artemisia tridentata subsp. tridentata, assembly GCA_021014915.2. Taxonomy (NCBI): domain Eukaryota; kingdom Viridiplantae; phylum Streptophyta; class Magnoliopsida; order Asterales; family Asteraceae; genus Artemisia; species Artemisia tridentata. The sequence continues at coordinate 14,142,524 of CP139507.1, forward strand.
CAACTAAACACTTAAGCGAAACGCTTAGTAAGTACATGGCAATAACAAGCTAACAATGTATGATATAAAATCATAACATAACCATAACTAGTCTAACCACTAGTTAAGCTAGCGATATAGGGGCACTTACCTCACGCCGACATAATCGACCTTAACACAATCAACCCATAAGGTTGAACTTCACACAATCAACCCGTAAGGTTGAACTTCTTCCCATAGTTAGCCCAACGACTAACTAAACTAAATCTAGTGATGGATCCATACTAGCTAACGCACCCTATACCCTATACTTCACCATTATCATGTAAACAAACATGATAAAGCTAACACAATAAACATTATCATACCAAAATATGATAAAGCTAAACAAGACATGTTATAACCAATGTACTTACCTTGATTCTCAAGCACAATCACCACACTAACAAGAGCTTCCCCACTTCTTACTTGCTTCCTATATCATAACCATCTCAAATTAAAGACTAATTAACTAATTAATCATGAGTTATCAACACTTGATCATTATGATCAATTATCACCACATGAACCCTAATTTCATAGAATTGGGGAAAGAACACTTACTTGTAGAAAAGATATCAACTTAGGGTTCTCAAGGCTTGATTAATCCCTTAACAATGGTAAACTTGAGCTTGATTACCAACTTTGGTCTTCCCTCCTCTTTTCTTCTAAATGTCGACACACACTAGCACACTCTTAAATTTTCTGGACTTTTCTCTACTCTTCCATGATTTAGATATTTAATTAATGAACTTTGCCCAAATGGCAATCTTAGCCCTTCTAGTATCATTCTTTCTAACTTAACACTCACATTTATTTAGCTAACATATATCACAAAACTAAATATATACAATACATAATATTTACATAACTAGTACCTTATCGGGATACGAGTGTAACAATTCTCCCCTCCTTAAAATAAGATTTCGTCCTCGAAATCTACGCTTGAAATAAATGAGGATACTCATTCCTCATCTTCTCCTCTAGCTCCCATCTAATGCTTGTACCTTTACGATGTCTCCATTGCACTTTCACTAACGGAATTTCTTTGTTTCGAAGTTGCCTCACTTGCCTTCCTAGGATTGCTTCCGGTTCATCCTTTGTAAAATCAATTCTGGATCAATTTCTATATCATCTAACGTGACTACACTAGTCTTATCCACTAAATATTTCCTTAAATTTAACACATGGAAAGTATTATTAATACATCTCATTTCTTCGGGCAATTCCAATTTCTTTCCAACATACGGAGGTTCTACACTTTCTACCGTAGAGTATCTCATAGGAGGCATGCCTATACTAGCATAATAACTATTATTGCAGGCGAATTCCACTAGAAGCAAGTGATCATCCCAGTTACTTCCAAAGTCAATCATACTAACCCGTAGCATATCTTCTAGAGTTTAAATTGTCCTTTCGCTTTGTTCATCGGTTTGAGGATGAAGAGCTGTGCTCATGCGTAACTTAATACCAAGTTCATCTTAAAAACTTTGCCAAAAGTTCGAAGTGAAACGCCCGACTTGATCTAAAACTATCGAAATAGGTACTTCATGACGCGCGACTATCTCGCCAACATAAATCTTTGCTAACTTATGAACAGGCACATTCTTTCTAATCGGAATAAAATGAGCATTCTTAGTTAAACGATCGACCACTATCCAGATTGTATCATTCTCCTTCTTTGTCTTTGGCAATTTCGTAATGTAGTCCATGGTAATCTTCTCCCACTTCCAAACTCGTATGTCTAAAGGCTGCACTTTTTCATACGGCTTTTGATGTTCGGCTTTCACCTTCAAACAAATTAAGCATCTTTCTACGTACTTCACGCAATCTCTTTTCATACCCGGCCACCAATAATTTCTTTTCAATTCAAGATACATTTTCGTAGCTTCCGTATAAATAGAATACTTCGACTTATGAGCTTCTTCCATGAGTAATTCTTTAATGTTGCTTCGAAAAGGAATATAAACTCTCCCATACCGTGTCTTAATTCTTCGGCTGACTTCTTTAAGATGAGAAATGTGAGAAATGATACGTTCTTTGTCTCGGTTCTCTTCTTTTAACGCTTCCTCCCGAGCTAACTTAATTTTGTCGAAAAGATCAGATGTGATAATCATTCTCAAGAGTGAATCCGTATAACGTCACTTCGGCCCTGACAACTTAGTGCATCCGCTACAACGTTTGCCTTACCCGGATGGTAGCGAATTTCGCGATCATAATCTTTTAGTAAGTCTAACCTCCTACGTTGTCTCATATTCGGATCTTTCTTATCAAGGAAATACTGAAGACTTCTATGGTCGGTGTAAATTATGAACTTCACACCGTATAGATAATGCCTCCAAATCTTCAAAGCAAAGACTACGGCCACAAATTCAAGATCATGAGTCGGATATTTCTCTTCATACTTCTTTAGTTGTCTTGAAGCGTAAGCGATCACTTTACCCCTTTGCATAAGAACACATCCAATACCGGAATAAGATGCATCACTATAGACCACCATGCCTTCGTTTCCTTCCGGTAACACTAAGATCGGTGCTTCACACAACCTCTTTCGTAAAATACGGAAGGCTTCTTCTTGCTTCTCGGCCCACACAAAAGAAACATTCTTCTTGGTGAGTTTGGTTAACGAAGATGAAATTTTAGAGAAGTCTTGAATAAACCGTCGATAATAACCCGTGAGTCCTAGAAAACTTCGAATTTCACCAACGTTCTTCGGCGCTTGCCAATTCATCACGGCTTCGACTTTTGACGGATCAACTTTAATACCATCGGGATTAATAACATGACCAAGGAACTGAACTTCTTGAAACCAAAATTCACATTTCGAGAATTTAGCGTACAATCTTTCTTTTCTCAACGTTTCAAGAATTTCTCGAAGGTGTAGCTCATGTTCTTCCTTACTCTTAGAATAGATAAGAATATCATCGATGAACACCATAACGAATTTATCCAACATTGGTCTACATACACGGTTCATGAGATCCATGAAAACCGCAGGCGCGTTCGTGAGACCAAAAGGCATAACCGCAAACTCGTAATGTCCATATCGGGTCCTAAAGGCTGTCTTAGGAATATCCTCCTCTCGAACCTTCAGTTGATGATAACCCGAACGGAGATCAATCTTTGAAAACCACTTCGCACCTTGAAGCTGATCAAATAGATCATCTATTCTTGGCAATGGGTATACATTTTTCACCGTGACTTTGTTCAATTCACGGTAATCAATGCACATCCGCATACTACCGTCTTTCTTTTTAACGAACAAAATCGGAGCTCCCCATGGTGAGCTACTTGGGCGAATGAAACCCTTGTCAAGTAACTCTTGGAGTTGACTCATTAACTCGTTCATCTCAGAAGGAGCAAAACGATAAGGAATTTTAGCGATAGGCGTAGCACCTGGAACAAGATCAATACGGAACTCTACTTGTCTATCGGGTGGAAAACCCGGCAGATCTTCCGGGAATACATCACGGAATTCATTTACAATCGGAACATCGTCGATACTTTTCTAGCATTATGAGAAATAGATCAATCTTAAAAACGCTCTCATCGATCTCTATCTCTACATTACGATACACGCTAGACACTATAACAACTTTACTATCGACAATTTCAACTTCTACGGGAGTCGAAAATTCATCTAGGGAAGTGGACAATTCCTTACTAAAACTATAAAATACTAAGGACACACTTATGCCTTAACATACAAAACACAAGCGGGTTTGGAATTAACGAGGATTATACCTGAGACAACATCGGAATCTAACTTTGCTTCTTTGGCACTCATCGGGTAAACACAAGCTTGAGGTTTTGGAACATCAACCTTTTCTCCCTCGATCCAGTTAAACGGCTTCGCTTGTTTAGGATTAGCTTTGGGACATTCACTCATCTTATGTCCTTCTTCATTGCACCCATAACATATCACCAAAAGCTTAGAGCAATTCTTCCTAATATGACTAGGATCCCCGCATTTATAACATCCCTTCATTCCGGATTTACATTCTCCCACATGGTTCTTTCCGCACCTGCTACACGGAGGGGGAAACTTTCCCGTGTTGTCCTTCTTTGTGGCATCAAATTTGCCCCGCTTACCAAGTGTTGTCGGTTGTTCTAGCTTTCTTTTCATCTCCTTCTTTTCCTTATCTTTCATCCTATCCAAATCCGCTTCCTGACTACGCGCTCTGCTTAGAAGATCATCCATGGTGGTACCCTTGAAAGGCGATACTATATTACGAATTTCATCTTTGAGCATCCTTTGAAAATTGTCAACCTTAAGCTTTTCATTGTCAAGATACTCCGGGCAATATTGCACCATATCACAAAACTTTCCCCACAACTCATTCACCGATTCATCAATTTGCACAAGGTTATGAAAAACTTCTCTTATTTTATCAATTTCCTCCACAGAAGCATACTCTTTCATGAACATCTCCTTGAATTGATCCCACATGCGCGACTCTCTCCAAGCACTACTCTTCTCATTTGCCTTGCCCTCCCACCATATTTTAGCTCGCTCACGAAGGTAATTAGTAGCAAAGTTCACCTTATCCTCTCCTACACAACGACTCGCACGAAAAGCCCCTTCTATATCGGTAATCCATCTAGAGCTCTCTAACGGATCAAGAGATCCCGCGAATGTAGATGGAACACAAGCAGTGAAGTCACGATAAGTAGATTTCTCCTTTCCTACTCCGGGTCTAGCATTTGAATCACTCACTAACTCCCCACTATTCTTGAGTTTCTCATTCTCCTCCTGAAGTGTCTTTCGCAAGTTCTCAGTGGTTTTGCTAACATAAAAGGGCATAGCCTTCTCGATGGCCCTTTCCACTTTATCCGCTACCAAAGTATCCAATTCTTTCAACTCAACTCTCATAACACTTCTAGGATTAAGGTTTTCCGGCATTGACATTGACGTGTTACTATTATAGTGTCCATCATTATGTTCATCACCATCATGGGGGAAGGAGGTCGCTCTCAACACCTCCTTATTCTGAATCGTCGCCATCTTTTCTAATATACTGAAATTTAGCAATTCACATTATTAAGCAAAGTCATATACATAGTCAATACATGAATAACATATCCATTCTCATACTAACCACCCTAGAGTTTATCATCCATGTATAGCCTAAATGATTTCAATCTCACATATGTATCATATTTTTATCACTACGGTGGCCAGGCGTAGTCATAAAAATACTTAACATATGTGTTCTCGAAATCACCCAAACAATACACAAATAACAAACACCGATACTAGCCGCATCTACACAAGGCCTAAGTCTAGGAAATCCTAAGGGGAAATCCTAAATCTCTTAGACCGAAGCTCTGATACCAAGTTGTAACGCCCCGTGACCAAAAACGACCAAAAACGTGAAAATTTCGCGCAAAAACACGCCCAGAAACTGACAGCCGGTTACTCTTTTACGAGCTGACAAAAATCAGTACACATTCAGCCATTGAGGCTATTTTTAGATGAAAGTAGACTCAAATAGCTTCAAAACGATAGGTCATACGACCCATTTCGACTTACGGATTAAAAGATATGATTTTTCGAAAACTGCCCTGATAAACGTGACGCCGTCAGAAAAATGGTGACGCCGTCAGACCTTGACGGGCCAGAAAGTTTTTGGACAATTAAAAGGGGACGCCGTCAAGAAGGCCATCATGAACAAAACTGTTAAGCCTTGATAGGCCAGAGAATTTTTGGTGTTTAAAGGGTGACGGCGTCAAGGTGGTCATCAAGAACAAAACTGCAGTTTTTGACAGCAAAACACCCAATATTTTGACACCAAATCACCCATAACATTTAACCACAACATGATCATTTAAACACATACATAACTTGACATTCCTAATATCTTACAAAGTTGTTACTAGAAGATTTTGACCCGTAGCCTTCCAAAATGGGTGAGAACCCGTTTATACCAAACACCCCCTTAAATACCATTTCAACTACACACTTTTTACCCATAACCCTTATTCACTACATAACCCTTTAAACTCATTCATGACTTGACATTTCTAATATATTGCAAAGTTGTTAGTACAAAGTCTTGACCCGTAACTTCCCAAAATGGGTGAGTTTGGCTAAATGCCAAACACCCTTCTAATTACTACCATATTCACATAACAAAGGACTTCTTGACATTTACATAAACTTGTCCAACGACCCAACTTAAACAATGATCATGAACGACGACAAGACCGCTAAATGACAAAATGACCATATGAAAGGAAATATACCCAAAACACGAAAAGACACGTCGGGGGCTTCCAACTTCAATATGCTTGGTCCAAAAGAACGGTCTTCTACTACAACTTCTTCTAGTATGAACTTCTACTACATAATCACTTAAATCTTTTCTTTACCTTTGCTAGATCCTTCGGTACCTATAAAGAAAAACATCACAACTAAACACTTAAGCGAAACGCTTAGTAAGTACATGGCAATAACAAGCTAACAATGTATGATATAAAATCATAACATAACCATAACTAGTCTAACCACTAGTTAAGCTAGCGATATAGGGGCACTTACCTCACGCCGACATAATCGACCTTAACACAATCAACCCATAAGGTTGAACTTCACACAATCAACCCGTAAGGTTGAACTTCTTCCCATAGTTAGCCCAACGACTAACTAAACTAAATCTAGTGATGGATCCATACTAGCTAACGCACCCTATACCCTATACTTCACCATTATCATGTAAACAAACATGATAAAGCTAACACAATAAACATTATCATACCAAAATATGATAAAGCTAAACAAGACATGTTATAACCAATGTACTTACCTTGATTCTCAAGCACAATCACCACACTAACAAGAGCTTCCCCACTTCTTACTTGCTTCCTATATCATAACCATCTCAAATTAAAGACTAATTAACTAATTAATCATGAGTTATCAACACTTGATCATTATGATCAATTATCACCACATGAACCCTAATTTCATAGAATTGGGGAAAGAACACTTACTTGTAGAAAAGATATCAACTTAGGGTTCTCAAGGCTTGATTAATCCCTTAACAATGGTAAACTTGAGCTTGATTACCAACTTTGGTCTTCCCTCCTCTTTTCTTCTAAATGTCGACACACACTAGCACACTCTTAAATTTTCTGGACTTTTCTCTACTCTTCCATGATTTAGATATTTAATTAATGAACTTTGCCCAAATGGCAATCTTAGCCCTTCTAGTATCATTCTTTCTAACTTAACACTCACATTTATTTAGCTAACATATATCACAAAACTAAATATATACAATACATAATATTTACATAACTAGTACCTTATCGGGATACGATTGTAACATGGTGGTCCAGCACCATCAGGTAGTTGTTACACCCCGTAATCAGTTTAAGGGTGCGTTTAGTTGGTGGATGTAGGCCTAAGGCTGCACACACTGGCTCGTAAAATATCGTTCGATCACATTTGGTGACCGATATTTTATTCGGTTGCTCCCATTGTGTTCATTCGGTTTGACATCGGTCGAGTTCCATGAAAGTATATTATCGGTCTAAATTGTGACCGAGTTTGTCATTCCTATCTTCCCTTTTTTTTTTTTTTTTTTTTTTTTTTTTTTTTTTTTTACATAAAATAAAATACAAACAATACAAAATATTACCCACACTCTGCTTCAAATTCAAATTAAAGGCTACAGTACAAACGGGAGGATTCAAAATTCAAATTCAAAAATTTCCCTATATATGCCCACAATCTTTTGTTTCTCATACACACAATTCACACACATATATCTTTCCCAACAATTCCCCAGTCAACAACAATGTCTCGCAATGACTCCTCCCAACAATTCAAAAGTCCAGAACAAGTGCCAGAAGATATCTTTCCACCAGAAGATGAAGTTTATCACACTCCACCGGAAGATATCTTTCCAGTTTTCCGACCGGAAAATGAACCGGTAAACACTCCACCGGTTGTCAAACAACAACCCAATCCATTTGGACTCACGGAGGATGAACTCCGACTTCTAGAGCAAGATGAAGAAGTCGGGAGAAAAACAGAACAACGAGAACTACAAGAGGAAGTTGCTCGTATGGAGCAGGAAGCCAGGGATGCAGAGCATCTTAGGAAGAACTGGTTTGACATCATGGAAGGAAAGTATTATGCTGGCGAGTTTAGGTCCTCTTCGAATGAGGAGGGTTATGTTTCAGATGATTCTTTTTCTTAATTTGTAGTTTTATTTTCATTACCGTATCGTATTTTGTTAATCTTTAATTTATGTAACGTTTTTATTTTTAATGAATTTTAAGTTTTTTGTTTAAAATGTTTGAATTAAAAAAAAAAAAAAAAAAAAAAAAAAAAAAAAAGTCGGTCACCACTGTGACACATTGGTCATGTCTGGTCACCGGAGAGAGAAAGATGACGTGGCAGCTGGTGACCCAGGTCACCACTGTGACTAGCCTAAGACCACTTCCAACGCTTAACGTATAGCTGCTTTAAGGCCTCAAATTCTTGCGTTAAGGTGCGTTAGTTGTTGGGGTTGGTCTGAGTTAACGCAGCGTTAAGGATCAAGTTAAACCCTTAACGCTGCGTTAAGGGTTTGTTTTGTAAAGTAAAAAAAAAAAAAAAAAAACATGCCCCTTCAAACGGTCACTTTCTACCCTGTATTTTCAAAAAAAAAAAAAAAAAAATTACATAATCTGCCCTTGTGTTTATAATCCGTTTGAATAACGGCTAGTAAAAAAAAAAAAAAAAAAAAAAAAAAAAATCCAAAACCATTTTCACTTTCTTATAGATACCCATTTAACACCACATTTTTTTTTCACACTTCCACAAATCAATATGCTTCATCATAGACTTTCATCTTCAACCTTCTACCAAAAAAATAATAATAATAATAAAAAAAAAAAAATTAATAAAAAATAATCATTGACAGTGGATCCGAATCAAAGTCGCGAACAAGTTAGCAACTTTTCAGATGACGAAGAAGACATTCAGTTTAAGATAGCCGTGTACGAACAAGTTGTGCAGATGGAACAACAAAAAGCAGCTCCACCTCCGATATCACGTGGGCATGTCTTTTGTGAACGTGAGACTGCTGATGAACGTTTGCGTGCCGACTATTTCAATCCAAATTGTAAGTATCCGGCACGGTATTTTCGAAGAAGATTTCGTATGAGCCAGAAACTATTTCTACAAATAGTCGAAGGTATTCAATCTTATACCTCCAATTATCTTCCTGATCATTTTAAGTTTTTTGCTCAATCAAAAGATTGTACGGGTCGAAGTAGTATAAGTGTTCTTTTGAAGTGTACATCTGTCATACGCCAATTGGCGTACGGCACGTCACCCGATGTGTTTGATGAGTATTTGCAAATGGGTGCGAGTACTTCATCTGAGTGTCTTGATAATTTTAACAAGTGCGTTATTGATTTGTTTATGCCGGAGTATTTAAGAAAACCAACCTGGACCGACATTCAAAGTATTTATGAAAGACATGAGTCGCACAATGGTTTTTCGGGAATGCTTGGTAGCATTGATTGCATGCATTGGGAGTGAAAAAATTGCCCGGTTGCTTGGCAAGGGCAATTTGGTAGGGGTGATAAAAAAATACCCAACTATAATGCTTGAAGCAGTTGCTTCACAAGATTTATGGATTTGACATGCTTTTTTTTGAGATGGCGGGGGCGAATAACGATATTAATGTTTTGGATAACTCACCGTTATTCGACGACATTCTTGATGACGTCGCCCCTGCAGCACCTTATATGGTAAATGGAAGGAGGTATGAAAAGGGCTGTTACTTAGCTGACGGAATTTACCCACAGTGGGCTACGTTTGTCAAATCCTTCTCGGCAACAACTGACGCGAAACATGGTTACTTTAAAAGGAAACAAGAAAGTGCACGAAAGGATGTCGAACGTGCTTTTGGTGTGCTTCAAGGACGTTGGGGTATACTACGACAACCGGCACGTCAAATGGAACTTGTGAAGATACGTAGAATCATGTATTGTTGCATAATATGATTTTGAAAGATCAAAAGTTTGCACTACGTGATTTTAACGATATGTGGGTGGATCCGTCACCACGTTTGAGGCAAGACAGGTGGGTCGACAGATGCGATGGCCAACGTCGAAGGGCAAAAGAAATACGCGACAGAGAAACGCATACTCAACTCCAACGAGACCTTATTGAGCATGTTTGGCAGAAGCACCTTCAACATCAAGAAGAAGCATATTCAGAAGACGATGAATAAGTATTTATTTCGTTATCATTTTAAGTTTTTTAAATTTCGTTGTAATTTTTTTTTATTAAGTATGTAATGTTATGTTTTTTAATGAATGTTATGTTTTTAATAAATGAAGTATTATTATAAGTTTAGGGGTTGAATTTGAAAATATTTGATATAAAGGTGAGTTAAGGTGTGTTAAAGCTTAGGGTGCGTTTGGTTTGTAAGCGGGAATCACAATCACTATGCATTTGATAAATAGATGGTATGAGATTGATAGAAAAGTATGATTAATATTGTTTGGTATGTTTTGTGGGACACGGGAATCACAATCACTATGCATTTTTCGAAATTATTTTTTAGGAAAAATTATTTTTTGAAATTATTTTTAAGAAAAATATTATTATCTAGAAAATTATTTTTTTCTAGAAATTTTTTTTAGAAAAATATTATTTTTTAGAAAATTATTTTTCAGAAAAAATTATTTTTCGAAATTATTTTTTAGAAAAAATTATTTTTCGAAATTATTTTTTAGAAAATTATATTTTTCTAGAAATTTTTTTTTAGAAAAATAGTATTTTTTAGAAAATTATTTTTTAGAAATTATTAGAAAATATTATTTTTTCGAAATTTTTAGAAAATTATTTTTCGAAATTATTTTTTAGAAAAATTATTTTTTGAAATTATTTTTTAGAAAAAATTATTTTTCGAAATTATTTTTTAGAAAAATATTATTTTTTAGAAAATTATTTTTTTCTAGAAATTTTTTTTCAAAAAAGTTTTTTATAAAAATTATTTTCGAAAAAAAAAATTTAGAAATTATTTTCAAAATTTTTTTTTTTTTTGAAATTTTTTCAAAAAGGTGTCAAGTTTATGTGATGTAATGACTATATGATGACAATTAAAATGATGGGGCCCACTGGAATGTCTAGTGAAAGGTACCTCCTACTAGTGGAATGGATCTATGGGTATGCTATGATAGTTTGATTACCAAATCTTGAACCAAACATTTGCAATAACTATGAAAGTCATTGTTTGATTCCCATTAATGCATACCAAACACACCCTTAGTTATTGTTGGGTGTGTTAAACCTGAGTTAAGGGTGAGTGTGTTAAAGCTGACGTGACAGTGTGTTAAAGTTTAAAGTTGAGTTATTGTTGAAAGTTGTCTAAGGGTTTGGCGTGATGGTAAAAATAATTTGTTTGGTATGTATTCCATATTTGGGATTTAATGCCAAATATCCTGTGTACACAATCCTCACTCATTTGATGTGGATTTAATGAATACTACCAGCTTTTGAATATTTTATTTGCTTTTATTTAAAACATGGGGACCTAATTTAGTCTCTACCTTTTTATTTATTTTTTATTTGCAGTATATATTATTATATGTTTTATCACTCAAAATCAAAACCTAAATCCTAAACAAAATTCAAATTCAAATCATAATCAAAAACCCATCTACAAACCAAACGGCGCTAAGTATTTGTTTGAAGAATAATTATAATTGGTTGATCAATAAGTTTTAAGTGAAAAGTCAAACTAAAAATCAAATGTTAAGTAAAATGAATATAGAATTTGTTTATGTGGCTAAAACTTTGATAATAGAACTTGAGTGACCATTTTTATCATATTTATAAAACTTATACTTGGTTTTTTTAGTGACTTGATGAAATAATTTCAATTCTTTATAAAAGTAACCATTGAAGTTGCTCTTAGGCCGGACATAGTAAGGGAAGGAATTTACCTCCAGTCTACCCGTCACGTTAGCTTTCTCTTTTCGGCGAACTACAGGCGATTGGTTGCCACAGTAAAGTTGATCATCATTTTTTTTATAGGTAAGTTTTTAAAATATAAAAGATTTTCTTTTTTAAGCTTCCAAACATTACCCAACGGCAACATTCAAATTATTTATTTATTTTTTGCCCAGACTAACGGTAACAATTTGACAAAACAAAGGGACGATTGTCGATCGGGCCTGCTACCGAAACTAAAAAAAAGGCGATCGATCGACTAGCGATCGACACCCACTGAAGGGGCGATCGATCGCCTAGTCGATCGATCAGTTGATCGTCCCTATTACTGCGTCTAGCCTTATAGCTTTGACTCTTTCTCATATAAACCATTGTGTATTTTCTGTATCCTTTGTTTTATTATTTGGAAAAAAGATTTTCACGTAGGCAACTTATTATTCCACTTTCGGATGAAAAAGGACATGTTTCCTTCATTATATTTATTACTTACTTTATGCTTGTTCGAAGTTTTACCTGTACAAATATTCTCTGAGAAATTTTTCCCCAAAAATCGTATCAGTTTTTGAAAATAATTCCAAAGATTTAAAATTGCAAATGGTTTTGTCACAATGTATTTGCTTCTTTCTCTCTAGGGGTTTTTTGGGAATCCACTTTTGGTCTCGTAAAGTTAAGTCACTTTCTTTCGTTTTCTCCTTTTTCTTCTTTTTGACCAACACAAAAAAGTAATACAATAAGTTGCAAATTGTACATGTCAAATTTGATCGATTTGCCAACCATTTTTTACATATTTCTTACCCAACAACTGAAATAAGTAAAAACTTTGATAAAATGGTCAAATAGGTAAAACATGACGAGATTATGTAATGTGTATAGAAGTTAAGAAGTAATGTAGTGTTCTTGTGAGTAAACATGTCGAAAGTTGAGATTTCTTTAACCCAACAAGTGAAATCATATACTTTAAGCGTGTGTGTTATAGGAAGGCAAAAAGGTTGATTCTGAGCACAAGTTGGTCGTCTAAAAGACCGACTTGTTTTGTGTTTGTGTGATGTTGGTTTTTGTGAATTATATTTGTGTTTAAATGGGTAAGTTTTGGTGGTGAATTTAATAGTTTTATTACAACTGTTTGATGATGATGTTGGTGTTGGTGGTAGAATAAAAAATTGATGTGATGATGATGTTGCTGGTGAATTTAACGTGTTTCCACTTACTAATTATTACTGTATACAACCATGTTACCGAACGCTTTATCAAAACAAACAGTTACTATTTCATGTTACTGTTTACTGCTGGTGCTTCTTGTTACCGTTATCTTCGCCAAAACACAACCTAAATGTAACTATTAAGATATCATTTGCAAATTTCAAATACATATATAATGATTTGAAAGTTTCGGATTTTAGATATTGTGAATCATTTCGATTGTACAATTCTAAATACTAGTAAATAAAAGTAAATAGGCATAAAAATGTGGTGGTGGGATGTCACATGAGCCATGCTTGTAAATAGGCATACGGACTGTAGACATGCATGCGACCCCTATAAACACGCACGTGCCTGCCTGTTTTCAGTTGACTTTCAAACCTTGTAGCTATAGATTACAACGAGTATGTAAACCCGCGCGTTGCGGCGGGCTTTTTATTATAAGTTGTAGGAGTACAAAAAAAAAAAAAAAAAAGACATTTAAAAAAAAAAAAAAAAAAAACCAACAACAACAACAACAAACAATTTAAGAATAAATATTAGCAAGTAAATGACTAAACTAACATCTATAATTATTGCATGTAAATGATTTAATCCCCAGACCAATAATGGAGCAATAACATGTACATTAACCATACTTCTTTCTAAATAAAAAATGTTCATGTGTTGGTGCAATGAGTAGTTATACATCATGCAATGAAGATGATACAATAGTAAGTTTGAGAAAGAGAGGCACCTGGCCATGAATTAAAGCTGCAACAGTCATGTACCAATCAGTGTAAGTGGTCATGAAAAGGCCAAGAAAAGACCAAATTCTGTAGTTGTGGAAGGAAGGAATAAAGACAGTGGTAGCACAACATGCTCCAAATATGTATGTCCATGTCCTCTTGTCCAAATGATCATTTATGTAGTATATGTTGCTGCCATTTTGTAAAAACAACACTCAATATTAACTTAGACATTCAAGATTTACACCACCAAAGGTATTGGTTTTACAACCATATTGTCCAAACCATCTTTTAGTATACGGAACAATTAATCAAATACAATGACTAAAGAAAAAGTTTATAAACCTCTATACCATATTAAATCAGAAAGAAATAAAATCATATTTGATCCACTTTTAGCTATAAAAGAATAACACACAATTCATGTTGATTCTTTAGAATACAAACACGTGCAGCAGAACAGTTACATATAGACTAACATTTGTAGTTCACAAAATGCCATTTACCTCGATTACGGATATGCTGGCCCATTACATAAGTCGACCACATCAGAAGTTTGCCAATTGGTATTTGTGTACATCTGACTTTTGCTTTCTGTCCATTTTGCTTGAATATAACCACTTGTGATCTACCATTATATAATCAATGCACCCATTAATAGAAAAGTTAATGATCACAGCAATAACATATCAAGAACTTAAAAATCTTATTGAACCATCAGAGACCTTTGAGCAATTATAGGATCATGCGTGCACAAAATAAAACATCAACCAATTCAGGTCCATTTTGTCTTGTTAAACACGTTAATCAAACCAAAATTCATCCATATAATAAACCGCCAACATTTTAAATCAATTCTAATCAAACTGTGCCAAAAAAATCAAGACTTTATTAAATTTAACATAAAAGACCTCAAGTATTTAGCAAAGACAGTCTTGTAAATGCTTGTGAAATATTGCGTCACTCAATTATTAAAGCAAGAAGTAATTAACATATGTGTCTTGCATCATTAGTTCTTTAATGCCCTTAAAATAAAGACTAATAACTACATACCTGTACATTTAGCTTAGCGTTCACCAAATAGATTCATTCCATGATGTGAAGCACCAACGCGCACCCATCTGATAACTGCAAAAAAACGTAGGGAAGGTAAACAACCAATACGTAAAGGTGAATTGTGGGTATATCAGATCACATTAACCTCTTTATTACCTAAAATTGTATATACCTGCTAGTAATGTTGATTCAGAAATTACATCGGCAGGGTCATATGGAAGTATTGCGTTGGACGCTGCTCCTTGAGCTGTAATGTCGTCAATTCTGGCAGCAGTTACTGGTTCAAGCTCGTCTTCTTCACTATTTCACATCATGGTCAAATTAGTAACTTTGGTGCATAAATGGTTATTAATGACAATGTCAACAACATGCGGTTTTGGTTCAGTTTACATGAGATATTTCTTAAGTGGCCACATACCTTTCAGGCAGTTCTCTTGGCAATGTTGTGGAGGATGGCAATGATGTTGTAGGTTGCTTGTTCAGCAGCAAGTGCAGTTCCTGAGACCATATAAGCAAATATAATGATACGGTTATACAATATAATAGAATGATACTGTCATGAAGCATTAAAAAGCATGTGCAAACACCCATATGTGTTGTGAGTGAAATTTTCGGCCTGAAATTGAAGTACAAAACAATGATGTTCAATATGATTATATTAATGAAAATAGGTTATTGTGTTTTCGGCCTTTGGATTTCTTATTATACCCGCTAATCGAAAACTGATAAAGTCTCGGAAAACAACTTCAATAGCAGTTCCAAATACCCAATGCAATACACCCAAATACTAATCAAAATTGTAAATGTGGTATGGTGCAGGGTAAGATAGGGCACCCCTTAATTGCCACTTGGCTGATTCAGTACCCCTTAATTGTCACCTGGCTGATCAGAACGTACTTTCTATTTATCTAGGGAATTGGACTATGAATTGAGAATTTGTGTTGTCTAAGCTAATTTTTGGACTTATGAGCTTAATTTCATCTAGGCGTTTATTTCATACTGGCTGATAATTACAAACCAAACTATTTTGACAATCTAAAAAATATTGCTATACCTGACCTGAAAAGTTATTGCTACCTTTTGGTTTGCTGAATATGACTTTGTTGCAAAGGTGGTGGTTTTTTCCGTCCTTCGTGACCCTATGACCTGGTGGACCTGTCTGTTGTGATTAACAGGTAGCTTCAATCAAAAATTTGTAAAAACAAAATTTATTAAGAGTTGGGTATAACTATCATACCTCCCAACTCCTAAAGCAATGTCCTATAAGGCGACTCCCTTGTACATCCACAACCGTAGCAGCCAACTTTTCTTTCATCTCCTAGCTTTTCCTGAAAAATAGCACAAAAATTAGTGAGCCAATACTTTGAATAAGCAAGCTAAGCATTCAAAACAATTAAACAGCATATTTGAATTGCTATGAAACACATATCTTTTCAAAACTTCAAATATCTCCCTTTCCTCGATCTTCATAATCCACTGCAACAAACACAGCTTACAACTTCACCTTAAGATAACATCAACTAATTGATGGTGTGCCTCAAATAACCGTGGTTGATGTTGAGCATCTCGCAAAGTACGGAGACGTTGAAGACGTAACATCGGCTGCATATTAGAGGGCGTACTCGGTCCCATTTGCCCCAACACTGGTTTCATATACCCATGGTATCATCCATATTGAAGAGCTTTTTCATCTCGTTCTGAAAAAACATCAATATATCATCAGTTGCATTAAGATGCATTTTTTTTTTTTCTATATTATTGTATATCCTTATAAATAAATAAAAAATTAAGAGCTTACATTGTTCGGTGATAAGTGTTTTTTCAGCTTATTTTTTCAAATTAATACCCTTAAAATCTTCAACACAAACATAAAACCCACAAAACTACTGTCAACCCTATGGTGATCGTATTTACTAAGAAATTTTAAAAACAAAATGCACCAAAATATACATAATCAAAACAAAAAGATTTGCTTTTCATAATAATAAATCAAAAATTAAACCTTTCTTGACCCTGCCGGAATTCCTGCTACATCGTCGCCACCAAATCCGCCTCCTCTACTACCCATCAGCTCTAAGAAAGCCGCAACCAAAATTACTATATATACTAAAAGGTGGTATTGGGTGCTGCCTTTTCACCTTTGTAAGATGACTGTTACGCCTCAATAATTTGTGAAAATAATAGATTGATTTGATAATTACGGTTTTGTTTGTGGTGGATTCTGAATTTGGGTGTTTCTTGATTTGATAATTAAGATGAAAAAATTGGGGGCGGGTTTTGATAGGGGAAGGGATTTAGTGTGTGTTTTTGGCATGAAAAGTAGGTTCTGGAAGAACCACAAATGTTTATGAAGAAGGGTCAATCACAAAAGGCGGTTATTGCTAATGTACAATTGTTGAAGCATTGTTACTGTTTTACTGTTTGAAACACTGTTATGTACAACCATTTTATGCAGCACCCAATACCCATCTTTAGTATATAGGATAATGTTGACTTTCAGATAATACACACCAACCCCATATAAATCAACAATAACAGATAGTAGTACTATCTTGATTAAGTTTTGTATCTTTTCTTACATGAAATAATAAACACATAAACACAACTTATCTGAAAGAAGTAGTGAATGCAAAAAAAAAAAAAAAAAAAAAAAAAAAGAGTAAAACAATTGCTAAGGTATTGCTCATTTGAATACGTACGTATCATTACTTTGGGCAGATCGAGAAGGGTTTTCGGGATGCCCGTGAACAATTTAGATTTTGTTTGCGTACAATAATATCGATTTTTCTAAAATGCACATGCATGCAGGGGCGTAGCTACATAGGGGGGGCGGCGCCCGACCCCCTGAAATTTTTTTTGCGATGTAGAGGGTATATAGTTTTCGTGTAGAAAAATTTCGGTATATTCGGCTTCGACCCCCCATTTTAATTGTGAAATTTCGGTATATTAGATCCTGACCCCCCACTGAAGTTGGTCTAGCTTCGCCACTGCATGCATGTTATAAGTTTTCTTTTGATTTACAGAAATGCATATCATAATTTTTAGTTTTAGGTCATAACGTAAACAAAACTAAATTGTGAACTAAAAACTTGTCATGGCATCCTATTTGAAATTATTACTTCAAACATATGGGGTCCTCCTACTTGTTTTGTGTAAGCCTATAGTTTATTTGGTACATGCAAGTATACATGCAACTGCATGGGCAACGGGGTACTCTTTTCTTTCCACTGTTGCTGACCTACAGAAAGACTCAAATATACGGCTGATTATGACATATATCATCGAAATGGATGTATCAAACAAAAATCTAACAAAAACACAAATCTTAGAGCATGAGTAATGGGTAAACCAACTAAAATCTTTTCACTATTATAAAAAGCTATTTAAAAGAGTTTTTTGCATTGCATAAAAGGCTTTTTAACAAAGACTTTGTAAATTAAAAGTTTTTGCAAAAAACTCTAGTCATTAAGTAAGTTAAACATTAAATGCATTAAATTCAAAAAGTCTTTAAGACTTTTCCCATTGTAGATGCTCTTATAAAGTTGATGTTAACACCGACGAAATTAGTGCGTTATACTTTATTAGTGAGAAAAATGACTAGTCTTTATGACTCAATCGGTGCGGGTTAAAAGTGGTTTGGTTAAAGTTGTTAACAGTGACGAGATTAGAGGGGTGTTTATTTGCGGTGTCACTAGACATCGATAAAATTATGTTTAGTAGTGTTTGTTTTCGTAAAAACTCTTTTTTCTCTTTGCATCAGGTCTAAAAAAATTTGTCTTTATATCACAGCTGAAATTTTTTGTGCAACCGGTCCTTTTAAACTTTGGTCCTGTCACTTGTTGCAAATGAAAACGAATGTAATGTCTATGCGAAAACAATGATTGATATTGATAATGTTTCAAGAGAAAATATATCATGTCTAACTAAGGGCATCTACTATTAGAGCAAGGGGTACCCTTGCGTTGTTTACTTGCGCCAAACCAACAGCCCAAATGTTCCAACGGCTCACGGTACCAGATGTGGTGTCATTGGTGCTCGGCTGGTAGCCAACAGCCAGCGCCATTGATTTTTGTGTGTGTGTGTGTATGTTTGTGTGTTGTATTTGTGTATTCAGTGGGGACCCAACGACACTACTTTTGCTATGGCACCACATTTGTAAGAGGGAGATTTTTTTGGTGCCGTTGAAGTTCTCGTGCCCTAGGAATTTTCTGTGACGTGGCAGCACTTTTTGCCTATTGCACAACCTCTATAGCACGAGAGTACCCAGTGATCTTATGAATTTTTATAATGCTTTATAAATTTTGATATTTCTTGCCACATCAACAATATATTCCCCAGTAGTATAAACATTGTAAAGCTTTTAAACCGTTTCACATAACACATGCATTTAATGTTTTAAGATAACCTCATGAATTATTCGGCGAAAAGGTCGGAAACCATGATTACCACAAAAAAACAAAGGTTATGAAGAAATTTGAGGTTTAGAACATTTTCATGCCATGTAATCATGAAATGAAAATTCAATATGATTGAAATAAAATGTAAACATTTTCAAGTTTCTTAACCTATTCTTAAACCTCTTAGGCTAGTCACAGGTCACTGACTTTTTTTTTGCCACGTCAGCTTTCTCTCTCCGGTGACCAGACATGACCAATGTGCCACAGTGGTGACCGACTTTTTTTTTTTTTTTTTTTTTTTTTTTTTTTTTTTTTTTTTTTTAACAAACATTTAAAAAAAACTTAAGATTCATTAAAAATAAAAACATTACAATACTAAATTAAAAATACGATAGCGATTACAAACGTAAACTAGTAATCTAAATTGTAGTGTGCCTTGATGTTTGCCTTAAGCTGCAAAAGCTCATTTCGGTGTCGTTTGGTCAAAGTTGGGTCGATTTTTGAGTTGTAGAAGATCAAATCTTGCTCCCGTTTTGTGATGTCCATGATTTCGACTTGTTTTCGTTGGAGTTCCATTTTCTCTCTTTTTATCGCTAGCTCTTCTTGCTTCAACCTAACATACGACTCTTCAATATCCTTCTTTTTTCCCTCTTTTGACAGCTTGAATTTGAAGAAGGTCTTGGCTAGCGAAGTTGTCCACGACGATTGTGGATCACGAGAAGAGGATGATGATTTCTTCCTGGCTGCGTCACGACCTTGTGGTCGTGATTCTCTAGTATCGTCTTCATCTTCAGAATCATCCACGTCTTGGAAATTCAAGGGACCTTGTGTTGACCCCGAGGTAGTTGTAGAGCCCTTTGATTTCTTCCGACTATTCGATCGGAAAGCAGGCACCTCCGTCTTCCAAGCATCATGATGCCTCAAAATTTTCCAACATTCTTCCAAGTTGAAATCATGACCGTAAACCACACGGTATTCTCTCAAAGCTTTTTCCTTATCATCAGCATCATTCTCACCACTACCATGTTTATTCTTAATATTATCCATGATAGCACAAAAATTTCCAACCCTACTACGAATCCTATTATTCCATTTGGTGGTGATAGAGTCGTACGTTCTTTGTGAACCGGTTTCATTTTGAAAATACGCTATCACCTCCTCCCAAAAGCGGTGCCTGTTAATAGCGTTTCCTCGCTTGGAATTTTCCGACACATAAACCCAAGCTCTACAAAGCGCGATCTCTTCCGCCTTTGTCCATGGTTCCTTTTTTTTGGTCGGTTTGGCCTTCTTGCCTTTGTCCTTCGCCTTTGTAGCATGTCGCGAAGGCTTCTTTGATTTGATGGGTGATGTCTCTTCGACATCGGTTGTGGTAGTCGTGATGGATATTCAAAAGAGGGTGCACGAAATCGAATACCCCGATTTTGTGGTGGTGTTATGCCGGTTAGTTCGAAGTTGTTTTCCGGCGAGAAATTCAAATTCGGGGCATTTTGGGGTAGTCGGGATCGTCGGTCTTTTGATGTGGGAGTATTTTTCTTTGACATGATGAGAAGTTGTTTATGGATGAGAAGTTGAATATGGATGAAAAGTTGTTTGAATTGTGTGTTTAGAAGTGTGTTTGAGGTTGGTATTTATAAGGTTGAAAACGCTTTTTTTTTTTTCTTTTTTTTTTTTTAATGAAACAGTTATATGCTTTTGAAAGTCGGTCGATTTCTTGACCGACATTGTCTTTTGATCTTCGGTGACCGATATTTTGCCGACCCTCCACATTGCACTCGACCGATGTTTAAATCGGTCACTTGTGTCGACCGACCGATTTTTTCAGTCCCATTGTCACTAGCCTTATAGTGGATGCTTTAAAAAAAACTACGCTTGTTTTCTTTATTAAGAAATTGTAATATATAAATAGTCACATTAAATTTGTTAACAACAATCTTAAACAAATAAACATTGTTCTCAAATTAAGTAAGCGAAAACAGTCGACTAGAAGTAGTTTGTTATGTAAAATTCAACAATGACCAGTTAAAAAAATATTAAAACAACTAGCTTCATGACCCGGCCGATGGCCGGGTACGCTTCATTCAATTGTTTTTCGTGATTATTTTAATGATAATGAAATATTGATAATAGGAAGGTTATGTTTAACAAAAATAACTGGAATGACTTTATTAATTGATCATGTATAAGATGTAGAAATAAAATTAAAAGTATTATCAAAAGACGTTGTTAAAGTAAATGTTTGTTCATGGTACTGACTTTGTTAAAGTAAAATGTTGTAAACATAAAATTAAAACATGTAAATATAATATACGTCAATTTTGATTACGGATTACAAATTTGAAAATTATTTACATATGAAATTACATTTCAATTATGATTTTTTAACAAATTGAGAAAATTTAGGAGTATAATTGAAAAATATGATGGAATCATTTGAATTTTAATCAAATTGATACATATATTGAGTTTTATGAAATAATCCGTTTGAAAATAATTTGCATACAAAATTTGGATCATTATATACGATTCCATATATAGCACAAGATCATTAATTGGGTAAAAGTTTAAAAAAAAATCTTGATTAACTTTGTACATTCATACCTAAAATTAAAAATTGATAAAATGGTTATGATTTCCCTATTATTAGTGCATATATTCCTAATTTATAAATTCTAAACATTACATATAATATCTACAACCTCTCAAAACAAACACACACAAATACCACATAACTAAAAAACACTCTCAAAACATGTCGAGTACTACAAAAAAATCTGAATCCATTGAATCAAGTTCATCAAACTCAGAACCGCAAAATGATGCTGGTAAGAATATTAGTGTTGTAGACGGACCAGCAGAACCTCGTACATCTGATCATGATCATGGCGCAAATAAGGAAATCAGTAAGGAAGAACCTTCAGCAAAAACTAAAGGTAGTGTAAATGTAAAAATATATTACAAAGTATTTCGATTTCTATATTTCCATTATGTCATATAACTATATTACGATCAGCATTTTTTCTTTTTTTTGATGTATTGAAACAGATGAAGCATGGTTAAATTATAAAGGCATTTGGCACAAGATTAGTAAGAATGAAAACGGCAGTTGGAATAACATGATGACTAAGGTAAAGAAGGCTGATGAAATGATCAAAGCCCTTCGTGAAGCAGGACATGACATAACAGATGATGTTGTTGTTGACCACAACGTTAGCGACGATGAAGACTGAGCTTAGTTCTTATGTTTTATTATTCAATTTTAGTTTTTTAAATACTTCTCACTTTGAATATGTTGTTTTGGTTCTTTGGGAATTGGTTTTGTGTTTCATTCGTGTAATAAATTGGATTTTATGCAGTTTTTGCATGCCATTGTTAACTTTACATTAATTCACAAATTTAGCAAAGGGAAATGTTTATAAAAAGCATTGTAAATGGAATCACATAAGATTGTTATAATTAAACAAAAGAAGATTAAATTGAAATGTCTCTAAAATGATAAATTAAAATAAGACATAAAAAAAAAAAACTTAACAAAATAAAATATCCAACAAAAGATTAACAATTAAACTTGGGTGATTTTTCTGGATCAAATGTTAAATGAACATTTTCATATACTAAACCATCCAAATGTTCTTCGTCGGTGAGGTCTTCTTCTTCATCAACTTCGAGTTCTTCGTTGCTGAAGTGTTCTTCTTCCTCACCTTCCAAAGCTTTCAACCTTCTTTGGATTGCAGCATTCTTCTTTTTTATCCTTTTCATTTTCCTTTGCTTCAGGTTGCTCTTTATCCAGGCTCTCAGTTTTTTCTTTCTTGCTTTATCCTGCAGGTTCAAATACACCTGTGCAGGATGCAGCAAAGAGCTTGTTGCATCATCTTTTGCTTCCCCATTGACTACATCTAACAAACACGTATATATTTATAATATTAGCGCATAAAAAGAACAGTTATTTAACTGTAACAAAATAAATATATTGTTATTTTATATACCTGTGCAGGACCCAACAGATTCTTTATTAACGGAATCATTCAATGATTCGCTTCGTTGCTTCCTGTTACATGAAGTATTATTTTGAATGTATAAACTAACATTTGTGGAAAATAAAAAAAAAATGCATAATGAAAATGTTATACTTACTTGGGTGGGTTGGCTTCATCTATAGCATCCTCAGCAAATCGTTTTGGTATCTTCATTAGAGGAAACATGATTAACAGTTTGGTAATTATAGTTTGTTTGTGAATTTGGACGTGTTAAATAGTGAAAAATAACGAATTTTATAAGGCATTAGAAGTAAAATGAATCGACATTCTATTAAATAAGGAAGTGATAAGGTTAGTTTTCCAATTTAAATCATTAAATATGTACATATTAATCCTTGATGTGTTGAAAGTTGTTATGTTTTGATTGTAGGAAGGTAATCATTTCCTAAATAATGCTGTGATTTGTTGAAAAAAAATCGCCTAATTGTTTACTATGCGGATATTTTTTGAAAGTATTGAATGATTTTGATACTTCTCATCCATATTATGAGTATCTTTTTATCCATATTATGAGTATCATTTGTTTAAAAAAATATGTTGAAGTAAATATGTTTAAGTAATATGATGATGTAAATAAACATAATATAATAAATAAAATGATAAGTATTTTAAATAAAAATGAAAGTGACAAGTATAACTAAAACATTGTTACATGATGGACATTCACATACAATACAAAACTTCTTTGAATAAAAATGAAAGTGATAAGTTAAATACAAAAACTTTGTTAAATGATGGTTATTCATATACGATACAAAACTTCTTTGTACACGACGTTTTTTGTGGAGTTTGTGTATTCGCCGTCTTTGTCACAACGAATAACCTTCAAACCTTTTTTCGTCTTTACTCTCGAAACAGCAACATACAGTTGTCCGTGTGAGAATACCGCCTTTGGTAAAAATAGGCCGACTTGGGACAACGTTTGACCTTGACTTTTGTTAATCGTCATACCAAAACAAACTTGAACAGGAAACTGTCTCCTGTTCAATTTGAATGGCATCTTGTTGTCGGTAGGTGTAATGATCATTCTAGGTATAGCACATATACAACCAAGTTTTCCACCTGATATTATCTTGGCTTCAATGATATTCGTTCCCATCCATTGGATTTGCAACCTCGTACCATTGCATAGTCCGGCCTTTTGATCGATATTTCGCATGCACATGACAGGTGCACCAACTTTTAAAGTTAACCTGTGGTGTGGAAGTCCTGACATTTCGATGGTATTTAGAAATTCCGTTGTGTATATCTGTTCATCGAAAATTGTATCAGCATCAAGTACATTAACTGTGTCGGAACTTTCGTAAACTTTCTCTTGACCATCAATTAAAGATAGCATTCTATCGTTAATAATGTTGACCATTTCGTGGGTTGGGGCAAGAATAGCTCGTTCTTGAAAATAAACAGGATCCCATAAGTTGGCGCCCAAATCAGGATATGTTTGTTGAATAATGGAACCAACATGATCTTCCGAATTATCAATCAACATATCTTCTGGAAATTTGACAACTGCCTCACCATCATTATTACCACCAATATTACCATTGCCTATATCTAAAATCCAATCAGCAAACTCTTGAATTTCTTTTCTTTCTGATTCTGCAGAACCTAAACCCAACCTCATGTTGACCGTCAACTTCAGTACGGTGCATTCAGCCCACAAATATGAGGAGTTTATCGTGGCATGTACTACTTCTTGTCTGGTTGCACCAGGTATAACCGGTAGGATCTGACGGAAATCGCCACCAAACACAACGACTTTACCACCAAAAACCTTATGAGAAGGCGCTGAAATATCTTCTCTGCATATATCTCGCAAGGTTCTATCAAAGGCCTCGAAACAATATCTACTCATCATAGGTGCCTCGTCCCAAATAATAAGCTTTGCCTGCCTTATCAAATCAGCAAGATCGCTATCTGCTGGTATGCTGCACATTGAATCCTCGACGACATTAATAGGGATAGCAAACCTTGAATGGGCAGTCCTTCCGCCTTCCAACAAAAGTGCAGCAATTCCACTTGATGCCACATTTAATACTATTTCACCTTGAGAACGTAATGCAGCGGACATTGTTTTGTACAGGTATGTCTTGCCAGTACCTCCGTACCCGTATACAAAGAACATGCCGCCTTTGTTGTGTACAGCAGAATCCATTACTTGTGAATATATTCCTTTCTGCTCGGTTGTCAAGCTACCGTACAATTGCTGATGTTGTTCTCTTAATTCGTCAACGTTGTACGCCATCTCGTCGTATATCAATCGGTTATACGAATCCATTGTATGATCTTGATTAGGGTATGGCATGTTTTGAATATTCTTTAGACTTTTGTTGTTACACAAAAGCATGTGTTCAATATAAGTGAGGCATATGTTATACCTCTGAACATCTGAAAGCTCAAGACCTGTGTAAATTAATCATTACATGGATTATGTATTCGTTTGCGTATGCTGTCACTAAAGTGTAACAAAAAATTATAAGTGTATAAGTTTTATTTTTTTGTTCAAAGAATGATATGTAAAGATTGACAATTGATTCAGTTGTACATTTGTTGGAATGGTTTATAACGATGAAGTATTCCTATACGTCAAGACAGTTTGCAAATAATTTATGTTTTACTTTTTCGTATTTTGAGAAATTAAAAAATAAATGTGCAATCGCATAAATCTTATCGTACTTGAATGGAACATTTAGATGAAACAAACAAACATCCTATACTACATTGTTCAATATGATTTGTAAGTTACAATTGAAAAAAAAATACCTGGATCATTGCGTTTTTTTTCGCTCGACGCGTTCAACGTCTGCAGCCAAAACATGCCACGTTTTCTCCCATACAATCTCTGGTCGAGACATGCTGTCAGTCATTATGAGCATAACAAAAAATGACCGCAGATAATCTCCCATTCCCCATAAACTCGCTTCCAATATACCATCGACGTACTCCTTGTCATTCTCCAACAGCCCACGGGCAAAGCAAGCATCCTTATACGTAGGATAAACAACATCATCGTGGGTCTTAAGTTCAACCCACTCCTTAACACCTCTGATCTTGTTAAGCAAAATACGTAAGTAAAAAAGCTCTCCCCAAGAAGGTGGAACATGATGTATACGTCCAAGGCTTTCACCTCTTTGTCTGCGTTGCCATTTCAACTCTTGAGGTTTCCAAACATAATATTTAGGAAATTCTTCATAAAGAAGAGTTTGGGCAAACGTATCGGTCCGGTTTGTTTCCATCCACGCCAGGAACTTGTTCTCGTTTGCTGATGCCTTTTCAAGTTGGTAATCAATACTTTCAGCGGGATCAAACACCACAAACTGTTCGTTCTCCAAATGAAATGGTAGGCGCTCTACAGATGGAAACCTGTAATGAATGTCATACCCAAAAATACGCCAAGCTGCCTTACATGCAGATAAATAACGACAATCATAGAAGTCTTTAATCTCGTCAGCCTCTTCGTCCTCTAAACCAACTGTCACCCTATCTGGTCCTTTGTTTATGTACTTGAATAAATATTTTATAGAACCAATCTGATTGCAATATTCAACGTTTATGTGAGACTGGTATCGTCTAAGCAAACCTGGATTGTAAGGCACAACGTAACCGTTATGCAAATCGACTCCACTCTTCTTGATGGTTGTACCATCATTCCTCCTTTTATACTTTGCATAACCGTTCTCATCAATTGTTGTGGTTTCATTAAACTGATTAGGGAAACCCTTTGTGCATTTGAAATCAACGGTGCACGGACATGTTGGATGCTCGGCTCCACACGGACCATGAATCATGTGATCAGTCACAATCTGATACAATTCAGGGTCTTCATTCTTGTCAGGAATTTCGGCTGATATAAACTGATCAATCCGCCCAGGTGTGGTTAGCTTATCCTCAGCTTCAAGCTAAAGTAATATATGACAATGTGGGTGATGCGTGGTTTTGCAACCTTACAACAGGTTTTACCTCTCAAGGGATCTCGAGAGGCTTACAACCCCACCAGGCAGTGTACCTGACCGATGTAGTATAGTGTAGTGGTAAGTACGGGGGATTGATCGTTCTCCACAGGGAATAGTGTTCGTTAGGTATGAAAAACTACTCTAATAGGTCTAAGGGTGAGAGAAGATTCTTTTTATGTTTTTTTATAATTTTATGAAAGCAAGTAAAATCTCGGGTTTGAAAGAGTGGGCGGAATTAGTTGCTAGTCAACTAACCCAAGTTACTACAAATGCAAATAAAATAAAATAACAGAAAATGAAAAGGTTGGTGAAAACTTATGTGGAGGAAAATGTGTTTTATTACACATCTACCATTAAACAAACAAAAATCAAGTGTAATAGCATTCTCTAATCGTACTTTTACCCCCCCTTACACTTTAGATGAACATTGTCCCCAATGTTCAAATAACAAATGTAAAAGCATAAAGTAAAAGAATGAAATCAAATACTCCCCTGATTCGCTCGGTGGATAATGAAGTAACACGGTTAGATCTTCTTCCAAAGAGAATGTAAAAGCTTCATGACTAATGCATCGCCAAAAGCTTGATCCAAAAACATTTCCTTGTCCAAAATAACCTGTTAAACCTGAGAAAACAAACACGAAAACCTGCATAACATCGGCGGGATAAATCTATATATAAGGATATAATGCTTGTGGAATGATAATTTTGCAGATTCCTGGAGATTATAAGTTAGAGATTTAATAAAAACTTTTTATGAAAACAAAACTTTCAAAAATTTTCAGAAAATTAAACCTGACGCCGTCAGAAATGATCTGACAGAATTCTCATGTTACGTTTCCGGAAAAATTTTTGGAAAAAACCTATACCTTACTTCCTGGAATTCCTGCAAAACATCATTATGACTCGATACAAGCATTTGACTCAAACAAATACTAATATGCATGCTTATATCTCATTGTTATCGTTCATGTTCAATCTTGTTCTTAAAAACAAATTTGGATTTCCCTTACACTTATCTTTTGCAAAATACCTTTATATGTAGTTAAGACGAAGTTAAAAACAAAATAAAGCATTTTCACAATTTAGTTTTGAACATGAATCAATAAGAATAAAAATTAAACACACATACGGAAATAAATAAAAACAAACAAACAAACAAATAAACACACAAAGCAAATAAAGCTTGGGTTGCCTCCCAAGAAGCGCTTTTCTTTATTAACGAGTCTTGTAGCTAGACTCAAAGTCATGCTACCCTATGTAAGTAAGCTCGTCATCGAGGACGTCTTTAGGGTTAAGCTTGGATTGAAGTTTTCTATTGGTCCGCTTAGTACAATATATCTTTTCAAACTTCTCTCCATCCGGGTCATACAATGTCATCTTAATATGCCATGACCCATCTCCATCTTTGGGTGGTTTGTCCCAATTCCACTTATGATCATCTTCCTCACAAGTCCACTTATTCATTCCTAGGTTAATTGGAAAAACTCCTAGGAAATCAATCATCTTCCTAAAAACTAGAGAGTCTTCAAATGGATCCAATTCGGTGTCCCTAGCTAAGAGTTGCTCTACCGTATGTGTTCGGTTAACAAAGTTCTCTTCTAGGTAAAATGGGCGTTGGGGTCCTATGAAGTCTCTATCAATCCAAGGTTCATATCTAGATGGTCTCCTATTTGATTCTAACCAATGTGGTGTCGGTTCCTCACTAGTATCATAGGCATGTTTCTTAACATCATAGACTGACCAAGTATCACCTTCTCCTACTGCTATCTTAGATTCCTTACAATCAATCATAGCACTAGCGGTCGCCAAAAATCCTCTACCTATCAACAAGGGGCATGTAGGGTCGCTAACCATATCAAGGACGTGTAAATCGGCTAAAATGGTTAGTTTTCCTATGTGTACTAAAACGTCCTTAACTACTCCAACCGGGTAAGCAACACTTTCATCCGCTAAGCCTATTATTACCTCGGTTTCTTCAAGTTTTCCAAGTTTTAGAGAGGTGTAAAGAGGTAACGGAAGTAGGTTAAGGCTTGATCCAAGATCGGCTAATGTGTCATAAGCCTCCGAATTACCGATCTTGCAAGGTAGAACAAATAAGCCCGGATCATCTAACTTCTTAGGTAGCTTATTTTGAACGAAGGCGGTCCCTTTTTCGCCTAACTTGAGCTTCTTCTCATCCAACACATCAATAACCGGACTTTCAAGGTGGAGCTCCTTGAATTCTTCGTCAAGGTTTTGAGTGGGAGGTGTTTCAACTATGAAATGGGTTTGTTTGAAACACGAGCTCATGGAATTGACCGAATAATATTGTGGACAAGAACTAGGAGACGTAACCGATGAAACGGCGTTAACGTTTAGTTTCGGGTTCTTGACCGTGTTGCTAGGGAGTGCTCCCATTTCTCGGTCATTGAGGGCTTTCAACAAAGTGTCAATCTTATTGGTCATCTCGCTTTGTTTTTGTTTGAAATCGGCTTCAAACTTGGCTAAACGAGCTTCTTGAGATGCCATAAATTGGGACAACAATCCTTCAAAGTTATTGGTACTACCATTGCTGGAAGGATTGTTGTTGAAAGTACGGTTCGAGTTGGAACCGCTTGATTGGAAACGATTAGGTGGGTTGGAAGAATTGGTTTGTTGTGCGTTTTGGTTTTGTTTCCACCTAAGGTTCGGGTGATTTTTCCATGAGGGGTTGTATGAATCACCGTAGGGATTTGGCTCGGGTTTGAAAGTGTACCACTTGTCTCCCGCTCCGTCAGTACGCGAGGATGCGTAGTCCACAAAAGCTTGTTCGGGGAGTTCCATGCAATCCCGAGTGTCGTGGGGACCACTACATAATTCACATGAAGAAGTGATTTTGTTCACTTGGCTTGAAGGTTTAGGAGCCGCGTAGGATTTCATGAGAAACTTGACTTGGTCTTCAAGTTCTATGATCCTACGGTCGGAAGTGCTTGAATTGTTCGAAGGCAAAGATATTGCCTTGACCGTTTTATTCAAATCACGGGGATCACTCCAACTTTCGTTGTCATAAAGAGCAAGATCTTCTAGGAGAGCCCATGATTGTTCCGCACTTAGATCACGTAGCTTACCACCGGCCGATTGGTCAATGGTTTGCCTCGTGGAGAGATTGATATGGTCATAGAAGATTTGGACTTGGAGCCAAAGTTCTATGCCATGGTGAGGGACTTTTTGGAGTAAGTCCTTGAATCGAGTCCATGCCTCGTAGAGAGTTTCGCCTTGACGATGTTGGAACATCAAGATATCATTCCTTAGCTTGGTAGTTCTTCCCGGTGGGAAAAACTGAGCAAGGAAACGAGTGGTGAGATCATCCCAAGAGGTGATGGATCCTGCGGGTTGACGCTCTAGCCATTGACTAGCTTGGTCCCGCAGAGAGAATTGGAAGAGATGCAATCGGGTCGTCTCTCGAGTGGCAACATCAAGGTCTATAGAATCAACGATTTTGAGAAAGTCCTTGAGATGTTGGTTAGGATCTTCAGAACGAAGTCCATGGAATGCGCATCCGCTTTGCACCAACCGGATGGTGTCGGATCGCAAGGGTGTGATATTGGCTCCTTGAGTGAGCTCAATGGTGTTTCGATAGCCATGGTGGCTAGGACGGGAGTACTCTCCTAAAGTACGGGCTCTAGGAGGTGGTGGTGGTTGTTGTGGTGGTGGGTTGTTGGGATTAAGGATATTACCATCTTCTATGATGTCTAATGGTAATGGTTACGAACAAATAAACGAAGAAAATAGATAGACTAAAGAAAACTTAGAAAAATAAAATAAAAATCTCACTAGAAAGGAATCTAGTGAGTAGACCTATAAAATAAAAATTCAACCTAAACAATAACTATTCCCCGGCAACGGCGCCAAAAACTTGATGCATGGTTTTGCAACCTTACAACAGGTTTTACCTCTCAAGGGATCTCGAGAGGCTTACAACCCCACCAGGCAGTGTACCTGACCGATGTAGTATAGTGTAGTGGTAAGTACGGGGGATTGATCGTTCTCCACAGGGAATAGTGTTCGTTAGGTATGAAAAACTACTCTAATAGGTCTAAGGGTGAGAGAAGATTCTTTTTATGTTTTTTTATAATTTTATGAAAGCAAGTAAAATCTCGGGTTTGAAAAAGTGGGCGGAATTAGTTGCTAGTCAACTAACCCAAGTTACTACAAATGCAAATAAAATAAAATAACAGAAAATGAAAAGGTTGGTGAAAACTTATGTGGAGGAAAATGTGTTTACTTAGATTTCCTTACTCACTAACTATCTTTTACCGGTTGATTAGTGTGTATTAGTTGCGTGGATGACGGGTGTATTCCTTAATACCATTCGTGGGGTGGCGTATGTACTTCCCCAACTCTACAAGCTCCTACTTCACTCCTATGTCGAGCCGGCTAGGAAGCTCCTAACATGGGATCACTAGAATTCGCTTGTGCATTAAATACAACCATAAAAACCTTTAGTACGCATTGGTTCATGTTTCTTAAGACGTTCAAGCAAGTTACCGAATAGGAAGTTAGCCAGTTTTCTTAAGCCTAACATAGATGAACAATCATCCAATACAACTAACAACACACTAATAACCAATAATCAATAGCTAGGTTTCATTAGATCTAAGCAAACACAAGATAAATCTAGCCTAGCATGTTAAACAAAAGACAAGAACAAGATAGAATCAAACAACACATAGACATATTGAATGATTAATTGATAACTTATCTTCAATGTAACATGGAAGATCTCAAGGCAAAAAGCCTTGAAAGAGCTGCCAAATTCGTCCTAGGGTTGTCACACACAAAGTTCCCCAAATAAGTTCCACCCTAATGACAAAGAATTGCAAAACTATATATAGATTTTCAGATCTGACGGCGTCACGTTATGGAGTGTGACGCCGTCACCTCGCCGCTTTTAGGGTTCCCAGATGACCTTCTTGACGCCGTCCCTCTTTAGCTCTCCAAAATCCGTTCTGGCCTATCAAGGCTTGACGCCGTCAGGATTATGCGTGACGCCGTCCCTCTCTAAATTAAGTCGTGACGACCTTGATCATATTAAAGCGTGACGCCGTCAGAATTTCATGCAAATTTCACTGGCTTATCATGAGTAATTTTCACATCCACCATTTGATTGCCAAGCCGTGACGCCGTCTGGAGAGGATCCTGACGCCGTCAAAGGTAACTTTTAGCATGATTTTGAGACTTTGTCGTTTTCTTCACTTTTATGCTCCAAAAACGTCCAAAATGCTTCCTTTTCCAGATTTCTTCTCAAAAGTACCTAAAATGACAAAAGGAACGATTTAGGGCAA
Source organism: Artemisia tridentata subsp. tridentata (assembly GCA_021014915.2). NCBI lineage: Eukaryota > Viridiplantae > Streptophyta > Magnoliopsida > Asterales > Asteraceae > Artemisia > Artemisia tridentata. The sequence goes on from CP139507.1 coordinate 14,175,177, forward strand.
TATTTGATCAAATAAATACGATTTAGGGCTTAAATGACCCCTTAAAAGCGGTACACTTTTCGCTTCATCAGTGGGAGTCCTCTCTTTTGAAACTCAACCGTGTAAACAACTGTAATAATGAAATAAAAAAATAAAGTGATATAATCAGTAACTAATAAGGCTGATCCATTTCTATTTTATTATTAATTGAATATAAAAAATTAAATTAATATCTGGTGTTAATAACTTACGTGCTTTAACACGTCCAAATGTACGTTTCTCCCTGAATTCTTTTATGAGAGTGTCTAGTTTGATTTTGAAGACCCTTGTTGTTGCATCAAGCCTGTCCTCAGATTTCATACCCTTTGCCTCCATCATTCGTGCAATCTCAGGCCAATTAGGGTTACATGTAAATGTAATGAATAAGTCAGGGTATCCATAGGCCTTACAAATTGTCATGGCATCCAAATAGTTCTGCATCATATACCTAGGACTGCCGGTGAATGACGTTGGCAAAATAATCTTCTTACCCCGTAATTTCACACCAGATTCTCCATTTTCTGCCAAGGCTGCAAGTTAGGCTCTAAAATAAGATATTGAGATTCAAAGTGGCAAAATTAATTTTGTCCAAAGTTTGATACAGATAAAGGTGTCAAATATAATCGAAACAAATATAAAAAATACAGATTGACCATTTTTCGAACAGGCTAACATGTTTGGTTGATATCCTTTTAAACAAACTATTTCATTTTATGCAAAAGAAGTTAAATTGACCCATTTGCAGATTTCATTAACTTGTTCGCATACACACACGCAGACATGAAGAAGGTCAAACTGGACAGGTTTCAATTCATTATAACTTATAAGTTAGTGAGTGTATTGCAGATATGACAACGTGAATGCAATGATGATCTTACCACATCAAAGGATAATCTATTTTCTCAAAGAACCTGTTCCTTGAGACATGATACAAAGATAGATTTTAGTCATGTCTCAAAGAACAAGTTCTTTTAAAACACTATACTAAATAAAGTTACCTCTTTATTTGTATCAGCTTTTCTACCATTAACTCGTATCTTAGCCCCAGTTTCCGACCCGAATAACATAATGCAACTTGTGCTTGAAGAATGTGACACTAGAAAGATCCAACCCAAATAACATAGACCCATGTAGTAGTAGTAGTAGTTGTAGTACTTGAAGAATGTGATTCTTGTTGTTGCTTTGTCAAGGGTATTTTGGTAATTTTGTGAGGCTCCACCACATGAAAGAAATGGTCATGATGATGTTGATCATGTGTACCATCATCAAAGTTGAGAGCATAGCTTGAAGGGTCATATTGAAAGTTGAATTGTTTCTTGGTACCACCATATAAGGCAACAAAAAATGTGTGTTTGTTCTTGACTGCTTTTTTCATGGCTGCTCTCATTCTCCAAAACAAGCTTCTACATTGCTTCTTTGAGCATGTGTTCATCCACCCCAATCTTTCCATAACTCCCATTTTCTTGCTCTTTGATGAGTTGTGATGATGGAAATTTAAGAAAGATTTATATGCTTGAAAATGAAGCAGAAAACTAAGAGGAGTGTTAAAGAATACTCATTTTTCAAGAGTCTTGAAAAGTAGCATATATAGAATATCAAGATTCTATAAAATCACACATGATGAACTTTGGAACTTTAATATAGGGATCACAAGAGAGGGTTCACAAGGGTTGGATTGGGGTTTGGGAGAGTAAAATGGATATATGGATATATAAAGTAAAAAAAAAAAGAAATAAATACTTTGTTATTTTTCAGAAAGTATTTGTAGGTGTTTTATAGAGGAAGCTATGCTACAGTGTATTTTACACTCTTCCCCAAAAGAGTACTCGGTACCCATGGCTAATGGCTCAAGCCATGGCCACCAGCCAACCATGGCCGACGGCGCACGGTATCACCGGTCGCGCCATGGTGGCTGGCGCCGTAGCCACCAGCCCACGCCATAGCTATTTTCCCTTTTTTTTTTTTTTTTTTTTTTTTTTTTTTTTGCTGCAATTTTGAACGTTGGAGGCATAGAGATTGGACATTTGAAGAAGCTTGGGACTGTTAAATAAGTGTGTGTGTGTGTGTGTGTGTGTGTGTGTGTTTTTAGGAAGAAGACGATATGGTTGGATGTGTCTGTTTCTTTTTTTTTTTTTTTTTTTTTTTTTTTTTTACTGTGATAAGCAAAAGTGGTTAGGATATATGTGGTAAAATGCAAGCCACGTAATAGCTTTAGCTTTTTTTTTTTTTTTTTTTTTTTTTTCTTCTTTTTTTTTTTAATCGTTTGTCATTAAAAAAAATTTTGTTTTATGCTTTATATTCTAATCTTGTGTAGCATGTATGGAACCTTAATTACTATGTTTTTATCTATTATGTTTATGTATTAGGTTTTTTTTATGCATTTTGATTTTTTAATGTAATGTGTGTTTTTTTTAATGTAACGAAGTTTATTTTAGTTATATTGTGTATGTTTTATTTTATGTAAAAAAGGAAAAAAAAAAAAAAAAAAAAAAAAAAAAAAAAAAAAAAAAAGGACGACGGCACCATATTTTCTGGTGCCGTGGTTACCGCCCAGAATGTGGTGCCGTGGGATTTCTGGTGCCATAGAGATTTTTGCTGACGTGGAAAGGAATTTTGAGCCATGGCTTCAGAGTACCCACTGCTCTAAAAAGCCTCTGAATTCTTTTGTACTTCCTGTGATCCCAAAAGAAAAAAAATAAATTCAAACTTTGGTTGAATACATCGAAAAAGAACGTAATAATTTATTATTATTATTATTTTTAATTGTGACAATTAAACTTTTTAGTCTAAAATGATATTTGGTTTTCAAATTATTGTTTTCACAAAAAGTACATATTTTTAAAAAAATTTGACCATGTTATGAATATATTTATTATATATTGATTGTACATATTAATCATTACATTCATGTCTATTAATCATTAGTAACCTACACCTTTATGATTAGTCTTGTAACTTCAATATTGTACTTAATACCATTGATATTAAGGTCCCTATAAATAAAGGCATCTAATGTAATGTGTAGACACACCAATAATAAGTTCTATCTTCCCTTCTCATACTCTCTTATGTTCCTTTGCTTATTGTTCTTATTGTGCTACTAGGCTCGTTGTTATACAACACGTTATCAGCACGCTCGATCTTTAAGTTTTTATTTCTTTGCAAGTAAGTTTACTTTAAATTTCAAGTTTTTAAAATTCCGAAGATATGAAATACATGTCGTGTCTATGATTGCATGATCAGTTTATATGTTAGAATTATACTAGTTATAATACCCGTGCACGCACGGGGTTTTTCCTTAAACTCTTAATTAATTAATTAATTAATGTCTTGATTGGTCTTTTACTTGTTATATTAAAAATAAGAATATGATTACTATTGCAATTATAAATATTTTTATATTTTCATTTTTTTTAATGTATACAGTTTTTTTAATTAATTATTAAGGGTACATGTCTGAATCTATAGCTATGTATTGGGTACTTATATATACAACAAATTTCTTATTAAATACTTGCATTTAAAACAAAATTTCTAATATATAGTTTTAAGCTTTGCAGCTTCATAACCAAATCATACAAAAACGGAAATTTATTTCTTGGGACAAGTAACAACGTACTACACCTTGGACTCTTGGAGACAAAAACTTTACAGGGGTAAATTCTCTTAAAAAATCACACACTGCAAGAAGCCAAGAACCAACAGAAAATAACCTCCAATTATAGTGGGCTCCTGAACTTGTCAACACACCAGAAGCACAAATCTGTAACTTCGAGCCCATGTTCTAAACTTGTCAACACCACCCTATTGAAAATTACAAATTTTAAATGAGTACGATATCAAAATCTATATATTTAACAATGATTTTTGCTCCCGTCTCTACTTTTGAAGAGCTCTTATGATCTGGTTTCTTAATAAGAATTTTATCATACTTTAAAAGCTATAGGCTACTTTTGTCATCAACTTCCTCAAAGGTCTAAACAGAGTAAAGAAAACATTGGTTATATTGTGCAAAAACATTGTGAGAACACAGAGGTTCACCTGGGCAGACTCCGGGATATCCAAAAGGGTAGTCGCCATGAGATTAATGACAAAATAAGATATGTAAGTGTCACTACATACCTCCAGCCTTCATTCCAGTTCTGACTTATTTTAAGCCGCTATTTATGATCTGTCAAATTAAAGAAGCATAATCAGTAAAACAAACATAACTGATGCAGAAATAAAGTTCACCCTTAATTTGGGTTAACCCGAATCTGAAAATTACATACCTCTAATCAAAATATCTTAAGAACCTTAATATGATTAAAATATAGACATATATATAAATCATTAAAGAACTTGAACCATGACTAAATTTATTACAGTTAGGCAGCTTGGTCTAAGAAGATCCATTTTCTGTGTTTAATTTTTAAAGATTTATGGTATAAAATAATGTACCAATCACAAACTTTAAAACTAACTTTTGGCAACGACCATGAATGTTGGAAAACTCATGAGCAACACAAAGAAATAAACTGGAGATAGCTTGCCTTTGGTCACCCACTCTATAACATCAGGACCACGTGGAAAGCTATATTGGGATCTTCCAGTCGTGCTCCAGTTTCAAAACATACAGTACGAAACATACACTACACATACTAAAATATAACATGTGTGCAATTAAAAAAAAAAATATGCTAACTGATATTATTTTCTAACTTGTTCATCCATGGCTTTTATGGCCTCGTTAGCTAATTCATTGTTGTCGTAGTTCACAAAACCAAATCCCCTGGACCTCTCTGACTCTCTGTCAGTAATGACTCTTGCTGAATCATAAAAAAAAAAAGATTTTAATCGATTAGATAACAAACAACAAAAATACAATATGTCAAAAAACGGTATTTGTAATCTAGGTGCCAGTCTTTTTACATCCATATGACCAAAAAAAAAAAAAAAAAAAAAAAAAAAGTATAGTACTTTCAGGTCGGAATCAGATGAACAGAGGAAAGCCATGTACCATTAGGCATATTTATAGACAATAGATTATTACAACATACCACCGACAAAAAGCTTTGAAGACATGCATCGAATAACATTGAACATCGATGGTTGCCCATTTGACATAACACTCTGAGATACATTTTGCCTCATGAGACTTCTGATTTTGTTGCAGAACGGCATTCTAATTGATTAAGTTAAGAAACCTACACATCAATTTTCACTTGTTTACAAAAAAATCCCAAACACAGCAGAAAATACAATATTGCCACAAAAACATCATTCAGCATACACAAAAGCCCATTCTCACTTACATCAACACTAAGATCAATACAACAGTCATACAAATGCTCAACAACCTTTTTCGCTATTATACACTTTAAGCACACCAACACTATCACTATTATCAACACAAATTGTTTGCAATCACCGACGCTAAAACTTTTGTACTATTATCGACACTAAAACATTATGCCTCATGAGACGCCCTATTTTGTTGTAGTGGTGCTTAATAAGACCATGGTATCATTCATCGAAATGTCAAACCATAGAGTTTCACACTTGTTTCCACAATCTAACCCATCTATAAAGCGATCATGCATTCAATTGAATGAGACGCACGAACGACAAAGCTAAAGGGAGTAAAATGAGTAACTTACATGGAGGCCCACAATGAAGTTTCATGTCAGAGATGCATTGCCATGACATCAGTCCTGTGGATCTGAGATTAGCTATTTATGAGTTAGCATGTTAATGATTACAATTTACACATTTAGTTAACAGTTTGCTAGTATGGTTAAGTATTTCTATACACGAATATATATTTAATAAAATAGAAAGTATGAAAGATTAAGAATTAAGAATTACCTTTTAACTATGATCGATATAGTGAAGAGCTCCATTCTTGAATCGAGTACTACCACTTGTATGCTAACATACTCCCCGATTATTTTGACCCAATTTTGATGTTCTTTGACTTTACCCATCTTTGTTTAAGGAATGCTATTGTAGTTGTAGGGTGTCTTAAAATCACAATAGTAGCAGATTCTACAAATAGAATTAATCCAGTTTTTATGCTTTCTAAATTTTTGATTCAGGGTAACATTACTAATAGCAGCTACCATAAATCACAAGTACATTACAATCATAACACACAAGTAACATACCTCGATTGCATCCTTATATAAAAGAATTGATTCATAATTGGGTGAAGGTATTTTTTTTCTTAATAAAAAATTCACCCATGATATACAAAAGGCACAGTCAACTTCAAACGAATCAGTAGATCGATTATATGTGCTAATGAAAGCTGAATGTGGCCATGATTAACTGAAACTAATTTAATATAAAACATTAAAATTTTACCTCAAAAGAAATCAATCGATGATAGAACTTTGATCACAATTCTGGAACTTAATGACTATGTCGGGATTTAATTGGAAGTTTGATATTCTAATTTGTGGATGTGATTTTTTCCCCCCCTCACGGGTTGGAGAAGAAAAGGAGTTTGGGAAGTGGGCATGAGTGATTTTTAGAAAAGATGGAATGGAAAGCTTTCTCAATGAGCCCGGTGTTTTTTTTTTTAATTACAATTTTGGCTTATAACTTTGAAAAATAGCGCAGAGGCCCATATGTATTTTTATCTTTTTTATATATGTGATTGTAAAAACGTTTTTTTTATAAATTTTTGGGCAAATTAGAAAATAATTAGCTTTTAATATTTTTTTACACCTAAAAATAAAAATCAGATTAAAAAAATTATTACTAAATAAGGAATGATTTGATTTTTTTAAAATGCAAAAGTTCCCACTTGATATTTTGTTTTATTATATAAAAGATGTTGAATTGTCTATATTGCTTTACGAAGTTCAAAGCATAAATATTATCTTGATTCTATAATATAGTCAATTTTATTCTTATCCAAATTATATTATTACCTCTTTGTATTATTTGTTTTCCTATCTGTTTTTCATATGAAGAAAATAGTGCTTGTCAAACATGCTAGAAACATAACGTTAAGATAAGTTCGATCTAACTAAAATCGATGATATTTATATTTGTTTAGATACATATTGTGCTTGTGTGCCATTTTCTTTTACATATTACCATGCAATCATTTGTTGTTATTTTATTAATCATTTGTTTTAATTTATTTATAAAATTGATATATGCGCTAATGATTACTTGAGTAAATGTAATGTACACCCCTAATGCCAGGTAATACATCCATAAAAGGTTTACAAACTAACAGTCAAGTTTGATACGTTTGGTCCCTTATTTCATGTTTCATATAATGTCATCTACATATCTGATTCTATGCACTAATAAGATAAAGCAGTAGACCTTTACTATATTGTTTTATAGCTGAATGAAATCGTCTTTTTATCTGTAGCTATTTGGGGCTTGATGAGTGTGTAAATACTCATCATTTTTATCCCATCTGAACTGCAAAAACATTTAAAAACACTCAGAAATGCTTCAAAATACAGAAAATATCCTTGGATTGTGTTTTTATCTGTTTCATGTGCAAAAGGATTGAAAACAGTTGAAAAATGAGCAAAGTTTGCATAATTAGCAGTTTCAGTCCCTAAACTTTTAGCTTTATTCATATTAGGTCCTTGGGCTTGTTTTAACTATAAACCAAATGGATCCTTGTATTTATACATAACCCAAAATAAACAAACCCACCCAAATAACCAAACCCATTAACCCTTTATTCCCCTGGCCCATTTCCCACCTAAGCCCAACTACAAACAAAACCTACCCTGGTATTTATAACAGGGTCAAACCTGGTCAAACTCCCCCTTCACCCTCACCATTCCTTCCACCTCACTGGTAAACCAAAACCACCCTCCACATCTCTGGTTTTCTCTACCACCTCACCCCCAGCTCACTACCTACTATCTCATTTGTCCCCTCCACCAACATAACCTTCCAAACTTCTTTAATTGCTCAAAATCTGCTTCACGTTACCACTTGGACTTTTGGCGCCAAAAGCAATTTCAATGGCCAAGATGAGTTGCAGTGATTTAAAGGCTCAGATTATTGATGGGATTTGCTCAGAGACTCAAGTGGGACTCAAAAAAAAATCTATAAAGAAGGAGCAGAGTAGAAATGTATGTAGTATAGTTTTATTTTTAACATGTCGTACTTAGTTTAATTTACTTTCCAGTTGTACTCTTTACTTAAAAAGTGTTGTAATCAGTTTAATTTGTGTAATTTAAACTATCTTTGCCATTAATTTCAAGTTACCTTTTTACGAATTCAGTTTTGGCGTTTTTAAGTAAATTTGACAAATTTTCTTAATTATTGTTGAATGTTGTTAAAACTTGTTCCATTAAGCTCCTATAAGCTCACTTATGGAAATTCAAAAATCAGTTGAGATGATGAAGAAGACTTGGAGCAAGGTTTATTCTAGATTGCCTTGGGTTTAGAACTTCATGGGAAGCTTAGGACAGGAGGAAACATGTTGGTTCTTTGTTTTTGAGCACACAGGATCTTTGTAAGAAATTCTCATTTTTAGCCTTTGTACTGTAGCACTGCTTATTTATAGCTTATCTTAGTTTGTTTGTGCTTAATAGTGGTATTTAGAAGTATTTGTGTTCATTTGATGGTTTAATATAGCAATTGTTTCAATTTTCTTAAAAATCTTAAAAAAGCCAAAAATAGGTCATATAAGGCTCAGCTTATCTAAATACTTATTTTCATCTTAAAATCTGACCATTAGGGTTATATTAAAGTAGTAAATCAGTGGCAACAAGAATCCTAGCTTAAACTTAGCCTTTGCTTTTGAAAAAGCATAACAGACCCCTTTAAGGGCTGTTTGGGTTAAAAAACTGAAAACGGGTCAAAATGGTTTAATACTGTTCATGTGCCTTTTTGATAGGTTCGATCTAGCTTAATATGAGTTAGATAAGCAGTCTATAGGGTAACTTGAGTTCATTTGGAAGATTTCATAGCTTTGGGTTGATTTTGTAGATATTTAAGAAAAATCTTATCATTAGAGCTTGTTGGTCCACAAATTGTATATGGATCACTAAGTAGTCTTGAATACCTAGTAGATGGTTAGGATAAATCTGAACCAATCTAAGTGAGAAACCCTAAGTGATTGTTATTGTTAATGCGGAATCTTAACAAGAACAATTAAGAACACAAGCAGGGATATCACTAACTTCGTATATTGATATTCACTATAATGAATTCGTACAACTCACACACGAACTAACAATCTTTAGGATCCTTTTATAACACAAGGAAACCCAAGACGACACAGAAGATATACACAAATCTTCTATAAAGATACATACACGCATTGTATCTTTTCCTAACATAACTCTAACAGACTTTCCTATCTTTACGACCAGACTTAACTTTATAAGTCAACCAGACTTAAATGCGCTACCAGACTTAACATTACATTACCAGACCTAATAACACAAACAGACCTAACTTAGATAAACTACCAGACCTAAGTTGTCTGCTCTTGATACTCATCATAATTCCCAACAATCCTCCCCTAACTTGATCTTCATGCTCCATGAACTTCAAGTTCTTCTGATTAAACCTTCTGAGGATTGAATCTTGAACACTTTGAACTGTATTTAGGTCTTGTTCCTTTCTAGCAGCTTGAATCTTGATAAGCTCTTCTGATATGGTCTTTGCAGCAACATTGACTATATGTACATCAATTCATATTAAGTTTCATATCTATTCTCATCACTTCCAGGTGTGTTAACTCCTGTGAGAGGTGAATCATTGAAATTTAATGGATTTGATGTCTCTTTACCAATAGCCATCACTACTGGAGTAGCCAAATGTTTTGGTGTGTAAGACCATGGTACACTGATAACCATATGATTTTAAGCAAATCATCAGCTTATCAACGGATTTGTTAAGTCTTTACCAAAAGCCGTTTGCTTCTGGACTAGTCAATTCTTTGATGGAAAAGCACCTCATCATGGTGAATTGATTACCATTTATGGTTTTCCACAGCCTTTACCACAAGCCATAACCTTGTGGGCTAGCCAACTCTTCACTTATCTTAGATATGGTGAGTTGAATACCATACAATTTTTGGCAAATTGTCAGCCATAAACGGATTTGAGCAATCTTTACCTGTTAGCCGTTTGCTCAGGATTAGCCAGTCCTTAAGTTGATGAGACAAGGTGGACTGATAACCTTTTGATGTGTTAGTGCAAAGCACCTCCACCAAGTGAGAAGTTCCAATAGTCTCACTCAACAACTTGTGAAAATATACTTAATCCAGCATTGCCTATAAAAGAAATAAAAGACATAGATAAAACAAACCAATTTTTTTTTTTTTTTTTTTTTTTTTTTTTTTTTTTTTTTTTTACTAACAGAACTAAAATCAAAACTACAAGACTTAAAAGTAACCTAAATGCTGGTAAGTATTCATACTTTACATACTTCACAGTTTGACCTCCCCTTAGGCCAAACCTCCCCTTAACTCAAACTAGGGGTTCATCATACCAATGTTAACTACCAGATAATTGAATCTAGGACCATCAAATGCCTTAGTTAACAGGTCAGCAACATTAAAATCTGTATGTATTTTCTCCACTCTAATCAACTTCTTTTCAAAGCAATCCCTAATGAAGTGATGCCTTATTTCTATATGCTTAGTTTTAGAGTGATATACTGGATTCTTAACAATACAGATAGTACTCTTATTATCTATGTGGATAACAGTATTCATAAAATTCAAACCATAGTCCAGCATCTGATTCTGAATCCACAAAACTTGTCCACAGCAATGAGCAGCTGCTACATACTCAGCCTCAGTAGTTGAATTAGCCACAATCGTCTGCTTCTTGCATTGCCAAGATATTAACCTCCTTCCAAGGAACTGACAACCTCCTGTTGTTGATTTCCTATCCAGACTTGCACCAGCATAGTCACTGTCTGAATAAGCTGTCAGGTCAAAAGTTGACTCCTTAGGATACCAAAGGCCCAAATTAGGTTTGCCCTTTAAGTACCTAAAGATCCTCTTCACAGCATGAAGATGTGAAGTCTTTGGTTGAACCTGAAAGCGTGAACAAACACAAACTGCATACATAATATCAGGTCTAGAAGCAGTAAGATACATGAGGGAACCTATCATGGATCTGTAAAGATGCACATTCACATCAGCAGCATCTTCATCCTTTGTTAAAGGCACTTTGTTCTCCATGGGAGTGACTGCTGCCTTCACATTTGAGAACTCAAACTTTTTCAAAATTTCTGCAACATACTTGTCTTGAGAAATAAAAAGTCCATCATCCTTTTGCTTAACTTGCAGTCCCAAGAAAAATGTAAGTTCTCCCATTGAGCTCATTTCAAACCTGCTCTTCATTAAACCTTCAAATTCATCACACCAAGACTTTCTTGTGGATCCAAAAATGATATCATCCACATAAATTTGGACAAGAATAATATCCTTCTGATCTCTCTTAATAAATAAAGTCTTGTCAATTACACCCCTGATGTATCCATGTTCTTCAAGAAACTGTGAAAGAGTTTCATACCAAGCTCTAGGAGCCTGATGAAGACCATATAGAGCTTTAATAACCTTATACACTTGATTGGGGTTAGCAGGATCCTCAAAGCCAGGAGGTTGATGTACATACACATCTTCTTCAATAGTGCCATAAAGGAAAGCACTTTTGACATCCATCTGATATACCTTGAATCCCATGTATGATGCATAGGCCAAAAATAACCTGATAGCTTCAATCCTTGCTACAGGAGCAAAAACCTCATCATAATCTATGCCCTCCTCCTGTTTGTATCCTTGAGCTACCAACCTTGCTTTGTTCCTTACAACTACCCCTCTTTCATCCCTTTTATTCCTGAAGACCCATTTAGTACCAATAACTTTAGCTCCATTAGGTAGGTCTACAAGAACCCATACTTTCTGTAGCTTGAACTGCAACAACTCTTCTTGCATGGCTTCTACCCAACTTTCCTCCCCTAAAGCTTCAGAAACTGTAGTGGGTTCACTTTGAGAAAGAAAGCAAGCAAATAAGCAATGTTGCTGGTCCTTATGGTTGACCATTTGTTGTTGCTTAATCAGGCTAATGAGTGCAAGAGAATCAGACTGATGTTGCACTCTACTTCTTGTTTGAACAGCAGACTTGGGGTTACCAATTATTTGGCTTTTGGGATGAATGGTGTGGATCCTGAGAGTGGGGGTTGGACTTACCTCCACTTCAGTGGGTAAGTTGTTGAAATCAGTAATAATTCCTCCTTCATCATAGGAAGCCCCATCAAAAACACCTTCATTAGGATTAGGAAATACTTCAAGTTCTGGCATCTCAGAATCAGCACAGGCAGTATTTGAAGAAAGGTCTGGTAGAACACCACTACCAGACTTAAAATGTGAAGTACTGGTAATGCTAGGGGATATGACTTTGCCAGACTTAACTTCAGAATCTATTTTCTGAGTGGAAGAATCCTTGATTACTGCTTCAGCTGCATCAGACTTGTTCTCTGTAGATGGAATCACAACAAGCTCAGCCATATCATCAATGTTCCCTGAATTTGAAGAATCTTTGGTACCTGCAATGTTAGTAGCTTCTTGGGTACCTGCAATAGGGTTAATTTGATTCTCCTTGGAGACATGAATATAATTCATAGAATCAGTCAAATAATCAATATCAAACATCCACCTATGACCAATTCCCTTGACATTGGGTTTTTCCTCAAGAAAGTTTACATGCAGATTTTCTTCTACTTTCTTGGATACTAGATTGTAAACCCTAAAGGCTTTACTGTTTAATGCATACCCAAGTAAAAACCCTTCATCAGACTTTCCTTCAAATTTTCCAAGAACACTTAGAGTATCAAGAATGGTAACATGACACCCAAAAGGTCTTATATGGCTAACAACTGGTTTGTGGCCAAACATAAGCTCATAAGGAGTTCTATTTTGAGGCTTGGTCACTCTAACCCTATTAAAGATGTAGCAGGCATTGCTGACTGCTTCAGCCCAAAATGTAGTAGGTAAAAGTGAATCTGCTAGCATAGTCCTAGCTGCCTCAATAAGTGTCCTGTTCATTCTCTCTGCAACTCCATTTTGCTGAGGAGTTCTTGCATTACTGAATTGTTGCTTAATTCCTTTATTACCACAAAAATCTAGCATGCTCTTGTTTTTAAACTCAGTGCCATTATCACTCCTAATGATTTTAACTCGTTTATCAATAAGGTTTTCAATCTGTCTAATAAAATTTTGAATCAAAGGGGTAGCTTCATCCTTCCTAGACATAAAGAACACCCAACAGTATCTAGTACAATCATCTGTAATGACAAGGCAATAGCATGCATGATTAATACTATGGACAGATGTAGGGCCAAAAAGATCCATATGTAAGGTATGCAAAGGTTCAGTGATTAATCTTTCTAATTTAACCTTACAGGATGCCCTATGTTGTTTTCCCTTGTTGCAAGCCACACAAGTATGATCATTTTTAAACAATTTTGAAGGCAAACATCTCACAAGGTTATTCTTCACAAGTTTATTCATGTTTTTGAAATTCACATAGCCTAACCTTCTGTGCCACAACTTAGATTCATCCAATGTAGCTTTTGCAATTAAACAGGTAGCACCTTTTGCAGGATTAGATGCTTTCATATCAAAACTGTACATTTTGTGTTGTCTGGGAACTTTAAGAAGAATTTGATGTTCTTCAGGCATCTTAAAGTCCGGAGTCAACACAAGACAATCAGTTTCAGTAAAAAGCACCTTATGCTGAGTATCACAAATCTGTGATATTGAGAAAAGGTTGAACTGCCCAAGTTCTTTCACAAAAGATACATTGTCAAATTCTATGTTGCCCACAATAATTCTTCCTTTACCAGTTATCTGTCCCTTGCTTCCTCCAAAAGTAACAGAACCTCCCTCGAATTCATGAAAATCATTAAGATAGTTCTTGTTACCAGTCATGTGCCCAGAGCATCCACTGTCAAGTATTCCTCTATCTTCCATATAGCATAGTGGATGATCCTGCACAAAAAGAAGAGAAATTAGTTTCTCTTAGGAACCCAGGCCTGAGTAGGCTTGGGTCCGCCTTGTGGATCAATATGCTTAAATTTCTTAATTGAACCTGATCCACTGTTGTTTTGGGATTTATACATGGATTTATTTTTGTTTGAATCCCAAGACATACATGCTGAGGTCTTAACAGCAGAATCCCCATTTCCCTTTAAAGGTTTTGCTGTTTGCTTTCCAACTTGTCTTCTCACAGGTGAATGAGTTTTGTAAAAATTATTTCTTTTAAAATTTTCATTCACCTGAGGTTTTTGAAAAGGTTGCTTGGGTCTTACAAAACCAGTGTTCATATTAGATCTCACAGAATTAACATAACCAGTATTCACTTTAGGCCTCATAAAGTTAACATTTTGCCTATTTACATTAAAATTTCTGTAGCCAGACCCAAAATTTGGTCTACCAGAATTAACAAAAGAGTTAGGTCTGGTAGTGTTATTTAGTTGAACAGGTCTGGGAACAAACTGGTTAGCATGATTAACTCTACTAGCATTATTCCAAACTGGTTTATTTGAACCATGAACCTTATTAACATTCATTCTCTTTTGCTCAGCCTCTCTTTTCATTCTCTTTTCATGGAAGTCACAATCTCTTATTAAATGACTCAAACTTCCACACACAAAGCATCTTTTAGGAGCATAAGTATAACTACTCCTACTTTCTCTGTGAACACTATTGCTTCTAGGTGACTCATTCAATTTAACAGATTCCCTAGGAGTTTTTATGTGATTGACACAACTAGGTTTAACTGTATCACCCTTTTGTTCAGTCACTACAGGTTTAGTAACAACAGGTTCATACTTCTTAACAACCTTAGGTTCAGGATTCTCTTTTTCCTCATTGTTTGACTCAGACTTAGAGTGATCAGAGGAACCATCAATAGATCCTTCAGAGTCATTGGATTGACAAGAAGAATATCTACTGGATTTGTCCTCTGAGGTAGTTGGTTCAGGCACTTGAGGACCTTTCTTACCATACACAAAGAGTGAATCATCCAACTCTTCTTTTTCAAGAGGAGTATAGTCATCACTCAAAGGTGGTGGTACTCCCTTAAAGTCACCAGTCTTAACAAACCTATTATACAGAGGCTTATCAGCATAGTCCTCTTCTCTATTCTTAAATATAGCCCTATTCTCATTTTCCTCATATCCTAAGCCACATTTTTTATTTGACTTAATTTGAGAATCCCAACACTTAAACAGGTTATTATTTGAACTGTTCCATTGATCTACCCTTTTTCTCAGCTCATCCCTTTCCTTCTGAATTTTAAGCCCTAATTGTCTATACCTTTTAAGCTTCTCATCTTGTTCATATATCTTATTAGCTTGAAAGTATAGTTTTTCATTTAAAGCAGCATGTTGGTTTTGAAGGGTGACCTTTTGTGCCTCTAAAGTTTTTACAGCATTTTTATGTGCTAATAAATTTACTTCTAGATCACCTATTTGTTCTTGCTGCTCATCACATAAAGCCTTAACATGATTATATGAGTCAGTACATAATTTAGAGCATAATGATACCTCATTACCAATGGCCATGAGAGCATGATCAGACTCCTCATTTACTCTTGGATGCTCACCCCAATTGACTCCTCCAGCTTCCATTGTCAGCAGGCTCATTTGATTCTTTTCCATCTTCTCATCATCATCTCTTCTCCCATCAGCAGGCTTCTTCTCTGGACAATCTCTTGAAAAATGTCCATGCTTGTGACAGTTGTAGCATTCAACAGTCTTCTTTGTGTATCCCACTGGTGATTTGTTGTTGAAGTTGATAGTCCTACCATATTGCTTCTGAAATCGTTTGACCCTTAAAGCAACCATGGCAATGTGCCATTTTATGTCCATCTCTTCAACTTCAGCATCATTAATCTGTTCAAGGTCTTCACTAATAAAGCTTTCATCTTCCGTTTGATTGGCAAAGAAAGAATGTATCACCTCATCAGTAAAACTTGAAGCAGACCTTTCACTTGAAGGAGTTTCATAGTTACCAGACCTAACACCACCAGATCTAACCTTGTAAGTACTGCTTTTGTTTTGAGACACAAAAGCAACATTTGATGAACTGGTTGAAGCCTGAGTGTTGTTACTGATGTCCCTTTCAAACATCCTGAGATTATTGTATAGGTCATCAGGTGTCATAGAATCTACTTCCTCCTTAATCCTCATCGCCACAGATACATTGCCCCATTCTGATGGTAAAGATCTAAGGAATTTGTGATTTGCATCCTCATTCGAGATTGCTGCACCATGAACTTCCAGTTGTGTTAACAGATGTTGAAATCTGTCATAGCCCTTCTCCAAACCTTCAGTCTTTGAAACACTGAATGTTTCAAATTGCTGTTTAAGAACAGCCTTTTGCATCTTTTTGGAGTTAGCATTACCTCCAAATCGTTTCTTGATAGCTTCCCACATCTCCTTAGCATCAAGAATGCCATGAAACCTTTGTAGATGCTCCTTAGGAATAGCCATAAGAAGCAAGGTTCTGGCCTTCTTTTCCTTCTCCACAGCCCTAATCTCCTCAGCAGATACTGGTGGCATTATTCTGAGCTGCCCATCATTCCCTTGTGAAATTCTCTTCTTAGAATTTCCCTTTTGAATCACCTTCCATACATCGCTATCAATGTATTCCAGATAATGTTCCATCTCCATGGCCCATATATCATACTCTTCTCTCTTCAGTAATGGAAGTTTTATGTTTGAGATTGTGGTTGTGGAAGGGATGGGTTGTTGTTGTGATTGGGAGTTACTGGTATCGGTTTTTCCTTCATCTTCATGGTTTGATTTCTCATCCTCACTGTTATGGATTGAGAAAGTTTCAGTGAAAACAGGCTTATCGGATTCAGACATTTTGTAGGGTGATTTGAGTGAGAATTAGGTTTTTGAGATTTAGTGTTCTTCGAATTCAGAGTCTCTCCCTTGCTCTGATACCACTTGTTGGTCCACAAATTGTATATGGATCACTAAGTAGTCTTGAATACCTAGTAGATGGTTAGGATAAATCCGAACCAATCTAAGTGAGAAACCCTAAGTGATTGTTATTGTTAATGCGGAATCTTAACAAGAACAATTAAGAACACAAGCAGGGATATCACTAACTTCGTATATTGATATTCACTATAATGAATTCGTACAACTCACACACGAACTAACAATCTTTAGGGATCCTTTTATAACACAAGGAAACCCTAGACGACACAGAAGATATACACAAATCTTCTATAAAGATACATACACGCATTGTATCTTTTCCTAACATAACTCTAACAGACTTTCCTATCTTTACGACCATACTTAACTTTATAAGTCAACCAGACTTAAATGCGCTACCAGACTTAACATTACATTACCAGACCTAATAACACAAACAGACCTAACTTAGATAAACTACCAGACCTAAGTTGTCTGCTCTTGATACTCATCATAATTCCCAACAGAGCTTAATATAGTTATAAGCTAGTTTGATATTGTTTTTTATATCTTTGTGTTCATTTTAGTCTAATATCAGTAGTGGTTTAGTGCCCTTAAGGCCTTGTTCAAAGATAAGCCTAATTCAGTCCACATTAGTGTAACAGTATGCATTTTCGGATTTTTTCATTCTGCAGCAAATTTCTTTTATTTTTTTATTTCTTCATCTTAAGTCCAATTCATCTAAAATTTGGTACGCATAGAGTTTGCTGGCTTGTGTAATTGGTCACATTTTAGTTTATTTTTAATAATTTTTTTAACTGCTATTTATAGGCTCGAAAAAGCCTATATTTGCCCTGCACCAAGGGTAGATCAGCAGACTTTTGACTTATTTGAGCTTTGTTCAATGCTTATTTGTACTTCTTGTGGCTTATTTAGGTGGCATATTAGCTTATTGTTGGTTGTGTAGCTTATTTCAATCTCTATTTTGCTTATTTGATAGCTTATAGCTTATTTTGATCCAAGCTTGCCTTATTCTCTTTTTAAACCAACTAATAAGCCAAACTTGGCTTATTTGTGGGCTTATTTGAGGTTTTCAAAAAGGTTGCAGTTGTAAAAATTGCTTATTGTGCTGTGCTTTTTGTTTCATTTCTTGTTTATTTGCTCAGCTTATTTTGGACCAAAAATTCTTTCATAAGCCTCAGTATATACTAAGTCAGTATACACTGACTCAGTATACACTAAGTCCCACCAGCCCAGTTCACAAGCTCTTGTAGAGTTTATTTAAGGAGCTTATTCTAAGATCTTTGGATTTTTGAGAAGCCCTTACAGCTAGCTTGTTGTATCAAGGCTTATTTTTGGCCTATGAGCTTTTGCCCCTAGCTTAATCTAGCCTCCAAAAACCTTGCAGGCCTGTTTGGCTCACGGTATACATTGGAAGTGCTTATTGGCTTATCCCAAGCTTATCAGTGCTACTCTTTGTAACTTTTTACTCATTTCCAGTTCCTTTTACTTATTTTCATCTTATTTCACCTTTGTTTCCTTTTATATAACTTATTTTATAGCTTATTTAAGCTATTTCCTTTTATTCCTTAGTGTAAATCACTCAAAACCCTTTCCTGTTCAATATTCACCCGATCACAGATTCGTTCTATTACAGATTTCACACCTCGTTGGGACTTAACGACCCGGGGATACTCTGTACTCCTTGGTTAGTTGACCTCAAGTGTTTGACTTTAGTTGACCAATATCCTTGGTTAATATAAGTTGACCGTTTGGGAGCAATCAAATTTTGGCGCCACTGCCGGGGAGGTGTGCTGCGTAGAAACGAATTTGATGCATTAGTGATTGTTGAATATACATCCATTGTATATTAACCATCCTTGTCCATATTCTCTTATTTTCAGATAAAACCAAAATTATCATGAAGTTAATTCGTTTGACGGATCGATAAACCAAAAATATCGTATTTCAAGTTTTCAACGAACACAAAAAAAAACCCAAAAATATTCATCTTTATCCTCTTACCCTTTTTGATTCTTTATCCCTTTACCCTCTATCCATTTGATTCTAACTTCTTATACCTTTCTTCTGTTTTATGGCGTCTCTCGGCTACAAATGTTTTCATTGCAAAAGCCCGATGGAGAACTGCTATCGTTGTTTCCAGTGCATTTGTGAAAAATGTGGAAATAACTGTAGCAACGGATATTGTACTATGTTCAACAGGTTCATAAATCCGAATTCTCTTAATAACTCACCAAAATTTTCTAACGACTCTCCTCAGACATCTTTGTTCGATCAACTTCATTGTTTTAGTTGTGGAGATCCGTTAGGAGATGGTTCACTTTGTGAACGGTGTTTTTGCAAGGAATGTGAATTTAGTCGTGGACTTTGTATGTGTGATGCTTTAAGAGCTGAACCTACATTCACCTCTGTTGGGAATTCTGCTAAGGAAGAATTCTACTGATGGTTACTGCTGATGGAATCTGCTGAAGTGTTGGATTCTGCTGAAGAATGTTTCTGCGGAAGTAGAGATTCTGCATAGTTTGTTTCTGCTGATATAGATATTCAGCGTACTTTGTTATTAGTTTGGATATGCACGAGTTTTATTAGGAAATTATATAGCATATTTTCTATTAGTTTTTAGATATACGTTTCTTGTGAAACGGTTTAGGGTTTTCTAGTGAAACGGATTTAAGGTTCCTTATCTATAAAAGGAACACGTTATTATGTATGATGGACGAATGAAGAAAAACAAGTTCTTAGTATTAATAAAAGATCCATAGAGGATCAATCGTTTTTAGTTATCTGTGTTCTTACTTGTGTTTAATTTCCGCTTTAGAATACAAGTATTAGAGACTTTCTTTTAGTGTGTTTGTGATTACATAAACATTACTATCGATCCAAGAGTGCTCAAAGATCTATCAAGGTCTTAGGTTCAACAAGTGGTATCAGAGCCTCGGGAGAGTCTCTGTGATACTAAGAACATCCTTTCTTTACACCCTCTCAATCAAAACAACCAAAACAATGCCTGGATCTGACGATGGATCAGAAGTTAACAACAACAACAACCATAACACCACATCTTCATCTTTGCAACAACTCACTCTCACCAACAGCAATGCAAAGTTCCCATACCTCAAGAAGGAAGAGTATGAATTGTGGGCTATGAAGATGCAGAACTGGATCACAAATATTGATTGGAATCTTTGGGAAATTGTCAAAAAGGGAAATAGTTTGAAAAGGCACACCGAAGATGCTGATGGCAAGATAACCATCCTTGGTCCTAAAACTGCTGAAGAGTTTCTAGCTGTACAGAGAGAGCAAAAAGTTCGAACTATTCTCCTTCAGGCTATACCAGATGATCATATGGGTGACTTTCACTACATGCAGGATGCAAAGGATATCTGGATGGCCATCAAGGCTAGGTTTGGTGGGAATGATGAGTCAAAGAGGATGAGGAAATCAATGCTGAAACAGCAGTTTCAAGAATTCCAAGTCTCTGAGGAAGAAGGCATCCATAAGGGGTATGACAGGTTCCATAGGATTCTGAGTCAATTGAATCAGCTGAAGGCCAGGCCAGACAATGAGGATTACAATGCAAAATTCTTGCAATCTTTACCTCCATCTTGGCTGCAGGTGAGCATTGCACTCAAAGCTAAAGGTGGACTGGATATGCTATCATTTGATGATCTCTACAATAAGCTTAAGACTCTTGAGCCTGATGTTAGAAGTCCCATTCGTTCATCCACTCCAAGTTACTCAGCTTTTGTTAGCACCACCTCTAGTAAGATGAATCAGGCCTCAAGCCCAAGCTCCTCAGCATCATCTTCCTACACCAACACCAGACCAAATTCACAACATCAGTCTAGTGGTGTGTTGGAAGATATACTTCACTCTTTTGTTGCTGATTATGATCATCAGCAGCAACTTGCTTTTGAGGATTTTGATCAGATGGATCCTTTGGATTTGGAAGAAATGAACTTGAAGTGGCAGGTGGCCATGCTCTCTTTGAACGTCCAGAGGTTTGAAAAGAAGTCTGGAAGAAAGTTTGGTTGCCAGGGAAGAGATCCAGCTAGATTTGACAGGATGAAAATCAAATGCTATACTTGTGGACATATGGGTCACTTCAAACGAGAGTGCAAGGATAGGAAGGCTGGTGATGAGGTTAGGTATACTACCTATCAGCAGAATCAAGTGGAAGCTGGAAAAGCTGGAGCTTTGGTTACTCGGGATGACCATGTTAACTGGAAGGTACATGAACCTGATAATGATGAAGCTTCTGGGCAGAGTGGATTGCTGGCAAGCTGTACTACAGAGGATCAACATGATCAAGTTGCCTTTATGGGCATCTCTCAGGTTCATAATTGTGTTTTTGGTTGTAGTGAAAGGTATAATGAACTTAAGGTGGCATATGATGAATTGAAACCTAAATATAATGAATGTTATATTGAAGTTGAGGCTTACAAATAGGCTTTAAAAACTAAAGAAAGACAACAAATTTGGTTTCAGAAGAATCAGACTGCCTATGAAGAAAAGATAAGGGTGTTAGAAAGAGATTTATTGTGTACTACAAATGAATTAAAATGTTGTGAAAAGAAAAAGGCTAAACTAGAGTTAGAGAACCAAGAACTGAAAGAGAAATTAGAGAAGGAAATAGCTAATCATAACATTTGGTTAATGTCAGGTGATAAGTTATCTAACTGTCTCTATAATACTCAACCTGTAAACTCTAGTATAGGTTTAGGTTTTAAAAAATATGTGGGTTTAGAGGCTAGGTTTGATATGGGTAAACCTACACCAGCAGGCTTAGCAAATTTTGTTAAAGAAGGAAAATTACATGTTGTACCTGGACCTATAAGAGGAGAATTCATGCCCACTACCAACACCACCTCAGACTTTGATGGATCACACCATCTGTATGGCAAAAAGTCAAGTGACTTGCCAGACCCTGATTCTAATTCTACTGACTATGTCTCTTGTTCTTCTAGTGACAAGTCCTCTGACCAAAGGTCTACTACCAGTTGTGATTCAAGTGAAAAGTCAGACCTTCCCAAGACCTCACCCAAGACCTCACCAAAGCCTACACCCAAGACTCCCTACAAGTATATTAGAGTTGCTGCTGAGGAATCAAAGTCCAAGACAGTTTCTTCTGAAGACTTGTCTTTTAATTCTTTGCAAAACGATGTTTTTAATTCTGTCAAAAACAATCCTGTTAATGTTAGTGGTTTGAATAATCTTGCATGTAATGGAACATCTTTCACTTTTAATAAATCTTCTAAAAAGAAAAAATGTTTTGTGTGTGGAAGTAAATTTCATTTGATTAAGGATTGTAATTTTCATGAGCAAAGATTGGGTGTATGTAGTGGTCAAAATAAACCCAGACCAATGTGGAATAATGTTAAGGATATACCACCATATGTTCCACAAGCAACTCATAAGTCCAGCAATTATGCTGATAGACATTCTCCATCTGCTGGGAGAAGACCTGTTGCTAGACCATATGTGAGACCAACTAGTTCATACTTTCAACATGGTTATTGGCCTGGATATTTTGACCCAATGTATGTGGGTAGGGGATATTGGGATACTGCTGTTAAGCCCTCAGCAGGTTGTTTTTGGACTAAAAAGGGACCTAATTTTCATAGCAGGTCCAAGAGCAATGGTGGATCTTATACATCTACATGGCCTAACTCTTATGATCCACAAGGCAGGCTCAAGTCAGCAATGACTTGAGTCTCCAGAGTGTACTTATATTTTGTATATTTTTTTGTTGTTGTTGTAGGATCATCCTCTGAAAAGTAAAGAAGTAGGCATAGTAGATAGTGGTTGTTCCAGGAGTATGTCAGGTAACATTGAGATGATGCATGATTTTGTACCCATTGAAGGAGGAGGCAATGTGACTTTTGGTGGAGGAGATGGCAGAATCACTGGGAAAGGAACCATCAGAACACCTAATTTGGACTTTGAGAATGTGTATTATGTGAAGGAACTGCAACATTTCAATTTGTTCTCAGTATCACAAATTTGTGACACCAAGAACAAAGTATTCTTCTCTGAGGATGAATGTCTTGTGCTCTCTAAAGACTTCACACTTCCAGAAGATACAACAATTCTGCTGAGAGTTCCCAGAAGTTACAATTTGTACACATTCAATTTGAATGATGTTCAACCTGAAGGTGACTTAACATGTTTGGTGGCTAAAGCATCCCTGGATGAGTCTACAAAGTGGCATAGAAGGATGGCTCATGTGAATTTCAAGACCATTAACAAGCTTTCTAAACTTGGTCTAGTTCATGGACTTCCTTCCAAAGTCTTCACCAATGAGCACAATTGTGTTGCCTGCAACAAAGGAAAGCAACATAGAGCCTCATACAAAGCCATTACTGCTGTGAGAACCATCTCAGAACCTCTTCAGTTGCTGCATATGGATCTCTTTGGTCCAACTCAAATCAGAAGTATTGATCACAAGTACATCTGCCTGGTAATCACTGATGACTATAGCAGGTTTTGTTGGGTATTCTTTTTGAAAACTAAAGATGAAACATCTCCAATTTTAAATGAGTTTATTACCCTTGTTGAAAACCAGCTAAACAAAAAGGTTAAAGGTATTAGGTGTGATAATGGGACAGAGTTCAAAAATGTTGTTTTAATAGAACTTTGTCAGTCTAAGGGGATAAAAAGGGACTATAGCAATCCAAGAACCCCACAGCAAAATGGGGTTGCTGAAAGAAAGAATAGGACCTTAATAGAGGCGGCAAGATCCATGTTTGCAGACTCTAAATTACCCACTATGTTCTGGACTGAAGCAGTAAGCACTGCTTGTTATGTTTTGAACAGGGTATCCATCACTAGACCTCATTTCAAGACACCTTATGAACTTCTCACTGGGAAAGTTCCTGATATTCATTATCTCAAACCTTTTGGATGTCAAGTGACCATTTTGAACACTAGTGATCCACTGGGAAAGTTTGATGAGAAAGCTGATGAGGGGTATATTGTAGGTTATTCAGCACATAGTAAGGCTTATAGGGTATATAATTTAAATGCTAAAAAGATTGAGGAGACCCTTAACCTGAGATACCTAGAAGACAAGCCTAATGTTCAGGGTCAAGGTCATGCTTGGTATTTTGACCTGGATTACTTAACTGATTACTTGGGATATACTAGATATGTTGCTAACCAATCTGCAGGTTCTCATGAGTCTCCCACAAACAGTGTTGGTACTATGAATGTTGACTCAGATAGTGAGTCTGAGCATGATGAACAAACAATTGTTGTACCTTCTTTTTCTCCTAACCAATTTGCAGGTGATAGCTCCAAAGAAACTTCTGATGAGCTTGAAGATGAGTCACACTATGCAGAGGACCTTGCTAGACTCAAGAAGCAGGAGCATGCAGCCAATCAGGAAGCTGAAAGATTTGGTGTGGAGTTAGCACAACCAGTCAGTAGAAACCAGGATTCTGCTGATAGTTCTTCTGTTTCCCCTGACATCACCAATTCTGCTGACAGTTCTCCTGAAGGTTCTCCCATTTCTCCTAGTGTGTCCACAGACTTTGAAGAGCCATATACACATTTTCCAAGTCCTTCTGATCTTGGGAATCACCAACCCAAAGCAGGAATCTTCAACTCAGCCTCCTATGACAGTGATTTTGGACCCACTGTGCACAATCTTGACACCACAATTGATGTCAACCCCAATGCTACCAAAAGGATCAACATTGCTCATCCCCAATCCAATATTCTTGGTGATCCTCAAGCACCTGTTAGAACTAGAAGTACTGTGAAAGGTTCTAAGTATGGTCAAGTTGCTTTTCTTTCCTATGTCTCAAATCAGCAAAGGGACAATCACACAGACTTTAAGCATTGTCTGTTTGCTTGCTTTCTTTCTCAAGTGGAGCCAACCAGTGTTGCTCAAGCTCTTGAAGACTCAAGCTGGATTAAAGTAATGCAAGATGAGATGCAACAATTCAAGAATCAGCAGGTTTGGATATTGGTACCACTACCTGAAGGGAAGATAGCCATTGGGACTAAATGGATTTTGAAGAATAAAAGAGATGCAAGGGTATTGTGGTTAAAAACAAAGCAAGATTGGTGGCTCAGGGGTTCAGACAAGAGGAAGGAGTTGATTATGATGAAGTCTTTGCTCCAGTAGCCAGGGTTGAGGCCATTAGAATCTTCTTGGCCTATGCATCTTATATGGGTTTCCTGGTATATCAGATGGATGTGAAAGGTGCTTTCCTGTATGGTGAAATTGAAGAGGAGGTATATGTCGCTCAACCCAAAGGTTTTGAAGACCCAGATAATCCAAAACATGTTTACAAGGTTGTAAAAGCTCTCTATGGACTACATTAGGCACCAAGAGCTTGGTATGCAAGGCTTTCTGCATTTTTGCTGAAACATGGATACAGAAGAGGTGCCATTGACAAAACACTCTTCATTAAGAAGAATTCCAGGGATATAATTCTTGTGCAGGTTTATGTGGATGACATTATCTTTGGCTCCACTAAAGAAGCTTGGTGCAGGGAGTTTGAGGAATTAATGAAGGGAGAGTTTCAGATGAGTGCTATGGGGGAGCTAACTTTCTTTTTGGGTTTACAAGTTCAGCAGAAACAAGATGGTATCTTTATCAGTCAGGATAAGTATGTGAAGGATATCTTGAAGAAGTTTGATATGGAAAATGTCAGAACTGCCACTACACCTTATGAAGCTCCAAAACCAAAGAACAATCTTGAACCAGATCCTGCAGTGAATGTACACCTATACAGATCCATGATTGGGTCATTGATGTATTTGACAGCTTCAAGGCCTGACATTACATTTGCTGTGAGTGCTTGTTCTAGACATCAGGTCACTCCACTCACTTCCCATTTTAATGCAGTCAAAAAGATCTTCAAGTACCTCAAAGGCCAGCCTAACTTAGGTCTTTGGTACCCAAAAGAGTCTCCTTTTAAGTTGGAAGCATATAGTGATAGTGATTATGCTGGTGCAAATCTGGATAGGAGATCCACAACTGGAGGTTGCCAATTTCTTGGAAGAAGATTGATTTCTTGGCAATGCAAGAAACAAACTATTGTTGCTACCTCATCTACTGAAGCAGAGTATGTTGCTGCTGCCAATTGTTGTGGACAGGTTCTTTGGATACAAAATCAATTGTTGGATTATGGGTTTAATTTTATGAACACCACAATCTTTATTGATAATCAAAGTACCATATGCATTGTCAAAAATCCAGTTTTTCATAATAGAACAAAACATATTGAAATCAGGCATCATTTTATAAGAGATGCATATGAAAAACATTTGATTAAGGTGGTTAAGATTCACACAGATGATAATGTGGCAGATTTATTGACTAAGGCTTTTGATGGACCTAGGTTTCAACACTTAGTTGTCCATATTGGGATGGTTAACCCTTAAATGCTAAGTTTGAGGGGAGGCATATGCCTCAGGGGAGGATTGTTATTGTAAAATTTGTAATATTTTGTATATTATGTTTGCTAACACACTAACCAACTTATGTACTTTAAGTTTTGTATGGTTTGTTTGCTGTTTTGCGTCTGTTTTGCAGAATGCCTTGATGTGTAGTTGCTGATCTTCAGTTAAAATTCACCAAGATTGGTTAAATGGGACATGGTCAAGTAAGCTTAAAGATGGTTTCTGCTGAATGGAAGTGCTGAAGCACAGTTCAAGTGATAATCATTGAAAGATAAAAGAGAAGTTGTTCATTCATTCAAAAGAAATTACAGCATACAAACAACTTCAAATTGAAATAAAAGACCATTCCTATACAAGATAACCTACACAGACTCTAGATCCTATCATCATGGTTTCAAAAGTTGTTGGAGATGGAGGACCAGGGATGAAGATGCTGAAGAACCTAGTTTTATATCTTTGGTCCTTGGCAACATCTCATCATCACCTACTCCATTTTCCCATTTCCTTTACCGGTCACCTCTGCACCCTTGCCCTTTCCTTTGTCTCTGTGGTATGAAACACCAGACCTTGGAGCAGGAAGACCAATAACCACCTCCCTTGTCACTGGAAGTGATGGATTTCTGGTGTGTGGCCAAGGTTGGGGTTGTGAAGGTTGGGGATTCTCTTCCCTGGCTGTTGCTGCTTCCCTCTCCTCTTCCTCTCTCACCAATCTATTGAAGATTGGCTCTAGACGCTCTGTGGAGTCATCAGAGCCCCTAGGTGAATCATTTGGATTCACCACACTATCATCTTCAGATGAAGGGAGAAAGGGGGACTTCAAAGGACGAGGTTCATCCTGATAGGGGTATCGAAATAACGGACGACTATCCTCAGATGATGATGATGATGATGATGATGATGATGGCGTTTTGGGTGGGTTGTTTGGTCTGCTTGATGAGCCCACATCATGTTTTCACTTACGGGCTTGTTCTTTGGTAACCGTGGGAGCCTGTAAGATCCTACAAAAATCCGTCATGATAATCTTTGTTAATTAATTATATCCTCGATTTACCGTTTAACCAAACCCATTTTTACGGGGAAATTTAAAATTTTTCCAACTGTTTTATTTACACCACAACTCAACATCGTAACAAGTAACACATATCGGCACTAGTTCTTGACTTACTTTATGAAACATATTACTTCGCAACGACCAAGAGACCACAAGTTACCATTTACACCATTCACTAATGATAGCTAAAACCAATAAGACTATAACCTAATTTCAAAAATCACATCTCATTAATGTAAACTAGACAAATCAATCGGATCAAAGCCCATCTCCATTTCATCACAAACAGCCCACCATCACCACACGCTGCACAAGCCCAACCTTAGAAACCAAAGTCTTTATGTAAACCTTATATGCGTTCGACTAACCGACACACTCCAAAGTAACTCGATTTCTTCCAAATTGTAAATACAACTCGCTAATGTTTTTACATTAATTTGTACACGACCCACTAAACTCTGAACATGCACAATCCCAATAATAAATGTCAAGTAGAATTAGGAGCCGTTTTGGTTGCCACAACCCAAACTATACGTATAAATAGGAAGACCAAGAACTAAACCATCTTGACCCACTCTTATTCCTACCCTCTCCTAATAACATATTTAGCATAACTATGACAGTTAGAAGACCATAAGGAATGCGGTAGGAGTTTGTAGCTCACTAAAACAAATTCTCCCATATTAAAGATACAACCCGAACTCAAAGATAGCACAACTATAAAGAATTTGATTACCCACGTTTCACCTCCATCACTTGTCCTAGTATGTCGGTAGGACTAGCCTAGGTGTCCCATACACCACAGTAACCCTCACTCGGTGGAATCTTATAGTCCACAAGAACATGTGACTCCTTTCTATAAAATTCCATCCTCCCAATCATTTGCCATACCTACCTTTCACTCTCTTTATCACTCACAGTACATTCACAAAACCAGCCATGTATGTTACAACTTAGAGATGCAATCTAGTAAGAATTAAAAACCTTAACACATGCCTTAAATACGTTAAAAGTTTACTGCCCTGCTACTAACTACAACTTGCCGATCCACCCAACTTTTTACACCACCCATTCACCTCTCCTACTCCATATCACTTGCATCTCAATCTTTCTCACTCGCCAACTATCCATAGAAATGCGATAAGGGTAAGAACCCACCAAGCGTAAACGTGCCCTAGCTAACTACGAGGACTGTCTCGCCTTTGCCTCCCAGTCGATTCCCACTGTATTCCTCACCACCTTTTCAAAGGTGTAGTAAGTTACTAAACCCTCTTTTATTTAATAGTGCACGAGCTCACTCACACATGCATACTTAATTTATGTTCGAACGTATATATATGTATAAATTAAGTTCTATAATATTTCTGTGGCTATATCCAAAGTAACATGTACCACTGTATCATGACTCACTTTCACCACTAGATAATAAGTCATGCATGCACGACATTTCCCTTGTTTCATTCTCATTTGTATTTCAATCCTCACGTATAACCTTTTATTATCCGAAATCACAGTCGACTATATTAAACCTTGCATATTTACTCATACCACGATGTAACATAGAAAATTACCAACATCATTTTAATACGAATACCATCTATTAAACGTCACAGTCGAACTCAAAATTTAATAGAAAGTAAAATCGGGTCATCATTTTATTAAGTATTTTAAGTCCTAAACATTACTTGAATCGGCCACTAAACACCACGATAGATTTAAAAACATACATGTAACGATGATATATTTTTGCAAGCATGGATACATGACCTAACTGCCTATAATTTTCATTCTTAGTGATACATCTCATAAGCTCATTTAAGCCCTCTAATAATCTCAATTTAAACTCTACTCGCCACCTTTCAAAACTATAAAAATTATTCTAAGTGTTTATGTGCTTGACATGTCTCGATATGGCCATTAAAACATATAAATATTTTCGAATTTATGAACATAACACATAGGTATTTTTGCTTATATCGATTGACCACCTAGCAAACTACAAACTTCGTATTTTAAGTTCGACTTTATAAAAACGTTACCTATTCAAATCGATTCCTTTTAAATGTCCATCGCTAGTACATGTTTCTAATAAACCCAAAAATTTAATTAAGTTTTCGGTATTGGGCTAGCTTAAAGCCCAACAAGACTTTTTGTTAGATTAGCCCACCAGGCCCATATGATATATTTTTAAAATCATAAAAATAGCCCAAGTCTAAGCCCAAAACTATTTTCATGCCCTCGCCTCTCGATTTCTTAACGGGCCTATGTATATTTCGTTAATAAGCCCAATAAGCTAAAAATAAGGTATTTTCTGAAATAATCAATTAAAATAAGTTAAAATAAACTTAATAAAGTTATAGAAATTTTCAGAATATTTTTCCCGTCATTTTTATGCAAAAAGGACTAAAAATGTAACGCGAGTTAACCGGAAGGACCAAAACTGCCAAACCGTGAAACCCATGGACTGAAGCTGTGAAAACAGTTGACAAAGGACTTAAATTGACATACCATTGAACTCCGAGCCTTATATGAACATATGGACAAGATTTGGACTATTATGGACTTTGGACTTAACCGAGGACTAACGACGTAACGCAACCACAGTTAGACTAAAAAGGATAAAATCTGGAAAGAACAAGGATCTATTTAACTTTACTTGACATTCTTATTTATTTTCTATTTTCACCCTTCATTTCATATGCATTTTACATTTTTAGTTATGCATTATTTAAGGTTTCGATATTAGAAATGTTAGCAATTTCACTTGCATATTATTTCAGCATATTTCGGAAAAGTAATATTTTGGGTCGTTTGAGATAAGAACCGAGATAATATTATAGATATATCATATTCTTAACTTGAGGCATTTTAGGCATATCACACACTCACATCACCGATCAAATCGTTATACGATTTATCCTTTCCACATTCGTTATTAGTCATAAGTTAGACTCTTAGACTTCGCTTATACTCAGGTCTCGTATTGAAGAAGTTTTCGTGATCGTTTACTTGATCTTATATTCTCGTCTTGCCAGATACGCTCCAGGTGAGTCGTGGCCCCTACTTTTCACACTTGTTTTAATAACTCTTTTGGGGGAGATACATGCTTTAACTGTTTTATATTATTTGAAATCTCTTATGATTTACTTGAAATTATCAAATATGCTTTACCTAGTGAAATCATGCTTGGAAAGAATACATGCTCAATATATGTGCAAATTGTCTGTCTAGCTTAAACACGAAACTTGAATCATAACATCTCTGAACTACTTGATGTAACATGATACTGAGGATTACCGTATGCATTCATGCGACAAATGAATGAACTATTACTTATTATAATATTTCTATATTCCACTGGAAATAATTGCCAAGATCAGAATACGTGTATTTTATGAACCTTTATACCTATATTGCCTAAGCACACCTTATTGCCAAAAAGACCCTTTATCATGAGCCATTAATCACTGCGGTGAGCGCGAATATAGCAACAGCTTCGAAACCTGTTGGAGGACTGACAACCTATCCCACTAATACTGTGACGGAATGCTTAATCGCTAGTCGTATTAGTCGCGATGCGCTATATTTGAGAAAAATAGGAAGTGGCAAATCACCTATTACACGAGGGCATAAACTTTCGTCATTAATTTGGTGAACACTCCGTTTTACGGTACTCTGTTAACGTTTTGCGTGTCATGAGGCTTAAAGCAATATAACTTTATGAATATATGAATGTTTCATATATATAGGATACAGCTGTATTAGAAGACCACCACTTTTCACTGATAGATCTCAGACTTTAGACTATTATTAATTTACGTGATATGATTATGAATCTCGTACTTGAACTTTAATTGTTATCATATGTGATTTAACTGAGAATTCTACACAAGACAACTCAAAATGATTGGTATGTCATTACATTTAAAAGCTGACTCAACATCCCATTTCGAGCATATAACAACGTAGCTCAACTTTATTTAAAATATAAAACTACTAATTTTGAAGATCATACATTATTCACTTGTGGATTTTATACAACGCAACTCTTTATTTATTTCATGAAGAACTATTATCACTATACACCTTTCAAAGAGAAATATTTTCTATCAAACTCCACGAACTCACCAACCATTGTGTTGACATTTTAAGCATGTTTATCTCAGGTAATTAACGGAGCAGGACAAGACACGGAGCGGGCATCTTTTACTCTGATAACTTAAAAGGTGTAAAATCAAATATGTCGTTCTTTCAAAATGGTCACCTCTTTTGATGGGATTTTCAAACCAAATATTTCACTTTGTATCAAGGATATTATTTTGAATGACATATAACTTTCAAACGCCCCTTTCGGGCCATTTTCTGGAATTTTAACTTCGATCCTCACCGTAACACCCTAATTACTTTTCCGCTGCCACAAACCAAATTAGGGGGTGTTACAGACCATACCTTCTATGGGAAGGTTGTGAGGATGATTGGGAGGCTTGGTGTGTTGGTGGTGATTGGAAAATGTTATCTCCTGAGTCTGCTGATGACTCAGAGGTGAGATCAACTACTTCTGGCTGGTTGTTCATGTTGTTGATGATTGATCTTGGTTGAATGAGGGTTTGATGGTAAATTGGGGTTAATTGATATGTGCCCATTGAGATTTGGGGTTATTTTATAGGCGAAGTCAAAGGTTGATGGTAATTAATGCGAGTTGGGTGGCAAAGTAAAACTCAAGATCTTTACTGAAGATATTATTACTCTTGAGTTGATTCTGCTGATTGACTTCTCACTTCAGCAGATTGACCGTCATTTCTGCTGAAGAGTTAATTTTGAATGTTGAAGTTACTTTACACGTCAGATACGGTCAACAATTAGTTCCGATAAATTTTGACCATAATTGGGTAACTTCTATTTATAACCTACTTTATATAATCTTCGCCCAAAATCAACTGATTCTCTCTTCGACCAATTTAAACCCATTTTCCATTCACTTAATTCATACCCTATCTCTCATAAGTTCTTCAATGGAGGCCCTACAATTTAAGAAGGATCATAACAAAGTTGCTTTTCTGGGAAAAGCAAAGGGACATGAAATGTATGAACCAATGGTGGATTTCTTGAAGCGTTCCAAGATTCACTTTGCACTGACTCATTATCCAGATGTAGTACACGAATCTTTGGTTAAGCAATTTTGGGCATCTGCTGAGAAACGTTCTGATACAGAGATTGTTGCAATGATTGATGGAGCAGAGTATGTGGTGACTGAGTCGTTGATTAGGACAAGATTGCAACTGGAAGATGAAGGTGGTGTATATCACACCAACACTGATGAGATACTTGCTGGGCTGAGAGCTGCTGGTTATCAAAGTATGGATACAGTTATGTGGCTCAAGAACAAGTTTTGCCCCAAGTGGAGGTTTTTGGTGCACACATTGCTTCAGTGCATCAGCAACAAGTCTGGAGGATGGGATCAATTCTCTACCCAATTGGGTTGTGGTATAGTATGTCTATCACAGGGTTTAACTTATAATTTCTCTAAGTTTATTTTTGATAATATGGTTGAAAATATTCAAAAGAAAAAGCATAAGTTTCTCATGTACCCTAGGTTTCTTCAAATAATTTTAGACATAAACACCCAAGATAGAGGCCATTATCCCATAGGAGCCCTTAGTGCTAAGTTGTTTGCTTCAATGAAAACTCACTATGTTGGGGAACATCACCCTCTGCTACCAGCTATGTTGCCACATGGCAATGATGATGCTGATGAGGGTAATGCTGCTGGTGCTCCACCATCTCCCAATGCTGCTGATGATGGTACTCCATCAATTCCAAATGTTACTGCTGATGGTAATCCATCAGTGGAAAGGGATGAGGGTCCATCCACAACTGCTGAAGCACCCATTGTTTCTCCTGACCAACCTACACCTTCACCTGTACATGTTTCACCCAGTCCTATTCCATCACAAACTCATGAAGCTCCTGATGAGCTTGTTCCTGAGGTTGAGGAGACACTTCAGTCTCTTGACACTCATGAAGCTCCTATTCCATCACCATCCGGGTCAACAATGATGCGAAAAATTACAGAAAACTCATGTGGGCATCCTTTAAGGAACAATAAAATTCTTCAAACTAAGGATATTACATGTGTTGCATGCTCACAAGGAAAGTTGATTACACATCCATCACCGGCTAAAGTTGGGAATGAGTCCCTTAATTTTCTTGAAAGGATACAAGGGGATATATGTGGGCCCATACATCCGCCTTGTGGACCATTTAGGTATTTTATGGTTTTAATTGATGCATCAACTAGATGGTCACATGTGTGCTTACTATCAAGTCGCAATATGGCGTTTGCGCAACTACTTGCCCAGTTAATAAGACTTAGAGCACATTTTCCGGATTATCCAATAAAGAAAATACGTTTGGACAATGCTGGTGAATTTACGTCTCAAACATTCAACGACTTTTGTATGTCGATTGGTATAAGTGTTGAACATCCAGTAGCTCATGTACATACACAAAATGGGCTTGCTGAATCGTTTATCAAACGAATTCAGATGATTGCAAGGCCAATGATAATGAAAGCAAACCTACCAGTTTCTGCCTGGGGCCATGCAATTTTACATGCAGCAACACTAATTCGCATCAGGCCAACAAGTTATCATACTTCCTCCCCATTACAATTGGTTTTTGGTCAGGAACCAAATATATCCCATTTAAGGATTTTTGGTTGTGCGGTCTATGTTCCAATTGCTCCACCACAACGCACAAAGATGGGACCTCAAAGGAGGTTGGGAATATATGTTGGGTATGATTCGCCGTCTATAATTAAGTATTTAGAACCATCAACGGGGGACGTATTTACGGCTCGATTTGCTGACTGTCATTTTGACGAGTCAGTATTCCCAACATTGGGGGGAGAGAAAAAATAGCTGGAAAGTGAAATAAGCTGGAATGAATTATCATTAGCTCATCTTGATCCTCGAACTAAACAATGTGAACTTGAAGTTCAAAAGATAATTCATTTACAAGACTTAGCAAATAAATTACCAGACGCATTTACTGACCCAAAGAGAGTGACTAAGTCACATATACCAGCTGTTAATGCTCCTGTTAAGATATGTGTCCATGAAGGACAACCAATAATTGGTAGTGAATCTAAAGCGCGTTTGAAGCGTGGTAGACCAGTCGGTTCCAAAGATAAAAATCCTCGAAAGAAAAAAGGAGTAAATAATCAAGATGGCAAACTCGAGGTAAAAGAAACACCAAAAGGGTCTCCAGAAGAGACACTAGACATGACGGTTATGAAAGAGCCGCAGGTACCTGAAAATGATGAGATCTCAATAAATTATAGCATGTCTAGAAAAGTGTGGAATCGAAATGAAATCGACATCGATGAGATATCTGCATATAATGTAGCGTTAGAAGTGATGGAAAATAATGAGGATCAAGAGCCGAAGTCTGTTCAAGAATGCAGAAACAGAAACGATTGGCCAAAATGGAAAGACGCAATTGACACAGAATTGAATTCTCTCTCAAAAAGAGAAGTTTTTGGACAAGTAGTCCGTACACCTAAAGGCGTAAAAATTGTAGGATATAAATGGGTCTTCGTGCGAAAGCGCAATGAGAAAAATGAAATTATGAGATAAAAAGCGAGATTGGTGGCACAAGGATTTTCTCAAAGACCTGGAATTGATTACGAGGAGACATACTCTCCTGCGGTGGATGCAACTACTTTTCGATATCTAATTAGTCTGGTAATACAGGAAGGACTTGACTTGCGTCTAATGGATGTTGTAACTGCTTATTTATATGGTTCACTTGACACTGAAATTTACATGAAACTTCCGGAAGGATTTAAGTTGCCCGAATCAAGTGAGAAAAGTTCTCGGGAACATTATGCAATAAAATTGAATAAGTCCTTGTATGGATTAAAACAATCTGGCCGCATGTGGTACAATCGCCTTAGTGAGTATTTGTTAAAAGAAGGCTACAAAAATGATTCTATTTGCCCATGCATTTTTACTAAGAGATCTGGGTCGGAGTACGTAATAATTGCTGTGTATGTTGATGACTTAAATATAATTGGAACTCCTCGGGAGCTTCCAAAGGCGATGGAATGCTTAAAGAAAGAGTTTGAGATGAAAGATCTTGGAAAAACCAAGTTTTACCTTGGATTTCAAATTGAACATCTTAATGATGGAATTTTACTCCACCAAGAAGCATACACGGAAAAGGTTTTGAAAAGGTTTTACATGGATAAATCACACTCACTGAGCACTCCAATGGTGGTGAGGTCACTAGATGTTGAAAAAGACCCTTTTCGGCCTCCGAAAGATGACGAAGATATTCTTGGTCCTGAAGTACCTTATTTAAGTGCCATTGGAGCATTGATGTTTCTCGCTAGTCATACACGACTGGATATATCATTTTCTTTAAATTTATTAGCAAGATATAGCTCATGTCCTACAAGGAGGCATTGGAATGGGATAAAGCAAATATTTCGATATCTTCAAGGTACAAAAGACATGGGCTTATATTTTACTAATTCATCCAAAACAAATTTAGTTGGATATGCAGATGCAGGATACAGGTCTGACCCTCATATTGGTCGGTCTCAAACTGGTTATGTATTCACACATGGCGGTACTGCAATTTCATGGCGTTCCGTAAAGCAAACAATCGCAGCCACTTCATCTAATCATGCAGAAATTTTGGCGATCCATGAAGCAAGCCGAGAATGTGTTTGGTTAAGAAATGTTATACTACATATTGGTGAATCTTGTGGTATTCATGCTGGAAATGAGGGACCAACAATTTTACACGAGGACAACGCAGCATGCATTACTCAATTGAATGAAGGGTTTATTAAAGGTGACAGAACCAAGCACATTTCACCGAAGTTCTTTTTTACTCATGACTTACAAAAGAATGGCGATATTATTGTTCAAAAGATTCGTTCAAGCGACAATCTAGCAGATTTATTTACCAAGGCACTCCCTACCTCAACATTTAAGAAATTGGTATATGGCATCGGAATGCGGAGTTTCAGTGAGCTCAAGTAAAGTGGTTATGAGGGGGTATAATACGCATTGCACTCTTTTTCCCTTAGCTATGGTTTTTTCTCCACTGGGTTTTTTCCTAGCAAGGTTTTTAATGAGGCAGTATCCGGAGCGTATTTTGAATGATGTACAATCAAGGGGGAATGTTATGAATATATTTATTATATTGATTGTACATATTAATCATTACATTCATGTCTATTAATCATTAGTAACCTACACCTTTATGATTAGTCTTGTAACTTCAATATTGTACTTAATACCATTGATATTAAGGTCCCTATAAATAGAGGCACCTAATGTAATGTGTAGACACACCAATAATAAGTTCTATCTTCCCTTCTCATACTCTCTTATGTTCCTTTGCTTATTGTTCTTATTGTGCTACTAGGCTCGTTGTTATACAACAGACCACTACATTTTTCAAGCAATTAGATGTAAGCCTCATCCACTAATCTTTTTCTTTTTATTGGTTGAGACAAGAAGGGACTATTACTCTGTAACATCTCAAAATGAAAATGAACACCGTAATTTAAAGATCGATGAAGTAATATATAATTTACTTCCTATTTTTATGCGGTAAATATAACTCGATGACTAAAGAACGTAATATAATTAAACTTACCCACTAGGAATTTAGTTGCAAACTGCACGATTAGGTTTTTTTTACAAAACAATTAGTCATGTAATCTAGTAATTCTTCTTTCATTTATTGGTTGAGACAAGAAGGGACCATTACTTTGTAACATCTCAAAATGAAAATGAACACTATAATTTAAAAATCGATGAAGTAATATATAATTTACTTCCTATTTTTATGCGGTAAATATAACTGGATGACTAAAGAACGTAATATAATTAAACTTACCCGCTAGCAATGTAGTTGCAAACTGCAAGATTAGTTTTTTTTTTTACAAAACAATTAGTCATGTAATCTAGTCATTCTTCTTTCATTTATGCTATAACTCATGTTAAAATAGTGATTCTTAGCTATTGATAATGCTCAACAAAACTAAGTAACTTCATACATTATGGCTTAGTTTCAGACTTTTAGATCAAAATCTTCATCTGCTTATTATTAAAAGTATAGATTTTTTCTCAATTCATGTATGCTAGTAAAGATGAAATAAGATGGCTGGCATTAACTAAGATAATGAACATATATGAAGTTATACACGATAATCCAACATTATCTTGAAAGAGTATCGGGGTCAGTTGGTGCTATCCAACGGTCTTACAACAAAAAGTGTTGTCACTTCAGTTTTTTTCCCTATAACTCACAACCTATAATTTAACCTAAAAATACTTTTGCTCATCACTCAAGTTATAAGACATCATGGGTCTCACAATTTTTTCATTTATTCCGTCGTTGCCTTATGGCTTGGCTGGTGATTTTGGCGCTATGCCTTATAACTCAAGGTCTGCATCTGTTAGTGCCATAGGACGTCGCCATAGGTCAATAACGAGCCATATGGCTTACTATACCGTGTGCTCTAACCATATTATTCATGTTATTATATGTGGTAATCCAATTATAATGAAGGTTCCCCATACCCTGCCCCGGCGGAATTGGGTCTCTTGATGTTTATTTCAATTATAATGAAGGTTAAAGTTATTCGGATACATGTTCTGATTAACCTGAATAAGTTGTATTATAACATAACTTAGGAAAACTAAGTACGTAAAACCAAAAAACCAAAAAAAATATATGGAGAAAGTTAAATAATCTGACCCGTATGATATTATGGGTTAGTTGGATTAACTTGAATAACTTGAATAGTGTTTCTTAACTCGCATAACCCGATCTGAATATTTGAGTTCAGGTAAAGACGAGTTAGGCAACTTCGGGTATTTTTTTTTACAAGATTAAGCATGATGTTTTGCTTTCGTAACATCCGGTCTTGGACTTCTCACGTTACTAAAATTAAATCAAGAAAAAGAAGAAGAAAGAATTTGCATGAAACAAAAATGTTGAATTTTGTGATTGGTTTAAGTTTAATAATTTAAGCATGATTTAGACGGAATTTAATAATAAAATCTTGAGAGATAATAAATGTCATCGGAAGGCTGGAATTCCATTACAAGAAAACATGCAATGGGAAGTGAGCCTAGGACCAGATAATAAATGTCTATCTGTGCTCTTTCTTTGCAGACTATCACTCCCCCTTTTTTATCACCTCTTTTCCCTCCTTTGCATCTTTCCGTTGGGGAAGTTATTCTACATTATATATCGCGGGTTGTACGGTTTTATCAAACCTTTCTGATGTTACAATATAAGAAAGGTTTGTATAACACAACCCCTTTCCTTTTTCTCTACTACCTCTGTCTCAAAATAAGTATCCAGTTTGACTTTTCAGAGTCAAACTGATTCAACTTTAACCTTAACTATTTTTGTGAGTGTTATATAATATTTGATGCAAAATATATACTCCCTCCGTCCCATATTAAGTGTCCACTTTCCAAATGCACAAAGTTTTAGGAAATTCCACTAACTACACTCTCCACCAATCAAATATCACTATTACCCACTAAAGTCTCTTCTCATTGGTTGAAATATTCCCTGGACACTTAATTTGGGACATCCCAAGATTCCATTATGGACACTTAATGTGGGACGGAGGGAGTAAATAGATTGAGTTTTAAGTGTATTTTTCAATGGTATAATTTTTAATCAAGTATTATATA
Source organism: Artemisia tridentata subsp. tridentata (assembly GCA_021014915.2). Lineage (NCBI taxonomy): Eukaryota > Viridiplantae > Streptophyta > Magnoliopsida > Asterales > Asteraceae > Artemisia > Artemisia tridentata. The sequence continues at coordinate 14,214,342 of CP139507.1, forward strand.
ACACAAAAAGAATATTTAAGGTTAAAGTTGAACCAGTTTGACTCTAAAAAGTCAAACTGGACACTTATTTTGAGATGAAGTGAGTATATTTTATATTGTGTAAATATTTCCGTATTCTTTTCTTTTTACTCCTAAACACATCCTTAATATTTTTTTTTCCGAACAACAAATTTTATTAACACGCCCAAATGCCAAAAGGCAACAAGCATCCCTAATATTAAGACTAAAATTAATGAGACGAAATGAAATGGTCGATCTACCTATTCAAGATGCGTCTCCTTCTCTATAAGCATCATACCAAACTCGTTCCCTACCAAAACTTGAAAGTTTCCGTATGTCAGTAGACCGAAAGAATTGAGATGGTTTGTGTGTGTGATTTTTTTATTTAATTTTGTGGGATATGTTTTTGGTTGTAAGTGCAGTCCTCTTACTACGAGCATTTGATTTGTGTTTAGTTTAAGAGAGAAAAAACTGAGTTGGCGCTGGTGTGACGAGATTGTTTGGTTTCTTTGTTTGATCCCATTACAATCGGTCTAACACTAATGTTTGCACTAAAATAGTGTAAAAATTGCATTTTTGTAACATATAGTTGTACCAAATAAAAATTGCTCTAATTAATAACACTTTATTTTTGTACTAAATATTTTTAATTAGTTTAACGTACATGTCGACACATTAAATTAAAAAAATAGTTAAAATCTTAAACAGAAGGGAGTGGGGCTACCCAACTAAGGAGCGACTCGCGACACGTGGCGCTGAGTCAGCATGTTAGGTAGCCTAAAAAAAAAGGGGGAGTGGTGTAGCAGGCGACCCATATGTCATTCGCCATATGTAAATGACAGAAGTAGCAGGCATGTAGCAGAAGTAGCAGGCAATATATATACTCACATACAATGACACAAGTACAGAAGAAACCGGCGATCCATATCTATCGCCTGAGGAGCAAGTCGCCGGGGGGGGGGGGGGGGGCGGTGTTGGGGGCGATCCGCCGGCGTTCCAAGGGCTAATCGCCGGGCGGTTCGCTGCACTCCCTTCAGCCTTATAGAGAAACATAGGTCCCAACTATGTTTTTAGTTAATAATACCATGTGCTTCGCGGTTTGTACAAATAGCCCATAAGGATGGTATGTATAACATACCCCAATTATAAATTACAAGTGAGTATGGCATAATGATCAATCAATTTCAAGAAGTTGGGTTGTTTTTGGGTCATACTAACCGAACCCTCCCTACTAGGGAGGGTCCCCACCTTTTGTCCCCTTGTCTCCCATTATTTACAGTGCAGTACAGTTTTTTTTTCCAGTTTTTGTTTCGTATTTCTGACAGTTTTATAGTTTTTGTCAGTTTATGTTCCGTATTTCTGTTCCGCATTTTCAGGTTTATAGCTTTTTGATATAAACAAAATTATAAAAAAACAAAAAAAAATCAAAAAAAAAAAAAAAAACAAAAAAAAAAGGAGAGTTAAGGTTTTCTGGGAGGGTCAATATATAACGTGACTTGTTTTTAAGCTAAACAAGTTTTGTCTTGCAACAAAATTGTACCATTGGGATTCCTTGTTATATCTTCCGTTTTGTCTTTATGGCTTTTCATTATTCTTTATAGTCCCATTTTGTCCCACTCTCAAGCCCCTTTCACTTTTTCTTTTGTAGGTCCCCTTTCTTCTACATGGTTACATCGCTGGTCCATTATTTTGTTTTAATGGGTTCTTTATCTTTTGTTGGATATTAATTAGTAGGTTGTAATGTGATAGAGATGGATCATGCTTACCCACCAAACTCTTTATGGCATGCGTATCCAACTTTGCCCCTTTCAGTAAATATCCTCTTTAAACAACATCTTTTTCGAATGTGTATAGTATTACACATAGTTAATACAACACAATATACTTCACATTGTCCACAAGTTGGACTGTAAAGGCAAGAGTATGTCTTGTGTTTTGAAGATAATGGTCCGAACCTACTTTGAAAATAAGTAAGGTGAAGTGGTAATGAATTCTTGAGTAACAACGAAACAACAGAAACGGCAAGTCAATCTCATTCAAAGGAAAATAGAAAAAGAAAAAACAGATTTGCTAGAAGATTAGAGACATATTTAACTTAGCCGCTTTTTCTCATGTTTGGTCTGATTTATTAGACCAGTGCATTTAAGGAAAACTAAACATGATCGGAAAAGATCAGTGCATTTACGAAAAATCAAGGTTTTTACAAAACTTAAGACCACACCGCAAAAGTTCATGGGCATCTCATGACCCCAGAACCCACGCTGATTCCGTCACACTTTACTAACCCGCACATGGTTTAACCTCAAAATGTAAAAGTTTATGTGCACATGACACAAATTTCATCGGGTTGTGTTATACAAACCCTCCTTATGTTGTCACATCAGGGGGGTTTGGTCAAACCATACAACCCGCGATGTACACCGTACAACCCGGTGATGCGTGCAATGATTGAAAACCCTCCCTATGGGGGTCCAAATAACTTGCCCCATTTCATCTTGTAATTTGTAAAATAAGGGCTGTGATATCCTAACACTCCAAAAAAATACCAACCGCACACCCCTTATTTTTTGCATTTTTTTTATTTTTTTTTATTTTTATAATTTTGTTTATATCAAAAAACTATAAACCTAAAAGTGCGGAACAGAAAATATAAAGTTTAATAAGGCAAACGCTTAAAACTGTCAGAAATACGGAACAGGAACTGACAAAAACTATGATATACTATAAATAAAAGAGGGGTCAACATAGGGGGTGTTTGTATAGTAGAGGCCGTAAAATAATACTCCGTATGTAAGGGTTGTGTTATCCTAACACCCCATATGGTCAACCGTACAAGCCAGCGAAGCAGACAATACAACAGTTTGATGCATCCAATGATTTTAAACACCCCTATAGGGGGTGTCAGGATACCATGCCCTCGTATGTAATGATATACACACAATCTTTCGAAAGGTGACTGGTGGTATTGTTCAACGGGTCACACTAACCGGACCCTCCCTACCATGTGGGGTCCGTCTACTTTAGTCAAAATGTACAAGTTTTAAAGCAGACAGTACAACGGCGGCAGCTTGGTCAAGTCAACACACCCTCCCTAGGGTCAGTATATCTCCGCCCTTGTTCAACACTTTTAATGATAACTAACAGAGTTCAGATCAATGATTCATGATTAGATTTTACTCTGCTATTCTAGTACTCCGTAGTAGTCTTGTTTAATGCAAAAACAGCTTATTATGGCAATGATGATTGATGAATCTAGGAGATACTCGAGTGCTGTCAAATGTCAATCTCATACATTTTAATTACTGGTCAATCTCGTATAATTTCTGATTAATAATGATAATTGTATACTAGTATGTGAGAGTAGGGAATACAACAAATGAATTAAACTCTCGTCTTATATAATAAGCATGAGATGAACTCAAATTTATCTTGAACCGAGCTTGAGCTTATCTCATGAAGGCTCGCCAACCTCGAGCCCAACATAATAAAAATCGAGTCGACTCTTGCCAAAATTCGACCGGTTTAACTCACTTTCACACACCACTTCAATTCGAGACCAAAGCAGATGATTTTAAATAAATTTGTTGCTAAACTTTAACATACCTATACGCAGATCCTCATTATATTTCATTTTGACATGTTCAAATTAAATTTACTTATTTTCTTGCTAGGAAAATTCGTTGACTTGCAACCAAAACTACAAGTCTAACAATTCTTTCTGTGGTATGTACATAATTGAGTGCTGTTTTTTTACATTTTGTGTCGTAAGTAAATTTTTTTTACCCCAACATAATGATGTGACTCCCTGTGTTCTTTATCATCTGGTGATGGATTGGTCTTTGTGTTTTTCACTTTTGTGTTTTAGTTTCATTTTCTAGTTTACTTGGATAAAACTATTGATTATAAGTATACAAACAAAATAACTATATTGAATATTGGTATGCCATACTATACAAACATTTCACATAACATTCATATTTTCATACTGTATGTGATTTTAAGTGCTCATCAAATATGGATGCAACGTTCACCACGACAACACTATAGCCAAAAGACCATGTAGCATCGGCAACACTCTCGCCGATCAAGTTAAACCGAGAGAATAAATGTGTTTTGCAAACGTTTAGGTAAATTTCTAAACGAGACAAGTTGGTTGAAGCTTTTTGATATCGACTAGGTAAAAGCTTAAAATGCGTCGAGCTTTAATGAGCCTAATCTTCATACCCAAAACTTGATTAGGCTTACAAGCTTAAAAATAAAATGTGTTTATATATTTCAATATCTACCTCCTATATAAGACAAGGTTTTGTCCTACTATTTCTCCCCTCAAAATTGTTAATCAATTGACACGTGAAAAATAACATGATTTAATGGTCTATAATGCATTTTGTATTCTTACCATTCAATGGGAGGAACTTTGGGCGGGAACACTAAAAAATTTGTCATTTGCTACAACCCATAAAAAAAAACACACACACCATTCTCTCCCTAGATCCCCTTTCTAAACCCCTAAACGAGTATCAAAACCAACCTCCATTAAAATTAAACTTTTATCAATATCCATACTTCACTGCTTATAATAACAGAATGCGTAATTCATGATTAGAACAATAGATCCTTTTGGGGCAACCTTCAATTCCGGATCTAGCTTTTAGGTAGCCCGATTTCTTCCAGATAGTGAACGAACAAGATTACGGTTTGCCAACAGGTCGTCTTTTTAATTCGTATTTCTTGGATAAGTTGAACGAACAAGATATTATTTGCAATAAGGTCCTATTTTGATTTTATATTCACGTATCTGAATCTTCGATTCAATCAGGTATACTATCAATTTCATCATTTTTTGACTTGCGTTAATTTATAAAATCAAGATCATTCCTTTTGATGATCAAATGTCAGTTTCATTGATTATTTGATTTGCACTTTGTTTGATTGATTAGTTTATGGATGTATTTATCCAATGTAATTGTGATTACATTGTTTTAAAAAATAATAATTTTTCTTGATTGTCTTTAGGATGGAGATGATGAAGCATCATAAGCTCTTTAATCGAGGTATTTCGTATACCAATCATTGTTGTAAAGGTTAGTGATTGTTATCATTGATGTTAACTATGATGTTATTTCAAATAACTATGATGTTATTTTCAATGTTTTGCATATTTTTTTTATCTTTGGTTGCATCACAGTCATGTCATCATTTATGTTATTTCAAATAATTAAACTTTTGTACATTTTTTATGGATTTTAAAAAAAAAAGTTATTTCAAGTGAAGTTTATTTAGGAAACTTTGAAAAATAAGTTGGTAATGAAGGAAATTTTGAAAAATAATTTGATACCATTTAAAACTTTTAAATTCCAATCACAAGAAATGTATCAGCTTAACTATCATCCTGATTTTTAGCCAAAACTTTTAAATTTCGAATCTTTAATTTACTGGAATTTCGCAATTTGCTTCATTTAACCTAATTCCTACCACTATATATTTCAGTGCATCCTAAACAACTCCTCATTCATCTCTTATAACTTCATCTTAAAAAAAAAATCAAAAGGTATTTGAAATGCCTAATCATAATCAATAATTTCTAATTTTGTTTCCTGTGTTTTTTTTAATTATTAGTATTGTTTATATGATTTCATATTTGAAATATGTATTACTGTTGTGTCTTTGTAGGCAAAACAAATGGATCAAGTTATTACTACTTTGAGTGACCTTGACCCTATGCTTGATGATGCCAAAATTTTGGTGAGGGTGGTACGTATATGGAAGTCTCATCCTCTCACCAAGCCGAATGAAATTTGGGGTTTAGAAGTTCTATTCCAAGATGAACAGGTTATTAACATCATCCTGTTTTTTATTGATTATATATCATTTATTAATCTTGGAATGGTTTTTTTGTGAAAAGGAGAATATGTCCATCCCTTTATTGCTTGCAGAAGCACATGTCCATCCCTTTTAACATTTTTGAACATTCTGTTATTTCGTTCCTGCCACACAAAGTATACAGCTGCACTACAGACCAACCTTCTCACAATTCTATATAGCTCCACCACAATTTGATCCCAACAATAAGATATATCTCTGTTAATCATTAGCAGTAAATCCTTCCATATTGCTTTAGAGAACTTACAAGTAAAGAATAGATGATTATGGGAGTCTGAACACTCATTGCAGAGGGCACATTTGAAGACTTCATTAGGTCTCCAATTAGCAATCTTATCCTGTGTCAATAATCTCCCCTGAACAGCCATCCACACCACAAATGCATGTCTTGGAATACATTTTCTAAACCATACTACATCATTCCAGTCCACCTCAGGATCATTACAGCAGAAGTCCTTCCAAACACTCCTAATTTCAAATTTAACTTCTTTCCCCATATTAGTAACCCACACAGCCTTGTCATCACTTTCATCATTTACCACTGGAAATGGTATAGTCTTCAAAACAGGAAACTTAGTACTCCATTCCATTGGCCAGACCCATGAATTATTGTGCATCAGTTCAGTCACTTTACTTTCATTCTTAATCTTTGAATGTTCGTAGCTATAAAATGTATCAATCTTATTGGATCTATATGTGCATATACATGTTTGTATGTTCATTTTTTTTGTACACAGACACGTTATTTGCTCTTTAATTGCATCACATAAATGTTTTTCCATGTAATTGTTTCCACATTCATGTTATAAGTAGTATCCATTCCATTGCCAGACCCATGAATTATTGTGCATCAGTTCAGTCACTTTACTTTCATTCTTAATCTTTGAATGTTCGTAGCTATAAAATGTATCAATCTTATTGGATCTATATGTGCATATACATGTTTGTATGTTCATTTTTTTTATGTACACAGACACGTTATTTGATCTTTGATTGCATCACATAAATGTTTTTCGAATAATTGTTTCCACATTCATGTTTAATTGCATCACATAAACAGGAATAGTCTTCAAAACAGGAAACTTAGTACTCCATTCCATTGGCCATACCCATGAATTATTGTGCATCAGTTCAGTCACTTTACTTTCATTCTTAATCTTTGAATGTTCGTAGCTATAAAATGTATCAATCTTATTGGATCTATATGTGCATATACATGTTCGTATGTTCATTTTTTTTATGTACACATACACGTTATTTGCTATTTGATTCCATCACATAAATGTTTTTCCATTAATTGTTTCCACATTCGTGTTATAAGTATTATCGATGTTGACATATATAGAATAGAATCTTTATAATTTGTTTTTTAGGATTGTTGTTGAAATAAATTAATAATGTAATATTTATTTAAGCCAACCTGTTCTTATGAAGCTACCTTTATGTCGTTTCCTAAGTATCTAAGATATAGATTTTACGTTTAAGACATTATAATAATCAATTATTGTTTTATTTATACATATTTTCATCATATTGAAGGGTAACCGTATTCAAGCTTCTATTAAGAAGGCAGATATGAATAAGTTTCAAGCTATTCTTGATGAAGGGTCCTGCTACAAAATGGGAAGCTTTGGGGTGGGTGAGAACGGAGGGAAGTTCCCGTTGCTGAGTCACCGTTACAAGATCGGATTCTATAAAATACCTCTGTCACAAGAGTTGCTCCGTTTGACCAGAATACGCGTGGTTTTAGATTTGAACCATTTCAAAACTTTACGAGAAGGCGCTTCTCAGAAACCGACGTTGTTGGTAATATTTATTGTTTTGTGTTTATTTTTTATTCATACGTTAGCAGACTTTCATGGTGATTATTTACTTAAATCAGTCTTCATATTAAAAAACATTTATATTTAATATGTCAACACAGATGTCATTGGGACTATAATATCCGTATCTGAACCAATACCCTATGAAAGTTATGGTACTCAAAAATATAGAAGGACTGTCACCTTGGAAGATGTTGAGTAAGAAATATGCTTTTGTTATATATTAAATGGTCCACTTATATGTACTAAAATGTTTGAAAATAATACAGTGGTGTCTCTCTGGATTGCTGTTTCTTTGACGGATGGGTCGATCGGTTCAACAGTTTGGCCCAACAATTGGATAAAATGCGAAATGTTGTAATGATTCTTCAAATTGCAAAAGTGAAATACTTTAATGGTAAAATATTATATATCAATGGTGATGTTTATTTTTAATAGTTTTATGGTTTTACAATGCAATAACGATGATATTCTACTACTGCAGATAAGCCGTCTGTTAGCAATGGGGCATTTGCAACGAAGCTTTATCTAAATGAAAACATACCAGAGATTAATACTTTTAGAAAGATGTAAGTATTTCAGTTATAAAACTAATGTTTCAAAATAATTTAATTTTTATCATTTTTTACATCGTATACTATAAACACAACATGCTACATTCATACGGCTGTATCATGAATCACTATGTTCTGTTGTATAGGTACCAAGAAATGGATGGATATGTTGAGAAGAATATTGTTTTAAATGTGTTTTCGCCATCCAAAAAAGAATTGACTTCTGATGAGTTTTTTGAGAATGCGGTTAGGAAAATGGTGGGGTCTATTCGTGAATCTGAATACGTAAGTTATCTATGATTATTATAATCGTTTTTTATTTTTATTTTTATGAATCTCAAGTTTGTGTACTAATATATAAATCATATTATACAGCAATGTGAAGCGATTGTGTACGCAAAGATACACAAGTTACATCGAGAACATGGTTGGTGGTATCTCGCCTGCAAGAAATGTGGATGTGTCGCCAAAGAACCTGAAGAATATAGTTCATCATCGTCTTCCAAAAAGAAAAACAAGAATAAGGTGTGGTGGTGCAAAAAGGACAAAGAGATTACTAATGTGGGACCAAGGTAACATTCTTTATTATTATGCTAAATTCCCCTAAGATACATTTGTGTTGTTTTTGAAATAACATAGTTATGGTCCTATAATTGTGTGTTCAAATTTAGGTACAAAGTAATAGTGCATGTCATTGACGACACTGGTTCTACATCTCTTTTCTTGTATGAAGATATTATCACTAAGCTGATTGACATCCATGTTATAAGCTCAAGGCGAAGTATGGAGATCAGGTTGATGATATCTTTCTTGATGAATTAGGCTCTAACGTTTGGAGAAAAAATTGTTGTTCGCTTCCTTTACTCTCATATAATATGGAACACAACAACAACCTGTTTATCAAGTCAAGCTAATCTAGAGCTGAAAGTATGATAAAGACCTTTACATCGATTCACCAATAGGTTCTTTTATAAACCCTAATACATTATACTATATTACTTACGTTTGTAAACCTTAATACTGTACAATACATGCTTACACATGGTTTTCACAGAAAGTGAAGGTTAAATGCAGACTCCCGTTACCCCGCTGTTACCACAAGCAAATTCAATGCTATGGATAACATTCCATTCAACATGGAACACACTCCAGAAGTTATCAAGGGAATGCAAAAGGCTGATGATGCAAGTACCAGCTCTGGAAAAGCAAAACGTGGTGTGATTGATTTGGATGATTGTGTGCAGAAGGATACATCTGCAAAAAAATTGAAGAATGATGATATGGTTAAAGTAGGCAATGGCAAGGATAAGTGATGATCATTTTCCTCCATAGATCAACATCACAAACATGCTTCTTTATCATGCTTTTCTTTGGTTTCTGTTGTGTTAAAGACTATTGTTGCAGTTTTGTTTCTGGTTTTTATGGTTTGGATACAGTTTGTTTGTTTTTTGTGATTTTATCATAGACACATTTTCATGCTATGGTTTAATTCAATTTGATGTTGATCTATATATAACATGTTCTTATTTTATTTATATATTGAATGCAGTTTGTATTTATTTGTTTAATCTTACATGTTTAAATTAATTGCCTTTTAATACCAATTGGTTATATCAAAAGGTAAACAAACGTATATCTATATAGTTTATATAATTTGCATTAGTATACCTCTAGAATGAACATGCATGGTAATATATTGTTATAACATTCGTTCATTCAATAACAAACCAGCAAGAAGAGTACTCAAAATCACCAAATGAATTTTGGAAGGAAGACCCACTTGTGATCATAATCTCAGAAGATGAAGTGCTATGGTTTACATTACTTGCTAAACGAATATTAGCAAATTCATTATGTCCTTTAACTTATAATAGTTTGCTTACGGGATGTTCACCAAAATAATAAACGTCAAAGACTAACAACCGATGGTACGCTTGTCCAAAAGAATGTTGTTCATGTTCTCGGTTCTGATGATGACAAAGACAAATGGATGTGTATCAAGAAAAAATATTTATACCATTCAAAAAAGGAACACAATTTGGTATCAACAAACACTGTTGATGATGAATATGTTGTGGATGATCCCAACGTAAAATGGATCTGCATTAACATGGGATGTCTATTCCACAATCATATTGTGGACTACGATGATGAGGAAGATGAATCGATGTCAAATAAAATTTGTGATGCAGTTGTTGTCAATAAATGATGTCGACATGTTAGAGTAATATCAATAAGTAATTGCTATTCCCTTAATAACATAATTAAAAAAAGTTTGTTTTTTCTTTTTTTATCTATTTATTATTATTTTATTTTTATCATAATTACCATTCTGTTATGTTATTGTTATTCAATTTGTTTCTTCAATCACTTATTACTTTTATAATCCATACAATGTTTCACATTTTTCTTATATCTACAACATCAATATCGGATAAAACTAAGATGTTTTATCTGTTACAACAATCTCAGACAACATACAACAACTTGAATGTGGAATAGTATAAAACTGCAAGCAAGACAACACCAATATGCAGGCCTTAGCATATACAAATTGACCGGTCAGTGACAAAGTATAGAAAAGGGTGATTCATAAAAATATAAGTCTCGGAAAAATAACACACATAGTGATTGGCTAAATTATAAAAGCTGCAAGTATTATAGTTTTACAACCAACTTGAGTCTGAAAGTGATTACTACATAATCCTAATATCCTACTTTACCAAATACTAACATAGTGATTAGTTATTTTACAAACCACAAAATAGCAAATATCCAAACATAACACAACAAAATAAATACTAAAACATGTTTGGTTACCATACCAACAAACCTTAAAGACAGATAAACTATTACGTGATAATTCTTTAACACAAGTGAAATACTGGATACTCGTCCACCTCATCTCCATTAATGTTTGTGAGCATAAACATGTACATGAACCTTATCATTTTATCATATGCAAAGCGACATTCCTGTCCAAACTCATCCCATTCACCAAATACATTGATATGATTGGTCCGCTCTGGATCCTCTTTGAGAAACTCCATCTTCATAGTCATTGTACATTCAACATGCTGGTGTTTCATCAAGAATTTATTGTAAGTGTGCATTGGATGGTTCTCCAAGAACTCCGCCGGTATTGTCTGCAATAACACAATAGTAAAATATAATACTAACTAATTATGTAAATACACATCTTTTAACATTAAAGATATCAAAGTAATACTTACAAGTCTTTTCAAAACTACAATATAAGAAAATCTCTTATAGAATGTGTCTGCAGATTCACGAAAATGTTCACGATGAGCTGGCCATGACAAATGTGATGCATTCTGTCATCATCTGCAAATATATTTAACAAATTAAAATCTTCTTAACTTCGTATCTATACAATTTATATTAATATGTATAAACTTATGTTATAGGCAATCAATCAATCCCAAATGGAGCCCCTTACTTATCTTACATGTCGACATCCTCTTAACTATTACTACAGGTATATCACCATCTTTAAATCCCCTATATAACATCATTATGCTCCTAATTTTGATTCTTGCTCAACTAAATATGACTGATAACATAACACAATTATTCTCCTAATTTTGATTCTTGCTCAACTAAATATGACTGATAACATAACACAATTATTCCTTCTAAGAAGTCTTTATAATATAACTTATGTATGATTCAAATATAACCACATTTAACACATACTAATTAAGCTATCAATATCCTGGCAAAGAGTTTCAGAATATTCATTATCTAATTGATTTATCTCCATAAAAGGGGTGCCAAAACCTATACATGAAGTATATACACCAAAACTAATATATGTATTTTTTAGCAACTACTTATTTATAGTTTCATTGACAAATCAAAATCTGAGCCAGTTAAACTATATCCATCTTAGTTATCATCCGATATTTAAGGGAAACACCATTGAGTACCGTAATACAAAGATAATTTCTAAAGACAACTAAAATTTAACATACTCGGCCAAATGTATAAAGACAAATAAAATTTAACATAATTCTAAATTATAAAATATGTATGGAACTCACCTTTGTCTTCAAAAGGTATATTAGGTTGTATTGGATGTAGTGTTGTCGCACCAAGGGAATGAGGAATTGTATTTGGCGACCCATTTGGTAAAAATGACTGCATCCAAAATAAAGAATTATGTTCCTTTGTAAAAACCAACAGCATTCCACGTTCCAATTGCAGAGTTGCTTTGATAACATTCCAAACTTGACTATTCAGTGCATATTCTTCAGGCATATTGTCGTCTCCTACTTTTAAACCAACCACAGGAACTGTAAACCGGTGTTCTTCAACATTAATCACAATATTTCCTTCCAGCCCTAGCCCAGTTAAGAATTCAGCGGAAAGTCTCTGTAAAAAAAGTTAATAATGACAATTATTTACTTTTACATTCGACATTTACCTACTAATAAGTTCTACACACTTAAGTCAACAGTCAATTATTACCGGTCTCCTGTTTTCGTCAGCCCGAACTCTACTCTTAAACCGCGATGGACGTCCAAGTCTTCCCTCATATCCTCTGAATTCACGCCCATGATAATCATATCCTGTAACATAGAAGGAATCATCCCCTTCTTGTATAAAATGCAACACTTGAACATTAGGACCGATGTTTTCCTTTGCAAATGAACTCCATTTGTAACCCTTAAGCACAATAGGTCCATTGTATGGTTTCACTAAGGCTACTTTTGTCCGAATCCTTTTGTAGCTTGTCAAGTACACATGTTTCTTCCCATTGTAACATTCATCCAAAAAAACTTCAGGCATTTCCTGAATCATTATTTAATACATTAATATCCTCCTAAGTTTATTACAACTATATCAGAATATGGGAGAATTTGCATTACCTGTGATTAGGGATATGTCGTACGGTCCACCAAAACGACAAATTCAACAGTCATTGTCTTACAAAACCACTAATAATTTAGCTACTTTTGTGCTGATAAACAGAGTATGGCGTAAAACTTATTACACACGTGGTATGTGCTTATTCACATACCTTTTATTTACCAAATTAAGACCAAAACAACCAAAAACTGACCAAAATGCCAAAGATATTTGTGTTTTTGTGTTTGTTTATGTGCAGGAACGGATATCGTGAAACAAGGACAAAATCAAGCAAAAACCGGGAAAAACGAGCACGAGATATGGAAAAGATCTTTAAAAGCCGATGCCGGGAAGTTTATGTCATTCAAGACCTTGAAGAATCAGATTTTACAGGAAAAGCCCTTGGATTTATTTTGAGAAGTGGCAGGAAAGGTCCCTGAAATTTCTGAATGTTCACAATTGGTCCCTATTATTTTAAAATCTACAAATCCTAACCCTTATGTTTAAATCCAGATTTATTATTTCTTAAAACCAAATCCAATCCAACACCACAAGTCCTAAGGCCCAACCATACAAAACCCACGGTCCATTATCTTCACTTAACCCGATCCACCCAAGTTAACCCAAACCCGGTCAAAAGGAAATAAATGCAAAGTCAAACAAATAAAAAAATAAACAAACACACCCGCCTTTTTACCCTGTTCTTCCCCTTTTTACCAGAACCCATGAACCCTAAATTGACCGACCCTTTTAATTACTGCAATTAAGGGAAAAGTTGTCCTTGCACGCGTATCTAGGAGGCCTGACACAAGGGAATGAGGACGTGGCAGAATGGAGCCCTCCTATTGGTGGATGATACGTGTTCAAATCAATCCAAGGGCTAAGAATGATTGAAGGATTGATCAAGGGTTGGAAACGTTTGAAAGAAGCACATTTTCACGCGGATTGATGACCTGGAAGCATTGATGCGTGGGTTTTGCAACCTTACAACAGGTTTTACCTCTCGAGGGATCTCAAGAGGCTTACAACCCCACCAGGCAGTGTACCTGACCGATGTAGTATAGTGTAGTGGTAAGTACGGGGGATTGATCGTTCTCCACAGGGAATAGTGTTCGTTAGGTGTGAAAGGCTACTCTAATTAGGTCTAAGGGTTGAGGAAGATTCTTTTTATGTTTTTATATTTTTTATGAAAGCAAGTAAAATCTCGGGTTTGAAGGAGTGGGCGGAATTAGTTGCTAGTCAACTAACCCAAATTACTACGAATGCAAATAAAATAAATAACTGAAAATAAAATGTGGTGAGAAACTTATGTGTAGAGAAATGTGTTTACTTAGATTTCCTTACTCCCTAACTATCTTTTACCGGTTAATTAGTGTGTATTAGTCGCGTGGATGACGGGTGTATTCCTTAATACCATTCGTGGGGTGGCGTACTTACTTCCCCAACTCTACAAGCTCCTACTTCACTCCTATGTCGAGCCGGCTAGGAAGCTCCTAACATGGGATCACTAGAATTCGCTTGTGCATTAAATACAACCATAAAAACCTTTAGTACGCATTTGGTTCATGTTTCTTAAGACGTTCAAGCAAGTTACCGAATAGGAAGTTAGCCAGTTTTCTTAAGCCTAACATAGATAAACAATCATCCAATACAAATAATAACACACTAATAACCAATAATCAATAGCTAGGTTTCATTAGATCTAAGCAAACACAAGATAAATTTAGCCTAACATGTTAATCAAAAGACAAGAATAAGATAAAATCAAACAACACATAGACATATTGAATGATTAATTGATAACTTATCTTTCAATGCAACATGGAAGATCTCAAGGCAAAAAGCCTTGAAAAAGAAGCTAAAATCGTCCTAGGGTTTTCTCCCAAAATTCCACACACTAAGCTCTCTTTTATGACAAAAAATTAGAAAACTATATATAGACTTTTGCATCTGACGGCGTCACCTTATGGAGTGTGACGCCGTCACCTCGCCGCTTTTAGGGTTCTCGGATGACCATCTTGACGCCGTCCCTCTTTAGCTCTTCAAAAATTCATTCTGGCTTATCAAGGCTTGACGCCGTCGAACCTTGAACGTGACGCCGTCCCCTTATGATTTAAGCCGTGACGCCCTTGATCAAGTTAAAGCGTGACGCCGTCAGAATTCACATGCTATTTTCACTGGCTTATCATGAGTAAATTTCACGTCCACTTTTTCTTGCCAAAGCATGACGCCGTCCAGAGTAAATTGTGACGCCGTCAAAGGTAACTTTTAGCCGATTTTTGAGACTTTGTCGTTTTCTTCACTTTTATGCTCCAAAAACGTCCAAAATGCCTCCTTTTCCAGATTTCTCCTCAAAAGTACCTAAAATGACAAAAGGAACGATTTAGGGCAATATTTGATCAAATAAATACGATTTAGGGCTTAAATGACCCCTTAAAAGCGGTACACTTTTCGCTTCATCAAATACCCTTACACTTGAGATTTGCTTGTCCTCAAGCAAATGCGCTTTTATTCTAATCAAAATACAAGTTAGGGTCATTTAATGCAAACATAAAAGTAATTACAACAAATATTCGTTCCACTTTAATCATAATAAGCACGGAGATTATAAACTAGCACCTCACAAGTAGTGTTTAGATACTCACATCTCACAAGTGTCATCAAAATAAATCTCATAAATGAAAACGGATAATATCTCTCACTACCTGTCATAGCAAATAGATTACCATAGGCTTGGGAAAGGATCGAAAACCTCCTCCACTAGGCGTAAGCACCTAAGATAAACTATCAAAGAGGGCTTTTAAATGGGTTATAACGTTAGGTGTAGGGAAAAGGAAAACACGGTTTTGTTGGATAAAGGATACTTTACTGGTGGCTAGTTAAAGATCTTGATCAATTACATGTACTCTACAATGTTGCTAAGCCAAGACTAGACTCAATCTTAAGCTAATGAAAGAAAATAACAAAAACATAAAATAAACATAAAATAAAACGGGATGGTAGTCCGTATGTTTTTTCTACTTTTCTTTTTCTCATTTTTTTGTATTTTTCTTGATTTTTTTTTTTTTTTTTTTTTTTTTGCATACACTTTTGCCCTACCATCCAAAATAATACATCATAGGGGCGTTGCATTCCCCTTACACTTGAACTTTTACATAACTTTACAATTAACTATTCTAATGACTCGAATTAAGATAATTGAAAAACTTGGAGTACTTTTAAAACATTTAGCACATATGGGGGTAATAAATGATGTTCTTCCCCATTACTCCATTACACTAGTACTTTACCCATGAGTCCCAATCGTCCCAAAACAATATGTACAAGGATATGACTCGACTTAGCAACCATGTAATCAATTAGATAATTAACTTGGGTTTAAACAAATGTTGTCACACTAATGCACAAAAAATGAGTGCATACAAGGTAGGCTAAGGCGATTTGGGTGTACATTTTAGTGGGGTGTAACAAATTCTTCCTTTAAGTAAAATGCTTAAAGGTCGAAACGAAAAGATAGGCTCTGAGGGGTGTACTAGGGGTATCGTGTACTAAAAATGAGTACAACGCAAAGGGTGTGGGAGAATTACTTGACCAATGTAGCCAATGTAATTATAACAAAAACACAGGTGTAAAACAATGGGTTAATCCTAATGCCTCTTATCATGTAGTAAATCTAACTACACGAATGTAGTCTCACTTGTGGCCTCGGAATGGTCCTAACGCAAGTTCTAGAATCTAAGTGCTACCGGTACACACATCATAGCATAAATGCTTTTCCTACCAATTCTAGGGGCGAACCTCACATATTTGGGGTGGAAAATTTTTTAGTGGTACGGTTTTTTTTGTGCTAGTCATATAACTCCTATCCGTGAGACGCTCATTAAGATCAAAGTTTCACTCCTAAATGTTGTAAAAAATTTTAAATTTGGCACTAAAATTGCCCTAACAGGTATTTATCTCAGTTTTATTACACATCTACTATTAAACAAACAAAAATCAAGCGTAATAGCATTCTCTAATCGTACTTTTACCCCCCTTACACTTAAGATGAACATTGTCCCCAATGTTCAAATAACAAGATGTAAAAGCATAAAGTAAAAGAATGAAATCAAATACTCCCCTGATTCGCTTGGTGGATAATGAAATAACACGGTTAAATCTTCTTCCAAGAGAATGTTGAAGCTCTATGACTAATGCATCGCCAAAAGCTTGATCCAAAACATTTCCTTGTCCAAAATAACCTGTTAAACCTGAGAAAACAAACACGAAAACCTGCATAACATCGGCGGGATAAAATCTATATATAAGGATATAATGCTTGTGGAATGATAATTTTGCAGATTCCTGGAGATTATAAGTTATAGATTTAATAAAAACTTTTTATGAAAACAAAACTTTCAAAAATTTTCAGAAAATTAAACCTGACGCCGTCAGGTTGTAAAGCCTGACGCCGTCAGAAATGATCTGATAGAATTCTCATGTTACGTTTCCGGAAAATTTTTGGAAAAACCTATACCTTACTTCCTGGAATTCCTGCAAAACATCATTATGACTCGATACAAGCATTTGACTCAAACAAATACTAATATGTATGTTCATTTAATATTATTACGATTCATGTTCATTTGTGTTCTAATAAACCGATTTAGATTTCCCTTACACTTAACTTTTGCAAAATACCTTTATATGTAGTTAAGACGAAGTTAAAAACAAGATAAAGCATTTTCACAAATTAGTTTTTGAACATGAATCAATAATAATAAAAATTAAACACACATACGGAAACAAATAAAATCAAACAAACAAATAAATAAACACACAAAGCAAATAAAGCTTGGGTTGCCTCCCAAGAAGCGCTTGTTTTTGTTCGAGTCATGAGCCTGACTCTACCCTTATTTAATGGATAAAGGAGAGGTTTTCCCTACACTTAGGATTAAGTGCGGGTGATAGTAGCGATACACACCAGCTCGGTAGGAGTATGCCACGTGAGGAAAGAGTGGTGGATGAATTATATGCTCAAAGGGGTGTGCTCCTTTCATCATAACCTTGCCTAGTTCACTTTGGTCAATGGGTGATTTTGAGTTTCCTCCTAAAAAGGGATCATTTTCTAACAACTTCGAGAGATTCCTAGTTGGGAATCCATCTTGATCCAATAGACCCGGTTTAAACCCATAATGTTTCTTGTGATCAATCATGAATGGGTGATGTAAGTATGTAAGGTCATGGTTCACTCCTATATTAGCTTCCTCTCTACAAGGCTTAGAGTCTACTACCTTCAACATAAAACTACCCGGACTATATGGTTTGATGGGTGGATCGGGACCAAATTCAATTCCTAAATTTTCATCCAAGGATGGAAGATTAGGTAACGGTTTTGGTTGAGGCTCCGGCTCATCAAAACTAGGAACTTCCATAGGACTAAAAGAAAGGTTGTGATCACTAAAAGCATTCAAACCTATTTCTTCTAGTTGTGTTTGGTCCAAGGGCTCTACCTCTATTGGGGTTCCTATAGTCTCCTCAACTTCTTCCGGGTAACTCATGGGCGGTGTGTGTGCCTCAAATGATGGTAGGACTTGTGGGGTACTTGGTGGGCTTATGTTACTTACCTCATCATTCCTTATGTCAAGATCACCTATATCCTCATCATGTGTTTTAGTAGGATCTAACCATAACATTTTACCAAGTATCTCAAGTGCTTCTCTAGGCATCTCAACTTCAATGTCCGAATCATAAGGATCATCCTCAATATTCTGACTGCTATATTCAAATTGCCCAAAAGATTCATCATGTGTTTCTTGAGATTCATCGTCATCGATCATAAAACCAAGGTCTTTTTGATCAATGTGATCATGCTCGGCTAGATCCTCCATCACATCAAGATAACCTAAGTGTTCACCCTGTATTATGGTAGTGCCTAACCATGACATGCAGCTAGGTGGCTCAACTCTACCCTCATGCCCAAACAAACTTGTTTCATGATCCTTGAAATTTTTGGTCAATTGACTTGTATTAATGTTTGTTGGGTTGTCTACCATATAATAATATTGGGCACAATTCTCAATAGCTTCCCATGCTTTCTCAGCACTTAATTCCCTAATATCCCTGCCGGCAATATGGTAAATGTCCCTTTGGGCATGTCGGTCGACATGATTGTAAAAGATTTGAGTTAGGGACCAAAAACCGAAGTTATGATGAGGGACTTTTTGGAGTAAATATTTAAAACGAGTCCATGCATCATAGAGAGGTTCATCTTTATGTTGTTTAAACATCAAGATGTCATATGGAGTGGGTGAATTACGTGGTTGGTGGTATGGTGGATTCGCGTTCTCCATAATGGTGAACGGAAGAGTCAATGGAAACCTTATACGAACAAAAGCACGAAGAAAATAGATAGACTAAAGAAAATCTAGAAAAATAAAATAAAAATCTCACTAGAAAGGAATCTAGTGAGTAGACCTATAAAATAAAAAATTCAACCTAAACGATAACTATTCCCGGCAGCGGCGCCAAAAACTTGATGCGTGGGTTTTGCAACCTTACAACAGGTTTTACCTCTCGAGGGATCTCAAGAGGCTTACAACCCCACCAGGCAGTGTACCTGACCGATGTAGTATAGTGTAGTGGTAAGTACGGGGGATTGATCGTTCTCCACAGGGAATAGTGTTCGTTAGGTGTGAAAGGCTACTCTAATTAGGTCTAAGGGTTGAGGAAGATTCTTTTTATGTTTTTATATTTTTTATGAAAGCAAGTAAAATCTCGGGTTTGAAGGAGTGGGCGGAATTAGTTGCTAGTCAACTAACCCAAATTACTACGAATGCAAATAAAATAAATAACTGAAAATAAAATGTGGTGAGAAACTTATGTGTAGAGAAATGTGTTTACTTAGATTTCCTTACTCCCTAACTATCTTTTACCGGTTAATTAGTGTGTATTAGTCGCGTGGATGACGGGTGTATTCCTTAATACCATTCGTGGGGTGGCGTACTTACTTCCCCAACTCTACAAGCTCCTACTTCACTCCTATGTCGAGCCGGCTAGGAAGCTCCTAACATGGGATCACTAGAATTCGCTTGTGCATTAAATACAACCATAAAAACCTTTAGTACGCATTTGGTTCATGTTTCTTAAGACGTTCAAGCAAGTTACCGAATAGGAAGTTAGCCAGTTTTCTTAAGCCTAACATAGATAAACAATCATCCAATACAAATAATAACACACTAATAACCAATAATCAATAGCTAGGTTTCATTAGATCTAAGCAAACACAAGATAAATTTAGCCTAACATGTTAATCAAAAGACAAGAATAAGATAAAATCAAACAACACATAGACATATTGAATGATTAATTGATAACTTATCTTTCAATGCAACATGGAAGATCTCAAGGCAAAAAGCCTTGAAAAAGAAGCTAAAATCGTCCTAGGGTTTTCTCCCAAAATTCCACACACTAAGCTCTCTTTTATGACAAAAAATTAGAAAACTATATATAGACTTTTGCATCTGACGGCGTCACCTTATGGAGTGTGACGCCGTCACCTCGCCGCTTTTAGGGTTCTCGGATGACCATCTTGACGCCGTCCCTCTTTAGCTCTTCAAAAATCCATTCTGGCTTATCAAGGCTTGACGCCGTCGAACCTTGAACGTGACGCCGTCCCCTTATGATTTAAGCCGTGACGCCCTTGATCCAGTTAAAGCGTGACGCCGTCAGAATTCACATGCTATTTTCACTGGCTTATCATGAGTAAATTTCACGTCCACTTTTTCTTGCCAAAGCATGACGCCGTCCAGAGTAAATTGTGACGCCGTCAAAGGTAACTTTTAGCCGATTTTTGAGACTTTGTCGTTTTCTTCACTTTTATGCTCCAAAAACGTCCAAAATGCCTCCTTTTCCAGATTTCTCCTCAAAAGTACCTAAAATGACAAAAGGAACGATTTAGGGCAATATTTGATCAAATAAATACGATTTAGGGCTTAAATGACCCCTTAAAAGCGGTACACTTTTCGCTTCATCAAGCATCTCCTCAGGCTATAAATAGAGAGCTCTCCTCATGAGCTAGGCTTGTCCAATTTTTATGCTTTAGAAAATTGTTACCACTTTATTTTCTTGTCAAATTTACTGCTTTTCTTAGTGTAATCATTTACATTTCAGCTGTAACTTCAATTTCAGTTTGTAATCTCAATGTTTTATTAATGAAAAGTTAGTTTGATTGTTCTTAAATTTGTGTCTCTTTAAGTTCTCATTAGATTATTATTGCTTATTCAGCTTATTTTCATAAATCTCAGCTTAGTTCAATTTACATTTTTTACAATTGTTCATTTTATCCAAAAAAATCCAAAAAATATAGAAAAAACTTTCAAAAATCCAAAAATATTCTAAAATCTAGCTTCAATAAGCTGTTTTCTCATTTCCATAAGCTCATATAAGCTGTTTAGCTTATTGTGAGTGTTTTGTTAGTACATATTCAAATCAGTCTCAAAATTCAAAAAGTCAACTGAAAAGTCAAAGAAGCTGTCCCATAAGCTGTTTGAAGTTTAAGCTGTTTCTGAGGAGCTTATTTGGGTATTTCTGGCTTATTGGATAAGCCGTGGTTGATTTTAGTTCTTGGTTCATTAATTTCCATCAAAAGTCACTTGTGAGTTTAAATTCTAATTTTCTAGCTTATTAATTAGATTTCTTTGCATATTCTGTTTCAGCTTATAGTAGAGTTTATTTACTGTTAGATTTAGCTTATATATAGTTAATTTAGCTTACATAACCTAGATGCATAATTAGTTTACCTTTAATAAGCTTAAAACTAGTAAAAGTAAAAAACAGTCAATGATAAAGGGGTGTTTGGTTTAGACCTCTGATGATCAGTTGCTACTTGTTACTGTTCCTTTACCTCTTTGTAATTGATGATTTAGCTTAGTTAAGGGTATTTGAGCATAATTCTGATAAGTTTTAAGTAGTTTGAGGCCTTTTGAGGATTATGATTAGTTAGTGCAAATATTAGAAATTCAATTGCCTTTAGAAGCTATTATCAACTGAGGATCATTTGGTGTTCTCATTTTGGCATAAGTAAGTGTAATTTAGTGTGATAAATGGGTTTTCAAAGTATGGTTCAATTTCATTAAGTTGTGCATAAGTTTTAGTGCAGAACACCCTCTGCTGCTACAGATTGACATCTGCAGATCTGCAGATTATTGTGTCCCACTCCATCTGATCTAGTGCTAATTAAGATAAGCAATTGCATTCAACTTTTGGGCATTTTTGGTTTTAGAGTAGATTTTCACATAGGCTTTCAGTAGTAGCTTCTGGATTTCACCAAGCAGCCTTTTCTTAGCTTAAAAATAAGCTGCAAATAGGCCTAGGAGTGCATTTGAATCTGTTTTGATTATAATATGTGCAGAAGCTAAATTGCTTATTTCTTTGGCTTATTTGAGCTTTCTGAGTTGTATTAAGCTTAAAATAGTCCCTTGCTTCATTCCCGAGCTTTTGGGAATTTCTGGATCTGTTTTGCTTATTTTTGGCTTATTACATAACTGCTTATTTGCCTGTTCTGCTTATTAGTGTTCAGTTAATTCCTGAAGTTATTTTTCCTAGATAGAGAATATAAAATTAGATTTACTCAGATTTTTCCAGATTTTTCCCATTTGTTTTACTATTTTTAAATCAATTAAATAGTTTAATTTAGTTTTTAATTCATAAAAAATTCATAAAAAGTCAAAAAAATATTTTTCTTTTTTAAAAAATTTTCTTTTTATATTTAGAATTTAAGAAAAATTATTTTACATTTTTAGGACCTAAATTTTAGAAAATCATTTTTATTTACGTTTTTAAAATTCGTCGCGTACGTTTTAAATTCCAATTTTCGTTTTTAGGTTTACGTGCTTAGTATAATTGTACCCTTAGCTTGATTAGTTGTTTTCATTCATTATTTCATATTTCGTAGTAATAATCACCAATCATCACTCTCTTTTCACATATTCGACAACGTAACGGCAACTCGACTTCGACCTTCGTTGGGACCACGACCCGGGGAAAATACATCCGTTGTATTTTCTTTGGAATAAAAATGACAAATCAAAAAATGGCGCCGCTGCCGGGAAGGCTTGAGAAGAGTTTGAATTTCGTTCGTTGGATCGTGTTTTGAAGACCCTTCCTCGGAAGTTATTGTTTTTATAAAAAGAAAAAAAATATACAAAAAGAAAATAAATAAAACACTTTTCCTAAAGTGTTTTCAAAAATACAATAATAATATAACCTCACTTTATTGAAAGTGTTGTAAACCATTCCGAATAAACAACAAAAGAGATCGTTAAGTTAAACGTTACTTGGATTATTTCTTTACTACAACCTATACACGGGGTTTAAGGAGGTCTTGACATTAAATTGCAGACCGAAAAGAGATCCATTCTTCTCTTCCGCCACGCTGCGCGTAGTTTTGAAAGAAACGAGTACGGTTGATAAAACGATCACCAAAAATATTGTGATTTAACTTTCCTTTAATATAAAAATCCAAAAAGATTTTCTTTTCAAATTTATTTTCCATTTTTCTTTTGTGATTTTCCATGTTTCTAAATTTTAAAATCCAAAAATATTCTTCTTAAGTCTCTCATCCATTTAATTCTATCTCTTTATCCCTCTTATGTTTAATTCTTATGTCGTCATTGGGCTATCACTGTTTTGATTGTAAAAGCCCGTTGATTGACAGTCTTCAGTGTTCAAAGTGTAAGTGTGAGCGGTGTGGAAATCACAACCCAAGAGGATCTTGTTATTGGTGTGAAGTAGCCCTCAAAAGAGAGCTTAATTCCATTGATAATTCTCAAAGTTTTTCCGAACACCCTCCACAACCCCAGCCATCTTCATTCAATCAGCAAAATTGCTTCAATTGTGGAGATCCATTGGGAAATAATTCACTTTGTGACCAATGTTTTTGCAACGAATGTGGATTAAGTCGTGGGCTTTGTATATGTTACTCTTCGAAAGCTGAAACTTCATTCGTTTATGATTCTAATCCAAATTCTTGCAATGAACCGCCAAATTTCTCCGACTATCCTCCACAGCCCGATTTATCTTCGTTCGATCAACGTTATTGCGATGGGTGTGGAAATCCGTTAGATCCGACATCAACTTATTGTCATCGGTGTACTTGCGAGAGGTGTGGTAGAAATATTATCAATGGATTTTGTTCATTTTGTGCTTCGGAAGCTGAAAATTCATACACTTATGATTTTAATCCGAACATTTCCAATTATCCTCAAAACAATTTCAATCACCCTCCTCAAAACTACTATGAGCAAGAACCGTATTTCAATAATACATCATTCCAAAATACATCAAATTTTGAAAACTGTGGGGGTCCTCATAATGATTATCAATGTCAACCGTGGAATCAAAATTACTATGAACCTAATCCTTGCTATAGTACTTCCGGTTTTGACAATTTCCAACCTCCACAGCACCAAATGATTCAACCACCACCTCATCCACTTTCTCAAGACGTTCTTCATCTTCTAAATTTAGTCGAAGAAATTAAGGAGTCGATTAAAAAACTTCCCCAAGAAGATCCTCATCAGAAAACTTATGGAGAACTGCTAGCTGAAGAACAAGCAGCTAGAGTAAGTTCCAATTATCGTCAAACTTTCGTTTACGATGACGACGATGATGAGGATTCTATGTGGGGAGTTTATGAGAATTCGTCAGCAGAAATCACTCCCGTCTTACCTTCTATGGACCCAGAGGATTCTCTCAAAATGGGGGAGAGCATCTAAACACTATTCCGCAACGGAATCAGACGGTGTTGAGAACCTCGTCCCAATCCCAAATGAGTCTGAGGAAATATCCGACAATGAAAGTGATTTGCAATTTTGTGGTGATTCTCTTGACGTTTCTAAGGTTACTTCCGGGATTTTCTCTAACCCTCTTTTTGAATTTAATGATGAGTATACTTCTTGCAAAGTTAATCCTCTTTTCGATGGAGGGTTAGAGAACGTTGAGGACGAGGACTTTACACTTGATGAGCCAATTTTACCAATACCTCGCCCCGACGATTCCCATGACTCGGAAGGGGATGTACTTTTTCTTGAAAAATTGCTTAACAGTGATCCCCTTCCAGAAACTGAGTCATTTCACGTTGATCCATCATCCCCTCGCCCTCCTGCTAAACCACCTGATGATGGAATTCTTTCTGATATTGAGTCAGATACGGAGACAATAATGGACGAGGTGCAAACTTCTAGCATACAAAGTACAACACATGTCCTACCTCCGTATATCCTTCCAGAGCCCAAGCTCACTGACGAACTTCATAAGACTCATATCATACCTCCTCCGGAGTATGATTACTTTGCTTTTGAGGAAGATCATGACCCATGGGGAGATGTACTCTATCATAAGAGTTTGTGTGTCAATGATATCATTCCGACCTTCCTTCCCGAGGTTTTTATGAGCGATAAAGATGAAGAATGGATTCCCATTCTCATAATAATCATGATCTTTCTCCCTTTCTGCACCTATCCGGTGACCTCTCCTATCCTTCACTCCTTAGGGAGTGAAGACACCATCTTTGACCCCGGCATCTCTCCTTCTTTTCAGCCGTGGGTATCTCATCGGAGTGGAACTTTCATATGCTTCAATGTTTATTCAAACATCTTGAATGAAAGTCCGATTGAGATTATCTTTTCCACATGCTCCCCCAAGAACAACTAAATTCGGGGTCGAGTCAAGCTACGTGACTCGGTTATAAAAAACAAAGTGCTTCGTGGGAGGCACCCCATGCTTATCCATCTATCTTCTTTCTTTCTTTCTAATAAACGTGAGGAGGGCTACCTCTTCCATATCTTGTGTTTCTTGGTTTTCTGTGATGTATCCAGGATTGCCCGATGATTGAAGACTCTCGTGCTCGTAGTTTGCTTCTCTCCACTCGAGTTTCATCATTCGTTGCTTATCCGATATCCTTAATCTTATCGTTTTACATTTATCTTTGGCATAATTAATAAACGGCCTTAGATTTATGTAGGAGAACCCTTACCTTTAAGACATTGAGGACAATGTCTCTTTTTAGTCTGGGGGGGTCATCTGTCGATTTGATTTTTTCCTTGCATTTTTTGCCGTTTACTCATGCAACCCCGTTTTTCCAACAAAATTGAAAAAATCCAAAAAATGAGAAAAATTTAAAAATTTTGTGCAAAAATATAATAAATTTTGACATTTTGTTGACTTTCCGCTGGTGAGAGTAGGAATAAAATTCTGACTTGATCGGGCGTGTTGAGCCCTAGCTTGTCTCCTTAACCTTTTATAATCTATAAGCTCGTGCTAGTCTTTTACACAAGGAGCTATAAAATGCGAATTCCTTTTAAGAGTTTGCAAGTTCCCGTATCGACTTTATATATTCATGGCTTGATTATTTGGCTAAGCATTCGCGGATCTTATTATTTAAGATTTTAAATTTGCGAAGAACGAGAAATGATAGAGTTGTTTATAAGTTAGATTGCTAAACGTGGAGTAGTTGGATCTCTTTAGAGCTCATCAAAGTTACTTGTGGCTTTTTCTTCCCATAAGCTTGTTTCACCCAATAATAGTAATCTAGGAATAATTAAAGCTATTTTAGTTTTGGCGATAATTAGTTTTTACTCTTTCCTTAGAGAATCCTAGCTTGTGAAAGTTGGGTACACATCAAGGTACAGCCAGTGTTACGGTGTAATAGGCAACTGATTCCTGATAGTACGTGCTATTGTCTCTATTGCTATAAAAGCCGTAGGACTCGGGATTTGGCAAAATATATAATGAATAATGATATAATAATAATAATAATCCAAAGCCGATAAAAGTTTTCTGTTTCCTGACGGTTCGCACCCGTTGACTCAGACTTCAAAAAGGCAGAGGAAAAATATCCTAGGTCAAAATAAGACTCCCGATTCTTGACGGTTCGCTGCCATTGTCTAGGTTGTTTAAAAGGCCGAGGAATAATAATATGTGCTTAATAATGTTAAAAAATGTCAAATTTCGACTCCGGGGGTATCCTAATAAAAGCTTCTGTCTCTGGACTCGTAGATGAGTTGTTTCGGTCGTATATAAAAGGGATATCCTCAAAATCGTGTTAAATCAAAGACCTTGATGTGGACCTCATTTTTGTATGCAACGGTTTTCGAGGGAAGGTTTGGAAACTACTTAGCGTCTAAACTAGGTATCTTTATCGGACTAAAAATTATCGAAATGAGAATTTGAAGAAATTCATTTCTCACCAAAAATAAAATAAATAGAGGAAAATAGGAATTTGGGAACAAAGAGTCCACAATTAGCTTTCTGGGTAGTGTTGGCAATCTAACTTGTAAATAAAAATGATTTCGTTTTTAAGCTTGGCTTGGGGACTCGTGAAAAATCAGGAACGACGAATTTTATCCGTATGGTCACTTCTTTATGAGTCGTGTTTCCAACTCGATGACCCTAAAAGTTATCGTTAGATAATGATTGTCGACAAAGCCGTCACATGAAAATAAGAAAATACAAAAATACAATAAAAAGGAAAATCGGGGAGTTTTTTTTAAAACTTAAGATTTCTCAATCTCTTTTGAAAATTTTGCTACTTCTCAAAGTTAGTAAAAAGAGATTAGAAATTTTTGGTTTCAAAAACGTGTTTTTATAACATTGCATGAGGACATTGCAATAGCTTAGTATGGGGGATTTTGGTATGTGCTTATTCACATACCTTTTATTTACCAAATTAAGACCAAAACAACCAAAAACAGACCAAAATGCCAAAGATATTTGTGTTTTTGTGTTTGTTTATGTGCAGGAACGGATATCGTGAAACAAGGACAAAATCAAGCAAAAACCGGGAAAAACGAGCACGAGATATGGAAAAGATCTTTAAAAGCCGATGCCGGGAAGTTTATGTCATTCAAGACCTTGAAGAATCAGATTTTACAGGAAAAGCCCTTGGATTTATTTTGAGAAGTGGCAGGAAAGGTCCCTGAAATTTCTGAATGTTCACAATTTGTCCCTATTATTTTAAAATCTACAAATCCTAACCCTTATGTTTAAATCCAGATTTATTATTTCTTAAAACCAAATCCAATCCAACACCACAAGTCCTAAGGCCCAACCATACAAAACCCACGGTCCATTATCTTCACTTAACCCGATCCACCCAAGTTAACCCAAACCCGGTCAAAAGGAAATAAATGCAAAGTCAAACAAATAAGAAAAATAAACAAACACACCCGCCTTTTTACCCTGTTCTTCCCCTTTTTACCAGAACCCATGAACCCTAAATTGACCGACCCTGTTAATTACTGCAATTAAGGGCAAAGTTGTCCTTGCACGCGTATCTAGGAGGCCTGACACAAGGGAATGAGGACGTGGCAGAATGGAGCCCTCCTATTGGTGGATGATACGTGTTCAAATCAATCCAAGGGCTAAGAATGATTGAAGGATTGATCAAGGGTTGGAAACGTTTGAAAGAAGCACATTTTCACGCGGATTGATGACCTGGAAGCATCTCCTTAGGCTATAAATAGAGAGCTCTCCTCATGAGCTAGGCTTGTCCAATTTTTATGCTTTAGAAAATTGTTACCACTTTATTTTCTTGTCAAATTTACTGCTTTTCTTAGTGTAATCATTTACATTTCAGCTGTAACTTCAATTTCAGTTTGTAATCTCAAAGTTTTATTAATGAAAAGTTAGTTTGATTGTTCTTAAATTTGTGTCTCTTTAAGTTCTCATTAGATTATTATTGCTTATTCAGCTTATTTTCATAAATCTCAGCTTAGTTCAATTTACATTTTTTACAATTGTTCATTTTATCCAAAAAAATCCAAAAATATAGAAAAAACTTTCAAAAATCCAAAAATATTCTAAAATCTAGCTTCAATAAGCTGTTTTCTCATTTCCATAAGCTCATATAAGCTGTTTAGCTTATTGTGAGTGTTTTGTTAGTTCATATTCAAATCAGTCTCAAAATTCAAAAAGTCAACTGAAAAGTCAAAGAAGCTGTTCCATAAGCTGTTTGAAGTTTAAGCTGTTTCTGAGGAGCTTATTTGGGTATTTCTGGCTTATTGGATAAGCCTTGGTTGATTTTAGTTCTTGGTTCATTAATTTCCATCAAAAGTCACTTGTGAGTTTAAATTCTAATTTTCTAGCTTATTAATTAGATTTCTTTGCATATTCTGTTTCAGCTTATAATAGTGTTTATTTACTGTTAGATTTAGCTTATATATAGTTAATTTAGCTTACATAACCTAGATGCATAATTAGTTTACCTTTAATAAGTTTAAAACTAGTAAAAGTAAAAAACAGTCAATGATAAAGGGGTGTTTGGTTTAGACCTCTGATGATCAGTTGCTACTTGTTACTGTTCCTTTACCTCTTTGTAATTGATGATTTAGCTTAGTTAAGGGTATTTGAGCATAATTCTGATAAGTTTTAAGTAGTTTGAGGCCTTTTGAGGATTATGATTAGTTAGTGCAAATATTAGAAATTCAATTGCCTTTAGAAGCTATTATCAACTGAGGATCATTTGGTGTTCTCATTTTGGCATAAGTAAGTGTAATTTAGTGTGATAAATGGGTTTTCAAAGTATGGTTCAATTTCATTAAGTTGTGCATAAGTTTTAGTGCAGAACACCCTCTGCTGCTACAGATTGACATCTGCAGATCTGCAGATTATTGTGTCCCACTCCATCTGATCTAGTGCTAATTAAGATAAGCAATTGCATTCAACTTTTGGGCATTTTTGGTTTTAGAGTAGATTTTCACATAGGCTTTCAGTAGTAGCTTCTGGATTTCACCAAGCAGCCTTTTCTTAGCTTAAAAATAAGCTGCAAATAGGCCTAGGAGTGCATTTGAATCTGTTTTGATTATAATCTGTGCAGAAGCTAAATTGCTTATTTCTTTGGCTTATTTGAGCTTTCTGAGTTGTATTAAGCTTAAAATAGTCCCTTGCTTCATTCCTGAGCTTTTGGAAATTTCTAGATCTGTTTTGCTTATTTTTGGCTTATTACATAACTGCTTATTTGCCTGTTCTACTTATTAGTTTTTAGTTAATTTCTGAAGTTATTTTTCCTAGATATAGAATATAAAATTAGATTTACTTAGATTTTTCCAGATTTTTTCCCATTTGTTTTACTATTTTTAAATCAATTAAATAGTTTAATTTAGTTTTTAATTCATAAAAAATTCATAAAAAGTCAAAAAAATATTTTTCTTTTTTTCAAAAATTTTCTTTTTATATTTAGAATTTAAGAAAAATTATTTTACATTTTTAGGACCTAAATTTTAGAAAATTATTTTTATTTACGTTTTTAAAATTCGTTGCGTACGTTTTAAATTCCAATTTTCGTTTTTAGGTTTACGTGCTTAGTATAATTGTACCCTTAGCTTGATTAGTTTTTTTCATTCATTATTTCATATTTCGTAGTAATAATCACCAATTATCACTCTCTTTTCACACATTCACTACACATATTCGACAACGTAACGGCAACTCGACTTCGACCTTCGTTGGGACCACGACCCGGGGAAAATACATCCGTTGTGTTTCCTTTGGAAAAATAAACCGTACTAAATCGACGAATCAACACGCAATATTCTTTCGACATCTTCATCTTAAGAAATCCCTTTTCACACAAATACTGGTATTTCATCAACTACCAGTGAGTAACAAAAAATAATTATTAAAAAACACTAATTATCAATTATAAACAAAACTTCATACAAATAGAAGGACCAGGTTAACTGCTACTGATCAACTTAAACCTATTCAACATAATTTCTACCATAACCTTCTACGATGTGAAATATAATAACCATAACGATTCATGGTTTTCAGTTTATTAACAATGTGAAACATGCAAGTAAGATCAAAACATCTAAAACGAACTGATAAGATGAAGATTGCAGATTTTACCTTTGATTGCAGATTTTACCCTAATGATCAATTCTAAACAAAACTTCATACACATAGATGGACCAGGTTAACTGCTAATGATCAACGAAAACCTATTCATGAAGCTACACCAATTTGCATGATATGAAAACACAAATTTTGTGTTTTCAATGTTGTAATTATGTTTCTGTGGAAGTTAAACAAATGGTTAATACTGATATGAAAAGACAAGAGTAAATACTGTATGTCTAAGTCTAGAGTTAGAATAGTAATCATGAAGCTACACCAAGTTGCATGGAATTATAAAAACTATTCATATTTCAGTCACAATTAAGTCAAGTTGAAAATGAAAATGGGCTTAAACAATTAATAAACATGATCATTTTTGTAAAATGAAAATGGGCTTAAACAATTTGTTAACAAAAAGAGGATGGTTGGGCTTAAACATATGGGGGCTCATTAATTTGGCTCCTCATTCACTTTGTTTAAGTCTCATATCTTTTAAACATTTCAATTTGAATTTTATTTTGATGAGATTCTGAGCATAATATATTTTTGAATTTAAAAAAAAAATCAAATCTTTAGTGATATTGGTATCAATTTAAATTATAAACCATATCAACTCCTAAAATATATGAATCAAATGTATACATCTACCACATTATATATATCATTGTCCATACATCCCAAAAGAATAAAAGTCACAATTTCGTTTGATCTAAAATGTCGACACCTGCAAAACAATTCGAAACACATGCATCCAGTTCTTTGAACACAGAAACACACAAGAATGACGTACCAAACATTCAGTTTGAAGATCCACCAAAACAAATAGCTACACATCATTCTAACCATGGTAACGAAAATGAAAATAAGAAGGCGGAAACTCTACAAAAGCCTGAAGGTATTGTATACGTATAATATTTATAAGACAAAACTATCATATATACATATATTTTGTTAGATTTATAACAGATAATTGTTTTTAACATATGATATAGATAGGTATGTTTGCTACAATGGTACTTGGCATAAGATTAAGAAGAAGCATGTTTGTAATTGCGATTGGAATAGCATGATGGAATCCGTCAAAAAGGCAGATGAAATTATCAAACAACTACGTGCAGCAGGACACAAGATAACAGATGACTATATGGTTGATCACAACGTTAGTGACGATGAATAATTAGTTTTGGACATGTTTGGTTATGCTGTAATTCTCATTATCACAATGTTTTGTTTCTTTTTGTTTAATGTTGGTTTGTTTTTCGTACTTTTGAAGTACTCTTTTCGGTTAGGTTTGTAATAAGTTGGCTTTTGCAATGTTTGCAAGCCATGTTTATCATTACTATGTTGCTATCAAATTAAGTTTTTTTTAACACGACATCTTTGCTTATTTCTTTCTCTCTTTGTAATCATGTATATAATAATCCATGTTAAAGCATCCTTTTGTAACCATGGTTGTATTTACAATGGTCCAACTTTATAGCCTTACTATCAAGTAAATGGAAAACGAGAGTATAGTATACAAAAATCTGTAGTTCCTTTATCGGATGTAATAGGATAAATAACTTTTTTGTCATATAAAGTTGTTTACAAATGTACATTGTTATTCTAAAAACAACATCCCAAATAATTATTACATGCTAATCTCATATAATAAATATTTTGTTTTGGTTATCACAATGTTCCATTGTTTCTAACCTAATTATATCTAAATGAGGCCCAATGGTTAAAATGGATCATTACATAAATTGGGTAAAGTCCCATCTCATAATTTATATGTTTTCCAATTTCCATTGTTTTCAATTTACCAAATCGTTACATGTTTAACATTTTTTTCGTCTCGACTGATTCATCAAAAGAACAACATTCAAAAATAAACCATCCACCAATTTATTTTAAACTTAAATATCATATCTCACTCTATTAGTGCTTTCTTTAGGCTCCTGGTTGCTCGTTGGTAGACACAACCCATATGATATTGAGCTTGAGCATTCGGGCTTCTTTTCTTTTTTTTAAGAAATGCTTCTTTCTAATTCTAAGGTGGTAGGGCAGCTAGTTTGAGTGGGGTCTGACGGTTTCCCGAACTTCTTCTTTCATTTTATATTAATAAGGGGCTAGTTAGGGAGGAAATCTCGATGGCAATCAAGGATGGATTTCTATTTCGGAAGGGGTGCTTACTGAAAGAGTTCAACACTACGCTCATTGCTCTTCTTCTAAAGTCCCTTGGAGCCAATCGCTTGCCTGAAGCTTGACATGCTGAAGGCGCTTTTAAGCCCTTCCGAAGGAAAGAGGGAATGGCCCTTCCTCTTACCTACAGTTAAAAATATATATTTTTGCTTTTGCTAATCTTATAAATTGCTTAACGTATATTAGAAGGAATCAATGCTGAATCAAAAGATGATGCAACAAGCTCTCTCTCGCATTCTGCCGAGTTGTATTTTTCTCTAAAAGCTAAAGCAAGACAGAAAAAATGGGAAGCCTATGTAAAGCGCAACATGAAACAAAGGTCAAAGACTAAAGCAAATAAGCTCAAGATTGCAATCAAAAGAAGATTAAAACAACATGAACTTGAAGAACCATAAGATTTCACCGATGAAGGGCATTTGGAAGCAATGGACTATGAAAATGTTCATTTAGCATTTGATCCAGAAAAATCACCTAAGTTTAATTGTTAAATTGTTTTCTGATGTCTTATTTTGTTGATGTCATTTTATATACATTTGAATTTCAACTTTCTTTTCTTAACTATAGAAAGACATGCCATTTAGTTTTAAGTGTTCAAAAAACGCTAAGCTAACTTGCTTTTATAATTTATAAACTTATCGTCTTATTGATGAACCAAGTGAGGAAGAAAATGATGAAGCTATAAATATGACGCAAAATTTTGTCAACTTAATTGATGAAGAGGCAAAAGACGATTTACAACACAGTGTTGAAAACATTGATGACGAAACTGATGATCAAATTCATTTAGAAGACACGATTGATGATGAATCTTCACAGGATGAAGGTACTGATAAATTTGACAGCTTCATCGATGATGAAAATGTTGATGATGAAACTACCGATAACAGTTCTGATAGCGAAGTTTGAGGATGTAGATTGATAGGTTATTCACATGTTATGAATAATGCATATAAGCAATGTTTCATTCCACGTGTTTTCAATTATTCGAATAAAATTATCATGATGTTGTTCAATCTCTTACACGTATGCAAGCGTCAAGGAATTTACCCTATTGAATATCAACAATGTCAAAAATATTGTGTTTTACAATCAAGGTGTATAGTGTTAATGTATCTTCTGAGTTATCATCTATATATAATCTTATCATGTTTATATCTCAATAGTAATTATAATGTACATTATCAATACTAAAACAACAATGAATATTCATCAGGCTAAAGCGTACAAACAACATAAAGCAACAACTAATCACAATACTTGAAAACAAGTAATCATTATAATGCATGGGAAGCTTTTTCATTGAAAATTTAACATATAATCTTTATTTTATAACAATGTATATAAACTAACTGTCTTAAATTGTATCACATATAAATGAGGAGTTGGGCCTTTACATTAGGTTACATTGATTTGGTATATACATTGGGCCTCATTTAATTGTTATTAGGTTACAAAAGTGTGTTTTAATCTCATTATCAATGCTAACTTATTGGTCTAAAACCTATATAATTTTCGGAATCAATCATTCAAATAAGGAATGATTTTAAAATTTAGATTTCGTTTCTTTGCAGCTATTGTATGTAACAATTTTCATAATTGTGTCGCACAACTTGATATCAATTTCATATATCATTAGATGAATAACCAAATGAACAATAATGAATCAATTCACTCGAAGAGACAATTTTGATAAGGGTTATATAAACTCTATGGAAAGAGTTGTTGGTATGCAAAGTGATCAAAGCTCAAACAATATTTCTTCATCTGGTTTTATATGTTCGAATGACTCGCATGTGTTAGCCGATCAAATACTGAACAATTGTTCATGTAAGTTTTTATTTTTTGGTGTTGTTGTTTTTACATCTATACAAATATTTTTTTACGTTATAATATTTTTTTGTTTGTATAAAATTTCAACAATGTTTAATTATTTACACGATTTGTTGTTGATGTATAATCAGTAAACCCATTACAAGATCATCCAGATATCTGCAACAAGAGAAAGTCTGTTACGGTTGACAATACCCTAAATGATGATGTTTTATCTTTCAATGATTTGCCACACAATAATTTTCTTCACTATGACCCTATATATATGCCGACAACTCTTACACCTATTGGTACGTTATGATCATATATATATATATTGATAGTATGATTTTATCACTATTACATGTTTATCTTATGCATTTTTTGTAAGTTAGACTCACAATGAAATCTTTATGATTGACATTTTTTTATCCCTATACCTTTTTTATAGGTACGCCGAATAATTATCAATGGCAGAAACGTAAAATTCTGTGTAACCAAAACACTTATCAATCTAAAGCAGTTTATCATGATAGAGGAATATTGTCTACTATTAGTCAAGATTTTGAAAATAAATATAATGTAGACATGTCAATAAATCCCGTCCAACGTTCGAGATATTCAAGTGTTGTTGATGTATTACCTAATATGCAGTCTCAACGACCTCCCCTACATGACATGACTATGAGTAATGTTATATCAACAATTCCTTGATCAAATATTTATTTCTATGTTCTTTACACCTTATTTGACAATATTTGTTTATGTAATTGGTACATATTCAAACATGAACCAAACTTTCCAAACTTCTCAATCAGGGAATATGAAATCCATTTTCACAAATCCTACACCACTTAAGAGAGGATGTGGACGTCCACGCAAGCAAGATGTAGCAACCGTCGTTTTACCACAACTTACGTCTGGCCGAACTACACAGTTTGCTATACAAAAAAACAGTCCTCGTGTTCTTAATGATGTTACAAATACGGTAGGAAATACAAACCGACCTGGACGTCCCCGTAAGAATCCTTTAGTTAGTCAGGTCTCACCAAACCTTAATGAAGTAGCATCAAATGAAACTGTACAAAAAGTAGCTAAACGACCAGGAAGACCTCCCAAAGTAGTTTGCGAAACCGGTATGAAGTTTTGTATTATCAAGTATGAATATACCTTTTAGTTGTAATCATCCTAAATTTAACACGCATGATCCTTATTGTTTTAAAATACTGTTAGTAGACAATTCTACCACAAGTGATGGTTTGCCGAACCTTTCAGAAGGTGCATCGTCACCGGTTGCTACAGGAACTGTAGCTAAACGACGCGGAAGGCCTCCCAATACAGGTAAATGCTTTGAGTACATTATCTATAAACTGTTTTTATTTAATACTTCTGCAGTTAACAATCATTTTATTTTGTTTTAAAATCAAAACAATAGATAACTGTACCAGTAGAGCTGTTTCGCTGAACCTTTCAGAAGGTGCTTCGGCAGATGTTACTATAGGAAATGTAGCTAAACGACGCGGAAGGGCTCCCCAAACAGGTACACGATTTCAGCACGAACATCTTTATAAACTATATATATTTAATCCTTTTGAAGTTAACGAGCCTTTTTTTTTGTCCTCGAAAAAATAGATAATCGTACAAGTAGTAGTATAAACCAACCTGTCCCCAACATATCTTCCAGCAATGTTAGTGGATCTCTAACTCCTAATATGTTCACACCTGAAATACATGCAAACATCCCATGCCAAGATATCAATTCTACAAGTAAGTTGTGTCATATGTTTTTTATCTATAAATTTTGCATCGTAACACATTATAAGTTCACCAATCATTAAACGTGGTATACAGGTAACATGTCGAAAAGAACTCGCAGATCAAGATTAGGCAATAACAGTCCAGTTCAGTTTCACATTGGTGAGCATATTTTGTGGCGCTCATATCCTATTCAAGTTATATGAAAATTTCATGCACAAAAATATGGTTAAGTATAACTATATATATCTGCAACAGATAGTCCAGGTATTGTCTCACCAAGTCCGTCTACAAATAATAATGTTGATTCAACAAGACAACGTAACAGCAAAGACAAAGGCAAGTCAATAGCACATACAACGGAAGTTGATTTATCAGAGGATGTTTCTGAGGATGAACATGGATATATTAAACGTATTTCAGGCATATCTGAAGGTATATTTATTTTTTACATATTTATTAATCGTTAAGTTCTTTTTACCAATGTTGCAAAAATTATAAATCGGTAGTCGGGCAGTCGACCACCCTGCAGCGATTAATCGGTCAAGGCGGGATTAATCGGATTGGCATTTTTTGCAAGTTTTGTGTATTTCTGGAGACCAAACTAAAGATCTTAACTGATTCCACGCCTACTATGTTTCCAAAACTCAATAAAAAGCTCCAATTCTGATTATGAGGCCCATTGTGCGTTATAAGTGAAATAAACGATCCCCAAATTAAGTAGAATGCCTAAATCATTATTTTTTATAAGTTGACCGATTAGGCCGATGTTTGGCCGATTTTTTATCGATTCGTCCGATTTTTGACTGATTAGTGGCCGATTTTTTCCACCGATTTTAAAAAATCGACAAGGTACAAGGCCGATTACCGATTAATCGGCCGATTCGGCCAATTTTTGCAACATTGCTTTTTTTACTATTGATAGGTTTAAGTCGGTGTATATATTTTTGTATCCTAATAAACGATACATTTTATATATTTCTTTAGATTACCTCGACCATGGTGATCAGAATGTTCAATGCATAAAATGTGGAGCAATGTTGTGGCTTGCCAAAAGTAAAAGAGGAGCTAATAATTCTGTTTCCACTGATTCATTTTCTCTCTGTTGTGGTCGAGGTAAAGTGGTATTACCTGTTGCATTGAAGAATCCTCCTGAATTGTTAATGAAACTCATGAATGAGGAACACCGAAAAAGCAAGTCATATCTTGAGAACATACGCCGGTATAACTCGATGTTTGCTTTTACATCCATGGGTGGTAACGTTGACCATACAGTTAACAATGGTCGCGCACCATATTGTTTTAGAATACAAGGGCAAAACTACCATTTAATTGGAGATTTGTTACCCAAAGCTGGCGATACACCAAAGTTTTCTCAGCTTTATATTTATGATCCACAGAACGAAATTCAAAACCGCATTAATTCTGTCAGGTAACTATAATATATACCGTTTCCTGTTATTACTTTTTTTTAGCCGTTTAATTTCCAGGTCATAGAATTATAGATTAAATACACTAACTATAATGTTTTTTCCAATTCATGACAGTTCCAATGAGAGTGGATCATCTTCTTCTAATAAAAAAATAGACCGTCAACTAACTAAAGACCTTAAAACAATGGTAAAGAAGTTTCGAATGGCTGGTCAGCAAATTGCTCATGGAGTGGAAAATGTTAAGATCAGGCTGATAGGAAGGCGTGAAAAAGATGGGAGGCAATATAACCTTCCTACAGCAAATGAAGTGGCTGCACTTATTGTTGGTGACTTTGATAACAATCATAACGAAAGAGACATTATGGTGCAAAAAAATAGTGGGAAGAAGAAAAGGATTAGTGAGTTACATGTTTCATACCTTCCATTACAGTACCCGTTGTTGTTCCCTTACGCAGAAGATGGTTATAGAACTGACATATACCATCAAGGTATTACTGATGCCACCCCAGACAAGGATAAAAAATATGTCACAATGCGTGAATGGTTTGCTTACCGTTTACAAGATAGGCCAAATGTTTTTTCAACTATTTTAAACGGTAGGCGATTATTTCAGCAGTTTTTGGTTGATGGTTACACTATGGTTGAAGCGGAGAGGCTGTTATATGTAAAAAATAAGAACAGTGAATTAAGATATGAAACTTATTCTCGATTAGCTAAAGCTGCTGAATCATCCAACCAACAAAATAAGAAACGTGGAAAAAAGTGATTTTACCCTCATCCTTCACAGGTAGCCCGAGATATATGATGCAGAATTACTTGGACGCTATGGCAATGTGCAAGTTTTATGGATACCCTGATCTATTTATAACCTTTACATGTAATCCAAAGTGGCCTGAGATTACAAGGTTTTTACGTAAGAAGGGTCTAAAATCAGAGGATCGTCCCGACATTACCACAAGAGTTTTTAAGATCAAGTTGGATCAGTTGATAAAAGACATTAAGGAGAAACGTATTTTTGGTCGTGTCCGTGCAGGTACATTTCAAGCTTTACTTAAGTTTTGTTTCCAAATCTAAGTTTTATACAACTTGCATTTTATTAATACCAATATGTTCATCCTTTTTTTTTTTTTTTTTTTTTTTTTTTTTTTAATTATTATTATTATTATTATTATTATTATTATTATTATTATTATTATTATTATTATTATTTATTATTATTATTATTATTACAGAGGTTTACACAATTGAATTTCAAAAACGTGGACTGCCTCACTGTCACTTATGTGTATGGTTGGAATCAGATGACAAGTTGAGATTCCCCGCAGATATAGATAGATGTATATCTGCTGAAATACCAGATATAGATGAAGACCCCAAACTACACCAATATGTTAAAGAATTTATGATGCACGGTCCTTGTGGTCCTGATCATAGAAGTTGCCCTTACATGGTTGAAAATAAGTGTTCGAAGAAGTTTCCAAAGCCATTTAATGAGTCTACTTTCATCGACGAAAGCGGATATGCTATATATAAAAGGACTGATGATGGAAGAACTATTAAAATAAAGGCGAAGATCTTCACTGTGGTTTTGTCGTTCCCTACAATCCAACTTTATTGAAAAGGTACCAAGCTCATATCAATGTTGAATGGTGCAATCAGTTTGGATCCATCAAGTATTTATTTAAGTACATAAACAAGGGACCAGATAGAGTTACTGTAGCTGTCGAAGATGAAGAGACGGATGAGATTAATGACTTTTACGATTGCCGTTATTTATCAGCTTGCGAAGCTGCATGGAGGATATTTAAGTTTGATATACACCACAGGTTTCCTGCAGTAGAGCGTTTGCCATTTCACCTTCCAAACGAGCATTATGTTTTATTTGATCCCACTGAAAGTATCGACTTTCAACTCGAGCAGGCCTCAGCTAATACCACCAAGTTTTTGGCTTATATGGATCTCAATAAAGAAGATACCTTAGCGCAATCGTTGTTGTATGTTGAGATCCCAAAACATTTTGTTTGGAACAGTCAAGACAAAATATGGACTCGAAGAAAGCAAGGCAAAAGCATAGGTCAGATCCATCACGTTCCTCCATCTTGGGGCGACCTTTTTTATTTATGTATGCTCTTAAACAAAGTTAAAGGTGCACAAGAATAGGACGACTTTAAGAAATTCAATGGTGTATTATATGGTACATATAAAGAGGCTTGTCACGCACGTGGATTGTTAGAGGATGACAAGGAATACATCGAAGGCATAATTGAAGCAAGTGCGTGGGGAAGTGGGGAGTACCTTCGTAATCATTTCGTTATGTTAATACTATCGGATAGTATGTCAAGACCTGAGGTCGTTTGGGAGAAGGCATGGACTCTTTTAGTAGAAGACGTGGAACGTTTGGAAAGGCAAAAAAGAAATCATCCAGGTATCCTACAATTTCATTTTTTACACCATAAATAGTAATAAGATTGTATAAAAAAACTTCAATGGAATTTTCATGTTTGAAAGTCATTCAACAATATTTCACTCATTTTGTGCAGAACTACAACTAACGGATAAACAAAGGTACAATATATGTTTAACATATATTGAGGACAAGCTACTCAGCAATTCGAAAAGCCTCAAAAATATTGTCAATATGCCGTATCCGGATTCAGAGTTCACAATGGATGGATACAATAGGTTGATTTACGATGAACTTGATTATAATGTTCCAGAATTGATACTCCAACATCAAGCACTATATGGAAGTTTGACAAATGAGCATAAAGGAATATATGATACTATAATAGATGCTTGCGATAATGACAAAGGAGGTATGTTTTTTGTATATGGCTACGGAGGTACAGGGAAGACCTTCCTGTACAAGACATTGACAGCTGCTTTAAGGTCCAAGAGTCAAATAGTTCTAAATGTAGCATCCAGTGGTATAGCTGCGCTTTTGCTTGATGGTGGTAGAACAGCCCATTCTCGGTTTGCAATCCCTATCAATGTTGTTGAGGATTCAATGTGTACTATTAGTGCTGATGGTGATCTTGCTGAATTGATTCGCGAGACAAAGTTAATTATATGGGATGAAGCACCAATGGTTAACAAACTTTGTTTTGAAGCTTTTGACAGAATTTTACGAGATATATCAACAGGTACATTTTACTTTTTTTATGCAATTTTTTTACATCGGTACAGTATTACATTTATTTTCTTTTATACTAATGATATCAAAAACTTCTTTAAATCTTAACTACAAAAAAGTTTAATAATAATCTAATTTAGTAGGTGTTTTTCTTACTGATTTATAATTTGTCTAACTTTCAACCTTATGCATCCTTGCTAATTAACCAAATACATTTCTTCATTTTTTCCCTCATTATGCACGTTTATCTTTAACCATGTAGAAAGTAATATTGGATTTGTACTCACAAATTATTATTAGCCAAATGTTTGGTTAAAAAAAATATATATATATCATTACCATTTTAGTGTTGTTTATAGTTTATATGTAATGTTTAAATTGTCTTTATAACAGGTACTTATACGGCAGTTTCTGATAAGGTGTTTGGTGGTAAAGTTGTTGTCTTTGGTGGCGATTTTCGGCAAATACTCTCGGTTATTCCAAACGGTAGCAGGCAAGATGTCGTGCATGCTTCCTTAAATTAGTCTTATTTATGGAAGCATTGCATAGTTCTTAAACTTACCGAGAATATGAGGCTTCGTGCTGGTTGCAACCCTGGAGATGCAGAACAAATTAATGATTTTGCTGAATGGATTTTGATATTGG
Source organism: Artemisia tridentata subsp. tridentata (assembly GCA_021014915.2). Classification (NCBI taxonomy): domain Eukaryota; kingdom Viridiplantae; phylum Streptophyta; class Magnoliopsida; order Asterales; family Asteraceae; genus Artemisia; species Artemisia tridentata. The sequence continues at coordinate 14,256,310 of CP139507.1, forward strand.
CGATGGGACAATAGGTGGCAATAAAGATGGCACTGCTGAGGTTGAATTCTCAGAAGAAATGCTAATACCTGATTCTGATGATCATGTACAAGCTGTGATACAAGAAACTTACGATAATTGGCAAGATAATCTTTGGGATCCATCTTATTTCCAAGATCGAGCCATTCTTGCACCAACACACGAAGAAGTTGACAAAGTGAATGACCGAATGCTTTCTCAACTTAGTGGCAGAGAGAAAGTATATTGTAGTTCGGATACAGTATCAGATTTAGACGTGGATTTTAATCATAGCGAGGATATGTACACTACAGAATTCTTGAATACAATCAAAATGTCTGGACTTCCACACCATAAATTAGTTTTGAAGATTGGCACTCCCGTTATGTGTTTGCGCAACATTGATCAACGAGGTGGATTGTGTAATGGCACCGGGTTACAAGTATTGAGAATGGGAATCAATAACATTGAGGCAAAGATTATATCAGGTGGTAAAGTGGGTGAGGTTCGCTCTATACCTAGAATGATTATAAGCCCATTCGACAAGAAGATGCTTTTTCAACTTAATAGGAGACAATTCCCTTTTTTCCGTTTGTTTTGCCATGACTATAAACAAAAGTCAAGGCCAAACATTATCTAAGGTTGGGCTATATTTAGAACGGTCTGTTTTTTCCCACGGACAACTTTATGTAGCCGTTTCCAGAGTAAAAAGCAAGAGAGTTCTAAAAGTGTTGTGCTGTGACAAAGACGGCAACTACACCAACTCTACGACAAACGTTGTATATAGAGAAGTTCTTCATAGATTATAAACTATATGTAAATTGGTTATTTTGAACATTATGTTTGATTAAACGTTATTGTTTTATTGATAATAACATGTCGATTTTATTCACTTGAGTCTCATGGATATAACTACACTTTCATACATATTATACTATTAATTTTATCGTATAATCAAATTTGTAAAGCTAGCCGCCCCATCGGGGCAGGCCTTGCATCTAGTACATCGTATATTTATACGTGTTATCATCAAATTTTTTGAGAACCAGATAAATTCAAATCTTTATCGAGCCGAGCTTGAGCTTCCTCATGAAGGCTCACCGAGCTCGAGTCAAGCATAATAAAAATCAAGTCGATTACTAAAATTTGACATGATTTAACTTAGTTACACCCTTTTTTAAGAGGCTTTTTTTCCGAAACAGTGTGATATGTTTGTAGGTTATTGGTGGTCGCCTATAAAACATGCGAAGCGAAAAATAAGCACATAAAGGCCATGCAGCCAAAACTCTTGTACACAGAATTCCTAATCAGAGATATAACCTAACTAGTACATAATAAGGGTGTTTAGGAATATTTGCTTGTTTATCCTGCAATAACATAAGCTCCACGACCTTTCTTGATCAACACGAAAAGTCTTCTTCTTGTTTTTGATGCTCCACGAAATTGGTTAGGGTTTCTTGGAGAAAATCACCACTTGAACTGCGTCATGTATCCATGAGTACTGCACAGGCAGAACTAGGGCTACAAAAGTTGGCAAGTGAATCGGGAAAACTTAGTCGACTCTCTAGCCAACTAAAGTCGGATTTGGTGTCGACTTGAGGACGATCGACCAAAGGGATTTATCCATTTAGTTTGGTCGGTCGATCGCACGTACAAGAGGTGGAGGAGGAGGGGAGAAATTTAGAGATTAAAAGATTATTATGATAAGCCCTAAGAATACTTTTTGTATTTAAAGGTTCCCATAGAAGCTTCCTACTAGGATTAGGAAACCTCAAATTATCTCATAATTACACACGTTTGATAATTGATCAAATTTAACCCCTCTTAATCCCTAGGGGTCGGCCAAACCATATTAGCCCTTTAGGTTTGTGATTTTGTCTTTCCAATAATTTATATATTTATCTCTAATAAATATTTTAATTCAAGATAATTACCGTTTTACCCCCAATGAAAATACTACAATATTTTTATTTCCTCGCTACTTTTATATCATTTCGTAACTCGTTTCTCATTTCTACTTGCCTGTTCTGTTTAGTGTGCACCGGTGTGGACCTTCGGCATTTCTGTGAATTCCGTTGTAAAAACCGTTATTTTTTTTCACATAATCCTTTTAATGTTTATCCTGGCTTTCACAAAATATCTGATTTAGCAAACTACATTGAAGCATGACTAAAGCAGATGGTTCTAATTAAATTTGTTGCTAAACTTTAACATACCTATACGCAGATCTGTCGTTATATTCAATTTTAACATGTTCAAATTTATTTATCTTGTTACTAGGAAAATTCGTTGACTTGCAACCAAAACTACAGGTATCAAGTATGCTGGTCAGCATCTTTTAATGTTTGGTATGTACATAATTCAGTGTTGGTTTTTACATTTTTTGTGTCGTAAGTAAATTTTTTTACCCCAACATAATGATGTGACTCCCTGTGTTCTTTATCATCTGGTGATGGAATTGGTCTTTGATCCCCAGCCAAGATCTTTTTTCTTTTTATTGTTTTAGATAAATATATTGATTTTTAGTAGTATATATCTAATATCTATATTGAATATTGGCGTGACATAGTGAGACATACTATACAAACATCGTAAATGTATATTTGTGCAAGTTTTTATGCATATTTAGCTTAAAATTAATTAAACGAACTCAAGTCTAGTTTAGTTAACAATCTGAGCTCAAGTCGACCTTTATTTCATTTGAGCCTATCATAAAATCAAACCGGACTGGAGCTGAACCTGAGCTTGCAAGATATGTTCTCAGCCGAGTTAAAGCTATAAGCAAAAGGCTCAGAACAAACTTGAGCTCAAACGCTATGAACTTAAGCGAGACAAGCATAAGCTTTAGCAAACTCTGACTTGTCTAATTTTCACCTCTAAATCTAGGGAAATGGGCGAGAAGGAGAAAAACATAGTATTGCTATTGTAGAAAGTCTCATAGCTTTTTAATTTCGTTTCAATATGAGATATAATATGTGTTTAATTAATATAAATGGTCCATTTATTACTATTGAACTAGGCTGATCCCTATGGTGGTCCAGCACCATCACTTAGTTGTTACACCCCGTAATCAGTTTAAGGGTGCGTTTGGTTGGTGGCTGTAGGCCTAATGGTGGAGGGTGTGGTTATATATTTTCCCACGCCACATCAGTTTTTTCTCTCCAAAACTTTTTCCTTCAACTTTCGCTCAACCATTGCAGCACATTCTCTCTCTTCCCTTAATTTTTTTCTATTTTCTATTATTTAAAAATATCCCCAAAATACAAATACCACTCACAACATAATATTTTATTGTTTCTCTCACCTTGATAAAGTCACTTTCTCTCTCTTTTGCATTTCGGCACTCTACTCCCGCACATCAAACTTCTTTTTTGTCATTGCATTTTCCAGCTTTTGATGGTGTAGTTATCCTTTCCCGAAAGGAATTGTCTTCCCCGAGGCTTTTCCCTTAGGTGCGCTCTACACACTTAGGCTGCGTTTGTTTTTGTTACTGTTCATCTGACCAGCGTCTGAACGGGCACTGTGTCTGAATCGGTCAGACATTTTGCCCGTTCAGACCGTTTGTTTTTTCGCATCTTAACAGTGTCTGAACGGCACTATTTGATCTTAATGGTCAAGACTTGAGAGGGGTGTCTTAACGCGTCTGAATGCCTCTTGTTGACACAAAATAACAAAAAAAAAAAAAAAAAAAAAAATTTCCCGTTCAAACACGAGTTTTTTTTTCCCGTTCAGATGCGTTCAGATTCAGACATTTACGCCTCAGATTCAGATTCAGACGTGCGGTTCAGATTCAGATTCAGACCCTCTTAATAAACAAACACAACCTAAGAGTTTGGCGTGATGGAAAAAATAGTTTGTTTGGTATCTATTAGTGGGACCCATAATTGTGATTTAATACCAAATATCCTACGTAGAGGTGGCGATTTGTGCCCAAAATAAAAAAGATGGGCTAATTTAGGCTACTTTGTAAAAGATTTGGGCACATTTAGCCCCCTTTTTTTTTTTTGAAATTGGCTTATTTAGCCCATTGAAAAGTTAAATGGGCATTAACGGGCGCATATTTTCTCTCAATTGGAGAACATTATAATCTTTTTTGAAGAAAAACTTATATATATATAATATATTTAATTTTTTAAATATAAATGATGTATTACGTTTATGGAATTTACTTCGTCATTTTGGGTCTTCAATAAAGAGATTTGTATAACATGTGCCCATTTGGCCCGTGCCCGTTTAAGCCCGTGCCCGTTCTAGACCGTGCCCATTCTAGCCCTTGTCCGTGCCCGCCCGTTTTACTACCTTTAATCCTGCGTACGCAATCCTCACTCATTTGATGTGGATTTAATGAATACTACCAGCTTTTGAATATTTTATTTACTTTTATTTAAAACACGTCGACCTAATTTAGTCTCTACCTTTTTATTTATTTTTTATTTGCATTATATATTACTATATATGTTTTATCACTCCAAATCCAAACCTAAATCCTAAACTAAATTCAAATCCAAATTATAATCCTAAACCCATCTACGAACCAAACGGGCCCTAAGTATTTGTTTGAAGACTAATTATAATCGGTTGATCAATAAGTTTTAAGTGAAAAGTCAAACTAAAAATCAAATGTTAAGTAAAATGAATATAGAATGTGTTTATGTGGCTAAAACTTTGATAATAGAACTTGGGAGACCATTTTTATCATATTTAGAAAACTTATACTTGGTTTTTTTAGTGACTTGATGAAATAATGTCAATTCTTTATAAAAGTAACCATTGAAGTTGCTCTTAGGCCGGACACAGTAAGGGAAGGGATTGACCTCCAGTTTACCCATCACGTTAGCTTTCTCTCTCCGGCGAGCTACAGGCGATTGGTTGCCACAGTAAAGACGATCATCATTTTTTTTATAAGTAAGTTTTTAAATTATAAAAGATTTTTTTTTCTTTTTATTAAGCTTCCAAACGTTACCCAACGGTAACATTCAATTTATTTATTTATTTATTTATTTGCCCAGCCCAACGGTAACATTTTGACAAAACAAAGGGACAATTGTCGATCGGGCCTGCGACCGAAACTAAAAAAAGGGCGATCGATCGACTAGCGATCGACACCCACTGAAGGGGCGATCGATCGCCTAGTCGATCGATAAGTCGATCGTCCCTATTACTTCGTCTAGCCTTATAGCTTTGACTCTTTCTCATATAAACCATTGTGTATTTTCTGTATCCTTCGTTTTATTATTTGAAAAAAAAAAAAAAAAAAAAAAAAAAAAAAAAAAAAAAAGATTTTCACGTAGGCAACTTATTATTCCACTTTCAGATGAAAAAGGACATGTTTCCTTCATTATATTTTACTTACTTTATGCTTGTTCGAAGTTTTACCTGTACAAATATTCTCTGAGAAATTTTCCCCCAAAAATCGTATCAGGGTTTTTTGGGAATCCACTTTTGGTCTCGTAAAGTTAAGTCACTTTCTTTCGTTTTCTCCTTTTTCTTCTTTTTGACCAACACAAAAAAGTAATACAATAAGTTGCAAATTGTACATGTCAAATTTGATCGATTTGCCAACCATTTTTTACATATTTCTTACCCAACAAGTGAAATAAGTAAAAACATGACGAGATTATGTAATGCGTATAGAAGTTAAGAAGTAATGTAGTGTTCTTGTGAGTAAACATGTCGAAAGTTGAGATTTCTTTAACCCAACAAGTGAAATCATATCCTTTAAGCGTGTGTGTTATAGGAACGCAAAAAGGTTGATTTTGAGCACAAGTTGGTCGTCTAAAAGACCGACTTGTTTAGAAACTTGTGTTTGTGTGATGTTGGTTTTTGTGAATTATATTTGTGTTTAAATGGGTAAGTTTTGGTGGTGAATTTAATAGTTTTATTACACCTGTTTGATGATGATGTTGGTGGTAGAATAAAAAATTAATGTGACGATAAATTAGCAATTGTGATGTTGGTTGACTCTACCGCTAGTTTAAAGTTGTTGTTTATAAATAGGGAGCTACTAGGGGAACACCCTCTACATGTGAGACCCTCTATTTTTAGTCAAATGTACAACTTGGTAAAACATCCAATCATTTGGAACACCCCCTACAGGGGGTGTTAGGATATCATATCCCTATAAATATTGTAGGATTTTTTCTTAGATTAACATAACACTTTCAAGTGTTTTTTTTTTTTGTTAATTAGCTAACAAGAGAAATGTTTTTTTTTTTTCTATGTACAAAAAGTGACCACAGAATCTCAAATATTTATTTTGTCAAGAAAGGCTCTACTCTGTATATAATAACGGCTTTTATGGGCCAATAGACACTACTTCATGGTCCACTACGTAAAACAGAATCTCAAATTCTTTTCGTTATTTTTCAGTATATTTATCTCCAAAAAATGTTATTATAAAATGCAGTATGATTTTAAGAAAAATTAAAGAAAAAAAAAAGTATATATATTTAGTTTTTAGTTAATCCTCATTTATTAACACAAACTCAAACATGAAAAATTTGAGGTAGCTTGGTAGCGTGAACTTAGTTACTCGTATTTTGTTTGTCGTAAAATTTTATCATAGCTTTAATAAGTTATAATTTTTTTTTTAAGCTAGCAGAGTTCCTGGATAAGAACTTTAAGAAATTAGTATAAGTCGAACATAATCAAATTACTAAAACAACTTAAAAAGAATATCATAGATGCGAACAACAAAAATTGAAACATATATTCAATTACATGTTTTTATATCCTTTACTATAATAAATAAGTTAAAGCTCTAGCTTATTCACAAAAATCCAGCTTGCAGCTTAATAGAAACTTGATCTCCTGCTCAAGTTTAGTTTAAGATAATTTAGCCACATGCATCTTAAGGGTATGTTTGATAACAAACGTTTAAGAGCTTTTTAAAACAACTAACAAATAGCAATAAGTGGTTAGCGTTTTGCACAAAACACAAAATACCTGTTTGAAAACAAACAACTTGCATCCCTACTTTTTCTAAATGGATTAAGTCGTAAAATAGGAATGTACTTTTCAAAGTGTCCCGTTATGGTACGTGCACTTTTTTTAAGTTGTAGAATAGCAATGCACTTTTCAAAGTGTCACATTATGGTACGTGTACTTTTTTAAGTTGTAGAATAACAATGTATTTTACATAAGTGTTCCAATTTGGTACGTCATCTCACATACCAGCCTAGAACACTTATGGAAAGTACATTGCTATTCTACAACTTAAAAAAAGTACGCGCACCAAATTGGAACACTTATGAAAGTACATTGCTGTTCTACAACTTTAAAAAAAAGTACACGTAACAAAACGAGACACTTTGAAAAGTACATTGCTATTATACGATTTAATCCCTTTTCTGAATGCTCCATATAAATATGCTACTTCTTGTAGCATTTATGAGCAACTAGTGTTTCCACTTACTAATTATTACTCCCTCCGTCTCATATTAAGTGTCAAATACAAATGCAAAAATGATATTTGATTGGTGGAGAGCGTAGTTAGTGGAATTTCCTAAAACTTTATGCATTTTGAAAGTTGACACTTAATATGGGACGGAGGGAGTATACAACTATGTTACCGAACGCTTTATCAAAACAAATAGTTACTATTTCATGTTATTGTTTACTGCTGGTGCTTCTTGTTGCCGTTATCTTTGCCAAAACACAATCTAAATGTAACTATGAAGATATCATTTGTAAATTTCAAATACATATATAATGATTTGAAAGTTTCAGATTTAGATATTGTGAATCGGGGCAAGTTATTTGGACCCTCTCATAGGGAGGGTTTCCAATAATTGCACGCATCATCGGTTTGTATGGTGTGCATTGCGTGTTGTATGGTTTGATCAAACCCTCTCTGATATGATAATATAGGGAGGGTTTGTATAGCACAACAATTGTGAATCATTTCGATTGTACAATTCGAAATAAATAATACTCCGGTAAATAGGCATAAAAATTTGGTGGTGGGATGTCACATGAGCCATACTTGTAAATAGGCATACGGACTGTAGAAATGCATGCGACCCCTATAAACACGCACGTGCTTATAACTTGGTTAAAGGTATTAAAACTTGTAAATGAACCAACTTTTAAACTTTAACGCTGCGTTCTAGAGAAAAAAAAATGAATGAAAGTGAAAGAAAGAGGAAGTAAAGTCACTTTCACCCAAAAGTGGGGTGAAAGTTTTATAACTAAAAAATAGCCACTTTACTTCACTTTAACTCACTTTACTTTCTAAAAAAAACTGGAGAACACAAACTTTCTCACTTTCACTTTACTTCTTCCCTTTTACTCAACTCGAGAACATAGTGTAAGTAACCATAAGCTATGAAAAGAGTTTATCATATTCATCCTAAATGTGATGAGACATCCCCACCCCCAAGCTTATAACTTGGTTAAAGCTTATGATGAACTCTCTTTAGTTAAAATAAGCTAATAAACCTTACAAGCTTTTCTAGAATGGGTCGTGCTTAGCACGACGTTAAAAATTACCTCGTTTTTTCTTATATGCTTGTTGGGGTTCACGACTAAGATATGCATATTGAAAGATGGATAGAGGCCCAATGGTCTGATTTTTTTATGTTCGAAGGCTTTTAAGGTAAAAGCTTTTATAAATCAGTTGATGGTACAGAGTTTTAATACATGCTACCATCTCCGTTTCAATTTTATTGTCAATCTTTCCTTTTGTTCACTACTATAAATAATAGTTGGATTTGTTTAGTTCAAATAGATATTTACAGAAATAATAGAAAACACATACTAGTATCAATTAATCAACGAAAATTAAGGTTAATAAACAAATCTCAAGTATATTGCAGAAACGATATTCATAAATATCCCTTAATGAAAAGTACTTTTTTGTTCCTTAACTACTAGTACTAAATTGCACCACCCAATAAACAACCATACCAAATTGACTTGATTTCAAAACAAACAGACAACTGCACAATCTTTACTTTTTCCTTTACTAATATCAAACAAAAACATATCAATACCCAGAACTACACAATCTTTCCTTTTCCTACCAATTCCTACCCAGTGGCGGAACCAGGAGCCGAGAAAGCGAAATACGAAAATTTGTTTAGGGGTAGCGAAAATTTGTTTCAGGGGTCGCGAAATCGCGAAAAATCCCTACTACCGGGTAAAAGTTCAAGGGTAGCGACCGCTACCCCTCGGCTCTATGTAGTTCCGCCCATGTTCCTACCAATTGCAGATGTATCAAAGGCAATCAATAGGTCTTTCACAGAATCTTCCAGCAACTTGACATCCTTCTCACGTTCAGACACCTCCCATTCACGAACTAGCACCGCATCTTCACGCTCTTTAACTTTGTTCTCCCACGCCGCCATATTCATTGCAGCTTGGAGCGACGACGACGGTAAAACCAATCGAGACGATGAAGAAGGTGCTGGTTTCACATTTGTTGGTACGGGGGAATTCTCATAAAAGGACAAGAGGGCATCATTAAGATGAAAGTTGTGGGCAGAGAGATAGAAGTTAGCTACCTCGATTGATGATGAGGTGAGATCTGTGAAGTTCTTCACCGTCTCATCCTCATCCTCCTCCGCCGCCACTGCCGCTTCATCCTCATCCCCCACCTTCTTTTTCTTCAGCTTACTCTTCCTCCTCTTCTTCGATTTACCACTGCCCACAACCGCCTCATTCACTAGAATCTCCTTCACCTTCTTCTGCGCCTCCTCCTTCTCAACAAACGCCAAAACTGCTGCAACATCATACGCATCATCCTTCGTCCCACCAGTAGTTACACCCACATCCCTCTCCCTCAAAATCTTCTTCTTATGCTCCTTAATAGGTTCGCCGTTTGGCTTCAGGTTAAAGAAAATCCGGCACTCATTTTCGTGCTCCGAAAGTTTTGTGACATCTCTCTTTGAATAGTTTGCAGTATCTCAGGGATGAGGAAATAGATGCTTGCCTGAGATACTGCAAACTATTCAAAGAGAGATGTCACAAAACTTTCCGAGCACGAAAATGAGTGCCGGATTTTCCTTAACCTGAAGCCAAACGGCGAACCTATTAAGGAGCCTAAGAAGAAGATTTTGAGGGAGAGGGATGTGGGTGTAACTACTGGTGGGACGAAGGATGATGCGTATGATGTTGCAGCAGTTTTGGCGTTTGTTGAGAAGAAGGAGGAGCAGAAGAAGGTGAAGGAGATTCTAGTGAATGAGGCGGTTGTGGGCAGTGGTGAATCGAAGAAGAGGAGGAAGATGAAGCGGCGGCGGTGGCGGCGGCGGAGGAGGAGGATGAGGATGAGACGGTGAAGAACTTCACAGATCTCACCTCATCATCAATCGAGGTAGCTAACTTCTATCTCTCTGCCCACAACTTTCATCTTAATGATGCCCTCTTGTCCTTTTATGAGAATTCCCCCGTACCAACAAATGTGAAACCAGCACCTTCTTCATCGTCTCGATTGGTTTTACCGTCGCCGTCGCTCCAAGCTGCAATGAATATGGCGGCGTGGGAGAACAAAGTTAAAGAGCGTGAAGATGCGGTGCTAGTTCGTGAATGGGAGGTGTCTGAACGTGAGAAGGATGTCAAGTTGCTGGAAGATTCTGTGAAAGACCTATTGATTGCCTTTGATACATCTGCAATTGGTAGGAAAGGAAAGATTGTGTAGTTCTGGGTATTGATATGTTTTTGTTTGATATTAGTAAGGGCAAAAGTACGGAGTGGAAGCGGTTTGCTTCGGCGGTTTGGTTGACACCGGCGGTAACACCGCCGCCGTGGTGATTTATGGGTTGATTTTGTGGAACACGGGGAATATAGCCGCTGAGCATAAAATCAAAACCATCAAAAATTTGACCGTTGGCCTCTTAAATATTGGAACGTTGGGCTGCAAAGTTGCAGCAATAAATCCAAAAAAAAAAAAAAAACTTACCATAAAATCGATTTTCAGTTGCTACCTTTTAGTTTTTATCATGATGAAATCGAAAGAAGCACAACCGTGGAATATATATGGAGCTGTTGGTGGTGCTGTTTTTCTTTGTTACATGTTTTTGGGTTATAGATTGAATAGGTGTTGATGTCTGTTACATTTAGTAATTTCTGGGAATTGTTGTGATAATATCTTAGTGTTTTTCAGATTTGCGTAGTGATTTGTGTGAGTTTTTCTTAGTGACAGTACTGTTGGGTGGATGATGCTGTTTTGCATACATGATACATGTATTAATGTATGTGTTTATCTGTACACCAAACAAAAGTTAGTTCTCACCTACCAATTTGTAACCTGTACATTTAGATTAGATGCTCACCTAATTTGTGTTTTTAATAAAATGTTAGTGTTTTTAATTAAATTGATTTTAGTTTAATGATTAAAAAAATTTTTGGGATGTATGAGATTTTATGGCCGCCAGTGATTTTGGTTGGGATGTATGAGATTTTATGGGTATGAGTTGGCTGAAGATTATTGGTGGAATTTGGGAGGTATCCACACCTCCCAAACATGACTCCTAGGGCCCTTAGGAAAAAGTAAAGATTGTGCAGTTGTCTGTTTGTTTTGAAATCAAGTCAATTTGGTATGGTTGTTTATTGGGTGGTGCAATTTAGTAGTTAAGTAAGGAACAAAAAAGTACTTTTCATTAAGGGATATTTATGAATATCGTTTCTGCAATATACTGAGATTTGTTTATTAACCTTAATTTTCGTTGATTAATTGATACTAGTATGTGTTTTCTATTACTAGCAGGGTACTCGCGCGTTGCGGCTGCGGGTACCCTGAAATAAAATTTTCCGGTGAATCATGTATTTTAGTTTATTATGTTTTTTTTGACAATAAATTTACGGATATCAAGAATTTCGTTTAGCTCGTGCCCGTTCGGGCTCGTGTCCGTTCGGGCTCGAGCCTGTTTATCCCGTTGCCCGTTCGGGCTTGAGTATTTGTATAATGTGCTTTATTATTTGTATTAGTGACATTTAATGCAGGAATTGTGTTTAAGTTGGTTGTACAATATGCTTGATAAGTTGTATTTCTTATGTAAGGGGTGTTTTAATAACTGCATTAATTTTATTTATTGACCCGTTAATTAATTGTATTTAATGTACATAATGATTTATTTATTGTATTTAATGTTAGTATTTCTATTTTAATTAGTTGTACTTTGAGCTTAAGAACTTGTAAATGTTAGAAAATGTGTTTTAATTACTTGTACTTGTACATTGAGCTTAGGTAGTTGTAAATATTGGTGATGGGGTGTATTAATTGTATGTATTAATTTGTACAATGCATTAGTTGTAAATATTAGGGAAGTTTCTATAAGTAGTATTGATTATTGTACTTATAGCTTTAGAACTTGTATTGCTTAATTTTAAGTATTTCTATTAATAGTAGTCATTCCTCTATTATAAGATAGTTAGATTTCTGTAAATATCTATTTGAACTAAACAAATCCAACTATTATTTATAGTAGTGAACAAAAGGAAAGATTGACAATAAAATTGAAACGGAGATGGTAGCATGTATTAAAACTCTGTACCATCAACTGATTTATAAAAGCTTTTACCTTAAAAGCCTTCGAACATAAAAAAATCAGACCATTGGGCCTCTATCCATCTTTCAATATGCATATCTTAGTCGTGAACCCCAACAAGCATATAAGAAAAAACGAGGTAATTTTTAACGTCGTGCTAAGCACGACCCATTCTAGAAAAGCTTGTAAGGTTTATTAGCTTATTTTAACTAAAGAGAGTTCATCATAAGCTTTAACCAAGTTATAAGCTTGGGGGTGGGGATGTCTCATCACATTTAGGATGAATATGATAAACTCTTTTCATAGCTTATGGTTACTTAAAGTTTGCAAGTTATAAGCATACTCGTGTAAGTTGGCTTCTTCGATGAACCAATTGAAATCTCGTGCTTCACCTACCCAAAAAACCGAGTTTTTGCTCTCGCATTGATACCTAACCGTATTAAAATCTCCTGCAATAATCCACAATCCTTCGCCAGCGTTTATAACTCCCAAAATGTCTTCCCATACCCTTCTTTTCAAACCCACATCATGAGGAGCATACACACTAATATAATTACTGATCACACCCGAACCTTTAACCGTACCTGTAATGCATAGATAATACCGTGCACGGTGAACCGAACTAACAGTAAAAACTGTTGGATCCCATAACGTAACTAAACCCCCTGATCTCCCCGTAGCTTCCACCCATTCGACATTGTATACAGCTTCATTATCAGTGGCAACTATGAAGATATCAATTGTAAATTTCAAATACATATATAATGATTTGAAAGTTTCAGATTTAGATATTGTGAATCATTTCGATTGTACAATTCGAAATAAATAAAAGTAAATAGGCATAAAAATGTGGTGGTGGGATGTCACATGAACCATGCTTGTAAATAGGCATACGGACTGTAGACATGCATGGCATGCGACCCCTATAAACACGCACGTGCCTGCCTGTTTTCAGTTGACTTTCAAACCTTGTAGCTATAGATTACAATGTTGACTTTCAGATAATACACACAACCTTGTACTATCTTGATTAATAAACAGGTGATTTTGACGGGACCCTCCTAAGGAGGGTGTGTTGACTTTGACCAGCTGCCGTCGCTTGTATTGTCTGTTTTAAAATTTGTATATTTTGATTAAAGTAGGTGGACCTTCCATGGTAGAGAGGGTCCGATCACTAGTACCCATAATAAACACATAACCACAACTTATCTGAAAGAAGTAGTGAATGAAAAAAAAAAAAAAAGGAGTAAAACAATTGCTAAGGTATTGCTCATTTGAATACGTACGTATCATTACTTTGGGCAGATCGAGAAGGGTTTTCGGGATGCCCGTGAACAATTTAGATTTTGTTTGCGTACAGTAATATCGATTTTTCTAAAATGCACATACATGTTATAAGTTTTCTTTTGATTTACAGAAATGCATATCATAATTTTTAGTTTTAGGTCATAACGTAAACAAAACTAAAGGTGTGTTTGTTTGTTTGTTTGTTTTTTTTTTTTTTTTTTTTTTTTTTTTTTTAAATCTTAATAGCTCTCTTACTCTTACCAGTAAGAGGCGGTCAGACGTTTTGCTTGTTTGTTTTTTCATCACCAGTCAGACGCGGTAAGAGCTAATATGTCTAACTCGGTAAGAGGTGGTGAAAAGATCTGACTACCTCTTATTAACACCCCTTCAACCCATTCATCTTCAAAACCCTTCACCCCTTACTAGTTATGATAAAAATGTTTTGTTTCAAGTTTACACTATCTACTTATTAATCGTATTTGCAAAAGTTTAATATATACTAAAAAAAAAGGAAAATTAAAACCATCTAGACAATTATAAAAAAACAAACAACACTTTTTCATTCAGATTTAGACATTATAGCCACCTCTTACTAGTAAAATGTGGTAGTCAGATTCAGATGCGAAACATCTTAATAAAACAAACACACCCTAAATTGTGAATTAAAAACTTCTCATGGCATCCTATTTGAAATTATTACTTCAAACATATGGGGTCCTCCTACTTGTTTTGTGTAAGCCTATAGTTTATTTGGTGGGTCATACTAACCGGACCCTCCTTACACATGGGCCCCCACCTATTTTTAAGGAATATACAAGTCGACAAAGCAGATAGTACAAGCGGGAAGTCAACACACCCTCCCTACATGGGAAGGTCAGTATATCAACAGCCTTTATTTGGTACATGCAAGTATACATGCAACTCCATGGGCAACGGGGTACTCTTTTCCTTCCACTGTTGCTGACCTACACAAAGACTCAAATATACGGCTGATTATGACATATATCATCGAAATGGATGTATCAAACAAAAATCTAACAAAAACACAAATCTTATACTTTATTAGTGAGAATAATGACTAGTCTTTATGACTCAATTGGTGCGGGTTAAAAGTGGTTTGGTTAAAGTTAACAGTGACGAGATTAGAGGGGTGTTTATTTGTGGTGTCACGAGACATCGATAAAATTATGTTTATTTAGAGGCTCTGAATCTGAATCTGAACCGCACATTTGAATCTGAATCTGAGGCGTAAATGTCTGAATCTTAATCGAAAATCTTGTTAAAGTAAGGTGTTGTGTCATTTGCTTGCTCGTTCTAAAATTTTTTTTTGTTATTTTGTGTCAACAACAGGCAACAAGAGGCATTAAGACAACCCTCTCAAGTCTAGACCATTAAGATTTAACTGCCTCTGAACGCGTCTGAACGAAGAAAAAAAAACAAACGGTCTGAACGCCCAAAACGTCTGACCGATTAAGAGGTTTGGCTCGTTAAAAGGCATTAAGAGGCTGTTAAGACATTCAAAAAAAAAAAAAACAAACACCACCTAACTTTTTCTCTTTGCATCAGGTTTAAAAAAATTTGTCTTTATATCATAGCTAAAATTTTTTGTGCAACCGGTCCTTTTAAACTCTGGTCCACCACTTGTTGCAAATGAAAACGAATGTAATGTCTATGCGAAAACAATGATTGATATTGATAATGTTTTAAGAGAAAATATATCATGTCTAACTAAGGGCATCTACCATTAGAGCAAGGGTACCCTTGCGTTGTTTACTTGCGCCAAACCAACAGCCCAAATGTTCCAACGGCTCACAGTACCGGATGTGGTGCCATTGGTGCTCGGCTGGTAGCCAACAGCCAGCGCCATTGATTTTTTTGTGTGTGTGTGTTGTATTTGTGTATTCAGTGGGGACCAAATGGCACTACTTTTGCTATGGCACCACATTTGTATAAGAGAGGTTTTTTGGTGATGTTGAAGATCTCGTGCCCTAGTAATTTTCTGTGACGTTGCAGCACTTTTTGCATATGGCACCACCTCTATAGCACGAGGGTACCCAGTGCTTGTATGAATTTTTATAATGCTTTATAAATTTTGATATTTCTTGCCACATCAACAATATATTCCCCAGTAGTATAAACATTGTAAAGCTTTTAAACCGTTTCACATAACACATGCATTTAATGTTTTAAGATAACCCCGTGAATTAGTCGGCGAAAAGGTCGGAAACCATGATTACCAAAAAAAAAAAAAAAAAAAAAGGTTATGAAGAAATTTGAGGTTTAGGACTCATGCTATGTATTCATGAAATGAAAATTCAATATGATTGAAACAAAATGTAAACATTTTCAAGTTTCTTAACCTATTCTTAAAACTCTTATAGTGGATGCTTTAAAAAAAACTACGCTTGTTTTCTTTATTAAGAAATTGTAATATATAAATAGTCACATTAAATTTGTTAACAACAATCTTAAACAAATAAACATTGTTCTCAAATTACTTAAGCGAAAACAGTCGACTAGAAGTAGTGGTTATGTAAAATTCAACAATGACCAGTTAAAAAAATATTAAAACAATTTTGTAAATATAAATCAACAACTGTCAACAAGTTCAAAAGAATGCAACAAACCCACAAATTTAACAACTGGCTAATTTTTTTTAAAAAAGTTAGAGAATGTAATATCATTTTTGTATTAGACTGTTGAATTACGGGTAGAATTTTTGTTTTAAATTGGGTTGGTGGTGATGAGAAGAGTTGTCATTTGTGTATTAATAAATAACACCATGCACTAAGCCCAATCGAAATGCAAGGTACGAAATAAAGCCTGTTAGTCACGATTTGTGGATAAAATTTTACTTTGGATTAATTCAAGAAAAACCCAATATTAAACCAATGGAATGAAAATACACCCGTTACTAGAGATGCACAAAAAAACCGGTTCATGAACCGAACCCGAAAAAAAAACCAAAACCGGTTTTCTCAATTAATCGGTTTTTGGAAAACCGGTTTAGGGAAAACCGAACCGCCGGTTTAGAAATCAGTTTGCATTATTTGTTGTCAATCGGTTTGAGAACCGGTTAAAACCGAACCGGTTTTGGGTAAAACCGGTTTAAACCGAACCAGTTCTGGGTAAAACTGGTTTAAAACCGGTTTAAACCGGACATTTTCTCTCCCAAAACCGGTTTCAAACCGAACCGGTTTTTGACTATTTAACTAAAACCGAAACCGGTTTTTAAACCGGTTCGGTTTAAAAAAAAACTGAAATGTGCACCTCTACCCATTACTCCGTTAGTTCATGTATGTGCTTGCTTTATATTTTCAGTTTAACGAGAAATACGGGGCCTAAAATAGAAACTAAATAATTTAATTAAAAGATAAAATGAGAAATAATCGTTTTCAATATGTCCGGCCAGCATTTTTTAATGCAACACTCTAAATAAAATACATAAAGTCACTTTTATAGGATATATATACATATCATATAAAAATTTTTAGGCCCCTAAAAGCTGGAGGCCTTGTGCGATAGCACACCTCACACACCCTCATATACGGCTCTGGTTCGGTGCACGCGCTTTGCGGCGAAATTAATTTAAATCTTATGTTTGTAGTTTCCATGTGTCGAAAACTATTAGCATGCGATTATTTTCATGATTGCAATGTTTCGTAAGCTTGGCATGATAGTTAATTTTTTTAATGTATAGTAGCGAGGTTTTCAAGCCCGCGCGTTGCCGCGGGGATGTGCCAAGATCAGTGTGTTTGCAGCTTAATTAGATACATGCGTAGTTGCGAAACTTACAGCAGTCATTTTGCGGATAGAGATCAAAAGAAATCTAAATCGAGTGAAAGGGTCAATTTGCCACCGCTAAGCTAAAAAGCACAACCGCAAATCTTATAAACTTCAAAACTAATGATAGTACATGTAAATATTCATCATACTCAAAATACATGATGTTGCGAATTTGATGATACACAGGTAAGTTGGTCACTCTAACATAGATTTTTTGATGAGTTCTTTTGTAGTTTGGATGTAGATTAAACACAACTTTGTTAACAACTTCTTCCATGACCTCAAGAACAGATTGAGATGCATTAGCCAACCAACTAGCAATATTTTGGTGAATACAGATAAACAGTTTGTAATCAATCTCCAAACTGCACTTGTGTGAATATGCACCAGCCTCTGCGCATGCATATTCATTAGTTTGCTGATATCTGCTGGGACATCAACTGCAAAAGCCACATGACACAGATGGTGAGTACAAATTGTCTGAACACGAATAATTTAAAGATACGGAGGTAAACAAAAACTTAAAAAAAGGTTCTTACTATGTTATTTTGAACTTACATTTTCGATATAAGGATGCCCATTATGTCTTCTTTCTTTTGTTTACTACCTAAGATGTTGAGATGACACCCAATGACGCCATGAGTATGCTTAAATAGCCATACCAACATAAAACACATTGAATTAATACCCCCATAACAAATATAGACCAACCTGCACAATAACTATAAGTTATACATTATATCATAAGTTAGGCTCTAAAATAAGATATTGAGATTCAAAGTGGTAAAATTAATTTTGTCCAACGTTTGATACAGATAAAGGTGTCAAATATAATCGAAACAAATATAAAAAATACAGATTGACCATTTTTCGAACAGGCTAACATGTTTGGTTGATATCCTTATAAACAAACTATTTCATTTTATGCAAAAGAAGTTAAATTGACCCATTTGCAGATTTCATTAACTTATTCGCACACACACACGCAGACAATTTGCAGATTTCAGTAACTTGTTCGCATACACACACGCAGACATGAAAAAGGTCAAACCGGACAGGTTTCAATTCATTATAACTTATAAGCTACTGAGTGTATTGCAGATATGACAACGTGAAGGCAATGATGATCTTACCACATCAAAGGATAATCTATTTTCTCAAACAACCTGTTCTTTGAGACATGATACAAAGATAGATTTTAGTGATGTCTCAAAGAACAGGTTCTTTTAAAACACGATGCTAAATAAAGTTACCTCTTTAGTTGTATCAGCTTTTCTACCATTAACTCGTATCTTAGCCCCAGTTTGCTAATTGAATAATTGCAACACGATTAGTCACAAAGCTTAAAAAACTTATAATATCTTGAGTAGTGGTGTATATATTACCTTTTCCAATCGCTTTTGAGTATCAACAGCATGTCCAAGTAATAGCCCAAATGGTACTGAACTTCGTCCCCATTCATCCTTCGGGCAATATTCCATATGCAAGTACTAATGAAAAGATACGAACGAAAAATTAATGGCAGTTGACATTCATTAACTAATTTAAAATACTACTTATTACTAATACTTGTAATTACCCAATGTTGACGGCATATAAAATCTTTTAGCTTTTCTTCATAAAATTGTAATATATCGATGGTATTCATACCAAGGCCTGTTTACAACGACCTCCCAAACTTCCTACCAACTTATTTCCTGATAGTAATATGTCACCTCATAACGATAAGTATAAACAAAATATGTAAAAATGTGTTAAGTAACTAACCTACATTTTCTTTACCGACCATCTTGCCCTGCGAAGATGTGGATCAAAGTGAAAAGACACTAAATTTGCAATCAAGTACACGTAACAACAGTGAACCTTTTAACATTTACCATAACATATACACAGTTAATCAGCACAACCAGAAATTTTTTTACAACCTATGCAGCAACGAATCAAATCTAAAAAACCACATCATTAAAACCCCCAACTTTATTTGTAAAATCAACCCCTTTTTTATAACTTGAGAAAGCTGAAATCTTTCACCACAAATATTCAATTCAGCGAAAACGATATTTTCTTAACCAAAAATCTCATCTTTTTATAGACCCATTTATCAAATCCCAAAGTCTTATCGTATACTGTTATGTTTGGCATCTCAAAATAATAGCTTATGGCCAAGGTTTTATGACAGTGGGAAGTGGTTAACAAAATATATGTCAAAATAATATAATTGGTATGATTGGTGTATAGTTGGGAATACTTTGTTAGTGTCGAAATATAACATCGTTGACTTGTCGGTCAGAGGTTGGACATCACAGTTACTAAAGTACTATAACGTTTTCTTAGCATCACAGAAACAAGATAATAAAACATTCATTCATTCAGATACTGAAACCTCAACATTCGGCCATTAATAGGGATCAAAAATATGTATAACATCTCTACTAACCAACATATACCAGAATCTAAAGCATCAGAATAAACCATTCATAAAACAGAATACCCAAAATTAGAATTTTGACCAAAATCAAGACTATAAAACAAGGAAAACAAACTCCTCAACAGATGAAATCTCATCAATCTTCTTCAAAGCCTCTTTGCTTGGTTTCTCATCAACACCAATAACCATGACCGCTTGTTTTCTTTGTGTAGTGCTGCCGACACTCATAGAACTAATGTTCAGATTTTCTTCACCCAATATACTTGTAACACTTCCAATGGTATTAGGCTGATCAAATTGTCTACAAAGTATAATATTTCCTTCCAAACTCACATCCACTTCAAAAGCACCTACTTTTGTCAAATGCGGGACCCTGCCTTTCACCCTCCCTTCCACTACAATTTCACCAGACTCCGGTATTGCAATTGTGAAGCGTGACTAGACGTTAGCAATTTGGACTTTTACGATTTCGGATAGCCTATCTAAAATGACTCGTTCTTCATTTATACGGGATACCTTTGGCAACCATCGTAGAGACTAATCAGGTGTCGAGAGCATCCGTTGCTCTTGAGGATGTGCAAGTCATCTTTACTAATCCTACACCACTTCCATCTGCTGCTAATTGTACAGCTAACTTATGGAGTTTTTCAACGAGTATAATATAGGGTTTCAGTTCTGCAAGTACCTGCAACGAATTCATAACATCAAAATGAATGACGTCACTAGAAAGTTTTGAATTTTTTTTTCTCAACAGACATTTTATTGGAAAATTAAAGACCACAAAACAACTTCTTGGCTTGTGATATTATCAATGAAATACAAAAGTGTAAACACTCACACAGACACATGAATACATTTTTCTACTTTATGAGCTTATCAAGTAAAGCTTATGGACTTCCATAAGATGAGCTTATAAGCTTTTCCAAAATCAAATAAGCTCATAAGGCTGAAAAATAAGCTAATCCGGCCAAGACCCAGCTAATCCCCTAATATATCATCAAGATTTTTGTGGAAACTGAAAACCCACATGGAATTTGACATAAAGTAACAATCTTTGTAGAAATTAAAGGACATAAAAATGAAAACTTGATATAAATATTACCAAAATTTCTGCTAAGAAGTGGATATGCATCAACGGAGACATAGTTGAGGAAAGAGAATCATGAGAGGTTTGTTAATTGACTCTATCTAAATCTTTAGTTTCCCCATTTAAACTTATGTTGACAATCCCACATCGCCAGAACATAAAACCAAATTGATATTTAAAATGTCCATACGGGCCACTTCTATTACCGAGTCCAGTAACATGGGTTTGTCACCCTAGTGGGGGCGTCAAAGTTATTGAAGAGGCTAAGAGCTAAGGACGATCATGGCTCGTGTGTCTGTGGGTATGCCTCGCGTGTCTATGATGCACCACCGCATTGGTGAGCAGGCGCAAATGGCGTTTCACCCTAGTGGAGACTTAGTAAGATCTAAGCCAACATTCTATTTAGGGGAAGTTAGTCCAGAAGCCGTTTCAACAAACTCCGAAGACCATCCCCGTTCGCTCGATCATTGTTGATCCCTTCTTAGCCCGACAATAACTTTTTACCATGGTTGATCCCTTCTTATTTTTTCTTCTTTTCTTACGCATTTTTTTAATTCAAACACTATCTATTTTATTGGTTTAAAAAAACAAAAAAAATCAGTTTTTGGTTCTTCTTTTCTTATGCATTTTTTTAATTCAAACACTATCTATTTTATTGGTTTAAAAAAAACAAAAAAATCAGTTTTTGATTAATGACTTTTTACTCTCGCATTTATCAATAATTAAACAAATATTAAAAGACCTTTAATTTACAACAAAAGTAGCACAAACATAAATTCCGATATATTCAAGATACTACATAACTATGCAGTGGCCAAAAACATAGTAAAATCTACCATTCACATAAGTATGTCGGAATACTCGGGTTTAACTGGATGTAGCCGGTAGGGATGGCAAAAGCACTCAAAACCGACGGGGAAACCAAAACCCGAACCAGTTCGGTCGGGTTCGGTGGCGGGTTGGCGGGTTTGGATGTGGGGTTGGGTGTTGATAAATTTTTTTAGCCGGGTACGGGTTCGGTGACGGGTTCTGGTAATACTCGCCCGATTACCGGTACCCGTATCCGTTTACCCAAATATATACCCGTTTTATTGATATTATAATTAACTAGAATATATATACATTATATATAATTTCTTCCTTTTATATTTTTTATATAAGTATCTCTATTATATAGCACATTTTATTTTGTACATGAATTATTTAAAATCGTTAAATCGTTTGATACGATATTCATTTTCTTTAACTTAAAAAAAAAATTGAATGTATTAGGGTTTTTTCATTTGTTTTATTGGTGGATTTTTGTGTGACTTAATCTCAATACCGCCATTTTGTCCATATAATATTCAATTGGGGATAAGCGATACCCGCGGGGAAACCTGAAAAACCGATGTATAATATTAATCGGGTATCCGGCGGGTAATGGTGCGGGTACAGGTTTGGATATTATAAACGGGTACGGGTACACTAAAACTCGCCCCGAACCCGACCCGTTGCCATCCCTAGTATCCGGGTCTTGGCCGGGTTTAAACGGGTCTAACAGGATATAGCCGGGTCTTGGCCAGATATAGGGGGGTATTGGCCGGATCTAACCGTATATAACCGGGCCTTGCCCGGATCTAACCGGGTCTTGCCCGGATATAACCGGGTATAGACGGGTCTTGGCCAGAATAGCCGGGTTTTGACCGGGTCCACCCGGGTCTTGGCTAGATCTAACCGGGTCTTGGCCGGAAGATCTGGTTTTTGGTGGGAATAACCAGGTCTTGCCAGGATCTAACCGGATATATCCGGGTATTGGTCATTGATTTGGGGGGAAATTGAAATTAGGGTTTTTGTGGGGTTTTTTTAAAAGAGAGAATGAAACTGTTTTTAAGAGTCCGAATTTGAAAGGTAACATCTAATTTGCCCGCGTACAATTTGGGACTTTGATTCTTGGATAGGTGATAACAACGGTAGGTATCGTTTGGTGTCGTGGAAAAAGTGGTGCGACCCATTTTTTTTTTTCATGGCACCTATGGCACCGAAACCTTAGGTACCATAAGTTGAGTTATGGAAAAAAAATCTCGCCACGTCAGCGTCACTTCATAATTAACATTTCAACATTAATACAATAAAACACCACTTATCATAACACCACCTTTTGCACCCACATTTCTTTAAAAAAATAAAAATTACAAATTCAACCCCTAAACTAAAATTTTATTTATTAAACAATCTAGAGAAACATGCCCACCAAAACAAAAACCAACAAACCAAATAAAAAATAAAACACATCATACAAACACATCACAACACACAACACATAAACTTATGTTGAAAGATTTGTGTTACGATCCCACATCGGCCAAGTATGGGATTGGCCGATGGTTTATAATGTCTAGGTGTCCCCTCCCCGTTTAAGCTAGCTTTTTGGAGTGAGTTCTACACTTAGCTTATAAACCGATGCGAGCTTAGTATGGGATAGGTTCGTATCAATTGATATCAAACTGTTTCGTGAATTGTTCTTCCTACCTATCTCGATTCGCCTAGCAGTTTGGCTAACCGTATCTCATTTCTTAAGTGATTTCTGATACGGAGTATATCAATTGGTATCAGAGCGACACGTTCCTCGGCCCTCTTCATCTAGTTGTTTTTCGAAATCAATGGATTATTCAAACAATCGAAATATCTCATCAATTAATACAAAGTCTACTACTACAAGGATGTGGGATGAAATGAATTCCAACAACGTGTCTATTTCAAATTCCGAACTCAAGCAAACAGAGGTAAGTCTAAAATCTTATGTAAAGGATAGTTTGGACTGAATAGATCGTAATCAACATTTACACAATATGCAAATATCCAATAAAAAGAATATCGTTTCTAAAATGTCACTACAAATTGCACAATTTGGGGCTGAAAATCTTAAAACGAGTGATGAGCTTAGTACTGGAGTGGAAAGACAGAAGTTAAATGCTGAAACAATTGTGGCAAGAATTGAAAACTTTGAATTTGGTCATAAGTTAGAAAGAAATGAGATTGCCTACAACGTGTTTAATGAAATTCCTAAAATGAATTATGGGGTTGTTCGCAATGCGTTTGATGAAATGTCCAAAGAGAATGCTAAGTCAATAAGGGCTGATTATGTTGAATCCGCAAGTGCTTGTATTGGTAGAATTGTTGATTTTCATATAAGCGAGTTAAAGGAGCTCAAGCAGGTTGCAAGCGTTAAATAGTATCATAACTCTTTCATTGATTTACTAAATCGGTTACAACATCCACAACAATATAGCCTTAGTTATTTTATTAATGGTCTTAATGAAGATATCTGGTGTATGGTTATGTTGTTTAAACCTCAAACCATTCATGAGCCATATTGGTTGGCTATGCTACATGACTGTACACTTAAAAAGCATCCCAAGGAACAAAATAAAGCACCCATCTTGCCCACCCAAAGCATACCAAATGAAGAGTACCTTCAAGAATTTAACAAGGGTGTTAACTCTAATGTTATAAACACAGAGTCTAAAGAGTGTTTGCAAACTGATACACTGACTTTAAGTCAACCTGAAGAGCTGAATCAAGAACTTTGTATGAACGGGAAATTAGTTTTAGAAAAACAAGTTGCAAGGGAATCAAATGAATTTATTGAATGTGCAAATAAAGGGTTTAATGTTGTGTCTAAAAATGCATATATGGGTGGTTATACATGTATCAAGAGTAGGTGAGATTCCAAAACAAGCTGGAATTGTTAAAGATATTAAAGAGTTGGAGTTAAATGATGTTAAGGAACATGGTAAGGTTGTTGAGGCTTCACTAATTAAACACAAGATATTAAGGCAACCAACTATTGATTTTATTTTTGTTGTTGTTTCTGAAACTTTTGAATGGAAACCGGGTTTAAAGCTGTGTTCATTTGAAATGTGGAGAAAAATTCAACATGGTTTAAATGAACATGGAGTTGTTCATATGCTCAGGAATTGTTCATCAATGTTGAGTGCTGAATTCAATCTTAAGTACGATAACGGGTCACTTAATTGGCATTATCTTGGCAGAATGTTTAAGAGTTTGAGAAGGTTACAAGGTGTAATAAATGCTCAACATCGGTTAACTCTAAAAAGGACAAAAGTGCACATGGGGAGTGATATGAGATGGTATGAAGTTCATTACATAAAGTTTAGAGAAGGAGAGTTTATTTCACCCTCTTTTAAGATTTTGAGGGAGCTAGGATTTACGGATGTTCAATATGTGTATTTGAGTGAGTTAATGAAAATGAGTTATGTGTTGGGTGTTACATGTAACACCCGTTTCTCGGGTACAAATAGGCCCTACCCTAGATGAAATTGACTAAGGACTTAACATGATTGGTTAGTCAACGAATGTTTCATTGTAGTCAAACCCGATAGTCAACCTTGTGGTCAAAGAATGTGTTATAAGGCTATGGGAAATATCATGTGGCACAAATAGAAAGGGAATAGACTTTAAGGACTAAAGTTGTTATGTGCTATATAGGTTATATAAGTTTAATGTGGCCAATCTATGAGAAAAGGGACATGAGGGACTAAAGTTGTCAATAGGCAAACTTGTCACCACAAATATCTGATGCCTAGAATTTTCTAGGCATTTCTCATATTATTTAGATAAGGGTGTTTGTGGTCCGGTTTTAGAGAGGAGAAAAGAGAAGGAAATAGAGCTTGGGTGATGAAGAGATTAAGGAGATAAGTTCCTTGTTAAAGGTTATGTTCTAGCAATGGTAATCCCAAGTAAGTATTTCTATCTTGTTGTTAATGAGGCTAAGGTCTATGGGTTAAGTGGGATTTCATTATATGATCAAAGTATGATCATATAATGATATAGAAAGGAAGATGAACATGTTTGATGGGTTATATAACCCTTGATCATGATGTATTGTGTTAATGAGTCTTGATGTTATGGTTATGGTTTAGGAAGTAAGAATGATGATGATGATGATGAAGGATATTGATGATGAAGAAGATGATGTTTCATGTCCTTAATAGACTTAGCTTGGAGCTAAGGTAAGTAAACCGGTTATGATGTAAAGTTATATTGATTTCTATGCATTATGTGTTATGTGGCTTAATGTGTTAAGGGTTATGATTAGCTTGTAAAGGTGTTTATGTTAAAGTAAGTATAAGTTTAGTTAGGTGTTAGTTCAAGAATGGAACGAGGAATAAGGAAGGTTAAGGCTTTATGTGGTTAAGGTATGTGATTATGTCTAATGTTGTTTTGGATTAATGGTTGTATAATGTGTAATGCGTTGAATGAAGTATAATGTTAAGTTATAACCGCTTTACATACTAAGCATTCGTGCTTACGGTTTAAGTGTTTAATGTTTTGTAGGCTCATGTGTGATGCTATGGCTTGGATTAAGGATCAAGGTTTGGATATATGCAATGTTAGAAGGTTTGGGTAAGAAAGTAAAGCTAGGTAGAATACCGAGCTCAGGTCGAAGTTGTGCCCCCGGAAGTCTTTTAAATGGTTGGAATGTGAAGTCAAGTGTTAATTTGTATGTTAATGTTGTTATAACGATTTGGTGGTTAAACGACATGTCAAAGTGTGTTTAAGGGTCTATGGTCAATGTTTAAGGGGGTGTTTGGCAAAAGTATAAATGTACCAAATTTGGGCTGTAAACGGGTCAAACGATTTAATATGTTAAGTTAATGATTTTGGTTAAGTTTGAGGTGATGTGGAAGTCGTATGTGTCTTATGTCATGAAATGGGTCAAAACGGGTTTTGGTGCAAAACCCGTCAACTTGTAAAGTACTATTTCGAGGGTCAAACGGTAAATATTTTTGTATGGAAATGAGCCCAATGACATATTAAGTAAATCTGGAAGGTTTGGTGAAATATCGAGTTTGGGAAGACGGGTTTTCAAGAACGGGACTTGAAAATGGATCCGGGAGGTCAGTAGCCTCCAACCGATCGGTTGGAGGGCTCTACCGATTGGCTGAAGGCCATCCGAATCGGATGCGAAAGCATGCCGATCGGATGGATGGTTTTCGGCAGTTTTTGGCAATCTTTGTAAAATCATATCTTTTAAACCGTAAGTCGTTAAGGGTCGTGCCACTTGTCGTTTCGAAGGTAATTGAGTATAGTTTCATTTAAAAATAGTTTCATGGTCTGAATGTTTATGGATTTTTATAAATGGTCAAAAGTGTAACAGGATGTCCGTAAAAGACAAGCGTTTCCGCGTAAAAGTTCAAAGTTTTTGGTCTAAGCGGGCACGGGGCGTAACAACTTGGTATCAGAGCCTCGGTTTAAGTGAATTAGGTTTCCTTTAGGTTGCCTAGATTTAAACCACTTATAGAAGCATTGAACGTAGGTGTAAGGAATGCGTAAGGTATATGTTTAAGTTAGAAGAAGGAATATGTGATACGTTATGTGAATCTAAGTTGATGAATGATGAATGTGTTTTAACGTTTTAATGTTTATGTGATGTGAGTCCATGGAGGACTTGGAGCGTTTAAATGATTAGTTGGCCGTGCACCTTGGTTGGTGTCGGTGATTATATGAATGTATGTTAGAGTAACGGTAATGGAATATGAGTAGGAATGATAAATGGTATTAGAGATGGGCTAATAAGTAAAGTATTGACGCATAAAGAATGAAACGTAGTGATAATAAGTGTGCCAGAGTGTAACGTGAGAAGTTAAGATGAAATTGACATACTAATGATTAAGTGTTTATTGACATGAAGGGTAAGGAATGAGGTTAAGAGATGATAGCATGTAATGATGCGTGGTCCGTAAGGAATTGGTGACCAACATATGGTCGCATTATAATTAGTGGTTAACAATTAGTGTTAATATGGTATAGAGATAGGTTAACGGTAAGCTAAAGTATATGAAGCTTGAGTGTGTACATGAATGAGTAATAACAAATAACGATGTCATGTAAGTGGAAATGAAAGTAAGATTGGTTGACACATTAATTGTTAAGTGTCTAATAATATAAAGTTATAAAATGGGAGTAAAGTACGATGTTATGTAAAAGACGAGAAAGAATGATAGTTGCTTGAATGCATAAGTAATCAAAGAGATGGGTTAAGGAATGAGAATGTGAATGTGGTAAGCTAAGTGCGTGGGTAAGAACGTAATGATGTGTAGTGAAAACTAAAGCATGATAAGAATGTGTAAATGACTTAAAAGGTGTAAGAAGAATGAATGATGCTAATGAATGAATGTAAGTTAATTTATGAAGGCTTAAATGTAGAAAGAGTCGGGTAGACTAAAGGGTAAAGTAAGAATGTGAAAATGATTAATGCGGATTAAGAATATAAAATGGTGAACACATAGAAAATGTGTAATTATAATAAGCAGGCTCATATGCTCTATGATGCTTGCTTTCACTAAAATAAATGGATGTAATAATGTGTGTAAAGTGCTTATGACTTGGATCCATTGTTAAAGTGTGAATGTTAAAGATCATTCGGAATGAATGTTAATGATCCTTCGGGATGAATGTTAAAGGTGGTATCCTTCGGGATGACCAAGTCAATGAATGTTAAGGAATCCTTCGGGATGTGTTAAAAAGTATTGCCTTCATCGGCAAGGGGTTGCCTACATCCTTGGCATATAAAAATATCCCCAAAGTGAATGCGATAATGATATGGATCCAAGTTTAAAAAGTTAAAAGGTAACGTAAAATGTAAAACAAAAGAAGAACTTTTAAAGCTAAAGGTGTAACGAATAGGTACGAGTGTTATGTCGAAAGTATGTAAGTAGGATGGTTTATGGTTTCTTTATTTAAATGGATTGGGACGCCTTTTCATTTGAATATAGAAATTATGAATCATCGAACCATGAGTTTGTATTTCTTGATTTACATCGTTTGGGACGCCTCTCCATGTAAATGAGGAAGTATGAATGAGGGGGCTTACGTGATCCCGACATGGCATGAGTAGGGTGAAAGGGTAGAAAAAGGAGTCTAGGATGATTAGAAGTCATATGGAGTTAAGATAGGTGGATAGATAATGAGTTGAATAACGACCCTAGGTGGGAAACGTCAAGTGAAGTATATGATTTAGGTGTTAAAGTGTAAGTTGAAACAATTAAAGTTTTAAATGATATGATTGATTGCAGTGTGAATTGAAGGTAAAGTGAAGTAATGAATGCTAATAAACGCTAATATGGACTAAAGGCTCTATAAAATTATGAGAAGAGAAGTAAAGGCAAACGTAACGTGTAGTAAAAATGTTAATGGGATAGTGGTAAGGTTACGATAAAAGTAGAAAGATAATAAATGTTGACTAATGAAAAGCTAAGAGGGTGTGTAATGTTCAAGTGACCCCTAGTCCTTGACAGGAAAGTTAGAATGGAACGAGTTAGTAGGTTATGTGATAGACGTAGAAATGGTTAAATGATATAAATTAGTGGCAAGGATTATGTCTTGAATGACATAATGATTGAGAAGAAATGAAAGATTAGAGAAGTTAAGCGAGAAATAGAATGAGTTAAGGGTATGATGTGCGTATAATGGACCTTGAATTGCAAGATTACTTAGATCGTTGCAACCAAAAAGGGATGAAGAACAGAAAGTGCTAAGAACGGGAGTAAGATGGGGCTAAGTTTTGGTTAGTTTAGACAAAAGATATCGAGGATGAAATCTAAATAAAGGGGATGGTATTGTAACACCCGTTTCTCGAGTACAAATAGGCCCCACCCTAGATGAAATTGACTAAGGACTTAACGTGATTGGTTAGTCAACAAATGTTTCATTGTAGTCAAACCCGATAGTCAACCTTGTGGTCAAGGAATGTGTTATAAGGCTATGGGAAATATCATGTGGTACAAATAGAAAGGGAATAGACTTTAAGGACTAAAGTTGTTATGTGCTATATAGGTTATATAAGTTTAATGTGGCCAATCTATGAGAAAAGGGACATGAGGGACTAAAGTTGCCAATAGGCAAACTTGTCACCACAAATATCTAATGCCTAGAATTTTCTAGGCATTTCTCATATTATTTAGATAAGGGTGTTTGTGGTCCGGTTTTAAAGAGGAGAAAATAGAGGGAAATAGAGCTTGGGTGATGAAGAGATTAAGGAGATGAGTTCCTTGTTAAAGGTTATGTTCTAGCAATGGTAATCCCAAGTAAGTATTTCTATCTTGTTGTTAATGAGGCTAAGGTCTATAGGTTAAGTGGGATTTCATTATATGATCAAAGTATGATCATATAATGATATAGAAAGGAAGATGAACATGTTTGATGGGTTATATAACCCTTGATCATGATGTATTGTGTTAATGAGTCTTGATGTTACGGTTATGATTTAGGAAGTAAGAATGATGATGATGATGGAGGATAATGATGATGAAGAAGATGATGTTTCATATCCTTAATAGACTTAGCTTGGAGCTAAGGTAAGTAAACCGGTTATGATGTAAAGTTATATTGATTTCTATGCATT
The DNA here is from genome assembly GCA_021014915.2 of Artemisia tridentata subsp. tridentata. Taxonomy (NCBI): domain Eukaryota; kingdom Viridiplantae; phylum Streptophyta; class Magnoliopsida; order Asterales; family Asteraceae; genus Artemisia; species Artemisia tridentata. The sequence goes on from CP139507.1 coordinate 14,286,789, forward strand.
ATATGTTATGTGGCTTAATGTGTTAAGGGTTATGATTAGCTTGTAAAGGTGTTTATGTTAAAGTAAGTATAAGTTTAGTTAGGTGTTAGTTCAAGAATGGAATGAGGAATAAGGAAGGTTAAGGCTTTATGTGGTTAAGGTATGTGATTATGTATAATGTTGTTTTGGATTAATGATTGTATAATGTGTAATGCGTTGAATGAAGTATAATGTTAAGTTATATCCGCTTTACTTACTAAGCATTCGTGCTTACGGTTTAAGTGTTTAATGTTTTGTAGGCTCATGTGTGATGCTATGGCTTGGATTAAGGATCAAGGTTTGGATATATGCAATGTTAGAAGGTTTGGGTAAGAAAGTAGAGCTAGGTAGAATATCGAGCTCAGGTCGAAGTTGTGCCCTCGGAAGTCTTTTAAATGGTTGGAATGTGAAGTCATAGTGTAAATTTATATGTTAATGTTGTTATAACGATTTGGTGGTTAACCGACATGTCAAAGTGTGTTTAAGGGTCTATGGTCAATGTTTAAGCAGGTGTTTGGCAAAAGTTTGAATGTACCCAATTTGGGTTGTAAACGGGTTAAACGATTTTGGAAATGATTTAATATGTTAAGTTAATGATTTTGGTTAAGTTTGAGGTGATGTGGAAGTCGTATGTGTCTTATGTCATGAAATGGGTCAAAACGGGTTTTGGTGCAAAACCCGTCAACTTGTAAAGTACTATTCCGAGGGTCAAACGGTAAATGGTTTTTGTATGGAAATGAGCCCAATGACATATTAAGTAAATATGGAAGGTTTGGTGAAATATCGAGTTCGGGAAGACGGGTTTTCAAGAACGGGACTTGAAAATGGATCCGGGAGGTCAGTAGCCTCCAACCGATTGGTTGGAGGGCTCTTCCGATCGGCTGAAGGCCATCCTAATCGGATGGATGGTTTTCGGCAATCTTTGAAAAATCATATTTTTTAAACCGTAAGTCGTTAAGGGTCGTGCCACCCGTGTTTTCGAATAGCTTCATTTAAAAATAGTCTCATGGTCTGAATGTTTATGGATTTTTATAAATGGTCAAAAGGGTAACAGGATGTCCGTAAAAGTCAAGCGTTTCCGCGTAAAAGTTCAAAGTTTTTGGTCAAAGCGGGCACGGGGCGTAACATTAAATTTAGGAATACGGGACAGGAAGTGTCTCAAACTTGTGAAAAGGGAAACTGTGAGTGTCAAAACTATGTTGCATATTGTTACTTAAAGTGGATGTTCAAGTAATGCCATAGTTTTTGTGATAAAGAAAAGGTTACACAAATCAACATTGGGGCATTTAAATTTGATGAAAGTGTTGAAGAGTTTCCTACTTTGGTACCTAGTGTTACTCATAAAACAAATAGTGTTGATCATGATTTGTCAATAAGAGCATCTTAAAGTGTTATAGGGGAATTGAATGCTTATTACTTGCTGATCTGTGGTAAACGTGCAAAAGGAATGGAGAAAATAAATTTTGTATGCTCGTGTTCTTGTCATTCTCGAAACACTTGTTCTAAGTTAATCTCCATGAGAGGGCATTCATTATATTTCAACTTATGAAGATGCTTACTTTGCATATTGACCCAGCTGATACTATGACATCGATCATCTCTAGCATGAAATAAGAATCAGCAACTTACACTAATATTATGCTTGAATGGTTAGGCAAGAATCGGCAAGAGAAGTACTCCAGCCAGTTGTTCTTTACTCAAGAAGAGTTCTATAAGGTAACCAGGTAATATTTTCAATGTCGCAGGAACCATGTATATGTTAGTTTTGTGGACATAAATTAGTAGATGTGTGTTAGGATCGAACTCGATATCATGAGATTGCACACTTTACGTATGAAGAGTTAACAAAATAATAATTATTTATAAGACGTTATATTTAATTATTAATAACACAAAATATATAACGACCGTTAGTATTTAACGGATAATGACTAATGACCGTTAAACCGAAAAAAGGAAAGTTTTATAGATGGAATAATTAGAGATCAAGTGGCTTCTAGAACACCCCTTTTGGGTGTGGATCGACTGGCCAAGGGAGAGGGGAAACCCAAGCCTAACCTAACTTGTTATCTAAGTTTCTAAAACTATAAATAAAGGGCCTAGGGTCATTGTATTCTCACCTCTTGTGCACATACAATACCCAAAGTCTTTCTCTTCTTTTCTTTATGTCAAAACTGATCGATCAAACAACCCTTTGGGTTGATCGATTTTTTTAAGCAACAAAAATTATTTTTTTGTGTTCTTTACTTGCATAAACGTTAACTTGGTATTAGTACGTGTGTACAAGAACGTGATTCAAACACATTATTGTTTGAATCTTGGATTGAATTACAAAAAGGTAAGGGTAACTCCAACAATCCACATAAACCCTAATTAGGGTTCATTGATTGAAGAATTGCTTGGAATTGATTCTTGTTTGGCTAGAATCAAAAAGTACGCTTACTATTTAATTTGGTTAATTAATTTACATGTTATATGATCCTATACGCTTCCGCATGTATACTTGATGTTTAATTGTTTATATTTATGATTAGTCATGTTATATAATTCCAACAGTGGCATCACGAGCCTTGGATAATGTGTAATTAATTAACAAAATGCATAAAAAATAAATCTTGAATTGTGTTTATACATGTTTGGTCGATTTAGGGTTTATGCATAATCAAACCCTAATTTTTTTAAGGGCCGATTGCCTTTAATTGATTTTTAGGGTTTTGGTTTTGATATTTAATTTGATTAGAAACCCTAGGATTAACATGTTATGTTTATGTGTTATGTATGTGATCTTGTGACAACTTGCTAATAATTGTTATGTAGAATCCATGAAAACGTACATGTTTAGCATGGATTTATTGTCAATATAATTTAAATTGTTTAAATTTGCGATATGAATTAATTGTTAAGTTTTACACATGTTAATTTATTGATAAATCTTGAATTGGGGAAGACTCCAATATAATTAATGAATCAATTACGTGCTATGTGGTATATATTTAATTATGGCTTACGCAATCGATTCGTCGATGCATGTGGATCTACTTGCTTTTCAAGAGAGAGCCTTAGTTAAATATATGCATTATTGTCAATATAATTTAAATTGTTTAAATTTGCTATATGAATTAATTGTTAAGTTTTACACATGTTAATTTATTGATAAATCTTGAATTGGGGAAGACTCTAATATAATTAATGAATCAATTACGTGCTATGTGGTATATATTTAATTATGGCTTACACAATCGATTCGTCGATGCATATGGATCTACTTGCTTTTCAAGAGAGAGCCTTAGTTAAATATATGCATTATATACCTAGAATTGATTATTAATAGGTTTTATCGAATAAAGTTTGCATGTGGCTACATGTTTTCACATATTAATGGATATGTTATGTGTGTTTTTTTAGTTGTGTTATTTTTTTTATTACTTGTTTTTGTTTATTTTTGTTAGACATGTTTATAAACAAAAAGGGTAATTTTTGAATAGAAAAGTAATATGGTCTAAATAATGGTGAAACAATGTATTGTTTTAGAAGAGTTAAATTTTCAATAGTTTAATTGAATGATGAGTTTTGTACCAATAATAAGAACGGCTCGGCCAATTGTGACAAACTGATGAGTGCCTATTTACTCATCATTTTATACCCATATAAGACACAAAAATGACCAAAAACACCCAAATAGACCAAATATTGTCGTAAATATTCTTGGTTTGTGTTTTTATGTGTTTCAGGTACAAAAGGATTGAAAACGGGACAAAACCAAGCACGAGATTGGAAAAAGTTCAAAAAGCCGAGGCCGGGGAAGAAATTTACCAAAGTGGATCATAATTATGCTCAACTTGTCAAGATTGGTCCTTGGAGATAATTTTCAGATTTGGCAAGAATAGTCCTTGAATTTTTAGATTGTACAAGAATGGTCCCTAAAACTTAAAAGTAAACTTTAAACCTATCCTTAGCTAAAACGAGTTGGACTCAAAATAAATCCCCAATCCCTTTTATCCCATCACTAAACCCGGCCCACCAAATAACAAAGCCCAATCCCTAAATAAATAATCCAACCCACCACGTTTTTTTAGCTAACCGGCCAAAAGTCAAACCATCTTCTTCCCCGTACAACCTTTCCCTCCTTCCCAAAACCACCTTTCCCCATGAGCAGACAACAATGTTCCCCCCACTTTTACCTCTGCTACAACCACTCTACCTTCCCCTTCCAATAGCCCCAATGTCAACTCATCACGTGGGACTCACACCATTTTTCCCGCAAAAATGCATTGGAGGGCTAGGATTGATTTGAAGCTAATTAAAGGGTGAGGATGAGCTCGGAATTGAGGAGAGAAGTTTTCTAGATGGCTATTTAAGGAAGTGAAGACACCAATAGAGAGTTGTCCCTGCTTTTAGACCATTCGTAGTGTAGAAGTTACTTATTGCTTATTTCCAGTTCCAATTTCAGTTCTAAACTTTAATTCAAGTTCATTTAAGCTCTTTTGTCTTTGATTATTTCAGCATTGTACCAATTCCTTAAGTTAATGAAATTTCAAGTTTTCAGTTAATTCAGTACTTTAAATTTATTGTTGTTTCAAGTTTAAAAGCTCCTATTTCCAGTTTAAGTAAGCTAACATAAGCCTGTGACAGCTTATTGCTAGTTTATTGTTACTTAATTCAGTTTTAATTTCAAATTTTCCAAAAAGTCAAAAAGTCAACTCGTCAGTCAACTTTGCTTATCAGCTTATTTTTGTGCTTCATTTTCAGTTTTCATTGCTTCTTTAATCTCATCCTGGCTTTTAATTCATCTGTCTTTTGATAATTTATCCTTAACTTGGTATGCTTAGCTTAAAAAAATAGAAACAGTCCAAGTTAAAGTGTGTTTGGGTCTATGGGTTAAAACGGGTAAAACCAGTCATCACTGTTCATTTGCATTTCTTGTTAGTTTGATCTAGTGTAAGTTGAGTTAGATAAGCTGTTAGTATGTTATTCTAAGCTGCCTTGGAGGTTTTGGTAGATTCTAGTGGTTTAGTCCATATTTTAGCATTGCTAACTGTTGGATTTAGCTTATAATTAAGCTCAGTAGATTTTACCCCTTTTGTTGCTTCTTTAATGTTCAAAATCAGTGAGAATAGGATGGGTTAAGAGTTGGTTAAAGGTTCACTAGCTTTTGCAATTTTATTCGGATTAGATCAGTAGCAAAAAGGTCTGTGCAGATCAGACCTTGCAGCCTGCATCAGTGTTTCTTGCCCTCTTTCTCAGCTTATTTTCCACTTATTTATAAGTCCCCTTAGTCTGAATGTTGGTTTATGAGTTTAGTGGTAGCTTATCTTTCTGTGGTGTCATTTTTTGGCTTTTCTTATTTGTTTGGGTCTAAAATGCTGCTGATTCGAGAAACATAACTCTGCTGGATAGTTATGTGACTCTGCTGATTAGTGTATTAACTCTGCTGTTTTGGATAATAGGCATAGTGTAACTCTGCTGCTAGCTCACGAAGACTCTGCTGCTAGAAGATTTACTCTGTTGTCTATAGGATATGTATAGTATGTTAAGGATAAGTATAGAAAAGATACGCATGAATATTTTTCTTGTATAGGAAGTCTTGTAAACCGACTAGGACTCCTTACGCTATAAAAGGAGGTTCTAGGGTTAGAGTTAGAGATCAATTATCTTAGCATACGTATTGTTTACACTTCAAGGTTTCTTGTAACCCTATTGCTATTAAGAGCAATCGTATTAATATATTGAAGTGTTGTTTGAGAATTCGTTTGTGTTTATTCTTCTTAAGATCAAGTATTAGTTTCCGCATAATATTTGATATACAATCTAAGATCAGTTTCTATACCAATTACTTTAGATTTATCTAAGGTAATTAATAAGATCGTGAAGCTCAACTGGGATCAACAAGTGGTATCAGAGCTTGTGATCTAGAAACTGGTACCAAGAAGAATTTCTGAATAAAAGATCTGCTAATCATCAAATTTAGCAATGGATTCCGATTCAACACACATGGTCACTGCTTCAAGAGTTCCTATGCTCAAGACTGGAGAGTATGAGATCTGGAAGATGAGGATGCAACAATACATGCGAATGGTTGATTACTCACTTTGGGATGTTGTTCTTGAAGGAGACAAGGTGCAAACCAAGACTGCTACTGGATCAGTCTTGACTCTCAAGACAAGTGAAGAGAAAGCACAGAGAAGATTGGAGGTTAAGGCTCACAGTATTCTCATGATGGGAATACCTAATGATTATCAATTGAGTTTTAATCATCTTGAGTCTGCTAAGGAGTTGTGGGAAGCAATTGAACTTCGATTTGGTGGGAATGAGGCTACCAAGAAATCAAGAAAGAATCTACTGAAGCACCAGTTTGAGACTTTTTCTGCTTTGGGTTCTGAGAACATTGAGGGAACCTATGATCGACTTCATAAGTTAACCAGTCAGATGGCTCTTTTGAAGATTGAACCATCTCAAGAAGATGTTAATCTAAAGTTTCTGAGAAGTCTATCTTCTGAATGGAACACTCATACAGTGGTTTGGAGGCGCAAGGAAGATTTTGATACTATGACATTGGACGATCTGTACAACAACTTGAAGGTTTATGAATCTGAAGTGAAAGGATTGTCAAGTTCATCTTCTACCACAAATAATCTTGCTTTTGTTTCCTCAAACAGCAAGAATACTGGTAGACATCAAGAACAGCACTCTGCTGGTGGTGCTTTTACTCCTGCTGTTGGTTCTCATGTCTCTGCTGCTGACTCTGCTAACACCAACACCATCAGTGATGCTGCAATATGTGCTTATTTGGCTGAACTTGCTACCAGTACTTCAGTCATGCCTCAAGATCTGGATGAACTTGATCCTGATGATGTTGAGGAGATTGATATGCAATGGCAATTTGCAATGCTTACTATGAGGGCAAGAAGATTTCTTAAGCGTACTGGGAAAGAGATGAAGTTCAGAAGGAACAAGAGTGTGGGATTTGACAAGTCAAAGGCTGAATGTTTTAATTGCAGAAAGAAAGGACACTTTGCAAGAGAATGCAAAGCACCAAAAAGAAGCAATGAAAATTTCAAGAAGTCTGCTGATGAAGAACCAAATTCTACTACTGCTATGGTATCATGTGATGGATTAGGTGATTTTGATTGGAGTGATCTTGCTGAGGATGGTCCAAATTGTGCATTAATAGCTGAAGAAGATCCTGAAGTACAGCATTTTGCTCTCATGGCCTATTCTTCTTCTGGATCAGACTCTGAGGTATCAAATGAATCATCTTGTTCTTTTAAATCATGTTCTGATACAATTGAGTTACTTAAGTCTAGTAATGGAAGCCTTAAAAAGGAAAATGAAACACTTAAGCTAGATAATCTTAGTTATGAATATGGTTTAAAGAACTTAGAAGAAAAAACTAGAGTTTTATAAAAAGATTGAAATTGAATACCTTGATCAGATCACTATCCTGAAAAATGAAATTATCAAGAAAGATGATGAGATTAAGGTTCTTGTGGAAAAAGTAGGAGAAGCTGAACAGGCTAGAGACTTAGCTAAGAGTGAGACTGAAAAACACATTGTTAGGGTGGAAAAACAACAATTTGCCACTGACATTCTTAGTAAACCATTAGGAAGACACTTTAATGGTATAGGATATAATGCTGTAGCTCACCCTACAAAACTTAGTGCCAATGCCCCTCCTACTAGGACATTAACTTTCATATCTGAGTCTGGAGCCACACCTGTAGGTGAAACTAGTAAACCTGTAGTGGAAACTAATGAAAAAGAAATAGAGTCACCTAAGGTTGAGGTAAAGAAGTATGAACAAGCACCTCTGATTGAAGATTGGGTGTCTGACAGTGATGATGATGAAGTAGAATCTGATTCAACCTCTAAGAACAAAAAGGAAAAAATTCCTACTGTTGTTGAATCAAAAGTACCTAGGGCTAAAAGGGTTGATTTTGTTAAGCCTAGGTTTGGTAAAGGTATCTCTAGAAAGATGGCTGAGTATGATAACACACCTAGAGTATATCCTAAAAGAACAAATAACTTGCCTAGGGGAAACCAGAGAAATTGGAACAACCTAGTTTCACACAAATTAGGTACTGATTTTCAATTACTTAAGAGGGCATGTTATTGCTGTGGTAGTTTTGAACATCTGCAAGATGAGTGCTATAAGAAACCAGCTTGGAACCAATACACTAGGGTGAACCATAGAAATTTTGCTAGGAAGACTCACCCTCACCCCAAAAGGAACATGGTTCCCAAGGAAGTTCTGATGAGAGATGGTACTTCTAGAGTTATCTCTCCTATTGCACCAACAGGGTCCATAAAGAAGGAAATAGTCAACTCTGCTGATAAGGCAAACTCTGCTGTTAAGGCAGACTCTGCTGTTTTGCCTAAAGTTGTTACTGATACTGTTGTGGGCAATCATTTTTATGCTGTTAAAGCCTCAGCTTGCTGGGTCTGGAAACCAAAAGTTAAAGTTTTAGATCATGTTCTCAGACACAGCAGTGCACCAATGCAGTTGAAGAAATTTGACTACTTTGATGCACAAAGTAGATCCAAGTCAGTAATGGCTTGGGTCCCTAAGAGAAACTAATTCTCTTACTTTTTGTGCAGGGCAATCTACAAAAGGAGCTAAAGGATAAATGCATTTTTGATAGTGGATGCTCTTCACACATGACTGGAGACCAGAGCAATTTGGAGAATTTTGAAGCTTTGGATGGTGGATATGTTGCTTTTGGGAATGACCCCAAAGGAGGAAAGATTGTTGGTAAAGGCATAATCAGAACTGGAAAATTGGATTTTGAGAAAGTGTATTTGGTGAATGGTTTAAAGTTCAATCTTTTTAGTGTCTCACAAATGTGTGACAGAAAGAATTTTGTTCTTTTTACAGACACTGAATGTCTTGTCTTATCTCCCGACTTTAAGATACCTGATGACAAATTAGTACTTCTTAAAGTCCCTAGACATGACAACATATACAGTGTGGACATAAAGAACATTATTCCCAAAAGAGATTTAACTTGTCTGTTTGCCAAAGCTACTATTGATGAATCCAAACTATGGCACAGAAGGCTTGGACATCTGAACTACAAGGCTATCAACAAGTTGGTGAAAGGAAACTTGGTCAGAGGATTACCTTCAAAGATTTTTGAGAATCCTAAAGTATGTGTTGCTTGTCAAATGGGAAAACAACATAGAGCATCTTGTAAGTCCAAATTGGTGAATTCTATAACTGAACCTTTGTTTATGTTACACATGGACTTATTTGGACCTACTTATGTGCATAGTTTGAACAAAAAGATGTATGGTTTAGTGGTTACTGATGATTTTAGTAGGTTCACTTGGGTATTCTTCCTAGCTACTAAGAATGAGACTTCTGGTATTCTTAAGGCTTTTATTACTAGGATAGAAAACCTATTTAATCACAAGGTTAAGATCATCAGATGTGACAATGGAACTGAGTTTAAGAATCAAGTAATGAATCAGTTCTGTGAGGAAAAGGGTATAACTAGACAATTTAGTGTGGCTAGAACTCCTCAGCAAAATGGTGTGGCTGAGAGGAGAAATAGAACATTAACTGAAGCTGCTAGGACTATGTTGTCTGAGTCTAAGTTACCCACTATCTTTTGGGCTGAAGCAGTCAACACTGCTTGCTATGTACAAAATAGAACTAAGATAGTTAAACCTCACAATAAGACCCCTTATGAGTTATTGCATAGTAGGAAACCACTGATTGATTTCTTTAGACCATTTGGGTGTCCTGTCACTATCTTAAACACCATTGACCACTTAGGCAAGTTTAGTGAGAAAGCAGACATAGGTTACTTTGTTGGATACTCTACTGAAAGTAAGGCTTTTAGGGTTTTCAATCAAAGGACTGGGCATGTGGTGGAAAATTTGCATGTTAAAATTAGAGAAACCACACCTAATGTTGAAGGAAAAGGTCCTGAGTGGATGTTTGATATTGATTCCTTAACCAAGAGTATGAATTATCAACCAGTCATTGCAGGTACTACTAACATGTCTGCAGGTACACAAACTAACCCCAATGCAGGTACACAAGCAAAGAAGGATGAAACTGCAGAGGAGTTTGTTTTGATTGAAAGAAGCAAGTTTGATCAGTATTTCACACCAACAGATAAAGAGGGAAAAAGTTCAGATGATGCTGCTGTTCATAAGGAAGTTCCAAAGGATACTGAAGAAGGTGATGATGAACCTTCTCATGATGTCAAGAATGATGATAAGGAATGGAATACAGAGTCAGATGTTGCTGGGCAACAAGGAAATAAACATAGCAACAGTTCTCTCAACTCTGCTGCCAAGCCAAAGCACTCTGCTGATAAGCCAAAGCACTCTGCTGTTAGGCCGAAACACTCTGCTATTAGGTTTGGTGATTCTGCTGCTATGGACAAGGACTCTGCTGCTGATAAAGATGGTAATTCTGATGATGATTCTGCTGATGAGATGCCTGAATTAGAAGAAGTGTATGTGGATACTGATGATGAAGTTGTTGATGTTTTTAGTGCTGAAGCTGATTTATCAAACTTGGAGACTGACATACCTGTTAGTCCCACACCAACAACAAGAATCCACAGGAATCATCCAAAAGAGCAAATAATTGGTGATGTTCACTCTGCTATTCAGACTAGAAGTAAATCAAAAGGGTTGAGTGATTTGCTTGATCAGGGATTGTTTGCTCAAACACTTAAGAAGAGGAATAGCCACAAGGATTTACAAAATTGCATGTTTGCCTGTTTCTTATCTCAAGAAGAACCCAAGATCATTCACAAGGCTTTGAAAGATGAAAGTTGGGTTGAAGCTATGCAAGAGGAGTTGCTGCAGTTCAAGCTTCAGGAGGTCTGGACATTAGTTGATTTGCCTAATGGAAAAAGGGCAATTGGTACAAAATGGGTGTTCAGATGTAAAAGAGATGAAAGAGGTATTGTCATCAGAAACAAGGCTAGATTGGTGGCTCAGGGATACACTCAGGAAGAAGGGATAGACTATGATGAGGTCTTTGCCCCAGTTGCAAGATTGGAGGCTATCAGACTTTTCTTGGCATATGCTTCATACAAGAATTTTCCTGTGTATCAAATGGATGTAAAAAGTGCTTTCTTGTATGGAAAGATACCTGAAGAGGTTTATGTGATGCAACCTCCTGGGTTTGAAGATCCTAAGTATCCTGATAGGGTCTACAAGGTAAAGAAGGCACTGTATGGACTACATCAAGCTCCTAGAGCTTGGTATGACACCTTATCTCAGTATTTGTTGAATAATGGTTTTCACAGAGGAACCATTGATAAAACATTGTTCATTAAGAAAGACAAAAAGGATATTCTACTTGTTCAGGTTTATGTAGATGATATCATTTTTGGGTCTACAAATAAGGTGTTATGTGAAGGATTTGAGAAGTTAATGCACAGCAGGTTTGAGATGAGTTCAATGGGAGAACTGACTTTCTTTTTAGGACTACAAGTTAGGCAGAAGTCAGATGGGATTTTTATTAGCCAAGACAAGTATGTGGCTGATATGTTGAAGAAATTTGGTTTCAAAGATGTGAAGGCAGCCAAGACACCAATGGATAAAAATAAACCTTTGCTCAAGGATGAAGATGGGGTAGAGGTTGATGTACATTTGTACAGATCAATGATTGGCTCATTGATGTATCTAACTGCTTCAAGGCCAGATATCATGTTTTCTGTGTGTGCTTGTGCTAGATTCCAAGTGTCCCCAAAAGTTTCACACTTGGAAGTAGTCAAAAGAATTTTTAGGTACCTAAAGGGTCAACCAAAATTGGGTCTTTGGTATCCTAATAATTCACCATTTGACTTGATAGCATACTCAGATAGTGACTATGCTAGAGCTACTATGGACAGAAAATCAACCACTGGAGGCTGTCAGTATCTTGGTCATAGGCTGATCTCTTGGCAATGTAAGAAACAAACAGTGGTGGCTAATTCGACAACTGAAGCAGAATATGTTGCTGCTTCTAGCTGCTGTGGACAAGTGCTCTGGATTCAGAACCAATTGCTGGATTATGGGTACAATTTCATGAACACAAAAATTTTTATTGATAACAACAGCACAATGTGTATTATCAAAAATCCTATTTTTCATTCTAAAACAAAACACATTGAGATAAGACATCATTTTATTAGAGATTGTTATGAGAAAAAGCTTATTCAAGTGGTTAAAATACATACTGACAATAATGTTGCTGATCTACTTACCAAAAGTTTTGATATAAGTAGGTTTCAATTTTTAGTTGCTAGTATTGGTATGATCAATCTTTAAATCTTAAACTCTCTTATCTCTGTATGTCTTTGTAAAGTTTTGTAAGGATTTGTGCTGTTGCTTAGTCAATATCTGGTGTTTAGTCAATGTCTGCTGTTTAGTTGTTTATTGCTATGCCTACTCTGCTGTTACTATGGAATATTCTTGCTTGTGTTTGTTGTTTGCTACTAACCTTTTGCAGATACATATCCATACACAATCAAGTAAAACATAAACAGAGGAAGTTCATTGATTCAAAAGGCATAAGTACATCATACATTCATTCTGTTCAAAAGGAAAGATCAAAAGACATCAAGCTACAAAGATTCACAACCTAAATCTTAGCAAAGTCAGGCATGACCTTGCTACGTGGTCCCCTAGTGCCCATTGCTTCAAACACCCTTGGACAGGGGAGTGCAAGTACCACTGGACGTGGTGGTAGATCCTGCTGCTGACTGGTAGAGGGAGCTGCTTTCTTCTGCTGATTCTTTTTCATTGGAACTGGAGGTTTCTGTTCAACTGGACTTGGCTTTGGATGAGGCCTGTGGACACTCCTTGCAAAGTCGGCTGCGGCTTTCTCCATTTGCTTCTGCAGTTCCGCGGTTATTGGATGTTTTGGAGGGATGATTTCCCAGGCCCCTTGGTAGTAGGTCATTGATTTCGGCCAACCTTGCTGTTTCCCAGGCCAATTTGATGTTTCCTCATCACTTGAATCTTCAAACGATGATGGTGTTGATGGGAGTGGATCGGAGTATGAATCTTCCATGACTGCTTTTCCTTTTTGTTGTGATGTTGATGCATTTTTAGGAAAGTAACTAGCCCAACCTTGTGAGTCATCGGATGATGAATCTGAAGATATTTCGATGATTGGAGTCTTTGAAGAACTCATGATTTGAATGTTATTGGAGTTAGGGTTTTGAATTGGGGATTTGATTTAGTGATTAAGGATTTATAGAGTTAAATGTGGGGTTGGTATGGTATTTAAGGAGGTGATTTTAAAGATTTTGGGAATGTTGACTTTAGGTCAACACTTTCATAACTCTGCTGATGAGTTTGAAAGTTGAAGGGTCAAATTGTAACTTTTGGCGCGCTCTTAAACCTAATTAGATAAAAACGGTATCTTTCACCAATTTGATCTAATTCCATTTTAATTGCTCAAGACTTACATTCGACTATCACCAAGAACATCAATTCATATCATTTCACCCAAAACCCCCAAATCAAATGGCTCGAAGAACGTTTCCGGAAGAACACAATCAGATAGCATTTCTCAGTAAGGTTACTGCAGCGGATGGATTTTATGAGGTTATGGATTTTCTGGGTTCGTCTAAGTTAAGGTATGCATTAACAGCTGCTCCTACCATTTACAAATCACATATGAAGCAATTTTGGTCAACTGTTAGGTTGGATGTGTTAGATGGTGAGGAACGATTGCTAGGTAGTGTAGATGGGGAAGATATTGTAGTTAGTGAAACAATAATTAAGAGAAGTTTGCGCTTATCAGGCACCCCAACACCCCCTACTATTACCCCAGAAGTAGTTATGACTGAGCTTGAGACTTTTGGATATGAGAGACCTGAGAATAGTGGAACATTTTTGAAAGGTCGTATGTGTCCCCATTGGAAGTTTTTACTGCATACTCTACAACACTGCTTGTTTCCCAAAATAGGTGGATGGAGTGAGTTTAATGCTTCTCAAGCAATGGCTTTAGTGTGTTTAGCCACAGGGCAGCCCTATGATTTTTCTTCTATGATATTTGAGGGGATGAAGAAGTTTATCAAGAAGAAGTTTTACTTGTACCCAAGGTTTCTACAACTAATAATAAACAGACAACTAAGGGAACCATTGAGGCATTCACAAATTGAGCCCTGTAGTAGAATGGCCATCAAGATGTTTGCATTTTTAAAGAAGAATGGGAAAGGATTTTCTGGTGTTATTACTCCCTTAACTGAGCATATCTTGAATGTAGTGGCTGAAGTAAATGAGGATGAAGAGGCTGGAACACCCACAGCTTCCCATCACACATCCTCCTCTACAAACTTAAATGAATCATCTTCCACTGAACCACAACCTACCCAATCATCTAGGAATTCACAAGAGGACATTGTGCTACCTCAGGCCAATGTTAGTATGGTAGCAGATGAGGCTGATACAGGTGTTGGAGGTATCATGATGGACGAGGCTGGCACTACTGTTTCCAACTTAGTAGTTGAACAGGACAGTGTCAACATTATTAAGACCTCAACCATGGCAACATCATTTGTAGAAGGTTCTCAGGAACCTGACACAACTGGTGGTAACCCCAGCCAAATGGCTTTTATGGGGGGCTCAGATGTTCATCCTAGGGATGAGACTGAGTTTATGTCCAAAGATTCACCTCTCGGAGAAGGTAACACATCTCGAAGTGATGAGGACAGAGATGAACATATTGAATTGATGGACACTGATGTACATATTGACATTGCAAATGATACACCTCTCGGACCAGGTAACACAGGTCGAAGTGTTGATGCTAGAATTGAACTTGAAACTGATGATTTGACGGCTAAAACACCTGTACAAAATGTCAATTCCAATGATCAACCTCTCGGGTCAGGTAACACAGACCGAAGTTGTGAGGATATCATGAAACAATTGAAAGCATTGACGGAAAATTGTACAAAATTGTCAAAGGAGGTCCTGGATCTAAGAAAGGAGTTAAAGACAGCCAGAGCTACTCAAGGTGCTGAAATTAGGAGGCTTAAGCTAAGGGTTACACACCTTGAGGGGAGGCTCAAGAAGAGATCCAAACCAAGTTTGGAAGAGGATGCTTCCAAACAGGGGAGGAATGATCAAGAGGCTGTGGTGAATGATAAGGATCAAGAGGATGTGATAGGTTCAGGGGAGGTTGAAAAGGACTTTGTTGAACATGTTGTTGATGAGAGTGGAAAGGTTGACTCTGCTGATGCAGAACATTCTGCAGGTGCAAACAACTCTGCTGCTGGGTTGAAGGTTTCTGCTGATGAGACTGAGCAGAGTGCAGGTGTAAAGGACTCTGCTGGATTAAATGATTCTGCTGATTCAGATGATGAACAGATGACTTTAGCTCAAGTGTTGCTGAACATGAACAAAGAAGCTAAAATACCCACACAATCACAACAACCTGTTGCTGAATCAAGTGAAAAGTTTGAAAGGATGAAAAAGTTGGCTGATGAACAAGCTCAAATTGCTCAAGATGAAGAATATGCAAGAAGAGTTGCAGCTGAAGAGGAAGAAAATCAGTTTGAATTTATGGGCAGCTCTACATTTAATGAAGTTAGTCAAGAAGAATTAGATGAACAATTGCAGTATTTCATTGATTCTGATATGATTGTAAGAGGTGAAGCTAGGATGATAGCAAATGATGAGCAGTTAGATGGGAGTGAAAAGACAAAAGAGCTTGTTGATTTTATACTTAAAAAGAATGGATTAGCTAAGTGGGAAGAGCTGATTAAGAGGATTACAGATGCACAGAAGCATGGTTACAAACCTAAGTCAACTTCAAGGAAAGCAGTGGTTAAAGACATGAAGTATTATTTGAAGAATGCAAGAGGCTATCAGATGAAGGATTTCAAAGGTAAGTCAGATCACTTAATTGAAAAGGAATTTTATGAAACTTATGCTAAGCTTAATCCAAGAAAAGTTTCTGAAAAGAAGAGAAATCCAGAAGTTATGGGATCCGACAGTATGAAAGCATCTGGGAGTGGAAGTGTCTCAAAGCCCATAGTATCTGATGTTGAAAAGGAGAAAGAAATTGTTGTTGAAGCTGAAGTTATGACTGAATCCTCTGCTGGTACAAAGAGATATAGGAGGACAGTAAAGCAGGTGGGTAGGAAGAAAAGAAGAACACAGTCAATAGTGATGAGTGATTCGGATAAAGAAGAGAAAGAGGATAGTGATTCAGGGAAAGAAGAAGTGACTGCAGATGATATGCAAGGAATTATGCATCTCACAGTTCATGAACCTCAAGAAGAGCCTGAGTTACTTAATGAAGTTCCTTTATCAGTAAAATATCCAATCATTTCTTATTCACATGAAGTTCTAAGTGATGGTCAAGTATGCTGGGTAATTAGGAGGTCAAATGGTTCAAGTGTGGGGTATATTAGTTTTTCTCAGATGATGCACTACATGGATAGGGATGATATTACTCAACTCTGGAATCTTTATAAGAAGAATTATGGTGATACTCGACCAGAGATAGTGTATGAGAGACTAAATTATTACTACTTGAAGAACATGTTTGAACCAGATGAGAGAAGTATTGAATGGAAGAAGTTACTGAGTTCCACAGTTCAGAAATGGTATTTATATCAATCTTGTGGGGTTCATGTCTTATCATGCATAGGTGTGACTGTGTATATGCTTGTGGAGAAGGATTATGTCATCAACAACAGTACATCTATTCTGTATCAAATGTTGCAGCCTGGTAAGTTGACACTACAAAGACCATTTGATGCAGATCGTCAAGCAATGGAACTGATTGAGAAATATAAAAGGTTGCTGGTATCAAAGGTTTCAAAATAGTAAAGTGTTTGGAAGCATCCTCCTGGTGGTTATCTGGATTTAAGGAAACTTGATGATTTTTGGAGAAAAATATCAAGTTTAGGGGAGGATTGTTGGGTCTAAAATGCTGCTGATTCGAGAAACATAACTCTGCTGGATAGTTATGTGACTCTGCTGATTAGTGTATTAACTCTGCTGTTTTGATAACTCTTCTGTTTTGGATAATAGGCATAGTGTAACTCTGCTGCTAGCTCACGAAGACTCTGCTGCTAGAAGATTTACTCTGTTGTCTATAGGATATGTATAGTATGTTAAGGATAAGTATAGAAAAGATACGCATGAATATTTTTCTTGTATAGGAAGTCTTGTAAACCGACTAGGACTCCTTACGCTATAAAAGGAGGTTCTAGGGTTAGAGTTAGAGATCGATTATCTTAGCATACGTATTGTTTACACTTCAAGGTTTCTTGTAACCCTATTGCTATTAAGAGCAATCGTATTAATATATTGAAGTGTTGTTTGAGAATTCGTTTGTGTTTATTCTTCTTAAGATCAAGTATTAGTTTCCGCATAATATTTGATATACAATCTAAGATCAGTTTCTATACCAATTACTTTAGATTTATCTAAGGTAATTAATAAGATCGTGAAGCTCAACTGGGATCAACATTATTAGCTTTTCAATAGCTATTTAGTCACTGCAAATGATCCCAGTGAACTGAGATACACCTGCTTCAGCAGACCTTGGGGTAACTCTTTTTCTTGATTCAGTGCTGATTAGCTTATTGATTCTGCTTATTCTAGTTCCCTTGTTTTATTTAAGTTTGCTTCTAGTTTATTTCAGCTTATAGTTAGTTTTTCATAGCTTATTAGTTCCTCTATTCCATAGTTTTAGCTTATTTTTCTCCTTGTTATGAACTAATTTTGTTCCCCCATGCTTTTTCTGGCTTATTTGTAGGTTTTAATAAATAGTTGTAGTTATAGTTGTTGCTTATTTATAAGTGCTTTTTAAGTTTGCTAAAAGAAAAATCAAAAATAGTTTTAACAAAAAGGCAAGGCCTGGGGTTTGAACCCTTGACCTCTTGCCTAGAAAAGCCTCACAACACCACAATACCACACGCACCCTTGGGATTTTTTCTGTTTTAGTTTACATAATTAATATACTTAACCTTGTTTTCTACTTTAGCTATTCGAACCATTTTTGCTTATTAGTAGCTTATTAGAATAAGCTGATATGTTGTTTCTATTTTTCCTAGGACTGTATTTGTATAAAGTAATTTTAGAAAAAAATTCAGAATTTTTAGAACAGGTTTAGTATTGTTAATTTATTTTTCTTTTTTAAAATAGTTTTTAATTCGTATTTAATTATTTAAAAATCAGAAAAATGTAATTCTTTTTTGTAAAATTTTATTTTATCTATTAGAACTTAGGAAAATTATTTTGGTTCCCATAGTGTTAATATTTCACCATTTTGACGTTTAGGCTCAGTTTTCCCGGTATAAACGTATTTTCAGTTTTCCTTTACGTCTTTAGTTACGAGCACTTTAGATTATCGTTTTCCTTGCCTTTTAAATCGTTTTTAATTTATGTTCATCAATCTTAGCTTAGAAATCAAAATATCCATCTCTTTCACTATTCATCACACGCAATCACGAACCGAATCAGAATTTCATTCATCCTTCGTTGGGGATAACGACCCGGGTTACACATACTTCACTTGTGTTTCCTTGGAGAAATAAATTACACATTGATTCCCGCGGATCACAAACTATAAGAGGGGTATAAGGAGGGTACGCATTAAATTGTGACATTAACAAAACGGGTTTTTAATTGGCTTTTAAGCTAACCTTAGTTTCTCCGCTCCTTTGTGCGTCAAATTGGAGCTACCAAGTACGACTATTTTTATGTACAAAATCATCTTAAAGGTGAATTAACTTTAATTCCATGCGCCACTTTGTGGTAATTATCCGAAACACTAAGTCTTTCGACTTATGCAAAAGTACGATATAATGGATGATAATTAAAGGTAAATTCTTTGATTGGTGAACCCAATACCTCAATCAAAACTTTGATAATTTGATCTTATTGAATTGGTTAATAAAAAAGCTTTTTTTTTTTTTTAATTAAAAACTATGTTATGAAGTTGTATGCATGCTTCTTTATACATATTTTGATATACACATAAAAAACTAGTACCCTTAAAATTAAGTTAATGTTATCTAATTAAAAGAACAATTGAAATTGTGATTTACGTCATGTGAGAGCTTGGACTAGATTGCAATGGAAAGGAAAATTTTCATACTTTCATTACTAGCAGATCAATTGATGTAATGGAACTATGTTAATTTGAGTTCTTTAAATTAGACTATTTAATTGAGTTGTAAGTGAGAGCTTGGACTCAAGGCATAAGATGGGGATAAAACATGCTTACATTGCAACTTGGTTTGGCAATGTAAATCCCATAATGATCTAGGAATTGGAAATTGTTTGCCAATTATTGTTCGACAGATTACCTTATTTTATACTTTCATTACTAGCAGATCAACTGATGTAATGGAACTATGTTAATTTGGATCATAGTTTTCAAGAAAATTCTATGGTTATATGAATATTTTCTTGGGTATATTATTTTTTTGAAAAATTGTATTATCGAAAATACTAATATTTGAACTTTTTTATCTGTAGAAATGGCTCAAAACGATAACACTACTTTGAGTTCTGCGTTCAAAACTTTCTTTGAGCGAGAAAAATTGACTGGCTCACAAATTTCAATGACTGGTTTCGTTCACTCAGGATTGTCTTGCGAGTGACTGATAAACTGGAATACTTGTATAAGCCTTGTCCTACTGAACCGAATGCTGAAACTGCAACTGATGCAGAAAAAGCGGAGTGAAAAGTTGAATACTAGAAACATAATGATGTGGCTTGTTTGATGTTGGGAATGATGACACCTGCTTTACAAAAGCAGTTTGAGCATTCTTTTCCTCATGACATGCTCAACGAACTCAGACGTATGTTTGAGAAACCACAAGCCGTTGAAGTTTATGATTTGATCGATGCTCTTCACAGCTGCAAGCAGACAGAAGGTAAACCTATAAGTGCATATGTGTTGGAAATGAAGGGTTACATGGTCCAACTACAAGCACTTGGCAAACCCTAAGAACATGATCTTGCCATTAACTTAATCAAGAGATCCCTGACTAAGGAATTTAGTGGTTTTGTGCGTAATTTCAATATGCATTGCGTGGGGAAGACAGTAAGTGAATTACACGCATTGCTTATTGATTACGAGAAAGGTTTACCATAGAAGGCTCCTACACCCCAGGTACTTGCTATTCAAGGGGTAGAATTAACAAGCCAAATGCGAACAAGAAGGGTAAGGGAAAGGGAAAGGCTGATAAGGGTAAGCAAGTTATGACCTATCAACCTGAACCTAAGAAATACCCTCCTAAGAAGAAGGTGAATCCTAAAAAGGATCAGGCTTTCCACTACTGTCATGTAGTTGGTCACTGGAAGAGGAATTGTCCTCTCAATCTCAAAGAGTTGCGAGCAAATAAGAACAAGAAGTCTGGGCACTTGGGTGCCAGCACTTCAGGTAACTTATTTATGATTGAATTATTTACTCTAAATCATAAAATTAATTCCTGGGTATATCATACTGGATGTGGTATTCACATTTGTAATACGCTGCAAGGATTTAGAGTTGAAAGGAAGCTTGCCAATGGGGAGCAATATCCGCACGTGGAAAATGGAGCACCTGCAGATGTTGAAGCCATAGGAGTGTTTAATTTAGTTTTGCCTTCGAGCTTAGTATTGTCATTAAACAATTGTAATTATGCACCTTCTATTATTAGAGGTGTTGTTTACTTTTCATGTTTGTTGGATTTGGGTTTTATTCACACTATCATTAGTAATGGAATTTCTGTTTCTTTAAATGGTATTTTTTATTTTAATGCTATTGCTGTGAATGGTGTGTTTGAAATTGACATGAATAATTATGTATCCAATAATAATAATTAAATGTATAACATAAGTAAGAGAATTAAGTCAAACTTGAATTCTTCTTACCTTTGGCACTGTAGACTTGCTCATATAGGCAAGACTCGCATGAAAAAGCTACAACGTGATGGGCTTCTAAAAGGTATCAATGATGAATCATATGATAAATGTGAGTCTTGTATATCTGGGAAGATGACTAAGAAACCTTTTCATAGTGATACGTAAAGGGCTTCTGATCTACTTGGTTTAATGCATACTGATGTGTGTGGACCACTTAGACATGTGTCAAGGAGAGGTGCTAGCTACTTCTTAACCTTTATAGATGATTTCAGCAGATATGGTTATCTTTACTTGCTTAAACATAAACATGAGGTGTTTGAAACATTTAAGGTTTTCAAAGCAGAAGTAGAATTGCAACTAGGAAAGAATATTAAAGCTCTTCGATCCGATAGAGGCGGTGAATACTTAAGCCAAGAGTTTAAGGATTATTTAGTTGAGAATGGAATTGTCCAGAATCTCACATCTCCATATACTCCACAACAAAATGGTGTATATGAGAGAAGATACCGTACATTGTTAGACAGGTTACAATCAATGTTTAATCTTACAACTCTTCCTTTATCTTTTTGGGATTATGCCTTAGAATCTGCTGTTCGCATTCAAAATATGGTTCCCACCAAGAAGGTTGATAAGACACCATATGAAATACTGAATGGTAAAGCTCATAGCTTGTCTTATTTAAAGGTCTGGGGTTGCGAGGCTTATATCAGACGTGACTCAGCAGATAAACTCCAACAGAGATCTGTAAAGTGTATCTTTGTAGTATACCCAAAGGAAGCGATGGGTTACTACTTTTACTATCCACCTGAAAACAAAGTAATTGTTGGTAGATATGGAGACTTTCTTGAAAAGAAACTTATATCTCAAGAATTCAGTGGGAGAGTTTGCGAGGATGTATGATACACTATGGTAGGATGTAAGTCCTTTAAAATGAGTGTATATGATACTTTGAGTTAATATGATTAAGTGTGCGGAATCTACTTAACCACACTTAGAAGGTTATTTGTTATTGGAAATGGAACAATGATGCTTGTTGTTGGATAATGAACAATGAATGTTAACACCAAACGATTCAATATTATTATGAATAATACGAGTGATCTTCACTATTACTAGGGTTACAAACCTTGAATCTCTATTACAAAGAAAAACTATTTTCTATCTTGTTATATCAACTGAATTAGTTTTTCTAATAGTTACATTAAGCACACAACTTACATATATTCTAACTAATGACTAACTCTCTATATATGTAAAATATCTAAGCACATGCACACTTGAGTATTGTCTAATCGCTAGCTTGTGTGTGTCAGTAGCAAAGATACAACATGTATCTGTGTACACAACTTGTTGACTGATCTCTTAACAAAGATATTGTCTACCGTATATATTTGACTTTTATACACAAATATCTTTTTCATACTTATCTAATCAGCAGTAGTATACGCGACACTTATCCTTTCAGCAGTAGAATCTCCAACACTAGCAGTAGAATAACACTTAGAGAATTTTCCTTCTGAGCACCAGCAGTACCTTCTTTGTACCAGCAGTACTAACTTTCAGTTAGTACTGTTAGTTATAATTTGAGCAGACTTCAGATATACACTAGCAGTTAGTACTGTTAGTGTATTCTTCTCAGCAGTACAAACCTTGTGAACATGTAATTCCAAATGCTAATCTTCAGAATATTTAATTCCCAACAATCCTCCCCTAAACTTGTGATTTATCCCAAATCAACATGTTTCTTCTGAATTAAATTCTGATTGTGAGGATCTTTCAAACATTAAATAGTCAGACTCTTGATCTGAGCTTTTCTTTGTTCTAAAGGACTAACTATCTAAATATGTTTAACTCATCTGCTTTCTGTGACTCTTTTTCAGCAATAACATCATCTTCTTTGTCTTGAACAATAGCAGTACCTTGTATAAAAG
The DNA here is from genome assembly GCA_021014915.2 of Artemisia tridentata subsp. tridentata. NCBI lineage: Eukaryota > Viridiplantae > Streptophyta > Magnoliopsida > Asterales > Asteraceae > Artemisia > Artemisia tridentata. Next base: position 14,309,573 of record CP139507.1, read on the forward strand.
ATGGTGCAATTTCCTTGGATGGAGGAATTATAAGAGGCAATGGTGCTGTGTATCTTGGATGCTTGTTCCAAGAACTCAAATCATCTTTCAGCAATCCTTTGCAAGTGATGAACAAACGTTGTGAACTGAAATTGAAACTGAAAGAACTTAGATAGAACTTTCTTCATTTGAATGCTTCATCCCTTCTGAATATATATAATACTCCAGAATCTTATTCTTTTATGTTTATTCCCAGCATCCATCAACTGAAACTTGAGCTTGTTCTTATTATTGGCTGAATAATAAGACATTTTAGCTTCTCAAAAAGCTGACATCATCATCTTGTATGCTCTTGTCTTTTCTTGAACTTGATAAATTTTGGGCAATCTTCCTTCCCAATCTTTCTCTTTTGCTTGATCAATTTTAAATTTCCTCCCCTGATTCTTAGCATACAAAACCACAACTACAACCACAACTTTTCTTCTCTTATTGGTTAATCTTCCTCCCCTGAGATTGGAAGATCTCTCACTATGTACCAAAATATATCCTCCCCTGTTAGGAAGATCTCTCACCATCATCTGATCTACCAATTTAGAACATGTTTTCAGACAATGTTGTACATGTAGCCATCAATTCCTTAAATTTTAATGCTGCCCTTTTCACTTCCAGGTGTGTTAACTCATGTGAGAGGTGAATCATGGGGCATTGACTCATTGTCCATCATTTGATGGTTTTCGGAGCCCTTTTGAAAATCCTTTTTTAGAAAACTTTTGACTTAGCAGTATGAACTTGATTTTTTATTGAAAAACCATACTACTTACAACCATTTTGAAGGGATTAAGTGTGTAACCGACACTTAATCAAGAAGTCGGTTTAAATTAACCTCTGGTTGTGTGAGAACCAATGTTTTCAGTTATAAATAACTGCCTGTGTACAGATAAACCCATTTAAAGGGCTTTCTTGACAGGTTTTCCAGCTCGTGACAATTGTGTCTTCTAACACAAGTGTTAAATGCACATTTGTTCGCTGTTCTTTCTATCAGATGTCCTTAGACTTGCTCATTATACTAATTAAAGTATAAAATGATAGAAAGTGAGTTGTGTCAGTTACTATCTGACCAACTGAGCCATCAAGTCAATGTGAAACATCATAATCAGGTTTTAAGAAAGAAGTTTTAAAGAATCAATTAACTTAGGAGTAAACCTTTGTTAATGAATTCCCAAACTCAGTCTATCATGAACCTCTTATGTAAGCAACCAGTATTATCATTCTGCTGCTCATACATTTCACTTGAAACTTCCTTTGTGCTCAAATGTTCATACCTGAAAATGTTAGTCCAAAACCAAGAACAAAATGCAAAAACATTTGTCTTATAGCAGTATCAATATATGACTAACAGTATGAACTGAAAAATCAAAAGTTGTACTAGCAGTACAAACTTGTCAATAACAGTACCTTTTTACAAAGCTAGCAGTACAAACAAAAGTTTATATACAAAAACACAGAGTTTAAAATCATCGAGGATTAAGCATTCCAATACTTGCTACCAAGTACTGAAACCTTCCAACATCAAAAGCTTTAGTGAGAAGATATGAAAAGTTGTGATCAGAATCAATTTTAAGAACTTGAATCAACTTTTTCTCATTGCAGTCTCTAATAAAATGATGTCTAATTTCAATGTGTTTTGTTTTAGAGTGTTGCACTGGGTTTTTAATTATGCAAATTGTACTACTATTATCAATATGTATGACAGTGTTTAAGAAATTGTACCCATAGTCAAGAAGTTGGTTTTGAAGCCATAGAACTTGACCACAGCAACTTGCAGCAGCTACATATTCAGCTTCAGTTGTTGAAGTAGCCACAATTGTTTGCTTCTTACACTGCCATGAGATAAGTCTACACCCAAGGAATTGACATCCTCCAGTTGTTGACTTTTTGTCCAAGCTAGCACCAGCATAATCACTATCTGAATATGCTACCAAGTCAAAAGATGATTCTATAGAATACCATATACCCAACCTAGATTGACCCTTGAGATATCTAAAAATCCTCTTGACAGCTGTTAAGTGAGAAACCTTTGGAGTTACTTGAAATCTTGCACAAGCACAAACAGAGAACATGATATCAAGTATTGATGATGTAAGATACATCAAAGAACCTATCATAGATCTGTATGTGTGTACATCCACATTGTCTCCATATACATATTTAAGAAGTGGTTTCTCAGAGTCCATTGGTGTGCTTGCTACTTTTGAATCAGTAAATTGAAATTTCCTTAGAATCTCTGCAACATATTTATCTTGGTTGATAAATATGCCTTCACTAGATTGCTTAACTTGCAGACCCAAAAAGAATGTAAGTTCTCCCATGGAACTCATCTGAAACTTATCATGCATAAGCTTCTCAAACTCTAAACACATCTCCTTCCTTGTAGATCCAAAGATGATATCATCCACATACACCTGAACTAGCAAAAGATCCTTCTTGTGCTTCTTGATGAATAATGTCTGATCTATCTTGCCTCTTTGAAATCCATTTTCTATTAAATAGGAAGCTAGTGTTTCATACCATGCCCTTGGAGCCTGATGAAGGCCATAAAGAGCCTTAACTACCTTGTACACTTTGTCTGGATGGTCTGGGTCAGTAAATCCTGGAGGTTGTGAGACATATACCTCCTCTTCAATAGTACCATATAGAAAAGCACTCTTGACATCCATTTGATAAACTGTGAAGCCCATAAATGAAGCATAAGCCAAAAATAATCTAATGGCTTCAATCCTTGCTACTGGAGCAAACACCTTGATGAAGCGAAAAGTGTACCGCTTTTAGGGGGTTATTTAAGCCCTAAATCGTATTTATTTGATCAAATATTGCCCTAAATCGTTCCTTTTGTCATTTTAGGTACTTTGGAGAAGAAATCTGGAAAAGGAAGCATTTTGGACGTTTTTGGAGCATAAAAGTGAAGAAAACGACAAAGTCTCAAAATTATGCTGGAAAGTACCTTTGACGGCGTCAGGGATTGTTCCAGACGGCGTCACGGCTTGGCAAAAAAGGTGGATATGAAAATTACTCATGATAAGCCAGAGAATTTTACAATGGAAAGTCTGACGGCGTCACCCTTTGAAGTGATCAAGGTCGTCACGGTTTAAGCTAAAGAGGGACGGCGTCAAGCTCATTTCTGACGGCGTCACCCCTTGATAAGCCAGAGCGGATTTTGGAGCACTAAAGAGGGACGGCGTCAAGAAGGCCATCCGGGAACCCTAGACACGGCGAGGTGACGGCGTCAAGATCTATAACGTGACGCCGTCAACCCCTAAACTCTATATATAGTTTTGCAATATTTTGTCATTAGTGTGCAACTTTGTGAGGAGAAACCCTAAGACGAATTTTCTGCCATTTTTAAGGGTTTTATACCCTTGGATCTCCCATGTTTAATTGAAGATAAGTAATCAATTAATCATTCAATATGTCTATGTGTTGTTTGATTATATCTTGTTCTTGTCTTTTAATTAACATGCTAGGCTAGATTTATCTTGTGTTTGCTTAGATCTAATGAAACCTAGCTATTAATTATTGGTTATTAGTGTGTTATTAATTGTATTGGATGATTGTTTATCGATGTTAGGCTTAAGAAAACTGGCTAACCTCCTATGCGGTAACTTGCTTGAACGTCTTAAGAAACATGAACCAATGCGTACTAAGGTTTTTATGGTTGTATTTAATGCATGAGCGAATTCTAGTGATCCCATGTTAGGAGCTTCCTAGCCGGCTCGACATAGGAGTGAAGTAGGAGCTTGTAGAGTTGGGGAAGTACGTACGCCACCCCACGATTGGTATTAAGGAATACACCCGTCATCCACGCAATTAATACACACTAATCAACCGGTAAAAGATAGTTAGGGAGTAAGGAAATCTAAGTAAACACATTTCTCTCCATATAAGTTTCACAACCTTTTCATTTTCAGTTATTTTATTTTATTTGCATTCGTAGTAATTTGGGTTAGTTGACTAGCAACTAATTCCGCCCACTCCTTCAAACCCGAGATTTTACTTGCTTTCATAAAAAAAAATACAAAAAGAATCTTCCCTCACCCTTAGACCTACTAAAGTAGTTTTTCATACCTAACGAACACTATTCCCTGTGGAGAACGATCAATCCCCCGTACTTACCACTACACTATACTACATCGGTCAGGTACACTGCCTGGTGGGGTTGTAAGCCTCTTGAGATCCCTCGAGAGGTAAAACCTGTTGTAAGGTTGCAAAACCACGCATCAAGTTTTTGGCGCCGTTGCCGGGGAATAGTTATTGTTTAGGTTGAATTTTTATTTTATTAGGTCTACTCACTAGATTCCTTTCTAGTGAGATTTTTATTTTCTTTTTTTAGGTTTTCTTTAGTCTATCTTTTTTCTTCGTTTCTGTGTTCGTAACCATTACCATCCGACATCATGGAAGGTGGTAATATCCTTGATCCCAACAACCCACCACCACAACAACACCCACCTCCTAGAGCCCGTACCTTAGGAGACTACTCCCGTCCTAGCCACCATGGCTATCGAAACACCATTGAGCTCACTCAAGGAGTCAATGTCACACCCTTGCGATCCGACACCATCTGGTTGGTGCAAAACGGATGCGCATTCCATGGACTTCGTTTCGAAGATCCTAACCAACATCTGAAGGACTTTCTCAAAATCGTTGATTCCATAGACCTTGATGTTGCCACTCGAGAGACGACCCAACTGCGTTTCTTTCAATTCTCTCTGCGGGACCAAGCTTGTCAGTGGCTAGAGCGTCTACCCGCAGGATCCATTACCTCTTGGGATGATCTCACCACTCGTTTCCTTGCTCAGTTTTTCCCACCGGGAAGAACTACCAAGCTAAGGAATGATATCTTGATGTTCCAACAACGTCAAGGCGAAACCCTCTACGAGGCATGGACTCGATTCAAGGACTTACTCCAAAAAGTCCCTCACCATGGCATGGATACTTGGCTACAAATCCAACTATTTTATGATGGCGTAAACCATCAAACTAGAAGAGCCATAGATTACGCTGCCAATGGAAGGCTGAGCAGGCTCAGTGTCGATAAGTGCTGGGAAGTCATTGAGGACTTAGCACAGTATGAAGAAGAAGAATGGAAAGACTCAACGTTCTCGGAAGAAGGGATTTTAAATTGCATGAGTGCAACCCAAGAACAGCTATTCGAAAACATAAAAAGGCAGGTTGAGAGATTAATGAAAGCTGAGACACCTACGGCTGATGAAAATCCCGATGAGTGCGTGAACACAATTGGTAAACATACGTTTCATCAATTCTCACGACAAGATGAATTTGAAGGGATAATGCTAACTTTCTTGAACAACCAAGAGAGACGGATCCAGGAATCAGAGACTCAATTGAAAAACACCCAAGATATGTTCATGGAACTAGCAGAAAAATTTATCGCGAGAATAAAGGAGAAGATTAGGGAAGAAGCTTCACACAAAAAGATCGAGAAGATCTTTGAACTCCCGGTCCCTAATGAACCATACAACGAATGGGATGATGAAACCCCTCTCCCCGAGCCTTCACCTTTAAAACCCTCTTATCCATTTGGATCCCCTCGCGAGAAAGAGAATTCTCAAGATCATAGCATTTTCGTGGGAAGCATGGTTGTCACGCTCCCTAACTTTCATGAAGCTAGGAAACGATCTTTTGGCTTTAAGCCAGGTGTGAGAAGAACTCAATTAAAGCACACCCTCATTTCGAAAACCCCTGGAATAGTTCCTCTCACTCCCTGATTACCTGCCGTGATGGAAATTGGAACCTTAATGAGACGTCAACCGGCCCTTTCCAACATTTTACTACATCCCGTGACAGTACCAAAACATTTGACCCAGGAGGAACTTGTTAACGAGACTAGCTATCAGGGTTATTGACCCTGACTAGCTGCTCCCTTAAAGTACAAGGGGCTCATTTGTAAACTGGCACAAAGTGGTAAATTACGCTGGTCTGACGGCGTCAGACTATGAACGTGACGCCGTCACCCTGTCTGCACAGCAATAATAACTTTACTTCCATCACTTTCATCACAAACCCCACAAACCATATCCACTCCAACCCCACCCACGAATTTTCAAGGTCAAATTCACCGACTTTCGTTACCAATCTCCACGTGGTAAGTAATTCTTATTCATTCTTTTCGCTTTAATTACTCATAGGATTCTTAAATTTCGAAAACCCCCAACTCATGAAACCCTAGGATTGATTCATGCCTAGAACTCATAATGCCTTTAATTAGTGTTATTTAGCAATGATTAAAGCATTTGATGATTGGCAATCAAATGGGTTTATTCACTAATTGGATGGCCACGAATTTGAACCATAACCTATGATCCAATCACCCATTTTGCTGCAAAAAGGGGCGTTTGGTTTATAAGCTTGAAGTTTGGATATTGATTTTTCCCTCGTAATTTTGGATTTGAATTCGGTCGAACCTGACGGCGTCACCTTGCAAAGGGTGACGGCGTCAGACTTGTCTGATGCTCAACCAATTCTTTGATTCACAAATTAACCCTTTTTGTTCCTCCTTGCTTTGTTCCAGATAATGAGTAAGCGTCAAAGACCTAGCAGAGGGAGTTCTTCTAGATCTCAACAAGAGAACTTTGGCGACACGGTCCTCAGTTGGGGTGTCTTCAATGACGATGCTGCCATGACTAAATACACCCAATTGTTACAACACAAAGTTGAAAATGGGGCCGTGGTTGATTGGAGCTTTTTGAGGAGGGAAGGTCTTGAGCAAACCTTTCTCCAAAGCTTTCAGACCGATGAATTTACCGGCCCTCAGTGGGAAAACCTGTTTAGAATTCAAGAGCCGGTCTATGATGAATTGGTACGTGAATTCTTTGCCACTTTTCACTTTGACATGGCCGAGGCAAGGAACGATGTGGCCAGAACCACAATCTACTTCAGGCTGGGGGTGAGCTTAGGACGTGCTCGGTTACTGAGTTTGGATGGAGACTTGGGTTGTACAGTCAGCATGAAACCACTCAAGCAGGGTTCATGCCTAGGTTGTTGCATGGAGAGACAATGAGGAATGATTTTAGATGTTCCATGTTCTGGCCGACTATTGGGGATGGGGTGTACACCTCGACTACTGTGGCATCTCAAATCAGGGAGCCTAGAGTTAGGTTGACCCATAGATGTCTCACCTACAGCTTGACAGGGCGCCACAGCTCTCACCACCGTGTCACTGCTTCAGACCTCTTCTATTTGTACACCATTTACTCTGATGAGGTTTACTGCAACATCCCATTCTGGGTAGCTAGCTTTCTGAATGGTGGAGTTGGGGAAAGGGAAGGAGATAGGATTTATGGTGGGATGTTTATCACCCGGCTGGCCAGATCCTATGGAGTCCTCAGGCCCGAGGTCATGAGGTATTTGAGTGGTGGTGATGCATGCAGGACAGTGAAGGTTAGATCCCTGAAGCAGATGGAGGTGGTTATGGAGATGCATGATGGGACCTTTATGTGGTATCATCCAGACGGAGCTGAGAATGATGATGGTGGGGATGATGAGGAGGAGGAGCATCAGCAGCAGCAACATGGGGGTTATGAGGCTGGTACTGCTGATTACTACCGGCACATAAGCAGAGGGGATTGGCAGGCTCACCAGGGGCATGGATGGGCCAGGTTGATACTTGGAGGACCCGGGTGGACGAGAGGTTCGACTGGATGTATGATCACACTGTTCGTCAGATGCAGCATTTATCTACGCGTGATCAGTTGGACCCACACCTGCAGATCGACCCTTTCCCTGGACGTGAGCAGGACTACCCACCATATGGGTATTACGGGCACCTCCCTCCTAACTATGACTATCGCCAAGGTCCCCCACCCCAGTGATGATTTGATTTGATGTTATAATGTTTGAACAATTTAATCTATGGTTGTATATTTTGGAACAATTTGGTCTGTAATAGTTTAGGATTTGGCATCTTTTGGCCTTTAAACATTTGTGACACTTTATTTTCTTTATTGCATGCAAGCTTTATTTGTTTGTTTGTTTGTTTATTTATTTGTTTGTTTGATATTATTTGTTTCCGTATGTGTGTTTAATTTTTATTATTATTGATTCATGTTCAAAAGTAAATTGTGAAAATGATTTATCTTGTTTTTAACTTCGTCTTAACTACATATAAAGGTATTTTGCAAAAGATAAGTGTAAGGGAAATCCAAATCGGTTTACAAGAACAAATGAACATGAATCATAATAATAATAAATTAACATACATATTAGTATTTGTTTGAGTCAAATGCTTGTATCGAGTCATAGTGATGTTTTGCAGGAATTCCAGGAAGTAAGGTATAGGTTTTTCCAAAAATTTTCCGGAAACTTAACATGAGAATTCTGTCAGATCATTTCTGACGGCGTCAGGCTTTACAACCTGACGGCGTCAGGTTTTAATTTTCTGAAATTTTTGAAAGTTTTGTTTTCATAAAAAGTTTTTATTAAATCTCTAACTTATAATCTCCAGGAATCTGCAAAATTATCATTCCACAAGCATTATATCCTTATATATAGATTTATCCCGCCGATGTTAAGCAGGTTTTCGTGTTTGTTTTCTCAGGTTTAACAGGTTATTTTGGACAAGGAAATGTATATGGAGTCAAGCTTTTGGCGATGCTTTAGTCTTGGAGCTTCTACTTTCCCTTGGAAGAAGATCTAACCATGTTACTTTTTTATCCACCGAGCGAATCAGGGGAGTATTTGATTTCATTCGTTTACCTTATTTACTTTTACATCTTGTTATTTGAACATTGGGGACAATGTTGTTGGAATAAAATGATCAAAGTCAAAGAGCCTGCCAAGTCGATGAAGAGCCTGCTAGTTGATTTTGTTATGTACGAAGATGTTCTACCAGTACCTTCTGGGTAGAAGGTACTGCTAGCTAATGAAGAGCCTGCCAAGATTATGTCAAGTCGATTAGATATTTTGTAATAGATATTTAGTTGAATTATTAGTCTTTGTACATTGTTATACGTTATGTAGAAGTAGAATAGTCTTCTGTGGTGACAGAAGAATATATCAGAGTGTACATGGGTAGTTGTATTTAATTGTAGGCGCCAATATAGTCAAAGTATAGTATTATATTCATCTACTTGACAACATGTAAAAAGATATCCTTATCTTATAAAAGGATATCTTAGTCACTACTTCATGCATGCAATCTTTCACAACTAATAACCACGAACCAAACTATCTCTCAAGTAACTTAGTTACTTCGAATCACAAATCCTTTTTACAATCATAGATTCAAGATTACTTTGTAATCCCGGTGATACTTAGATCATCCGTATTATTTCATCAATAATATTGAATCGTTTTGTATTAACCAAAGTTGTGTTCTTTGTTCATTGCATTCACTCATTTACTTAAACTCACCACCTTGTGTTCTTTTAAAGTGTGTTGTAGTAGATTCCGCATGCTAAACACATTCAATACATAAATATCTCTCAAACACATTATTAAGATTCATATCCCAAGTGTTTGAACTTCAAGAACAATAACAAAAGCGTTCCACAAGTGGTATCAGAGCCTAGGCTTGATATTTACTAATTTAAAAGAAAAATGGATGTTGAACATATTCAAACAAATGTTGCAGCTAAACTTCCATTACTCAAGCAAAACGAGTTTGAAATGTGGAGACTAAGGGTCGAACAATACTTTCAAGTGCAGGACTATGCACTTTGGGAAATCATTGAACAAGGCAATTCATTTAAACCCCAAATCACCACTACAACAGTAAATGATGCTCTTGTAACAAGAATACAAGATCAACCATCAAATGCAGATGAAAAAGTTCAGAAGAGAAATGATCTAAAGGCAAGGAGTATGTTACTGATGACTATTCCAAATGATCAACTTCTGATCTTTAACAAATATAAAGATGCCAAAACCCTTTTTGAAGCAATTGTGGCTAGGTTTGGTGGTAATGATGCTACCAAGAAAACACAGAAAACTCTTCTCAAACAACAATTTGAGAACTTCACAGCCACAACCAATGAGTCTTTGGACAGTATGTTCAATAGACTTCAGAAGCTTGCAAGTCAGTTAGCCATCCATGAAGTGATGATAACTCAAGAAGACCTAAACTCTAAATTTCTTAGAAGTTTACCTTCAGAATGGTCTATGCATGTCATTGTATGGAAGAACAAGTCAGATATTGACCAGATGAGTCTCAATGATCTCTACAACAATTTCAAAATTGTAGAGCATGAAGTAAAGAAGACTACTGGGTCAAGTTCTGGAAATATGGCTTTTGTTTCTTCCCCAAGCATGTCAAAGGTTGATAATGAAGAACAAGGTAGCAGAGAAGAAGGTACTGCTAATACAACCTTTGGTACTGCTAGTACTTCTGGTAGTACCAAATCCATATTAGATGAAACAATTGGGTGTGCTTTTCTTACATCTCAGCACAATGGGTCTGTATTATCATTTGAAGACCTTCAAGAGATTCATCCTGATGATCTTGAAGAAATGGACATAAAGTGGCAACTTTCACTTTTAAGCATTAGAGCCAAGAAGTTGATGATGAGGACTGGCAAGAAGATTCTGATAGATGGAAATGAGCCTGCTGGCTATGATAAGTCAAAGGTGGAGTGTTACAACTGCCACATGAAAGGTCACTACTCTAGAGAGTGTAGAAGACCTAAGAAGCAGGATGACAAGGGTAGAGGGTTTGACAACAGAAATAAAGGAAGCTTTGAGAAGAAAGGAAGCTTTGAAAGCAAGAGTAAGGTTGTTGAAGTTGCAGAGCCAAAAGCAATGGTTGCTATTGATGGCATGGGTTTTGATTGGAGTTTCATGGGTGAAGATGAGTCAACTTCTGATGAATTGGCTTTGATGGCATTCTCCACCCCTGAGGTACAAATTATCAAATGTCCTAATGATTGTGAATCTTTTAAAGAATTAAAAATCATAAGTAAAGCTTATGATACAGAAGTATTAGAACATAGAAAAACCAATCAAACCTTATTTGACCATAAGTGTGGTATGTCCAAGCTAGAAAAACAAATCATTCACTATAGAGAAAATGAACTCACATTTTCTGATGCTAAAGGTGCTCTTAATAGACAAATATATTTGAAAGATACTGAAATAGAAATGTTAAGGACTGAGTGCACTAAAGTGACATTAGCTAGAGACAATATTCAACTGACTGTTACTAAATTGGAAAATGCTTCTGAGTGTACTAAGAGCATAGTAGAGAATCAGTTGAATAAGAAAATAAAATCAGGGATAGGATACAATGAATGTCCACCTCCTTATAGAGGAATTCCATGTCCCCAGGGTAGTGATCTTGCTGTATCAGGTTTACATGAATTTGTTAACAAACCATTGGATAAACCTGTAGTGATAAGTGAACCTTCTGAGAGTGCTAAGAATGTTCCACTCTCTAAGGTGCTCACTGATAAGAGACCAGATGTCCTAATTATTGAGGATTGGGTATCTGATGATGATGAAGATCAGACTATTCCTATCAAAGGAATCAAAGTAGGACCAACCAGTCCTAAGAAAGTAGAAGTTAAAGCTAAGGCCAAAACTGTTTTGAAGACAGTTGAAAGTTGTAAAAATTGTAATAACAAACCTAGGGGAAGCCAAAGAAATTGGAACAACCTAAAGTCACAACAATTAGGTGATGACTTTGTTATGTTTAATAAGGCTTGTTATTATTGTGGTAGCTTTAATCATCTTCATGTTTATTGTAATAAATGGGTTTCTGGGAGTAAATCAAAAGCTAAAACAAATGTTTCTCACCCCAGAAATTTTTTTGTTAAGTCTAACACTACAAAAGATAATCATACTGTTAGACAACATAAGCCTGTTATTACAAAACCAACTGAAAAGGGTACAAGAAACACTTTCAAAAGTGTACCAAAAGTTGAGAAGAATCCTATTCAAAAGATAAATGTGGTTAAAACAAAAATTTGGAATCCAAAAACCAAAGGTCCTGCTAGACCAAAAGGTCCTGCTAGACCACATGGTACTGCCAAAATTGGTATTGCCAAAATTGGTACTGATAGACCAAAGACCACACAATGGATTAGAAGGGAAAGTGCTGTTAAGTCCTCAGCATGTTGGATTTGGAAACCAATCCAATCAAAAGGTGCATCAACAATCCTGAAAAGGTTTGACTTCATTGATGCAAGAGGCAAACCCAAGTCTGTCATGGCTTGGGTACCCCAAGGAAACTAATATGTTTATTCATGTGCAGGAACATTCAACTGATATTGAAGATCAAGGATATGTTGATAGTGGGTGTTCAAGGCACATGACAGGCAACATGTCATTCCTCTCAGACTTCAAAACTTTTGATGGAGGATATGTTACCTTTGGGGGTGGAATAAAAGGAAAGATCACTGGTAAAGGTACTATCAAAACCAGTAAAATAGATTTTGAAAATGTGTATTTTGTGAAAGAACTTCAGTTTAATCTTCTTAGTGTCTCACAAATGTGTGACAAAAAGAACAATGTTCTATTTACTGACAATGGATGTATGGTTCTTTCTTCTGATTTTAAGATGCCTGATGAGAGTCAGATACTTCTTAAAATTCCAAAAAGGAACAATATGTATAGTGTCAATTTAAAGAACATTGATCCCAAGGAAGGTTTAACTTGTTTGGTAGCAAAAGCCTCATTGGATGAATCTATGAATTGGCATAGAAGGCTTGGTCATGTAAACTTTAAAACAATCAACACTATTGCAAAATATGATTTAGTAAGAGGTTTACCCAAAAAGATTTTCCAAAACGACCAAACTTGTGTTGACTGTCTAAAAGGCAAACAACATAGAGCTTCTTGTAAGCCCAAGACCCAAAACTCTATTACTCAGGCTTTACATATGCTTCATATGGATCTCTTTGGTCCTACTAAGGTGTGCAGCTTGAATGGAAAGAAATATTGTCTGGTTGTTACTGATGACTATAGCAGATTTTCATGGGTTTTCTTCTTAAGATCTAAACATGAAACTAGTGAGATACTTAAAACCTATATCACTGAGGTAGAAAACCAATCTGATAAGAAAGTCAAAATCATCAGGTGTGACAATGGGACAGAGTTCAAGAATAGAGTTATGGATGACTTTTGCAAGGAAAAAGGCATAAAAAGAGAGTTTAGTGTAGCTAGAACACCTCAGCAAAATGGAGTAGCAGAAAGAAAGAATAGAACACTTATAGAGGCTGCTAGAACTATGTTAGTAGACTCTAAGTTGCCTATTTCATTTTGGGCTGAAGCAGTTGGTACTGCTTGTTATGTACAAAACAGGGTTCTTGTGACAAAACCACATAGAAAAACACCTTATGAACTTTTCTTTGGTAGAAAACCATCTTTAAGTTTTATGAGACCTTTTGGTTGTCATGTCACTATTCTCAATACCAAAGATCATTTAGGCAAATTTGATGGAAAAGCAGATGTTGGCTTTTTGATAGGGTATTCCTTGCAGAGTAAGGCCTACAGAGTGTTTAACACTTGCACTAGGCTAGTAGAAGAAAATCTTCACATAGAGTTTCAAGAGAAACTAGCAAATGTGAAAGGAATTGGACCAGATTGGATGTTTGATGTTGATAGGCTTTCAGAATCTATGAATTATGTGCCTGTTACAGGTACAAATGCTAATGAAAATGCAGGTTCTGAAGACAATGTTGACTCTCCTAAAAATCAAGATTACATCTGGATGCCAATTTGGAAAAGTATGGATCTATCTTCAAGTGAAGAAGGACCTTCAGACACAACAATTGAAGGCAATGAAGAAGATCAAGGAACTCAGAATCAAAAGAATCAAGAAAGTGGTGCTAATGACAATGGTACTGCCAGTTCTTCAGATGGTCCTGCTAGTACAAGTATTGGTACTGCTGAGCCATTGAATATTCAAATAGATGATTCTTTTCAAGAAGAAGTTGGGATTAGCAATCTTCCAACTACATATGAAGTTCCTAAAACACCAAACACTAGAATTCTCAAAGATCACTCAACTGATGATGTGATTGGAAGCATGACTTCTGGTGTTAGAACAAGATCTCAAGTTGGTTTATCTCAAGTCTTATCCTCAGATGAAGAAGGGTTAATCTCCTCTATTTATGAAGAAAAGAATAATGATAATTCCAATATATGCCTGTTTTCATGTTTTCTATCTCAGGCTGAACCCAAGAACATAAACAAAGCTTTAGATGATGCAAGTTGGGTGGAAGCTATGCAAGAAGAGCTTCTCCAATTCAAGATTCAGAAGGTTTGGATATTAGTTGATTTGCCAAGAGGACATAGGGCAATTGGAACCAAATGGGTGTTCAGAAACAAGAAAGATGAAAGGGGTATAGTGATCAGAAACAAGGCTAGATTGGTAGCACAAGGATATACTCAAGAGGAAGGGGTAGATTATGAAGAAGTGTTTGCTCCAGTTGCAAGACTTGAAGCAATTAGGCTTTTCTTAGCCTATGCTTCATTCATAGGCTTCACTGTCTATCAAATGGATGTTAAGAGTGCATTTTTGTATGGTGAAATTGAAGAACCAGTATATGTATCTCAACCTCCAGGCTTCATTGATGCTGAGTATCCAGATAAAGTTTACAAAGTTACCAAGGCTTTGTATGGTCTACATCAAGCTCCAAGGGCATGGTTGCAAGTACACCAATGGATCCAGACAAAGGGCTAATCAAAGATGCTGATGGAGAAGATATGGATTTGCACAATTATAGATCAATGATTGGGTCTTTGATGTATCTTACATCATCAAGACCAGATATCATGTTCTCAGTATGTGTATGTGCAAGGTTTCAAATACATCCCAAGATCTCTCATCTCACAGCAGTCAAAAGAATCTTTAGATATCTTAAGGGTCAACCTAGGTTGGGTCTTTGGTATCCAAGGGAATCATCTTTTGAATTGATGGCTTATTCGGATAGTGACTATGCTGGTGCAACACTAGACAGAAAATCCACAACTGGTGGATGTCAATTTCTTGGTTGCAGACTAATCTCTTGGCAATGCAAGAAACAAACAATGGTGGCCAATTCTACAACTGAAGCAGAATATGTTGCTGGTGCAAGTTGTTGTGGGCAAGTTCTTTGGATCCAAAATCAATTGCTTGACTATGGGTACAATTTTCTTAACACCATTATTTATATTGACAATAGCAGTACTATTTGTATCATTAAAAACCCAGTTCAACACTCAAAAACAAAACATATTGAAATCAGACACCATTTCATAAGGGATTGCAATGAGAAGAGGTTAATTCAAGTAGTTAAAATTGATTCTGAAAAGAATTATGCAGACCTTCTCACCAAAGCTTTTGATTTAGGTAGATTCAAATATCTTGTAGGAGGTATTGGAATGATAAATCTTTGAAAAACATGTGTTTTTGTTTATAAAATTAACTGGTATTGGATTTTAAACCTGGTACTGCTAGTTAGTCAAAAGGTCCTGTTAGTTCATAATTGGTCCTGCTGATACAAAATTGCTATGTTTTGTTCATATAAATGCTTGAATGTTTACAATTATATAGATCAAGTGTTATACACTTTGTTCTTTTGTTTTGCAACTAACATATTTCAGGTTGATAACAAAACAAGAGTTCTTTCAAACAAAAGGGGCAACAAATGTTATATTCATTTCAGGAGAAATAACAATCTCAGGGGAGGAATTAATAGCCCAGAATGGAAGAAAGACCAATTTATGAAAGAAAAGACAAGAGCATACAAGATGATGAAGAGTTGAAAAAGAGAGAGTTAGATCATATATCTAGAAGGGATGAAGCATTTCTCAAGGAGAAAGTTCCATCTAGATCAAACTAAGAAATGTTTTCAACTCAAAGGCATGCTATTAGATGATTTCACTTGTTGAGCAAATCATCCAAGATACACAGCATCATTGCCTGATTTAAATTTCCTCCATCCAAGGAAATTGCACCATCTTTTGGGCCATCATGGCTTTTGGTATTCAGCTCACCAAGTTTACACAAACTTAAGAGTTGACTAGTCCATAAGCAAACGGCTTTTGGTAAAGACAAATCAAATCCGTTGATGGTTGATAGTTTACCAAAAACTATATGGTTGTTAACTAACCATACTTAATTGTAAATAGTTAGCTAGTCCATAAGCAAACGGCTTTTGGTAAAGACAACTCAAATCCGTTGATAGCTGGTAGTTTGCTAAAAACTATAAGGGATTTTTATAAAACTTTCAAAGGTACTGGTAGTTCAAAATTGGTACTGCTAGTATAAAAAGGTACTGCTAAATAGCCGTTGAGCCTGTCAGAAAAAGTTTTAGCCATTAGGCCTGGTAGTTAAAATTAGCCGTTGGGGTAGTTATGTAATTCACTGATGATTATATTATATTATATTTTACATATAAAAGATCTTTTTAACCGCCTTTTCATTTACTTATTTTAATCTTTCTTATTGTCGGTTAAAAGTAATTCTCTCATATCTTCTTTCATCAGTCACTATCATAATTCACATACATCTTTCATCTTCTACCAGTACTACCAACAAATCCCACCAACATATTCAAAATTTTCATTATGGCTTCCACAGTTGTTCTAGATTTTGTCCAACGTCACAATCAGTTAGCATTTTTGGAAAAGTCAGAGGATAATGCCTCATTTCATCAAGTAGTGGACTTTTTAAACGACTCCTACATCAGGTTTGCTTTGCTAGTCAATCCCACTATTTATGAAAATCAAATTTTGCAATTTTGGCAATCTGCTAAAATTAAAACTTCTGAAAATGGGGAACAAAGAATAAAAGCCAAAGTGGATGGTAAACATTTGACTCTTACTGAGTCATCCATAAGAAGACATCTTCATTTGGATGATTCTGATGGTATTAGTCAGTTACCAGATACTGAAATTTTTGAAAATTTAACAAGAATGGGGTATCATGCTGAGTCCAACAAACTCACTTTTCTGAAAAAGCATCTTACTCCACAATGGAGATTTTTGATTCACACAATCCTTCACTGTTTGAGCCAGAAGAAAACCTCTTGGGAGCAATTTAGTGGCAACATGGCCTCTGCTCTCATTTGCTTAGCAACAAACAGAAAATACAACTTTTCAAAATATATTTTTGAAGGATTGATAAACAATGTGAAAATTAAAACAAAGTTTTTGATGTATCCAAGATTTATTGGATGCATCATTGGTAAACTACAACATGTGTTGCTTCCCACAGACTCCATTTATGAAACACCAAAACTGTCTCACAAAGTGTTTTCAAATATGAGAATTGGTTTTAGAGGGGAGGAAGTTCCACTTTTTGATGAAATGGTACCACAACATCCAGAAGAACCCACACCATCTGCTGATACACCATCATCTAGTTCTTCACATGGTTTCATTTCACAAACACATCAAAAATCACCAACACCATCTCCAGTACCATCAGCAACACCACCACCATCCCCACATCATATATCACAAACCCAATCACCTCAGACAATGCAAGAATTAAAAGACAAGGTGAAGTTCTTAGAGAAAGCTCTTAAAAGTCAAAATGAAAAGTTTTCTAAGATCAACATCAAATTGGTCAAGAGGGTTAAGAGATTGGAGGGTGAAGTGAAGAAGTTAAAAGGTAAAAAGTCTGCAAAGGTTGTTTTATCTAGTTCTTCATAGTCAGATGCTGATAGGATAGATCACTCTTCCAAAAAGGGGAGGAAGGATAGGTCTGAAGATGAGGAAGAAGAGGAGGAACAGGCTCAATTTGAATTCCATGATGGAACTCAAGTTTATGATGAAGAGCCTGTTGGAGCAGGGCAAGAGCCTGTTAGAGCAGGGCAAGAGCCTGCTAGGCCAGAAGAAGAGTCTGCTAGGAGAGAAAGACTATTGGCTATGGGGTATAAAGGGTCTGCTGAGAGAGTGTACAAGAGAAAGAGGGTTTTAATTGCTGATGAGCAATCTTCTGCTCCATCACAAGATTCACCTCCAAAGGATAAGGGCAAAGGTATTCTGATTGAAGATGAGCCAAAGTCCAAGAAGTTGAAAAGAACTCAGCAAATTCAGATGGCTTTAGGAGAAGAAGAGGCAAAGAGGGTTCATGAAGAAGAGCTAAAAGCACTTGAAGCTTCAAGAATGCTTGAAGTAATGAAAGAGCAGAAAGATGCTGAAGATGCTGCTCAAGCTCTTATTGATTCTCAAGCTGCACAAATATTTGATGCACAACTACAATGGATTATCTCTATTGATCCAATTGTAAGAGGTCAAGCCTCTGTGTATATGGATGATGAGTCTCTCAGTGTAGAAGAAAAGACAGCCAAGCTTGAAGAATTCATCACCAAAAAGTATAGAGAAGAAGCCTTAAATGATGTATTTCAGCAGATCATGCAGTATAAGGAGAAAGGGTTTAAATTGCCACATGATCAGAAAGAGCAGATGAAGTTCTTCAAGTTATATCTGAAAAGGTCAGCAAATTGGAAGGATCATCAACTCAAAAGAAAATCATTTGAAGAGTTGCAGCATCTATACATTGAAGCATACAAGAAGAACCACTGCACTCCTCCTGAACACACACAAGAAAGGTCTTCAAAGAAGAAGGAAGATGCTCAGATGAAAGAAGTAGCAAAATTGGACACAGAGCAAGTAAGTAAAATGTTGATAACTTTACCTACTATCATACATGCTGATCCAATTAGGTCTAGACACCCTATAATTGATTGGGAAATATACCATGATAGATTTGGTAAGTCATGGAAAATATCAAGGGTTGGGGGACAGTCTGCTATCTTCAAGAATTTTGAAAATTTAGTTAGAGCATCTGATAGAGCAGATTTGGAAGAATTGTGGAATCTAGTGCAGATTAGGCTAGCCACAAATTCTAGCAATGATGTTAAGGAACAGGAATTATGGGTTGAATTCAATAGGATGTTTGATCCTGATCCCAAAGATGATTATTGGAAGTTTCCATATTATGATCCATCTACAACCTGGGAATTCCTAAGTCATTGCAGTGTTCATCATTTGTACACATCAAGTGGGATTGAACTCTTTATGCTGGCTGAGAAAGAGTATCTACTTAGTTATGAAGTGCTCTCAACTATGATCTCCAAGAGGTTAAGGTGTGACAAAGATGATGAAAACTCAGAAATTGTTCAAAGTTTGCTAAGGAGCATATTTGAACAATGTGAAAGAAAAAGGAAGGATAGGAAGTAAAGGTTTTTGGAAGAGTTCTCAAATCCTCAAGGTATGTATTTTATTCATCAGAAACTTGTGTATTTTAATGGAAATAACAAGTTTAGGGGAGGATTGTTGGGAATAAAATGATCAAAGTCAAAGAGCCTGCCAAGTCGATGAAGAGCCTGCTAGTTGATTTTGTTATGTACGAAGATGTTCTACCAGTACCTTCTGGGTAGAAGGTACTGCTAGCTAATGAAGAGCCTGCCAAGATTATGTCAAGTCGATTAGATATTTTGTAATAGATATTTAGTTGAATTATTAGTCTTTGTACATTGTTATACGTTATGTAGAAGTAGAATAGTCTTCTGTGGTGACAGAAGAATATATCAGAGTGTACATGGGTAGTTGTATTTAATTGTAGGCGCCAATATAGTCAAAGTATAGTATTATATTCATCTACTTGACAACATGTAAAAAGATATCCTTATCTTATAAAAGGATATCTTAGTCACTACTTCATGCATGCAATCTTTCACAACTAATAACCACGAACCAAACTATCTCTCAAGTAACTTAGTTACTTCGAATCACAAATCCTTTTTACAATCATAGATTCAAGATTACTTTGTAATCCCGGTGATACTTAGATCATCCGTATTATTTCATCAATAATATTGAATCGTTTTGTATTAACCAAAGTTGTGTTCTTTGTTCATTGCATTCACTCATTTACTTAAACTCACCACCTTGTGTTCTTTTAAAGTGTGTTGTAGTAGATTCCGCATGCTAAACACATTCAATACATAAATATCTCTCAAACACATTATTAAGATTCATATCCCAAGTGTTTGAACTTCAAGAACAATAACAAAAGCGTTCCACAAATGTTCATCTTAAGTGTAAGGGGGGGTGGGGGTAAAAGTACGATACTTTAGAGAATACAATTACGCTTGAATTTTGTTTGTTTAATAGTAGATGTGTAATAAAACTGAGAGAAATACCTGTTAGGGCAATTTTAGTGCCAAATTTAAAATTTTTTACAACATATAGGAGTGAAACTTTGGTCTTAATGAGCGTCTCATGGATAGGAGTTATATGACTAGCACAAATCCGTACCACTAAAAAAATTTTCCACTCCCAAATATGTGAGGATCGCCCCTAGAATTGGTAGGAAAAGCATTTATGCTATGATGTGTGTACCGGTAGCACTTAGATTCTAGAACTTGCGTTAGGACCATTCCGAGGCCACAAGTGAGACTACATTCGTGTAGTTAGATTTACTACATGATAATAGGCATTAGGATTAACCCATTGTTTTACACCTGTGTTTTTGTTATAATTACATTGGCTACATTGGTCAAGTAATTCTCCCATACCCTTTGCGTTGTACTCATTTTTAGTACACGATACCCCTAGTACACCCCTCAGAGCCTATCTTTTCGTTTCTAACTTTAAGCATTTTACTTAAAGTAAGAATTTGTTTACACCCCACTTAAATGTACACCCAAATCGCCTTAGCCTACCTTGTATGCACTCATTTTTAGTGCATTATTGTGACAACATTTGTTTAAACCCCAAGTTAATTATCTAATTGATTACATGGTTGCTAAGTCGAGTCATATCCTTGTACATATTGTTTTGGGACGATTGGGACTCATGGGTAAAGTACTAGTGTAATGGAGTAATGGGGAAGAACATCATTTATTACCCCCATATGTGCTAAATATTTTTAAAAGTACTCCAAGTGTTTCGATTATCTTAATTCGAGTCATTAGAATAGTTATTTGTAAAGTTATGTAAAAGTTCAAGTGTAAGGGGAATGCAACGCCCCTATGATGTATTATTTTGGATGGTAGTGCAAGAATGTATGAAAAAAAAAAATAAATAAATAAAATCGAAAAAATCAAGAAAAATACAAAAAAAAATGAGAAAAAGAAAAGTAGAAAAAAACATACGGACTACCATCCCGTTTCATTTTATGTTTATTTTATGTTTTTGTTATTTTGTTTTTAGCTTAAGTCGAGTCTAGTCTTGGCTTAGCAACGCCATATTGTACATGTAATTAATCAAGATCTTTAACTCGCCACCAGTAAAATATCCTTTATCCAACAAAACCGTGTTTATCATATCCCTACACCTCACGTTATAACCCATTTAAAAGCCCTCTTTGATAGTTTATCTTAGGTGCTTACGCCTAGTGGAGGAGGTTTTCGATCCTTTCCCAAGCCTATGGTAATCTATTTGCTATGACAGGTAGTGAGAGATATTATCCGTTTTCATTTATGAGATTTATTTTGATGACACCTGAGAGATGTGAGTATCTAAACACTACTTGTGAGGTGCTAGTTTGTAATCTCCGTGCTTATTATGATTAAAGTGGAATGATTATTTGTTGTAATTACTTTTATATTAGCGTTAAATGACCCCTAACTTGTATTTTGATTAGAATAAAAGCGCATTTGCTTGAGGACAAGCAAATCTCAAGTGTAAGGGTATTTGATGAAGCGAAAAGTGTACCGCTTTTAGAGGGTCATTTAAGCCCTAAATCGTATTTATTTGATCAAATATTGCCCTAAATCGTTCCTTTTGTCATTTTAGGTACTTTGGAGAAGAAATCTGGAAAAGGAAGCATTTTGGACGTTTTTGGAGCATAAAAGTGAAGAAAACGACAAAGTCTCAAAATTATGCTAGAAAGTACCTTTGACGGCGTCAGGGATTGTTCCAGACGGCGTCACGGCTTGGCAAAAAAGGTGGATATGAAAATTACTCATGATAAGCCAGAGAATTTTACAATGGAAAGTCTGACGGCGTCACCCTTTGAAGTGATCAAGGTCGTCACGGTTTAAGCTAAAGAGGGACGGCGTCAAGCTCATTTCTGACGGCGTCACCCCTTGATAGGCCAGAGCGGATTTTGGAGCACTAAAGAGAGACGGCGTCTAGAAGGCCATCCGGGAACCCTAGACACGGCGAGGTGACGGCGTCAAGATTTATAACGTGACACCGTCAGCCCCTAAACTCTATATATAGTATTGCAATATTTTGTCATGAGTGTGAACTTTGTGAGGAGAAACCCTAAGACGAATTTTCTGCCATTTTTAAGGGTTTTATACCCTTGGATCTTCCATGTTTAATTGAAGATAAGTAATCAATTAATCATTCAATATGTCTATGTGTTGTTTGATTATATCTTGTTCTTGTCTTTTAATTCACATGCTAAGCTAGATTTATCTTGTGTTTGCTTAGATCTAATGAAACCTAGCTATTAATTATTGGTTATTAGTGTGTTATTAATTGTATTGGATGATTGTTCATCGATGTTAGGCTTAAGAAAACTGGCTAACCTCCTATGCGGTAACTTGCTTGAACGTCTTAAGAAACATGAACCAATGCGTACTAAGGTTTTTATGGTTGTATTTAATGCATGAGCAAATTCTAGTGATCCCATGTTAGGAGCTTCCTAGCCGGCTCGACATAGGAGTGAAGTAGGAGCTTGTAGAGTTGGGGAAGTACGTACGCCACCCCACGATTGATATTAAGGAATACACCCGTCATCCACACAATTAATACACACTAATCAACCGGTAAAAGATAGTTAGGGAGTAAGGAAATCTAAGTAAACACATTTCTCTCCATATAAGTTTCACAACCTTTTCATTTTCAGTTATTTTATTTTATTTGCATTCGTAGTAATTTGGGTTAGTTGACTAGCAACTAATTCCGCCCACTCCTTCAAACCCGAGATTTTACTTGCTTTCATAAAATAAAAAAAAATACAAAATGAATCTTCCCTCACCCTTAGACCTACTAAAGTAGTTTTTCATACCTAACGAACACTATTCCCTGTGGAGAACGATCAATCCCCCGTACTTACCACTACACTATACTACATCGGTCAGGTACACTGCCTGGTGGGGTTGTAAGCCTCTTGAGATCCCTCGAGAGGTAAAACCTGTTGTAAGGTGGCAAAACCACGCATCACACCTCTTCATAGTCTATCCCTTCCTCTTATGTGTACCCTTGGGCTACTAATCTAGCCTTATTCCTAATTACTATGCCCCTTTCATCCCTTTTATTTTTGAAAACCCATCTAGTGCCAATTACCCTTACACCCTTGGGTAAATCAACTAGCACCCATACCTTCTGAATCTTAAACTGAAGAAGCTCCTCTTGCATAGCTTCTACCCAGCTTGAATCATCTAGGGCTTTAAGAACATTCTTTGGTTCTGCTTGTGATAGAAAACATACAAATAAGAAAGAGTTGGAATACTCATGCTGCTTTGATGCATAAAGAGCATCAAAAAGCCCTTGTTGGTCTGAAGACATCAGTTGTTGCCTTGTCTTCACCCCTGATTGTACATCTCCAATCACATTGTCCAGGGAGTGGACTTTGTGAATCCTTGTGCGTGGTGTAGTAGGAACTTGATAATGAGGTGGGAGATTATTGAAATCCACCTCATCTTCTGAGAAATCTGCTTCAGTTGAGTCTGATGGGCCAGCAGTAGAAACATTTGGCCTAGCAGTAGAAAAATTTGGCCTAGCAGTATCTTGCTCTGTCTCAGCAGTAGAAACATCATTTGTACTGCTACCTTGTTTTTCTTGTTCCTCAGTCTCATCTTCCTTGTTTTCAGCTTCAATCCCTTCTTTAGGTTCATCATTCATTGAATTTGAAGCCACACTGGTCCATATTGGCATCACCACATAATCTTGATCTGTCTTCTTTTCTAACCTTGCCTCATCTGTTGCATCATGTGTTTCTGAACCTGAAAATTCATTAGTTTCTGCAACAACAGGCACATAATTCATTGATTTGGTTAGAGACTCAAGATCAAATAGCCATTTGGGACCTTCACCTGCTACATTGGATTTATTCTCTAAAAATTCCACATGCAGGTTTTCCTCTACTCTCCTAGTTCTTGAGTTGTATACTCTAAAAGCTTTGCTATTGAGAGAATATCCAACTAAGAATCCTTCATCTGCTTTACCATCAAACTTTCCTAGATGGTCTAAGGTATTCAGAATTGTCACATGACATCCAAAAGGTCTAAGAAATCCTATTGCAGGAGTTCTACCTCTAAAAAGCTCATATGATGTCTTACTGTGAGATTTGACAACCAAAACCCTATTTTGGACATAGCAAGCAGTATTAACTGCTTCAGCCCAAAAAGTGATAGGCAACTTAGAGTCGGCTAACATGGTTCTAGCAGCTTCTATGAGTGTCCTATTTCTCCTCTCAGCAACTCCATTCTGTTGAGGAGTTCTAGCAACACTAAATTCTCTCCTAATACCTTTTTCCTTGCAGAAGTCATCCATAACTCTATTCTTAAACTCTGTCCCATTATCACATCTAATGACTTTTACTTTCTTGCTTACTAGGTTTTCTATATCTGTAATGAATGTTTTAAGAATGCTAGAAGTCTCATCCTTAGAACTTAAAAGGAAAACCCATGTAAATCTGCTATAGTCATCAGTAACAACCACTACAAAAAAACAGGCTTTCAGAGACTGAAAAATCAGTCTCCGATACACCACGATCAGTTACGAATGGTCTATCAAGGACTGATTTTGCTAGTCACTAATCAGTGGTAGAAGCTTAGTTGCGGAAAGTGACGTTATCAACTGAAATTCAGTCCTTGTTGTATCAAACCAACGAGGACCAGAGATCAGTCTCCAAAATAAAAAAGTCAGTCCTTATTTCTATGGGTTGGTATCATGTTATTTCAGTACCCGATGCATATTATCGGCGACTGAAAAGTCAGTCGTCAATACTATGTAAGATCAGTTACTAACACATGGATTTAGGGACTGAAAATTAGTCTATAAACATTGTTTATAGTCCCTAATACGTTTCGTTGTTTTGTAGATTACCGTACCAAATCAATCTTTAATAATAGGATTTAAAAACTAATTAGTCTCCGATGAAAGGCTTTAAAGACTGATTGTTAGTCACAAAAAACAGATGAATTAGTCCTTAATTTGTTTTTCTAGTGACTGAAAATTAGTTTCAAAATATATGTTAATGGATACAAAATAACATTCAAATCAGTCTCGAATATGATGGCGCCGTTCCATTATATTTCTATTATAAACTAAAAGTTAGTGGCAAATATAATTTAATTCGGTCCTCATTCACAATGAATACATGACCACTTACAATAGTATATAAAACTCCAAACCATAAACAATAATAATAACAATATTTCTTTAAAGCATAATAATCACCAATCCAAATAACAAGAGTTTACAATTCAATAAGCAAAAATCTCTCTAAAAGTTCATGTCCTCTACATCTTGGGCACGAGCACGAATCTCTCTCAAACAACTTTGAAATCTACCTCCTTGAAAAGGTATTTCCTACACCAACCACCAAAAAAATAAGCAAAAAAGCTCTTTTAATCAGAATAAAAAGCTGATCCATAAATTCCTACATAAACTTTTACAAACATAAATCTCAACTAAGATCACATAACTACACCAGATCTGAATCTCAGACCAACTACTTCCCTCATACAAGATTCGACATAAAAGGTTTAATTTTTCTAATCATAATTTGATCTAAGATATACTCTAAATAACTAATCATAATTTGATCTAAGATATACTCTCAATAACTAACACAACAGTTTTCAGAAGTAACACAACAGTTCTCGGGCTTATCATTATTGAAAGGTTTCCTAATTATCATACCACCATCTAGTCCAGTGTCTTATTTATTTGGGGATAAAATAGTAATCGTGCTAGATAAGTTCCAAATCATACCTGTCTAAGTCAGTATCAGACTGTGGGGGAAAGTTATAAAGCAACCTCTGGAGCAGAAGGGCAGCGGTTTTCCTGTCACGCGCAATCATAACCGCATTTGGCCCTGCATCGAAGGTATAGGCCACCTGTACAATGTCTAATATAAAGTTTTGAATGATATAGGTGTTTGTCATCTAATATAAAGTTTTGAATAGAGCACAGACCTGGGGTGTTTCTTCTGCATGACTCCATTTCTCGACACAGCTGATTATCCTGCACTAGGTCACAATTCAGAGTTAACTTCTTATCCTTGTGGTGCTAATCCCTGACTACAATTAGCATACAGAGGTAGAAATTTGCCTATGGGATGTATTGTTCAGGTAAATAATACAAACCAGAACTTACAAGTTAACTTCCACGAAGAAGAGAACATGAATCCGAGACCAATAAATGCAGTAGTCATGTTTCGTAGAGCCTCTGATAGATTAGTGGTTGCAGCATTTTTTATTATTTGTGTGTCTTCTGATAGTCTGCTCAGTAGCTCCCCGGTTCGAGTAACATCATAAAAGGCTATTTCCTGCATAACGGGCATGTCAACGGATCAAAACGGGTCTTCTTGACTCACTTTCATCCTTACATATCATTTTTAGAGAATTATGCATCAAATCCAAATGGTGTAACATTATTTGGACTGACCTGGTGCATAAGGTGGCCGAATAAGTCCTTTCTCAAATGTGCAACAACCCGTTCACTAGCAGAAGAAAACAACCATGCCCGGAGTGCTGTTGACAATGAACTAAGACCAAAAGGTTATATATAGTTATACGATACTCAGTTTATTCATTTGAAAGAAATAAACATACCCAACAACAACCACCACAACAACGGCTAGTATAGTGTCCTTGACAGCATTCAGAGCTTCAGTTTGCTCTTCGGGAGTCTTTATATCTCTTGATACAATATCAATAATCTGCCCACCAAACGATGGCTGACCATTGAAACAAGAACATCACACATTATAATTTTCTCAAAACTAACTAAAATTATCTGATATTTGTTTTGGATAACTTTACCAACTTAGAAAAGTGCATATAATTAGTAGACTGGAGGTAGAAGCGATCAATAATGCAATGGTAGCAACAATGAGGGTCCCTGCATCAGGATTTGCCTACAATATAACCAGAAGAAAACGATTATTACATCTTACAATATAACTTAACGAAACAGACACATGTAACAAACTTTACTCACCAGAAGTAGAACCCTGGAAAATCCAACATTTGCAGCCTAAAACCATATCACCGATATCGTTTATCAGCAAGTAATTACTTAAGAAAATGACACGTAACTTGAAAATGTAAATGATGATCAACCTGTACTGCATCCCCATACTCGAGATCTGTTGCTGGACCATTTGATGATCCGATTTCATTATCATTTCTCTTTACCTACAATCAAGAAACACTAAATTCACACTAAGGTGCTCCAAACAATCACCAATCGAAATCTAATATACGAAAAAGACGCTAGCAGTTTCAAAACAAATCGAAATACTTTCCATAGATTAATGATTAAAAAAAATAATAATAATAAATAAATAAAATAAAATCTCTTTTGTCTTGTTGCATTTTTTTACAAACTAATCTAAATCCAAAACACTATTACCCTGAAGTGCTTATATATAAGCAGAGGCATAAACAAGCAAATCCCAAACACCCCTTAACCAAATCAACAATTTTCTTAAACTACAGAAAAAATCTTAAATCTTATAACATAACAACCAAACAAGATACAACAACATTAAAGATTAATACCTTGCCATTCAACCACATACGATCATGATCAAAAGTAGGACTAACGAAAATAGTAGTAGTACACAAATGGTGCGAGTGTGGTGGTGGTGCGAGTGGTGGCGGTGGTGCGAGCGGTGGCGTTGGTGAGTAGAGTGTTGTGGAGATAGAAGAATAACAGATCTTGGTGTAAATGATATTTTGGATGGATTATTGAAAACAGGGCGGTTCAATTAAATATTTGGGAAGGAGGCAATTTGATTTTTGGGGAAAATTTAGGCGGGTTTGTGAAAACCTTAGGTGAAATTTTATTTTTGGAAAAATTAAGTGTGAGGACATGTAAAATATTATTATAAAATTATCACATGAAATACAGTCGCATTTAAATAATGTATGACAAACTTGAGTATATGATTTAGCCACAAATACAATTACTTCATGTGATCATATATGGATTTTGGTCGCACTGTTCAATTGTGTGACAAATATTTGTCACATATGTATATAATATATATATATATATATATATATATATATATATAGTGTGACTAATGTTTCAAACTTATTTGTATCTGTCACACGTCTCAAATTATAAGTGACTAAATAATCAAAAACAAGTTTTACCATATACCTCTAGTTACGAAAATATTCAAATGTGTGGCTGTAGCCTCAGATGTAATTCCGAAATGGTCACACAAGTCGGATCAAGTGTGGCTGTTTATTTTATTCTGGTACATTTAGTCACATAAAAAACATAATGTGTGGCCGTTCGAAAAATAGCATGTGTGACTAAATCCCAGTTTTGTACTAGTGAAATGTCAACACTCAAAATGAAAGCCATCGGTGAATACTAAAGATGTTATGAACGTCTGAAACTTGAATTCTGCTCGAGTTCCCACGTCACGGGGGTATAAACCGAGGTTTCGTGCGTGAACCCCTAAGTGTTACACATAAATAGCAATCCGTAAATAGGTTTATATACAAACTTACAATTACTAACAACGATACAAATATATGTAGGTCTTAAAAACAAGTGTAGTACATTACAATATATAGAACTGTATATTCTGTCGGTAATCCATTTTCGTCTGTTTTTGTTAGTTTTTACCTGTTTTTGTCCGTTTTTATACGTTTTCGTCCGTTTTTATAAATTTTCGTCCCTATTTTACGTTTTTATACGTTTTTGTCCATTTTTTACGTTTTCGTCCATTTTTTTACGTTTTTATACGTTTTCATCTATTTTAGTCCCTTTTTTTACGTTTTTATATGTATTCATCCGTTTTCGTCCGTTTGTATACGATTTCATCCGTATTTTTATGTTTTCATTAGTTTTTATCTGTTATATTTTAACGTTTTTATACGTTTTCATCCGTTTTAGTCCATTTTTTTACGTTTACGTCCATTTTTATACGTTTTTGTTCGTTTTTTACGTTTTCGTCTGATTTTAAACGTTTTCGTCCATTTTTATAAGTTTTCGTCCGTTTTTTAAATGTTTTAGTCCATTTTAATCTATTTTTATACATTTTAGTCTTAGTTATGATGTCCATGTATTAGGGACTGAGTTGTGATTCAAATTCAGTCACTAACAAATTTCCCTCCAAACTTTTATTATTGCGCAAACATATTTGTAACTGAATTTTAGTCTTAGGTATGATGTCCATGTAATAGGGACGCAGCTGTGACTGAAATTCAGTCACTAAAAAATTTCCCTCCAAACCTTTTTATTGTGTAGACATATTTGTAACTGAAACTTAGTCTTAGCTATGATCTCCATGTATTTGGGACTGAACTGTGACTATAATTCAGTCACTAACAAATTTTCCGCAAAAATTTTTTATTGCGCAAATATATTTGTAACTGAAATTTAGTCTTATATATGATGTACATGTACTAGGGACTGAACTGTCACCTTTATTCAGTCACTAATAAATTTTCCTCCAAATTTTTTTCCCATACTGGCATATTAGTAACTGAAATTTAGTCTCAAATATGGGGTCACTGAATCGAGGACTGATTTTTAGTCGCCGCAATCAGTCAATATAAAGGTCAGTCCTTAAAAGTATCAGTAACTGATGGTTCAGTTACCGATGCCATGTATCAGCGACTGATATATCAGTCCCTAGAAATTCAGTCTCTGAAAGCCTGTTTTTTTTGTAGTGAACTAGACAAAATCTTTTATGCTTTATACTACTCACATTTGTAGGTCCAAATAAGTCCATATGAAGCATAAACAATGATTGATCAATAGAGTTAAAAATCTTGGGCTTACAAGTGGCTTTGTGTTGTTTGCCTTTAAGACAAGCAATGCATGTTTGGTCATTTTCAAATCGTTTTTGAGGTAAACCTCTTACTAAACCATCCTTAACAATTTTATTTATTGTTTTGAAATTTATGTGACCAAGCGTCCTATGTCATTTAATAGATTAATCCAATGTGGCCTTTGCAACTAGACAAGTAAGTGCCTCTTTAGGAACAATCTTCTTCATATCAACACTGTACATGTTGCCCTTTCTTGGAATTTTAAGAAGTACTTGACTTTCATCAGGCATCTTAAAATCAGAAGAAAGTACAAGACATTCAGTGTCAGTAAAAAGAACTTTGTTCTTTTTGTCACACATTTGTGAGACACTAAAAAGATTATACTTAAGCTCTTGCACATAGTACACATCTTCAAAATCTAATTTACCAGTTTTAAGAGTACCTTTACCAGTAATTCGTCCTCCAATTCCTCCTCCAAAGGTAACATAGCCTCCATCTAATAATTGAAAGTCTGAAAGATAAGACTTGTTGCCTGTCATGTGCCTTGAACACCCACTATCTGAATAGCCTTGATCTTCATGATCTGTTGGTGAATGTCCCTGCACACAAATAAGGAATTAGTTATCTTGGGGAATCCAAGCCATTAATGACTTGGATTTGCCACGTACATCAATGTAGTTAAATCTTTTAAGAACAGTTGATGCACCATTGGATTAAAGAGGTCTCCAAATCCAACATGCTGAGGCCTTAACAGCATTTGCCCTCATTTCCCTAGCAGCAGTAAGTTTAATGTAGCCAGTACCCTTTGGCTTCCAAATTTTTTTTTGTATACTTGCTTTTGCTGGAAAAGGTCTTTTAGCAGTTGTTTGTGCATGTTTGTAAGTTGTTTTTGCACTTTGTACTGCTTGTTTTGGGTAAACAGAGTAAAAAGGTCTGGCAGTAGAAATTGCTTGCCTAGCAGTAGAAACTGCTGGCTTTGCAGTTGTACCCTTCACTTTCCAAATTTGTTTTTGGACCACTGCTTTTGTTAGAAAAGGCCTTTGAGCAGTTTTAGATGCATATTTGAAAGTTATTTTTGCATTTTGAACTGCTGGTTTTGGGTAAACAGAGTAAAAAGGTCTGGCAGTAGAAACTGCTTGGTGAGCAGTAGAAACTTTTGGTCTAGCAGTAGGAACTGCTTTTGGTCCAGACTTTAATGAAACTGCTCTGGGTTTTGTTCTAGTATTATTAGAGTGACTTTTAGGTTTATGCCTTTTTAAATTCACCCTATTGGTTGTATACCCAGATACCCTTTGGTTGCAGAAAGCTGCAAGATGGTCAAATTCTCCACAAATAAAACAAGCTTTGTTATAGAAGTCAAAGTCATCACCTAGTTGGTGAGACTTAAGGCCATTCCAATTACTTTGGTTGCCTTTAGGCTTGTTTGTGGTTCTGTATTGTTCACAATATCTAACTGGTTGCCTAACATGTTTAACATTGATTTTAGGCCTATCAGTATCATTTTTGACTATCTTAGGAACACTTGTTCCTGCTTTCTTAACCACATCAGGTTTAGACATAACCTGCTCATCTTCATCATCATCAGATATCCAGTCCTCTATGATTGGACCATCTGATTTCCTATCATAGGACACCTTGTCCTCATGAAGTGAAGTTTTACTTAACGTTTCACTTACTTTCTTAGGTTCATCAACAACTACATCTGCTTTTGGCTGAACACCATATTGTAACTTTGGAAGTTGAAATTCAGCTAAGCCTGTGTGCTCTAGGTCTATCCCTGGGGGTGCAGGAATTCCTCTATAAGGAGGTGGGACATTCTTGTATCCCAACCCAGATTTTTCCTTGTTGATTACTTGACATTCAATCATGTTGGTTACACCTTTAGAGGCATATTCTAATGTATCTACACTTAATTGAATGTTTTCTTTGGCTTTCTTAATCCTATCTAGCTCAGCCTTCAAATTACTAATGTCAACATTTTGAATTAAAATTTCCCTGTTAAGAAGAATTTTGGCATCAGTAAAAGTAGCTTCATTGGCCTTATAGTGTAAGATTTGCTGTTTTAGGACAGCTAAACCTCTCTTATGGTTTGTTAAGTTATGAATTGTTTTGGTTAGTTCTGTCCTTTGATCTTCATAACGTTTTCTTAAAGTTTCTAAATCTTTAAGAGCAGTACAATTATTTGAACAAACTTTATTAGATTGTACCTCAGTAGAGAAAGCCATGAGTGTCATCTGAGAAGAAGCCTCTTCTTCATCAGCCATGAAACTCCAATCAAAACCTAAGCCATCAATAGCTACCATAGCTTTTGAGTTTGGCTCATAAACTTCCCCTGTTTTGGATTTGCTTCCAGAACCTCTGTTCTTGCTATCTTGCTGCCTAGGTCTTCTACATTCTCTTGAGAAGTGCCCCATCATGTGACAGTTGTAGCATTCTATCTTTGACTTGTCAAAACTAGCAGTATCATTGTTGCTGATTGTGAGCTTCTACCCTGTCCTTTGATAGAACTTCTTAGCCCTCATGCTAAGAAGAGAAATTTGCCTTTTCAGGTCCATTTCCTCCAAATCATCATCATTGATTTTTTGGAGGTCTTCATAAGTGAGCATGGACCCATTATTTTGACTTGTTAAAAAGGCACAACAAGTCTTCTCATCCATTATACCAATAGTACTACTTGATGAACTAGCAGTACTAACATCACCATCAACCCTCGCATCTTCAACTGGATTTGAGGTACTAGGAGATGACATAAATGCCATATTCCCAGTACTTGAACTAGTACCTCCAGTTTTCTTCAAATCTTGTTCCACAATCTTAAAGTTGCTGTACAAGTCCATAAGATCCATGGTGTCAATGTCTGGTTTGTTTTTCCAGACAACAACATGCACAGCCCACTCATCAGGTAAGCTTCTCAGAAATTTTGAGTTTAAATCTTCTTGAGGTATTTCAACCCCAAGAATAGCAAGTTGGCTCACAATTTTCTGTAGCCTGTTAAACATGTGGTCAAGTGATTCATGGTTGGTTGAAGAGAAGTTTTCAAAACTCTGCTTGAGAAGAGTCTTGTGGGTCTTCTTGGTGGCTTCATTCCCACCATACCTTGCAACAATGGCCTCAAACAAAGACTTTGCATCTTTGAGCTTGCTGAAGTTTAAAAGTTGATCATTTGGAATGGTCATCATCAGCATATTTCTGGCCTTGAGGTCATTCTTCTTCTTTATCCTCTCTTCTCTAGTCATTGGGTTGATCAGCACAGTTACTTCATCTTTACCCTCAACTTATGATGTAATAGTTGTAGGCGTGTAAGAGTTTCCATCTTCAATAATTTCCCAAAGTGTATAATCTTGCACTTGGAAATATTGCTCTATCCTCAGCCTCCACATCTCAAACTCAATATGTTTGAGCATTGGTAACTTTGCAGCAACATTCATCTGAATAGACTCCATGTCCATTTCTTCTTCTTCTTCTTCTTCTTCTTCTAAATCAAAGATATCAGCATGGCTCTGATACCAATTTCGAGGATGTAAGATACACTACGGTAGGATGTAAGTCCTTTAAAACGAGTGTATATGATACTTTGAGTTAATATGATTAAGTATGCGGAATCTACTTAACCACACTTAGAAGGTTATTTGTTATTGGAAATGGAACAGTGATGCTTGTTGTTGGATAATGAAAAATGAATGTTAACACCAAACGATTCAATATTAGTATGAATAATACGAGTGATCTTCACTATCACTAGGGTTACAAACCTTGAATCTCTATTACAAAGAAAAACTATTTTCTATCTTGTTCTATCAACTGAATTTGTTTTTCTAATAGTTAAATTAAGCACACAACATATATATATTCTAACTAATGACTAACTCTCTATATATGTAAAATATCTAAGCACATGCACAATTGAGTATTGTCTAATCGCTAGCTTGTGTGTGTCAGTAGCAAAGATACAACATGTATCTGTGTACACAACTTGTTGACTGATCTCTTAACAAAGATATTGTCTACCGTATATTATGAACTCAAATAAGTACATATTATTACTATCATTTATCCTATTAATTTGACTTGTTTTACTATATTATGTATGAGGATTGATACTTAATCGTTTACTTTTGTAATTCTCAGTTGAAAACAAGCATTTGGTGAAACTTGGCGATTTTGGACTAATTATGGAGCAAAACATGCAAGAAGTTAAGAGTCTACCGAAATGTACAAGATCAAGACTATTCTGCTCCAGATGCGCCGCATCTCACTTATGACATGCGCTGCATCGCTATCAAGATCTCACCAGATACGATCCAAGATACAAGAGGACATGCGCCGCATCACTATCAATATTTCACCAGATACGATCCAAGATACAAGAGGACATGCGCCGCATCTATAAATGGAGTTACGCCGCATCTTCTGGCGGTGTACGAATATTCCTGGATATTATAATCTTGGACCCCACGCGAAGTTAAGTCAATGCGCCGCATCTACTTACTAGATGCGCCGCATCTTACCCTCAGACAGAAACTATAAATACCCCAAGACCAGACGAATTCCGTAGCTTTGGTGACACACATATATTATATCCGAAGACCGAAGACCGGAAACCTAGGACGAATTCAGTCAAGGCTGCAGCACAAGACACACCCAAATCAAAGATACAAGAGCTGTAAGAAGGTGCTGCATGTGTTTAATTCATTAAGTAGTTTTGTTTTATTGTGTTAGTAAACTTTAATTCATCAAGATTGGTGGCTTGTGTAATGTGACAACGGAAAGATTGCACTCCCTTAAAACTGCTTTCTCATTAATTAAAGTTTATATGTTGATGTCATTGGTGACTTTTATTAGTGCATTGATAACCTCTGTGTCTAGCTGAGCGTTGATCGGGTCGCCATGCCTCTGCCCTCGCCTGTTTATTAGATCGCCTATGTATTCTATGGTCTGTAGAAAAGTAGGAGAAAGATAAACGGGATAGTCATAAGTAATCATTAAGGGTTTACTCGCCGATAAGATTAGAACCAACGAGAAAGGACTTAATCTCGGTGCGTTGCATCGAACTATACACTTCATATAACACTAGCAATAAAACAAGTGACAAACTACTTATCATAAGGACAGCCCTCTTATTGTCTCGAGTATTTATCTGTGTACGTGTGTGCTACTTGCTGATTCGTGCCTATTGGTTTAGTTTATTATTTAATTGCAACCAAATCGTGCCAGTCTCTCAGGCTGAACCCCCCTTGCGTTAGAATAGGTTGTATAGCTAACTTAATATATTAAAATACTGATTAGAATAACTAGATAATACGTTCCACTCTTAGTGATCGACACTCTACTTACCATTATATTCATACTGACCGGGTACACTGCTCGTTAAGTGTGTGTGTTATTGATAAGTCGGCTAAATATAAATTTAAAACTTGAGTAGGCATTAAAACTGCTAAACCGCAACGACACATCGCAACGATATTGTCATCAGTATGTATTTGACTTTTATACACAAATATCTTTTTCATACTTATCCAATCAGCAGTAGTATACGTGATACTTATCCTTTCAGCAGTAGAATCTCCAACACTAGCAGTAGAATAACACTTATAGAATTTTCCTTCTGAGCACCAGCAATACCTTCTTTGTACCAGCAGTACTAACTTTCAGTTAGTACTGTTAGTTATAACTTGAGCAGACTTCAGATATAAACTAGCAGTTAGTACTGTTAGTGTATTCTTCTTAGCAGTACAAACCTTGTGAACATGTAATTCCAAATGCTAATCTTCAGAATATTTAATTCCCAACAGAGTTTATGATCTGGAAGATGATCATGTGGATACATTACCTTCTGAAAACACTAGCGTACTTCCTGTGGAACCTGATAGTCTGGGTCCTCCACCTGAAGTTGAAGTTGCTCCCATTCGTAGGTCTATAAGGACTACGCGTGCTCTTGAACGTCTATGTCTTAACGTAGAAGTTAAGGAAACTATATTAGGGGATCTTGATGAACCTACTAATTATAGAGCTGCCGTTAATAGTCCTGAAAAGGATAAATGGGGAAATGCAATCCATCAGAGATAACAAAGTCTGGATTGAAGTAGACCTTCCTCCCAATGCTAAAGTCGTTGGAAGTAAGTGGCTCTTTAGGAAGAAAACTGACATGGATGGTAATGTACACACCTTTAAGGCTCGTCTGGTAGCTAAAGGCTTTACTCAAACCTATGGGGTTGGCTACGAGGAGACCTTTTCTCCTGTAGCAGACATTTGAGCTAGTAGTATTCTCATAGCTATAGCAGCGTACTATGACTATGAGATTTGGCAAATGGATGTCAAAATTGCCTTCTTAAATGGTCGCCTAGATGAAGACATTTATATGGCGCAGCCTGAGGGGTTTGTGAATCCACAATTTCCAAATAGTGTATGCAAACTTCAAAGATCCATTTATGGATTGAAGCAAGCGTCACGAAAATGGAATAAAATATTTGATGCAGAATTCAAAAAGTTTGGATTTACTCAGAATCTTGATGAGCCATGTGTATATCACAAAGCTAGTGGGTGTGATGTAATTTTCCTTATCCTATATGTTGATGACATATTAATTATGGGAAAAGACATTCCAAGTTTGCAAAGTGTTAAGGCATATCTTGGAAAGTGTTTTTCTATGAAGGATTTAGGGGAAGCTGCATATATTTTGGGAATCAAGATCTATAGAGATAGATCAAGGCGGTAATTGGATTAAGTCAAAGTTCTTACATTGACAAAATATTGAAGAGATTCAATATGAAAAATTCCAAGAAAGGATATTTGCCAATGGAAGTAAAGCATGGCTTAAGTAGTGAGATGTGTGCTTCATGGATTTTACTTGTAGTCAAGAAAGAATTTGTTCCTTCAAATTTGTTTTGAAGTTTAATACTGCTGGGCCCATCGTAGGGTTGACAAGATGTTTTCGTGGCCACGCCCAAGATCTATCTGGAATACGTTCAGACGATTTGGTAATCTTGCTCAATCATAAACAACGAG
Source organism: Artemisia tridentata subsp. tridentata (assembly GCA_021014915.2). Taxonomy (NCBI): domain Eukaryota; kingdom Viridiplantae; phylum Streptophyta; class Magnoliopsida; order Asterales; family Asteraceae; genus Artemisia; species Artemisia tridentata. The sequence goes on from CP139507.1 coordinate 14,346,487, forward strand.
AAACATAATAGTTAATTAAAGAATGACTAAGATCCATATCTTTATTAATGTTGTATTAGTAATAAAAGGATAAGTATGATGATGAATCATCGAAATGGTTTTTCCAGGAGACCACCCTCGAGTTTTACTAGGGGCATTGGCGTGTTTCTAGACGCTAACAATGTCATTACACTATTTATAGATGTCCAAGTGGGAGCTGTTAGTTTTGTGGACAAATATTAATACGTGTATGTATAGAATCGAACTCAAGACCACAGGATTGAACACTTTACGTATGAGAATTAATGGATAATAATTATATATATAAAACGTTATATATTTAATTATTAAAACACAAATAATGACTAACGGACGTTAGTAGTTAACGACAATTGACTAACGACCGTTAAATATTAAAGAGAAGGACTAGATTATAAATAGGAGTCAAGAAGGATCCGGAATCCCTCTCCTTGGGCTATGGCCGGTCGATCAAAGGCAAGGGGAAACCTAAACCTATTCTAACTTGTCCTCCAAGTTACAATTAGTATAAATACAAAACCAAGGGTCATTGTTTTGCATCTCTTGTGCACACACTTAATAAAGTTTTCTCTCCTATTTCTTTTGTTAAAACCGATCGACCAAACCCTTTCAAAGGGAGTGATCGATTTTTGTTAAGAAAAAATCTATTGTGTTTTCTTGATCTAGCAATCACATTAATTTGTTATAGTACGTATGTACAAGAACGTGGTATTAACTCACTATAGTTAATATCTTGGATTGAATTACAAAACGGTAAGGGGTAATTCGTTAATCCACTTATATACCCTAATTAGGGTTCTTGATCTCCATTGAAGAATACTTGAAGTTGATTTTTGTTTAGCTATAATCAAAGGTGCATTTACGTTTAAATTCGATTAATTCTTTATGTGTTAAATTGATCATACGCTTCCGCATGTGTATGATATTTATGTGTTTAATTTATGAACTTGTCATGTTATTAAAATTCCAACAGTCGTTTATATTTAACTTTTAATATTGATAAGAGCTAAACTGAATGGTTTGGTTGGTATAAACTAAATGTTACCAGATTTTGAAAGACCACATGTATTTCTGAAGCTGGAAATGAATCATATGCAAAGGGGCACTGTCTTTTTTTCTAAACACTATCTCAATTTGAATTAGTGTGTACTAATGTGTTCTTAAATTATGCCACAGTTACATATATGTTATATTATACCACAGTTAACAACTATGTATTGATATTAAAGTAGTGCAAATTTTCAGCATTTTAGTCTTGGTGTTATATTATGCCACAGTTAACAACTATGGATTGAAATTAATGTAGTGCATTTTGATTTATGTGTGTAACAACTATGTATTTCCTGTTAGATATATGTTAAAACAACTTATTGTATATAACTTAAGCTAACTCAAACAATATTCGCAATATTATGTTATAACAGTATGAAAATAAAAGTTGTAACTCAGTACGCCCAAACACCCACTAATTTTATCAATATTATTAAGAAAATGTTTTGGAACTGCTTATTAGAAGTGCATAGTTACTTGCCACATTTTCTGCTATGGATTTGGAAATGGTATACTTTCGTAAACTACTTTTTATTCTTTATTATATGTTTGTTTATGAGAATTATTGCTAAAATGCATAGATAGTTAAAAAGCCCCCATACCCTGCCCCGGCGGGATTGGGTTTGTTGTTGTTGTTATTGTTGTTGCATAGATAGTTAAAAAGATAGGAACTTGATTTGCTATTAGGTATATTGGTTTATTTGTCTTTGGTAATTTCATAGTGACTGTGGTCCATTTTAGAACTTGTGTTAAACTGAAAATTGTTAGCTTCAATTCTTGCAATTTTAATATCCTTTTTCGCGATCAATTGTTGGGTATGTGTTAAATATTCACTTTCTTTTTGCGATTCTAGATCAATTTTAATCTTTTTCTCTCAATTAATTGGGTATGATTTTAGCGATTTTATTGTTTCAATTAATTTCAGCAATTCCACATTTTTTAAGTTATGTTCTATATTGTGTAGATTGATGCTAACATGGTGTTACATCTCAAGACGCAGACGAACAATCGCATTGAAGGTAAACGAATGTAGCTTATTATGATGATTATCGATAATAACTAATTATGAAATGATATTTAATCAATGTTGCGTCAGAATGAGGATCAGACTTTGCGGAAAGTAGGGACGCTCCCACCTAGACTGATGACCTTCTACTCGACAACAAAATCATTGGACAAAGCATGGCATGCTCTTGGACTCGGATACAACCCAAGTGTAAGCATCGATGAGATAAATACAGCTGCCGTCAGTCATTTCAATGGGGATATGAAACCATGGCTCGATATTGCTATGAACCAATTCAAGAACCTGTAGACTAAATATGTCGATAGTGAAATGGAATTTGTGCAGATGTGCAACTTTGGCTAATAGACAGAGTAAACAGAGGTAACCAAACCTGTATTCATTTTGAGTGGCCCTTGGCCATTGTGATCGAAGCTCCACAAGTGTCCCATAAATTTTACATACTTCCTACTGATAGTTAAAAGTGTTAAAATATAAAGTTTTACCAATGTGCCTTGGTAACATACATGTTTAAATGATTCTTTGTAAGAACATTTCTCTCTCGATAAGTTATGGTATTAGTAACGCAAGCATGCAAGCTATTTGCATTATTTTTGCAAAGTGTAAGCTATTTATAATTTTATATTGATTTTACATTTTCCCATTGGATGTTCTGGTTTTTGTTTTCCAGCGTAAGGAAGGGATTAAAGCTGCCTTTAATTAGTATGCTTAATATTTTTAGAGAACACTTGAAACACAATGCTTCACTTCAATTGATTAAGGTAACAAATCTACTCTTCTTGGAAGTTGCCAAGTTATTTTTTGCAATTATATTTACATAGCGTCTACATTATAATCGTATATGCCCTCTCAGATGACCCCTAACTCTTAACATCGTAAATTTATTTCGTATACTATCTTGTGTAGAATGGGTCCAGGTCAAAATGCCGTGAATTGATTATACACAGGTATTTTTGTTTTAATCCAATGTAGCATGTAACTACCCAATGGTTCTTTTTTCTCCCTGTAATTTTGATACACATGTATTTGTAGTGTTTTGGCTGCAAGTATTTGCAGCTAATGTTTCCCCATACATTTTTTATTGCTTTGTTTGTTGTCATTTTATGATACTTAGTTGGAAGCTGATTCAGAAATATTGTTACACCAATTCAAGTATAATGAATTAACCAGGTTTGACACGTTTCTTTGGTTAGAGATTTAACTGCCCTAATAAATCAGTGAATTAATATTACTAACGTGTTTTCGTGTGTGACGGTAAATTGAGTTTTCGTAAATCATGTTCTCGAAATATCATTAAAAATAGTTCCACATAATGCTTTTTTAATAAACTGTATATATTTATCATAATTTCATTGAAATATCTTAAGGATATTATAAAGTGTTTCTGGTCGGTGGACTACCAGACCACACTAGAATTACGCATTTTGACCCGAACCCATTTGACCCAGTTTGCCACGTCTATTAATATGTATCCTGCTGTGAAAATGTAGGTTGTACGATTTATCTCAAAGGCGATGTTGCTTGCTTCAGGGGTTTGCAGGGCACATCTATACATCAGCTACAAATCCACTGATATGCGTATCTCGCTTATTAGCAATTATGTTATTCATATACTTGTGTTAGCTTATTAATTAACTCTATCACTGGTTCAAATTAATGGATAGCTACCAGAGATGGAATAGCCATGGCTCACTAATCTCAAGCTGTAAATTTCAAACAAGTAAGAAGATTTAAATTTCTTCAAACATGTAGTAAAATAGCTAAAATCTAAAAATAAAAAATAAAAAATTGTTGTGATAAACTCTAAAGTATACTTGTGTGTTCAGATTTGTGCAGTTTCATCCAACTGCACTAGCAGATACAGGACTCCCAATCACACTAACAAAAATATAAACAGGGGAAAACACTTTTTAGGTCACTGAAGCTGTGAGGGGTGATAGGGGGCTTTTTTATGATCTCGATACGCAAAGGTTCATGCGTATGTGGATAGTTCTCAGTAAAGTTCTTGAATGAGGTTTGAAAATATTTGCTTCCACGCATTAGTTCTCAGTAAAGTTCTCGATGCGCAAAGATTCATGCCTATGTGGATAGTTCTCAGTAAAGTTCTCAAAAGTTTTCCAACAAAAGTTTGCTTCTTTGGTATTTGCACAAAAGTTTTGTTATTAATTTGCTCAAGGAAGAATTCAGAATTGAAGTTGTGGAGGATTTATCGGAAACTGATCAGTCGATTTTTAATGACGGAGACAAGAACGGTAGCACGGCTATCCGTATAGCCGCTGGGAAATGCAGAATACAGGTACTTTTTACTTTTTCTATAGATATATAGTACTGAATTTTGTTTTTAATTTTTATTCAATGATCCAGGGTTTAAAATAATCAGTTGAAGAGTGGCTGTACCAAAATTCATTTTACATGTAAATTATTAAAATGGTAGCTCACGATATCAGAATCACATCGAAATACTTTGCTGGCCGTTATATGATAACTATTTATCCGATTTTGAGTATTACATATCCTATACTCTGTAATCAGCTTTGAGAAACAGTGCCAAACACCCCCTTAATATCAATCTTATTAATTCTCCTAATTTTTATGGTTCCTTTTAGCTGAGCGTAGCCGTAGGGTATTGGTATAATATATGGAGTTATTCAAACCGGTAAGAAGCATTCTTGGATTAAAAGAAGTGGTTTTTATAAGATCAATATATATATATATATATATATATATATATATATATATTTTATTAGAAAATCAGTAGCATTGGTTAAATTTGCACAGAGAAATAAGTTTAAGAATTTTATGTATTAAACAATTTTGTAATAAAAAGAAGTTTAAGAATTATATATATTAAAATTTGTCAAAAAAACAGATACACATATACATATATATATTGGAAGCTTTTGAGTAGTTATTATCAGTTAATTTTCACTTTCTTACAATACTTTTAAGAACATATTTTGATTTTTAAATTCTATTCTTTGATTTCATATTGTTGATCGTTATGGGGTTTATTCAGCTTGACTTCTATCAATATTACATAAGGCCATATATTTATCCCTGATTGTATTGGCTTCACATGTTTGTCCTTCCTACCATGATTATATATCTTATAATTTCTGGAGTATAAGGAAGCCATCAATTTATTATTATTTTATATCGTATAAATGAGTCAGGAGTATAATTTAGTCACTCATTTTATATTTATATGTGCGACATAGAGTCTTAAACAACCTTCGCATCCTACTTGCAACACAACTTTCTGAAGAGGTTGTAGTTCTTACATTTGTTTCATAAGAACTTCATTAGTTGTGGAATATGTGTAATTCTCAAGGGACGTGTTAGCAAGTTATGTTATGCATCTTTACATATGAAGATTCATCATTTGTGCTCACTAATTATGTATTAAGTTTACTACCTAAATGGTTATAAGACGTACTCAGTTTACTACCTAAATTGTGTATAAATTGTAGTGCTCCAAAGTGAACAGGCTAGAACCCAGTATTATAGGATAATTTATTTATGAGATATCATGTGTTTATAGGAGATAGTGGAGAGTGGAGACTAAGTTCGAGAAGATCAAGTATCCTTAAAGCTCTCTTTTGGTACTTTTAATGTGTATAATGACTTTTTTTTAAATTAACAAAGTTTGGGTAGTGTTTGACAAGTTGACCCGCTTAGTAATTATTTGGGTGAGGTTTTAAGTATGCAAAAACTATTTGGGTTATGTTTCAACCGTTGACCCATTTGCATTTCGTGGGTTTGACGGGTTGGAGAACTAATTAAAAAGGGTAACTTTTTAGTAGGAGTTGTGGATTGGGAGAAAAAACTTAGTGCACGATAACTTGGTGATCAACCTGAAAGGTAGCACATACATATAGTCAAACGAAATTGAGGATGTTCTTCGTGAGGGTGATTATTTCATTTTGTTCTCTTACTTTGGTAGGTGAGAAATTTTTGGTCGAGGTTACAATTGTGATGCTCTCCAACAGTGAGATGTTAAAATGCCAATAGAATGACTGCCTCATGTACTAATTATCCATATAAGCTTATTATAAAACTATAGAAATACTTCTCTTACCTGTAAGTAGTTGCTCTATATCATGGTTTTATGTCTTGATTGTTTAGAATTCATGTTGACAGGGACAACAAACGCTGTAGGAGATAGCTTATTGATGATCATTTGGTTAGCAAAAAGCTTATTGTTTTGATCTATCTTTTCCTTGAAGAAGTGCATTGCAAGAATTTATACCATAAGGAATGCATGGGAGTCGCGAGTACCGAAAATGACAGTGGAATGAGTAGAAATTTACAGTGACTCCTGACTTTAAAGAGTCTGATTTTTAAAACATTTGGGAAGTGTATTTGGTTTACGAGCATTGAACAATAACATACTAGACACATTTTGAAGAACATATAAGAATCATGCATCGTGGTGAAAAGGAACTTTTGATCATGATATGGATGGTTGAACACATGGAAGATGGTTCGTATCATGGTGGTGCTCAGTAAAACTCTTAACTTGTGGAAAATTTATGTAGAACACTTCAACCAGAGAAGGTAACTCTGTTGCACATTTCAAAGAATGTTTCATCAATCAAACTATATGAAAGAATGTAACTCTGTTGCGCATTTCAAAGGATTTTGTATTCATTTATTTTAGTATATGTAAGGCTGAGCAAAACCGACCGAAACTGAAAAGTCCCGAAAAACCGACTGATCCCGAGTAAGCCCGATACCGAAATGTTATTATTTAGTCGGTATTCGGTTTCAAAAATTAATGTATCTCGGTTTCGGGTCGGTTCGGGCCGGGAACCGACTTAAGCCCGAAGTAGGCCCGCTAGCCCGAATACTTATTACTAATATTAATAAGAACCACCTCTAATATTCAGTCCATTCCCTTAGGCCTCAAACACTCTTATCACTCCCTCATTTTCTGAACACCGCATATGAATCAAACAAGAACACCATATGGATCAATCAAGAACACCACATATGGATCAAACAAGAACACCATATGTGTTTGTTTTAATTATACTTATACACATATGGATCTGCTCCGTATTTGTTTTAATCTACTCCATATGAGTAAGGGGTGTTCGATTAGTTTGATTGAAAAATTTGTATAAAGATATGTATAGTTGTAACTTGATGAATTATCATCATTAGTGATTTTTTTTTTTTTTGTCCTAATCAATTTTTTATAAACTGATAAATATCAATTAAATGAATATAGTTGTAACTTGATGAATTATCATTGTTTACTGATTTTAAGGGGTGTTTACTGATTTTAAGTTTGCTTTTGTAATTTTGTAATTTGTAATTTGTAATTTTGTGCTTGGATCTGCTATTGCCTGCTTGGATCTTCATCTACTTGTATCTGCTGCTTGGATCTACTTTTTTTTTTTTTTTTTTCGGGCTTGACTGCTTAAACCCGAGTTCGAAACCGACTGTCCCGTTTGATCCCGAACCGACCCGACTTCTAGTCGGTTCGGTATCGGTATGTAATTTATGCTTGTTTCGGTATCGGTATTTGTCGGGACGGGTCGGGTCGGGTCGGTATCCGGCCCGATGCTCAGCCATTTATCTAAGTATATGTATAACATGGTATTTAAACTTATTGCATTTGATCATTATCTATCGTTAAATAACATTGTTTCATGTCAATCTATGGGCATTATAAGTCAATTTAAATTTATATAAGATACTTTATAAAGGATTCAGTTTCACGATTTATGCATTTTTTATTCTCAGCAAAACATTTTCCATCTAAGTTGAGTACTTCTTTAATGGTTTTTAAATGAGCAAACGAGGGCCGATCATAATTAATTTTTGGATAAAACTGAAGAAAATGTTGCATTATAAAATGTCGTTTTGAGATTTGACAAAATAGTTTTATAAAATAAAATTTATGTATCCTCATTTTAAGTCTTTCTTTTATAATTTTGACTTTAAATATTTTTGTTCGTGTTGTATAATACTTGATGAAAATTATACCAATGAAGATACTTTTAAAACTCAATCCATTTACATATTTTGCATACAAAAAAAAATAATAATAATAATAATTAATGTCAAAGTAGTAAAAGGAAGACTTAAAAAATCAAACATGGACAATAATTTTAGGACGGAGGTAGTAATATATAACATTTACATGGAAATACAAATTTTAGTTAATTGTTACTCAAATGTCGAAAATAAGAGACAACCCGAAGCTTTAACAATAATGCAACCAATTTTTAGAGTGTCACTTTGAAGGCCTTTATCAAGAAATTCTATTCATGCAATTGGCGAATATTAAACATAGTGATGATTAGCTTTAGGTCAAACATTTGTATTAAGCCTAAATAAAGATTAGGTAGGTAATATCAAAGTTATTGAACTTAAATTTATAATCGATCGTCGGTGCAGTTGTATAATTAATGGTCCATGTATTTACGCATATCTACATGCATGTGTCCCGCCGTGACATCGATCTGTTACGAATTTAGAAAACTGCATCATTCTCTCAAGCGCATTTTAAAACTATGACTCGCATGAAGGTAATAACATAAACTAGAAACCACATATAGATGCTAGTGGAAACAAAGCCCATTCAAAAGTTATTTTATTTCACGCGTGATAATAGATATTTAACACGACAATTTTGGCTAGACAATATATACCAAACCAAGACATTTATTTATTTTTAACTTCTGAGCAACTCGTCTTTCAAGAGGTCGCACAATTACGGTTCACTGTTATCCAACTTAGGAGGGTGTCCATGATGTGGTGGCTTATGATATGGTGGTTTCCCTCCCTTCTTTTCTAGAACCTCTTCAGTGTCATCTGTCTCTGAAGGCGGGTGACCATGATAAGGTGGCTTATGGTAAGGTGGCTTATGATATGGTGGTTTCCCTCCCTTCTTTTCTAGAGCCTCTTCAGTGTCATCTGTCTCTGAAGGCGGGTGACCATGATAAGGTGGCTTATGGTAAGGTGGCTTATGATATGGTGGTTTCCCTCCCTTCTTTTCTAGAGCCTCTTCAGTGTCATCTGTCTCTGAAGGCGGGTGACCATGATAAGGTGGCTTATGGTAAGGTGGCTTATGATATGGTGGTTTCCCTCCCTTCTTTTCTAGAGCCTCTTCAGTGTCATCTGTCTCTGAAGGCGGGTGACCATGATAAGGTGGCTTATGGTAAGGTGGCTTATGATATGGTGGTTTCCCTCCCTTCTTTTCTAGAGCCTCTTCAGTGTCATCTGTCTCTGAAGGTGGGTGACCATGATAAGGTGGCTTATGGTAAGGTGGCTTATGATATGGTGGTTTCCCTCCCTTCTTTTCTAGAGCCTCTTCAGTGTCATCCGTCTCTAAAGGCGGGTGACCATGATGAGGTGGCTTATAGTATGGTGGACGGCTTTCACCAAAGGTGGTGGTAGTGATGAAAATTAGTAACGCGGCAAAAAGAAAAAGATAGTGTTTGGTATGCATGGTGTTGTGTGATTACAATAGAATCAAACTTGTCTATTTATAGATAAACTCCACGTTACACCTTTTTGAAAATTTTATTTTATTTTTGTCCCTCTTTTTATAAAAAAGTATCGTATAATATCTTTATTGGTTTTATCTTTTTACATCTGAAAGTCTCTTCATTTGACATATGTTTCGAATTGATTGCTTTCTTATTAATTTGTCGTATGCTGTGCATAGGGGGTTTTAGGCTGTTTTGTGTGTGTATTTTGTTGTTTGGTGCATGTTTATATCTTCGAATTTCTTGCTAATGTGTGCCAAAAAATCTATGAGATGAACAAAGATCTATCTGTTTAAGCAATTGTCCGCTCATTCAATTATCCAATTAATTAAGCTTTAAAGAACAAAAAGAACAAGGTTTCATTTGTGTTCGTTTCGGTTCATTGACGACCCGGCCTACTCTCATGTAAAATTATTTATTTGTTTTTGGTTCATTGTTAGAAACTTAAAATAAAATCTAGATTCACCGTAAAATAAAATCTAGCTCACCGTCGTAATTTCAAATCCAACACTAGGGTATAAACTATTTATTAAAACTTGGACCTATTTGCTAAGTACATTGACAATTTGACATACTTGAAAATTATACAAGACATCCCCAAACATACTACATGCATGTACAAGATAAAACTAGATTAATTGCTTGTGTGAGTTTACGCTATTTGTACAACTAGTAATTAACTAATTATAGTAAAACTATATTTGCTCGATATAACTTATAAGTTATAATATGCATACATCCGATTAATTCCAAAAAAATTTATATGTCATAATTACTTAGCAAATATATATTTAAAAACGTAAAAGAACGTGTTAACTTAATTGGTCACCGACCAATTTCAATATTTATGACTAAAGCATATTTAATTTAGTTTAGATACAACTTAAATTTAGTTTAATTTCTATGTATTATACACGATACTTCTGGTAATTTTAGATGTATAAAATTTCTTAATCTGTACGGATTTTGAAAAGAATAATCTTATGAAGATCCTTACTTCAACTTAATGTAAATCAATATTTAAAATGAGTCGTTGCGTCAGGTCTCTGTGTAAATCAAGGCTATTATTATGTACCTTTATAAGAATATGTGATAATTTTAAATAATAAATTACTAAGTAATATTTTACACAAGTAGTTCATATATGTACGACTCGGGTATTTATTTGTGTATCACAGTAATATATGTGTTTTATTATTATTTATAATTCCGTGCATATATAGATTTTAGGTATTACAATTAATTAATTTAATATAATAATGATAACAGAACTTATAAATTAATAAATTATAAATAAAAATAAAAATAGTAAATATTGCTTTTAGAAAAATCAAAAAGTCTTTGAGAGTATATGGCAAACTTATTAAAATTGAGAATTTTACATTTTTAAATCGAACTTCTTATTCGGATAATTAAAGTGTCAAATTTCGATTTTCTGTTTTCTCTTATTCGTATGATAAACATATTTACCTAACCTTCTAGAAAAGGAAGAACAATGGAAAGACAAAAGCAGCAATATGTGTAATATAATCTTTACGGATTGCAATTTGCAACTTTTACATTATTGTCAAAGATGGGTTGTAAATTTTTTTAACAGATGGAATATTATGTTGAAAGAAAAAAAATCCGGGACACTTGAAAGATTTTTTAAAACCACAATGCAGTGATATGAAAAAGCAAATACCCTTTAGGAATTGTTAACGTTATCGTCAAAGTCACTTGTGCTGTTAACGTTATCATCAAAGTCACTAGTAATGATAATAATGATTATTTATGAAAATTACTTAAACAATCATAAAACCGATTAAACTTGGTCATAAATCACAAACAAGCCGGGTTATATTATTTTCAAGCTACGAACAATTCGGAATTAGAGGAAACTATATGAAACTCGTTTGGTATCTATACTACACATAATACACAAAGCACTATCTCTCTAAATTTTAAGACTTACAATAAAAGAAACATTGTGTATACCACTTTAATGCATATAATTTTTAGACTTACAAGACAAGAATTATAGTGTACACCACTTTAATGCACATATTAAAAAAAACAAAACACCACATTAATTCTATATAATATAGTCAATTAATTAACTGATCAATAAATAAAATTAATACAGTTATTAAAACAGCCCTTACGTAAGAAATACAAATTATCAAACATATTGTACAACCAATTAAACACAAATCATGCATTAAATGTCACTAATACAAATAATAAAGCACATTATACAAATATTCAAGCCCGAACGGGCAACGGGCCAAGTGGGCTTGAGCCCGAACGGGCGCGGGCCAAACGGGCTCGAGCCCGAACGGGCACGGGCCAACGGGCTCTAGCCCGAATGGGTACGGGCTAAACGAAATTCTTGATATCCGTAAATTTATTGTCAAAAAGAAAATAATAAACTAAAATAAAAAATTCACCGGAAAATTTTATTTCAGAGTACCCGCTGCCGTAACGCGCGAGTAGAAGGTTGGCAGTGGCAGACATGCAAGTCAAAGTTCTCACATGCGAGTCAAAGTTATCCACTGAAACTATATATACAGAAGATTTTAGGAAGAAAAATACCTTTTGGCATGGACAATTTGCGCTTTACATTTAAAACAAAACAATATTGTACGATCAAGAGTCCTAGCTTGAAAAATGATTAAAAAGTGGCATACGCCTGTAGAGTGATCATGCATTTGTTCAGTAATGTAAAATTTCTTATATTTTTACGAGACATTCTGAACCCATGCTACGCACAAATTTTGAATCTAAGTGTTAATCGCGTAATGTTTCTGTGTATTGGCGAGTGTATGCGTATCTATAGTTTAGTTCGTTGCATGAAACGTTTTTTGAATATTCAATGGAAGTTGTTATGATTCTTCAGTTCAAAGCGTTGTGGATTTGAGGAGAATGCAACAGGAGTATTTGGATAAAATAACCCTTGCTACGCACAAACTTGGTATCTAAGTGTTTTCGTAGAATGTTTGTATGTTTGTTGATCACTGAAAGGAATTTGTTTACGTTTTCTTTCAACCATGAATATGATATTGGCATGACACACAACTTTGAGATGCTTTGACATGTTGTCATGATCCTTTTCCGTATAATTAATAACCCAACTTTGAAAGAAACCACTATAAAAAAATAGAGTCTAAATCGGAAATCAAATTATAAAAGCTATATACCATTTGTGTTTGCAAGCTTTATTCTTATACAAATTATAGATATAGATATATCTTAGTTACATATACATGAAAATGAAGGGAGTGCCAATGACTAAAAAGTGACACATGCATTCATCTTCAATAATCATCGTAAGGTTCTAGCACGGAGTCTAGACCTGGTTGTACCATTTCAACAAACCCCGTTTGCATTTTTTTGTTGGCGGGGTAATTTACTCCCACAACACATCCCCACTCCACCCTACACCTCCTGGTCACAACCTTTTTGTACCTATAATTAGCCACCAGTTCCACCCGAAAAGCTATCATATCTGTCCCTTCCAACACCGTCGGGAATATGTTTGTTTCCACAAAATCTCTCACGTGCTTAGTTGTTGGGAATTAAATATTCTGAAGTTTAAGTATCGGGAAAATCTCTCAAGTGATTAAGTCTGGTAGCAGTAGAGTTAAGTCTGGTGAGTTCCAAAGTTAAGTCTGCTGGTTAAGTCTGGCCGTTGAAGTTAAGTCTGGTGGTTAAGTCAAGTGTTAATTCTGGTGACTAACAGAGTTAAGTCTGCTTGCTGAAGATATTAAGTCTGGTTGACTGAAAGTCAAATATACACGGTAGATAATATCTTACCCCATGTGCTCAGTCTTTATCTTATATTCTCAGAACAAGTTGTAAACTTAAATACATGTTGTATCTTAGTTACTGGCATACATTAGCTATCAAGTAGCTCGATAAAGTTTGACAAGACTTAACATCATTGTAAAGATCTTCTTGGACTATAAAAGAAGATCTTAGTCTAGAGATATATGTGTGTTAAAAAGGATAGTGCTTAAAATATATCTCTGAAGAACATAGAACAAAAACAATATCACAAGATATAAAAACATAAGATTCAAGGTTGTAACCCTAGTAATAACTCAAGATCACTCGTATTATTATCTTAATAATATTGAATCGTTTGGTGATAAGCTTTCATTGTTCATTGTCATATAACAAACACAACTGTTCCATTTCCATAACCATAATAACCTTCTAAGTGTGATTAAGTAGATTCCGCATACTTAATCATATTCACTCAATATATCATACACACAAAGTTGCAAAGGTTTAACCACCTTATAGTGTGTTCGAATCCTAACAAGTAGTATCAGAGCAAGGCTGATATAGCTGATTTAGAAGAAAAAGCTTAAGAAATGGATGCACAAGATACTGCTACAAATGCTGCTGCAAAGTTGCCCATGATCAAACAGAATGAGTTTGAGTTATGGAGGTTGAGAATTGAGCAATATTTCATGGTTCAAGATTATGCTCTTTGGGATATCATTCTGTATGGTGATTCATTTACACTAGGTTATACAGATATTATTCTTGAAGGAAAAACTGAAAGGAGAAGGAATACTGGACCATCTAACAATGATAAAAAGATACAGAAGAGGAATGATCAAAAGGCAAGAAACTTATTGCTTATGACCATTCCTGGTGAACAAATGCTATCCTTTAGCAAGTATCCAGATGCAAAAACTCTTTTTGAAGAGATTTGTGCATGGTTTGGTGGTAATGAAACTACCAAGAAAACACAGAAGACATTGCTGAAACAACAATTTGAAAACTTCAGTTCAAATAGCAATGAATCACTTGATAAGCTGTTCTCAAGATTACATAAGCTTTTCAGTCAGTTAGCTGTGTTGGGTGTTGAGATAGCCAAGGAAGATCTCAACATGAAGTTTTTGAGAAGCCTATCTGATGAGTTCCATACTCATGTGGTTGTCTGGATGAACAAACCAGACATTGAAACCATGAAACTCAATGATTTGTTCAACAACTTCAAAATTGTTGAACAAAGTCTAAAGAAGTCTGGAATTTATAGTACTAGTTCTGGGAATGTGGCACTCTTATCATCTCCTAGTATTAGCAAGTCAGAAGAGGTAGATGAAGATGTAGGTGTTTCTACTGCTATCTATGGTGGTCCTTCTACTAGTTCACAAAAGAATGCTGCTGGACTTGAAGATCCGGCATTCTATGTATTCATGTCTAGTCAAACTAGTGGTTCTCCTCTAACTCATGAAGATCTTGATCAGTTGGATGATAATGATTTGGAAGAGATGGACATCAAATGGCAGGTTGCTTTACTTAGCATGAGGGCTAAGAAGTTCTAGCAAAGAACTGGTAAGCAGATTACCATTGATGGTAATGAAACTTCTGGGTTTGATAAAAAGTAGATAGAGTGTTTCAACTGTCACAGGTTAGGACACTTTGCTAAAGAATGTAGAAACCCAAGGAAGCAGGATAATAGAAGCACATGGTATAAGCAAGAGAAGAAGAAGGAAGTCACAGTTGAAGAACCAAGGGCTATGCTAGCCATAGATGGTGTTAACTATGATTGGAGCTTCATGGCTGATGAAGTGGAAGCACCAACAAATGTTGCACTGGTGGCCACTGAGACTGCTCTAATGGCCTTTTCTGATTCAGAGGTAAATTCCATAATTAAATGTACTGAATCATGCTCTGCTCTTAAAGCTTATGAAGATCTTAAAAAGAGATTTGATGATCAACTAGAACAGTTATATGATGCATTAGCCAACTTAGGTAATCATAAAAGAGGTATATCTGTTGTTGAAAAACAACTTGTACATTTTCAAGAAAATGAGTATAAGTTTACTGATGACATGAATGCTCTACAAAGAAAAATAGATTTTCAAGCTGATATAATTTGTTCAGAAAGAGCATCATTAGCTAAATCCCTAAATAACAGTGAAAATGTTAAGATAACAATAGATGCTTTAGCTCATGCCTCAGATGGAGTTAATAAAATTTGGGAAGCTCAAGTAATCAATAAAGCTAAGTCTGGTTTAGGATACAAATCTGTTCCTCCACCATACAAAGGTGTTCCTTCACCTCCAGGTATTGACCTAGCACATACAGGTTTTGCTGAGTTTCAAGAACCAATTATGGAATATGGTTCTAAGTCTACTGAGGGTCCTAAGATAGAAAAAGTAAGTGAGAGTTTAAATAAAACTTCACTTCCTAAGGACAAGGTGTCCTTTGTTAAGAAAGGAGATGCTATAGTTGTTGAGGATTGTACAACTGATAGTGATGAAGATGAATAGGTTATGTCTAAACCTGAAAAAGTTAAGAAAGCAGGAACAAAGGTTCCTAAAGTGGTCAAAAAGGATACTGTTAGGCCTAAATCAAACATTAAACATGTTAGGCAACCAATTAAATATTGTGAACAATATAGATCCACTAGCAAGCCCAGAGGTAACCAAAGAAATTGGAATAACCTCAAGTCTAACCAATTAGGTGATGACTTTTCTTTTTACAACAAAGCTTGTTATACATGTGGTAGTTTTGACCATCTTGCCGCTTTCTGCAACAAATGGGTATCTGGGTATGAAAACAATAGAGTGAACTACAAAAGGAAAACACCTAAACCTCACTTTCACTCTAGTTCTAATGTTAACAGAACTAAACCCACAACAGTTAAGTCTGGCTTCAAACAAGTTAATTCTGCTAGACCATTTTTGACTGTTTACCCAAAATCAACAGCTAAGGGTGCAAAAATGTAGGATCCTACGAAAATCCATTATGATAATCCTCATTAATTAATAATAACCTCGAATTACTGTCCACCAAAACCCATTTTTATGAGGAAATTTAAATTTTTTTTACTTATTATATTATTCCTACCAAGTCACGTTATCACAACAATTAACGAATAACGACACTAGCTCTCGACATGTATTTTGAAACGTGGCCATTTCACGAATCACCCTTTACACTAATTCTATAATTAGTACCAATAGAAATATACACTAAAAACACTTTATCCATTAATCGTTATATTTCCTACTAATTACAACACTAATATTAAACTTACACTAATTAACATTTCATTACACAAACCAACTGGACCTAAATTGTCCAGCCCACTTTACAAACTCCAACCCATCACCATACACGACACAGCCCAACTCCAAACCCAACTTTTCTTTTTGTTATTTCATGTAGGTCGACAGCCAAACACCTCCAAATAACGCGTGATGAAGCGAAAAGTGTACCGCTTTTAGGGGGTCATTTAAGCCCTAAATCGTATTTATTTGATCAAATATTGCCCTAAATCGTTTCTTTTGTCATTTTAGGTACTTTGGAGAAGAAATCTGGAAAAGGAAGCATTTTGGACGTTTTTGGAGCATAAAAGTGAAGAAAACGACAGAGTCTCAAAATCGGCTGAAAAGTGCCTTTGACGGCGTCAGAAATGTCCCCAGACGGCGTCATGGCTTGGCAAGAAAAAGGTGGATATGAAAATTACTCATGATAAGCCAGAGAAATTTGCATGGGAATTCTGACGGCGTCACCCTTTGGAGTGATCAAGGTCGTCACGGCTTAATTTAAAGAGGGACGGCGTCATGCCTATATTCTGACGGCGTCAGCTTCTGATAGGCCAGAACGGATTTTGGAGGTTTAAAGGGAGACGGCGTCAAGAAGGCCATCACGTGTTATCTAGTCACAACTTGCGCGCGCGGTAGCTGTTACTGTTTTGGCCATAAAATCCTCATACGAACTCGGATTTATGTGATTCAAAAGGCCATGCGATCGGGACGAAAAGATCTACAATTTGGTGAAAAATTGGATGTGACGGCGTCACGTGTAAGTCTGACGCCGTCAGAACCCCTCGGACAGCAAACTGCCTATAAATACAACATCACAACTTCATTATTTGTAAGCCCTAAACCCTAAGTCCGATTCTAGGGTTTAGGTAGGTGTTTTTCCAGCAACTTAGAGGGTCCTAATCATGCCATAAACATCTTGTAATGGTTTGTTTATCGATTCAATCTTATGTTATGTCTTCAATTATGATTATTGTTGATTGCTCTTCATTAATTATGCTTGGCTAAATCACCTTGTGTCTACTTATGATTGTGTGAAACTTGTGTATAACTAATTAGATCTTATTGATTTCTTGTTGATGTGTGTGTCCATCTCCATCAATTAGGGCGTGACAACTTCAATAGATCTAGTTGGTTTAGTTTATAATTCTTGTTTCCTATTGTCTCTTGTTTGATTGGGTGATATCGATGTTAGGCTTAAGAAAACTGGCTAACCTCCTATACGGTAACTTGCTTGAACGTCTTAAGAAACATGAACCAATGCGTACTAGGTTTATTTGGTTGTATTTAATGCATGAGCGAATTCTAGTGATCCCATGTTAGGAGCTTCTTAGCCGGCTCGACATAGGAGTGAAGTAGGAGCTTATAGAGTTGGGGAAGTACGTACGCCACCCCACGATTGGTATTAAGGAATACAACCCGTCAATTAAAACAAGGTGTGACAATTCAATAGGTAGAATTGGATAGCTAGCAAGGAGTAACATATCATAGGTAGACATGCTTCATTTCCCTTGTAGAACCCTAGTTTACTTTTCTTGCATATTAGTTTAATTAGTAGCTTTTGGGTTAGTTGATTAGCAACTAATTCCGCCCCTTCTTTCAAAACCAGAGATTTTTACTTGCTTTCCATAAAATATAAAAACATAAAAAGAATCATCTCTCACCTTTAGACCTATTAGAGTAGTTTTTCA
The DNA here is from genome assembly GCA_021014915.2 of Artemisia tridentata subsp. tridentata. NCBI lineage: Eukaryota > Viridiplantae > Streptophyta > Magnoliopsida > Asterales > Asteraceae > Artemisia > Artemisia tridentata. Next base: position 14,364,824 of record CP139507.1, read on the forward strand.
TACCTAACGAACACTATTCCCTGTGGAGAACGATCAATCCCCCGTACTTACCACTACACTATACTACATCGGTCAGGTACACTGCCTGGTGGGGTTGTAAGCCTCTTGAGATCCCTCGAGAGGTAAAACCTGTTGTAAGGTTGCAAAACCACGCATCAAGTTTTTGGCGCCGCTGCCGGGGAATAGTTATTGTTTAGGTTGAATTTTTATTTTATAGGTCTACTCACTAGATTCCTTTTTAGTGAGATTTTTATTTTATTTTTCTAGGTTTTCTTTAGTCTATCTATTTTCTTCGTGTCTTTGTTCGTAACCATACCATCCGACATCATGGAAGATGGTAATATCCTTAATCCCAACAACCCACCACCACAACAACCACCACCTCCTAGAGCCCGTACCTTAGGAGAGTATTCCCGTCCTAGCCACCATGGCTATCGAAACACCATTGAGCTCACTCAAGGAGCCAATGTCACACCCTTGCGATCCGACACCATCCGGTTGGTGCAAAGCGGATGCGCATTCCATGGACTTCGTTCTGAAGATCCTAATCAACACCTCAAGGACTTTCTTAAAATCGTTGATTCTATAGACCTTGATGTTGCCACTCGAGAGACGACCCGATTGCGTCTCTTTCAATTCTCTCTGCGGGATCAAGCTAGTCAGTGGCTAGAGCGTCAACCCGCAGGATCCATCACCTCTTGGGATGATCTCACTACTCGTTTCCTTGCTTAGTTTTTCCCACCGGGAAGAACTACCAAGCTAAGGAATGATATCTTGATGTTCCAACAACGTCAAGGCGAAACTCTCTATGAGGCATGGACTCGATTCAAGGACTTACTCCAAAAAGTCCCTCACCATGGCATAGAACTTTGGCTCCAAGTCCAAATCTTCTATGACCATATCAATCTCTCCACGAGGCAAACCATTGACCAATCGGCCGGTGGTAAGCTACGTGATCTAAGTGCGGAACAATCATGGGCTCTCCTAGAGGATCTTGCTCTTTATGACAACGAAAGTTGGAGTGATCCCCGTGATTTGAATAAAACGGTCAAGGCAATATCTTTGCCTTCGAACAATTCAAGCACTTCCGACCGTAGGATCATAGAACTTGAAGACCAAGTCAAGTTTCTCATGAAATCCTACGAGACTCCTAAACCTTCAAGCCAAGCGAACAAAATCACTTCTTCGTGTGAATTATGTAGTGGTCCCCACGACACTCGTGATTGCATGGAACTCCCCGAACAAGCTTTTGTGGACTACGCATCCTCGCGTACCGACGGAGCGGGAGACAAGTGGTACACTTTTAAACCAGAGCCAAACCCTTATGGTGATTCATACAACCCCTCATGGAAAAATCACCCGAACCTTAGGTGGAAACAAAACCAAAACGCACAACAAACCAATTCTTCCAACCCACCTAATCGTTTCCAATCAAGCGGTTCCAACTCGAACCGTACTTTCAACAACAATCCTTCCGGCAATGGTAGTACCAATAACTTTGAAGGATTGATGTCCCAATTTATGGCATCTCAAGAAGCTCGGATAGCTAGATTCGAATCCGAATTCAATCAGCAACAAACTGAGATGACCAATAAAATTGACAACTTGTTGAAAGCCCTCAATAACCAAATGCTATCACCTCCACATAAGGACGCTAGGAACACAAATAGCGGACCCCAAGTCAAAGACCCTTCTTCATCCAAACATGTCCACTTCGTCAACGTTGTCACTATTAAACCAATCGATAGGAGCATGGAAGAAAGTGACAAGAATGAGGGTAGGATAGAAATGGAACCTAAGGATGAGGTTAAGAAAGTCGAGGTTGATAAGGAAGTTAAGAAAAATGAAGTAGAGGAAGTAGATAATGATGAGGACTACTTCAATAGGCTACCCACTAAGGAAGAGCGCGCATATCATACAAACTTATTCGATGACCCCGAGACACCATACTTCCTAGGTAGACCAATCATTGAAATAGGCGACCCTTCTAATCTCAACATACCATGCAACATCGGACATTTGCATGTGTGGAAAGCCTACATCGACCTTAGATCACCCATAAACATCATGACTAGAGCCCACTACAACTTGATAATGAAAAATCAACTTGGGTATAGGATGCTCCCTGACAAGGGTTGGATGAGTAACTTTACAGGAAGAGTTAAGGGACTACCGGTTTATGTAGGAAACTTCGCCTATGTCACCGACTTTGTAATTGTAGAAGATATCCGCCCAATAGTCGATGCGTCCTTTACTCAAGTGGTTTTTGGAAAACCATTTGTTGAGGTCTCTAGAATGACTTATGAACCTTCCTTAGGGATAGTTAGATTTAAGGATGAGACCGATGAAGTAAACTACCAAATGCCATATAAGATAGAACAATTCCAACACTTGTCAAATGTTGAGAAGGAGTTCAAGCAAGCGGTCTACTATAGGAATGATGAGGATAGAAATAAAGGAGTTGACTATGTTATGGAAAGGATATTCGGTTTCTACAAGGATTGTTTGAAATTAGGACCGGAATATAAAACCGGGAATGAAAATGGCCTAGGAACCGTGACCGATGATGGAGTCACGTAATGTACGTAACTTTGAGTCTAGCTACAAGACTCGTTAATAAAGAAAAGCGCTTCTTGGGAGGCAACCCAAGCTTTATTTTATTTATTTTGCTTTGTGTGTTTATTTGTTTGTTTGTTTTTATTTGTTTCCGTATGTATGTTTAATTTTTATTCTTATTGATTCATGTTCAAAACTAATTTGTGAAAATGCTTTATTTTGTTTTTAACTTCGTCTTAACTACATATAAAGGTATTTTGCAAAAGTTAAGTGTAAGGGAAATCTAAATCGGTTTATTAGAACACACACTACAACAAAATGAAGTTAAGGTGACACTCCCAAAGTGTTGTATTATGTCTTATAAATGTTGCATTATGCCTAATGTGACACTTTATCAAGTGCTCCTTTATGTAACGTCGCCTTAGGTATATGCAACACTTATATTGGATTATGCAACTCTTTTTGAAAGTGTTGCCTATGATTAGCAATTGAAATACTTTGATTTGCAACACTTTTAAACACAAACGCAACACTTCTTACACTCGAGTGCAACACTTATATACCCACATGCAACATTTTTAACACAAAGTGCAACACTTTTAGATTCAAAACACAACACTTCTTGCATTGAATTGCATCACTTTTTCATTTCACATCACTAAGTTTGCAACACTTTAATGTATTAAGTGCGACATTTTCGTTGTTTTCAACCATATACATGTGCAACACTTTTTTAGTAAATATGTAACACCTTTGTTTCATGCAACACAATGTTATGTCGCTATTCCCGCATCCAGAGGAGAGTATGTTCGATGAAATAATTTCTTATACATTAATACATATTTTCATTTAGATCATAGAAATAATAAAATACAATAAATAATATAATCACGTACATTAATAAATTTATCCAATGTATAATAACATACATTGTCAAGTACATAGAAAATCTCTTTACTACAAGGCCTGAAAATTCATCTCTTTACCATGGACAAGGCCTGATATAAATAATATCTGTCCGAGCTATCAGAAAGGTTAAGCTTACCAACATCAGGAACAAAATCAGGCCTGGTAGGCATATAATGCGGACAAATATGTGTATTAGGTGGAATGAAACCTCCCGGGCCAGGTGGGGGAGGCGCTGGGAGAATACCGGCCTCTACCGACTGTGGACAATGACCTTGGTAGCTGGTGACATTATTGCCGTTGCTCCATGAATAATCAGGGCCAATAGAAATGTGATTCATGTTTGATCCACTTGAAGAAACATTAGGAATACGAGAATAAGATTGTTCATATCCTGGTTGATGAGGGTTTGGATTAATCTGATTTTCAAGAATCCCATCCGGGGGACTTGAAGTTCTCGATATTACTGGTTGACTAAAGTTTTTCCGTAATGGCTTCCCCTTTGGTTTAGAGTCAGTTGCTCTTCCCATACTTGAGAATTTCTACAATCCTAGATGGGGATTCCCATACCCATTATCTGACATCTGAACAGGCTCAGAAACGGGAATATGCAGTGAAGTTGCACTACTGAATGTATGGCCATAGTTATTATCAACTGGCTGAGGTGATTCACCATTTGTTAGTGGTGGTCCTCCAGCCAAGAGAATAGTCCATAGCCATACACTCTTTACTGCTGCAAGAAGGGACACAAATGCTTTATGAGGCTGTGCTAGAAGAATATTATATTTCCTCATCCTTGATTGATGTAGTGCATTGGAATAGTCACGATCACCAGAAATTAACAGATAGTTTCCAGGGGCAGGGTTATCAACAGCCCAAAATAGCATATCCACCAAAATTTTCTTGTCACTTGCATCTTTAACACCTACTCACATGTAAACGTACAGAGGATCGTTAGACAAACTCCACAAAGTGTCTATCGCCACGACACGCACAAAATTTAATAAGTAAATAAGAAATAAAAAATCTTTATCTTCAAAAATCTGTTGCTAGGCACATGCATGTTTTCCAAAATGAATAGAAATGCAAATTCCAAAAGAGGATATAGAGAACACAATCTATGAAGCTGTCTCAAGAGTCATGTCTATGTATGTTTTTAGCTTAGGCAAACAAGAACATAATATATGCATTATGTTTATTGTTGGCTAACCTACAAGATGGTTATGCACCCATAAATATGCTATTAGGAATATTTGGCGCACAACAAGAATTATGCAACAACACGACTTTTAATCAATTAATCACTTTGTGCAACATTATCTTATTCACGTGTAGAATATCAAGATGACACGTCCTTAAATAAGATAGTCTGATCTAATCAATTAATCACTTTGTGATCATTTTAGGAGGTGTTTGGGATTGCTATTTAAAACTGCTTATACCAAAACGAAATACAGAAAATAGTGTTTGAATTGGTTTTGTTGTCATGTATACGTATCCGTGGTATGATCGAATGTCAGTGACTACACAAAAGCCATACCTTCTGTAGATACTAAACCCTGAGAAACACGTCCAGCTCTGCTACAGGAGGCTGCAAACCTAAAGTATCTGTTGTTAACAACACACAGCGACAGTAAACCTCGGCAAGTACAACATACTAACACAATAGTACCTGTGGAGACCGGTATGTGTTGTTAACAATGGAAGCCTGGTTTGTTATAGTAGTTACCCTCTGCATAACCTAAAGTATCTGTTGTTAACATAACGACAAAGGATGTGGTAAATCCACATAACCCCCACTTTGACTTTCAAGATCATTTGACAAGATTGATGAGATGTAGTAATAGATACCTTATCTAGCAGTCATTGACTTCTGTTCATCAACAATAGAAGCCTGGTTCGTTATAGTAGTTACCCTCTGCATAACTGCCCTTATCAGATCCATACTATCCAGCAGCAGAACAGTTAAGAAGCAACCACCAGGCCCATCCTTCCTTTACTCCACCTTCTTACTGCTAACCAGCTCCATACTAGACTTTGAACCCGTTCTGATAAAGCTCAAGGCCACACATGGACCACTCATCAGCCTTTACTCCACCTTCTTACTGCTAACCAACTTCATACTAGACTTTATACCTAAAAGCTCAAAATACCCATGGAATCAAAAGAAAACTAGCTTGGTTTATATAAAAACAACATATGAAACCTTAGAGTAAAACAATTATAAGTGAAACATTAAATAGTATATAGTTATATATAATCAATGCGAGTAAAAGATTCATGCCTGTTGCCGACTTGCCGCATTAAAACAATCGCGCAACTCCACGGGGGACTGTATGAACAACCACTTTTAATTTGTAATAAACAATCATCATTTGATAAGACTGAGTATATAAAGGCAAAAAACGGAGAAGCAGCATAACTATCACTGAAAATAGAAGACTAACCTTTGCACATGGTGAACTTGTTATGAACTTGATTAACCACAGCTAAACTGAACTGAGCATATCTGCTCCAACCATATGGCAGTGTTGGAGCATCAGCAACATCAAGATACATCGACAAGTGGTCCACATTGTTTCCTTTTGGAAATATAAGTACTCGCCTACACAAACAGACTACAATGTAAACATACTAGCAATGTACAAATTACCACCATAACAGAACGTTACAACAGACCACAGTTACAAACAAATAACAATCGTAGACAAAAGGTCAAAAATACCATTTATATCCTCCAACAGCAAAGACATCAGATTACAACTTCTTGCCAGTCAACCTCGAAAAATTCTCTATGGTCCACGTAAACCATGCAGCTGGTGGATCATCAACTACTGGTGCATCAACTGTGTTCGCACCTTCAGCAGGCACAACTAACCAAAACACAAATAGTATACCAAATTAAGAGAGGTCAAATCATATTTAATTTTTCTGCTTATCTGATTATTTTTAAGCAGATAAGCAGTTTGAAGTGTTGTAATAATCCAAACTGCTTCAACTTATTTTGGGGCGCACTAAGCAGTTTTCGATAAGCAGGTTAGTACATGCTCTTATTTAGAATGAAACAAAGTTCAATTTTTAACCTAATTGCATTTTATATGGATTACACTGCAGCATTTATAAAAAATATATATATATTTTTTTTGGTCTTACTGCATTTTTAACAGAATGAGAAAATCCAAACAATATTTCATAAAGCACTTATTCTTAGGCAGCTTAAAAGTACTTATTCATCATTGAAACAAAATAATGCGAAACTTCCAGAAAATTCATCAACAATCAGCATTTACAACCAACAGAATCACACATATCACACGCGATTAACAAAACCTAAACCACATACGCAAACTAATCATAAAAATACACAAACTCAAAACTTCCTACACATATTAACGATCAGCAGCAACAGCTAACACAAACACACATATGAAGCATGTTAACAGAACATACTCACATACTCGAAGCCTATTAACGATCAGCATTTACAACTAACACAAGCACACATATCATAAAAATTAACAAACTTAAAAAAAAACATAACTGAAACCTATTAATAATCAGTACCTGCAAACAACAAAAACCCAAATATCATACAAAATCTAAACCACATGCAAAAGGAAGTCATAAACAATAATAGATTCAATAATTTCAAAAACTATCAACGATAAGAAGGTACAAGTTACAACAAACAAAACCACGCATATCATACTAAACTACAAAAAACCAAATCACAAACACGGAAAAGTAGCAAGTCATGAACAACATAAATTCAACACTTCCAATGCGAATTATCGATCACCAGACACATACAACCAACAAAAACACACATATCACTCCAGAGATTCAAGTTTTCAAACTGACAATAAGCAAGTACCACTAACACAGACACACGTATCATAAACTCACATCCAAGAATTCAAAACTTTTCAAAATGTTAAAGTTCACCAGGTTCGTACAACTAACAAAAACACAGATAGCATACACAATTAATTCAATTTAATTCACATATCCAAATGCATAAACTAACAGAAACTCAAAACCTTCAAAAGGTTGCCGGAACACCTAACACAAACACACATATCACACAGATAAACAAACTTCTAAACGAATTATTGTCATAAAAATAACAGAAACTCAACAAGAGTTTCAGAAATCTCACATCCCCTTCTGAAAGTTTCAAGATCGTTTGGATTTCCAAAAAGAGAATATTTCCATTGAGGCGCATCTGAATCATTAAAGGATTTTATCACATCCGCCTGTAAATCAACAACATGTTAACATTCCTTAGTATTACAATGGAATAAGACACGCAAAGATCAATTTTAAGAAAATAGAATTGTACCTGCATTGAGACTTGAGCAGAAAACATCATTCCCTAAAAAATAAGCACAAAATCAATTTGTTCAGTGAATGAAAACATAATTTAGGGTAAAGGGCACGAATTGAAGTCATGGAACATCAAATTTACCCTAAGACTTTGAGTGATTAGATCAATTTACCTGAGAGAGGCGGTGAAATTTTGGGGAAATGTCTAGGGTTTGTTTGGTGGGAGTGGTATATGATTTTGGGAAATGGTAAAGAGTTATCTGTGTCTAATTTTTGTGAAGCGGGCAAATGAAAATTTGGTATCCCGCTAAAACTAGTGGGTGAAAATTTGCAACACTTCTAAAAAGTATGGCATTTGATATATAAATGCAACACTTATATCAAAAATGTTGCATTACAACTAAGGTTGTAAAAAAAACAACACATTTTACAAGTGTTGCTTCAAAAATGTTGCCTTAGGCTCATTTTGTAGTAGTGACAAATTAACATGAATCATAATAATAATAAATTAACATACATATTAGTGTGTGTTTGAGTCAAATGCTTGTATCGAGTCATAATGATGTTTTGCAGGATTTCCAGGAAGTAAGGTAAAGGTTTTTCCAGAAATTTTCCGGAAACTTAAAATGAAAATTTTTTGTCAGGTCATTTCTGACGGCGTCAGGGTTTATAACCTGACGGCGTCAGATTTAATTTTCAGAAATTTTTGAAAGTTTTGTTTTTAAAAAAAGTTTTTATTAAAATCTCCAACTTATAATCTCCAGGAATCTGCAAAATTATCATTCCACAAGCATTATATCCTTATATATAGAGTTTATCCCGCCGATGTTATGCAGGTTTTCGTGTTTGTTTTCTCAGGTTTAACAGGTTATTTTGGACAAGGAAATGTTTTTGGATCAAGCTTATTGTGATGCATTAGTCATGGAGCTTCAACATTACTTTGGAAGAAGATCTAACCGTGTTACTTCATTATCCACCGAGCGAATCAGGGGAGTATTTGATTTCATTCTTTTACTTTATGCTTTTACATCTTGTTATTTGAACATTGGGGACAATGTTCATCTTAAGTGTAAGGGGGTAAAAGTACGATTAGAGAATGCTCTTACGCTTGATTTTTGTTTGTTTAATAGTAGATGTGTAATAAAACTGAGAGAAATACTTGTTAAGGCAATTTTAGTGCCAAATTTAAAATTTTTTACAACATTTAGGAGTGAAACTTTGGTCTTAATGAGCGTCTCACGGATAGGAGTTATATGACTAGCACAAAAACCGTACCACTAAAAAAAATTTCCACCCCCAAATATGTGAGGTTCACCCCTAGAATTGGTAGGAAAAGCATTTATGCTATGATGTGTGTACCGGTAGCACTTAGATTCTAGAACTTGCGTTAGGACCATTCCGAGGCCACAAGTGAGACTACATTCGTGTAGTTAGATTTACTACATGATAAGAGGCATTAGGATTAACCCATTGTTTTACACCTGTGTTTTTGTTATAATTACATTGGCTACATTGGTCAAGTAATTCTCCCACACCCTTTGCGTTGTACTCATTTTTAGTACACGATACCCCTAGTACACCCCTCAGAGCTTATCTTTTCGTTTCGACCTTTAAGCATTTTACTTAAAGGAAGAATTTGTTACACCCCACTTAAATGTACACCCAAATCGCCTTAGCCTACCTTGTATGCACTCATTTTTAGTGCATTATTGTGTCAACATTTGTTTAAACCCAAGTTAATTATCTAATTGATTACATGGTTGCTAAGTCGAGTCATATCCTTGTACATATTGTTTTGGGACGATTGGGACTCATGGGTAAAGTACTAGTGTAATGGAGTAATGGGGAAGAACATCATTTATTACCCCCATATGTGCTAATGTTTTAAAAAGTACTCCAAGTTTTTCAATTATCTTAATTCGAAGTCATTAGAATAGTTATTTGTAAAGTTATGTAAAAGTTCAAGTGTAAGGGGGATGCAATGCCCCTATGATGTATTATTTTGGATGGTAGGGCAAAAGTGTATGCAAAAAAAAAAAAAAAAAAAAAAAAAAAAAAAAAAAAAAAATACAAAAAAATGAGAAAAAGAAAAGTAGAAAAAACATACGGACTACCATCCCGTTTCATTTTATGTTTATTTTATATTTTTGTTATTTTGTTTTTAGCTTAAGATTGAGTCGAGTATTGGCTTAGCAACATTGTATAGTACATGTAATTAATCAAGATCTTTAACTCGCCACCAGTAAAATATCTTTATCCAACAAAACCGTGTTTTCCTTTTCCCTACACCTAACGTTATAACCCGTTTAAAAGCCCTCTTTGATAGTTTATCTTAGGTGCTTACGCCTAGTGGAGGAGGTTTTCGATCCTTTCCCAAGCCTATGGTAATCTATTTGCTATGACAGGTAGTGAGAGATATTATCCGTTTTCATTTATGAGATTTATTTTGATGACACTTGAGAGATGTGAGTATCTAAACACTACTTGTGAGGTGCTAGTTTGTAATCTCCGTGCTTATTATGATTAAAGTGGAACGAATATTTGTTGTAATTACTTTTATGTTAGCATTAAATGACCCCTAACTTGTATTTTGATTAGAATAAAAGCGCATTTGCTTGTCGCTTGAGGACAAGCAAATCTCAAGTGTAAGGGTATTTGATGAAGCGAAAAGTGTACCGCTTTTAGGGGGTCATTTAAGCCCTAAATCGTATTTATTTGATCAAATATTGCCCTAAATCGTTTCTTTTGTCATTTTAGGTACTTTGGAGAAGAAATCTGGAAAAGGAAGCATTTTGGACGTTTTTGGAGCATAAAAGTGAAGAAAACGACAGAGTCTCAAAATCGGCTGAAAAGTGCCTTTGACGGCGTCAGAAATGTCCCCAGACGGCGTCATGGTTTGGCAAGAAAAAGGTGGATATGAAAATTACTCATGATAAGCCAGAGAAATTTGCATGGGAATTCTGACGGCGTCACCCTTTGGAGTGATCAAGGTCGTCACGGCTTAATTTAAAGAGGGACGGCGTCATGCCTATATTCTGACGGCGTCAGCTTCTGATAGGCCAGAACGGATTTTGGAGGTTTAAAGGGAGACGACGTCAAGAAGGCCATCACGTGTTATCTAGTCACAACTTGCGCGCGCGGTAGCTGTTACTGTTTTGGCCATAAAATCCTCATACGAACTCGGATTTATGTGATTCAAAAGGCCACGCGATCGGGACGAAAAGATCTACAATTTGGTGAAAAATTGGATGTGACGGCGTCACGTGTAAGTCTGACGCCGTCAGAACCCCTCGGACAGCAAACTGCCTATAAATACAACATCACAACTTCATTATTTGTAAGCCCTAAACCCTAAGTCCGATTCTAGGGTTTAGGTAGGTGTTTTTCCAGCAACTTAGAGGGTCCTAATCATGCCATAAACATCTTGTAATGGTTTGTTTATCGATTCAATCTTATGTTATGTCTTCAATTATGATTATTGTTGATTGCTCTTCATTAATTATGCTTGGCTAAATCACCTTGTGTCTACTTATGATTGTGTGAAACTTATGTATAACTAATTAGATCTTATTGATTTCTTGTTGATGTGTGTGTCCATCTCCATCAATTAGGGCGTGACAACTTCAATAGATCTAGTTGGTTTAGTTTATAATTCTTGTTTCCTATTGTCTCTTGTTTGATTGGGTGATATCGATGTTAGGCTTAAGAAAACTGGCTAACCTCCTATACGGTAACTTGCTTGAACGTCTTAAGAAACATGAACCAATGCGTACTAGGTTTATTTGGTTGTATTTAATGCATGAGCGAATTCTAGTGATCCCATGTTAGGAGCTTCTTAGCCGGCTCGACATAGGAGTAAAGTAGGAGCTTATAGAGTTGGGGAAGTACGTACGCCACCCCACGATTGGTATTAAGGAATACAACCCGTCAATTAAAACAAGGTGTGACAATTCAATAGGTAGAATTGGATAGCTAGCAAGGAGTAACATATCATAGGTAGACATGCTTCATTTCCCTTGTAGAACCCTAGTTTACTTTTCTTGCATATTAGTTTAATTAGTAGCTTTTGGGTTAGTTGATTAGCAACTAATTCCGCCCCTTCTTTCAAAACCAGAGATTTTTACTTGCTTTCCATAAAATATAAAAAAAATAAAAAGAATCATCTCTCACCTTTAGACCCTATTAGAGTAGTTTTTCATACCTAACGAACACTATTCCCTGTGGAGAACGATCAATCCCCCGTACTTACCACTACACTATACTACATCGGTCAGGTACACTGCCTGGTGGGGTTGTAAGCCTCTTGAGATCCCTCGAGAGGTAAAACCTGTTGTAAGGTTGCAAAACCACGCATCAACGCGACTCGTTCTTATTAATCCTAAACGCGACATACCCATATTTTTAACTCACCTTAATCACCACCCACCGAACTATGCCCACGCTAAATCTCGATTATCAAATGTTACTATAATAACCAAGGCCCATTTGTTCGTCCCAAAACTATTTATACGAATAGACAAAAACTCCAAAACTCGACTATTCTGAAACCCGATTTTTCCTATATCCCACATGTGATATTTTAAACAATATACAACTCGTAGAACGAGTATAGGGCAGCAGGAAAGGGTTGTGAGTTGCTAGTCCATTTTTGGCACTAGTTGGAAAAGAAAACATATATATATATATAAGCAACAACTAAGATAAGATTTTCTATTCTACCTTATCTAGCATAAAAATCTTGAAATGTCAGGGAAATCACTTAGGTGTCCACTCTCCTACAGTAAAGATCAATAATTTAGTTTGGGGGTAAAATAGTCCACGAACGTGTGTAATCTCCCTATATATCATATTCCTCTCTAGCCACTTTACCTTGCTCACACTTCACTCATTTCACTCTCACAAGACACCTTAAAACCCCAGAAAGAGATGTCACCCATTTGGAAACAAACGGGTTAAAGAAAACCACACTCAAAAACGTAACTCGAACCTAGCGAGACTACTGTCTTTGTTCTTGTGCTTCCCTCGACTTCCACAGCTGTCTTTCACCATCTTTGAAAGGTGAAGTAAGTGCCTAATACCCTCTTCTGTTTTCATTTCCCACGTACACAACTCACACATGCATACTTCTCATATATGCATTCGAACGCATCATGTGCCTAATACGTTTATGTTACTTGAATAAATTGCATGAAACCCATATGTATACAACTTTCACAGAAGACGAGTTAGAAATCATTCACACCCTAGTATACGTTAATAATGTCATTCCATGCACCATTCTTTAATTCATTCGAACACATATCAACCTCTTACTTACATGTATAAGCATGGAGGAAACTCTTAGATATATTCTAAATGTTTCGGACGCATAAAAACAGCCATATCCCACTCCACATTCGCATTAAAAATCCATACATGCATCATTTCTTATTTATTTGAACGTTTACATAATTATATGCCATTTTACACTCGTCATTTTATGTTAACCACAAAGAGTAGCCAACCTCCACTGTGGAAGGTTGGGAAGTCTCGACCCACCTCACTTTCACGTTTAGAACTTTAGATGCATGCTTTACTCGAACGTATATACATTCATTTCATGCAAACCTTACATCCCACGTACAAACTAAAATTGGGAAAGGCTAAAAATATGCTAAGTGTTGGGTCCATATGAAACAGCCCCACGTCGCCTAGAAAATAACCCAAAATCTCACGAACCAACTTAATGACTATACGCTATTTTCATACGACCCAATAGAACTCCCAACTAACTACGATTTTCGTTTAAACATCACGTAAAAATAATCGAGTACGACCCTTTACAACAGCCCAAGCAAATCGTACAAATCACTATTGAAAACCACTAAAACTAGCGAAGTGGGTTTTACAACCTACTGAACTGTTTTGTAAGCTATAAATAATCTGGCTTTTTGGCACTTTCATATGTGAAATAAAATGATAAAAATAATCGCATTTGATATACCAAACCTCCTCAAAAAAAAACCCACGGGCTAAAAACAACTAATGGGCTAGCCATTTGACTCGTTAAAGGCCCATTAGTAGGAAAAATAAGCAAACAACCAAATAAGCTGTTAAAATAAGCTTCTTTTGCCTTAAATATAACTCAAAAAAACTCGCCATCTTTTTCCTCACCATTTTGACACTTTTGGACTAAAAATGTAACGCGATCTAACTAGAAGGACTAAAACTACCAACCTGAGAAACTTATAGACTGAGGCTGTGAAAACAGTTTATAGAGGACTTAAATTGACATATCATTGAACTCCAAGCTTTATATGGACATATGGACAAATATTGGACTATTATTGGACTTTGGACTTAACCAAGGACTAACGACGTAACGCACGCACAGTTTGGGTAAAAAGAGTAACAATCTGAAAAGGACAAGGACCAATTAATTTCACTTGACATTCTTAGTTTATTTTTCATTTTTCCCCCCTCGCTTCATATGCATTTTACATTTTAGCTATGCATTATTTAGTATTCGTTAATTATTATAACTAGGAATTTAGCGATTCACTTTGCATATCATTTCAGCATATTTTGAGAAGATAATATTTTGAGTCGAGTGACATAAGAATCAAGATAATATCATATATGATATTATATTTTTAACTTGAGGCATTTTAAGCATATCACACTCATATCACCGATCAAATCGTTATACGATTTCTCACATCACACTCACTGTTAGTAGTATGTCAGAATCTTAGACTTCTCTTATATTCAGGTATCGTATCGAAGACGTTTCCGTGATCGTTTCATTAGATCTTATAATACTATCTTGTCAGATACGCTTCAGGTGAGTCGTGGCCCCTACTTTTAATACTTGTTTTTAATAACACTTTTGGGGGAGATACATACTTTAACTGTTTTAAGTTACTTACATATTTTGAAAACTCTCATGACTTATTTAAAACCATCAACTATGCTTTACATGTTTGAATCACCCTTGAGAGGAATATATGTTCGTTATATGTGCAAATTGCTTGCTTAGCTTAAACACGGAATTTGAAAGACAACATTTTCAAACTACTTGACATAACACGATATTGAGATTCATTGTATGCATTCATATAACAAATGAATGTACTTTTAACTTTACTATGATATTTGATGCGTGGGTTTTGCAACCTTACAACAGGTTTTACCTCTCGAGGGATCTCAAGAGGCTTACAACCCCACCAGGCAGTGTACCTGACCGATGTAGTATAGTGTAGTGGTAAGTACGGGGGATTGATCGTTCTCCACAGGGAATAGTGTTCGTTAGGTATGAAAGGCTACTCTAATTAGGTCTAAGGGTTGAGGAAGATTCTTTTTATGTTTTTATATTTTATAAAAGCAAGTAAAATCTCGGGTTTTGAAGGAGTGGGCGGAATTAGTTGCTAGTCAACTAACCCAAATTACTACAAATGCAAATAAAATAAAATAACAAAAATGAAAAGTGGTGAGAAACTTATGTGTAGAGAAATGTGTTTACTTAGATTTCCTTACTCCCTAACTATCTTTTACCGGTTAATTAGTGTGTATTAGTCGCGTGGATGACGGGTGTATTCCTTAATACCATTCGTGGGGTGGCGTACTTACTTCCCCAAACTCTACAAGCTCCTACTTCACTCCTATGTCGAGCCGGCTAGGAAGCTCCTAACATGGGATCACTAGAATTCGCTTGTGCATTAAATACAACCATAAAAACCTTTAGTACGCGTTTGGTTCATGTTTCTTAAGACGTTCAAGCAAGTTACCGAATAGGAAGTTAGCCAGTTTTCTTAAGCCTAACATAGATAAACAATCATCCAATACAACTAACAACACACTAACAACCAATAATCAATAGCTAGGTTTCATTAGATCTAAGCAAACACAAGATAAAATTAGCCTAACATGTTAAACAAAAGACAAGCATAAGATAGAATCAAACAACACATAGACATATTGAATGATTAATTGATAACTTATCTTTCAATGAAACATGGAAGATCTCAAGGCAAAAAGCCCTGAAAAAGTAGCTAAAATCGTCTTAGGGTTTTATCCCAAAATTCCACACACTAAGCTCTCCCTTAATGACAAAAAATTAGAAAACTATATATAGACTTTGACATCTGACGGCGTCACCTTATGCATTGTGACGCCGTCACCTCGCCGCTTTTAGGGTTCCCGGATGACCATCTTGACGCCGTCCCTCTTTAGCTCTTCAAAAATCCATTCTGGCTTATCAAGGCTTGACGCCGTCGGATCATGAACGTGACGCCGTCCCCTTATGATTTAAGCCGTGACGCTCTTGATTTAGTTAAAGCGTGACGCCGTCAGAATTCTCATGCAAACTCACTGGCCCGTCATGAGTAAATTTCACATCCAACTTTTCTTGCCAAGGCATGACGCCGTCCCATGTTAATTGTGACGCCGTCAAGAGTAACTTTTAGCCGATTCTTGAGACTTTGCCGTTTTCTTCACTTTAATGCTCCAAAAACGTCCAAAATGCCTCCTTTTCCAGATTTCTCCTCAAAAGTACCTAAAATGACAAAAGGAACGATTTAGGGCAATATTTGATCAAATAAATACGATTTCGGGCTTAAATGACCCCTTAAAAGCGGTACACTTTTCGCCTCATCAATATTTCTACATTTCACTAGAAATAATTGCCAAGACTAAAATTACGCATACTTCATGAACCCTGAAACCTATATTGCCTAAGTTTACTTTATTGCCATAAAGTCCCTCGATCATGAGCCATTAATCACTGCGGTGAGCGCGAATATAGTGAACAGCGTCGAAACCTGTTAGAGGCTGACAACCTATCCCACTAAATACTTGGACGGAATGCCTACATGGTTAGTCGTATTTAGTCGCGACCCACTATATTCGAGAAAAATAGGAATTGGCAAATCACCTATTACATGAGGGAAAAACTTTCGTCATTAATTTGATGAACACCTCCGTTTTACGGTACTCTGTTAACGTTTTGCGTGTCATGAGGCTTAGGGCAATATAACTTGAAGAATATATGAATGTTTCATATATATTAGGATACAACTGTATTTAGTAAACCACCACTTTACACTGATAGACTTCAGACACTAGGTTATTGTTTTCACTATGTGTTATGATTATGAATCCTGTACTTGAACTTTAACTGTTATCATATGTGACTTAATTGTGAATTCTATTAAAAACAACCCAAAATGCTTGGAAAACCGTTACTTTAAAAGTTGAACCAACACATCATTTCGAGCGTATAACAACGTAGCTCATTTTCATTTATAACTTGAAACTTATGATTCTGGAGATCATACATGATTTGCTTGTGGATCTTTATTCCACACAACTTGTTATTATTTCATGAAGAACTATTATTTATTCCGACAATCACTATACACCTTTTAAATTCATTGAAATAAAGTTATTTTCCATTAAACTCCACGAACTCACCAACCATTGTGTTGACGTTTTAAGCATGTTTATCTCAGGTAATTAACGGAGCAGGACAAGACACGGAGCGGGCATCTTTTACTCTGATAACTTAAACGGTGTAAAATCAAATATGCCATTCCTTCCAAATTATCACACCCTTCTTATGGGATTTTCAAATCAAATAATTCACTTTTGTATCAAAAATATTATTTTGAATGACATATAACTTTCAAAACGCCTATTCGGGGCCATTTCCTGAAATTTTAACTCGATCCTCACCGTAACACCCTAATTACTTTTCCGCTGTCACTAAACAAATTAGGGGGTGTTACAGATTGGTATCAGAGCCACAGGTTATAGAGAATCAAATGTTTTAAAACATTGAACTATAACTATATTTTCAAAATAAATGATTTTACACCTTATCATCTTATGCCTTCCGTGTCTGCAGACTGCCGTGCTCAATACATTACCTAATAAGATTGTTTTGTACTAATCTTTACATGCTCAATGTTTACTCTTCACACATTACACACTGCATTATTTCACACTCAACGTTACATCTTGAACGTATAAATACTCATAATTACTATTTTCGATTGCTACAGTAACATGTCTTCCATACCAGTTGACATCGCTAAGACTACCCCTCCTACTACCCATGTATCACCTAGCTATCATATTACACCAAATACTGAAGATCCTTATGTACAAGTGTCACAACCTCAGCCCGACATAGAACTCACTCAGAAATCACCTCCGTCATCACCTACTCACTCACCTCCACGTCAGAAACTTAGGAGAGCAACTGAATCCTATTCAGATGAAGATTTAATTGGTGGTCAACCAACATTTGAATATGGACAGAGTTCACAACAAGAAATGACTTGGAAGAATGTTAACCTAAATTCTCCCCTACCCAATACCTCAGATTTCTCCATGCCAGATGCCCCAAACAATGTATCCTCACCCAATTCTCCTGACTACAATGTAGACACCCGTGACTCCATATGGATTCACCTTCACCAACACACCAGCATACTAAACGCTCACTCTGAACAGCTAAAAGAGTTACAACCATTACGATTCGAATGGTATGACCGTAACATTGATACTCTGTTTAAGAGGACAGATGCTGAGAGACGAGAAGTGTTTGGTTTAGGAGTAAATATTGGTAACATGAAAGACAATTACGAACAGGAACTTAGAAACTTAGATGCCAGAACCCGCTGTTTAGGTAGAGGTGATGAAGCGAAAAGTGTACCGCTTTTAGGGGGTCATTTAAGCCCTAAATCGTATTTATTTGATCAAATATTGCCCTAAATCGTTCCTTTTGTCATTTTAGGTACTTTGGAGAAGAAATCTGGAAAAGGAAGCATTTTGGACGTTTTTGGAGCATAAAAGTGAAGAAAACGACAAAGTCTCAAAATCGGCTGGAAAAGTACCTTTGACGGCGTCAGGGATTGTTCCAGACGGCGTCACGGCTTGGCAAAAGAGGTGGATATGAAAAATACACATGATAAGCCAGGGAGTTTTGCAAAGGAAGTCTGACGGCGTCACCCTTTGAAGTAATCAAGGTCGTCACGGTTTAAGCTAAAGAGGGACGGCGTCAAGCCCATTTCTAACGGCGTCAACCTTTGATAAGCCAGAGCGGATTTTGGAGCACTAAAGAGGGACGGCGTCAAGAAGGCCATCCGGGAACCCTAGACACGGCGAGGTGACGGCGTCAAGTCCTATAACGTGACGCCGTCAGATACTAAACTCTATATATAGTTTTGCAATTTTTTGTCATTAGTATGCAACTTTGTGAGGAGAAACCCTAAGACGAATTTCTGCCATTTTTAAGGGTTTTCATACCCTTGGATCTCCCATGTTTAATTGAAGATAAGTAATCATTTAATCAATCAATATGTCTATGTGTTGTTTGATTATATCTCGTTCTTGTCTTTTAATTAACATGCTAGGCTAGATCTATCTTGTGTTTGCTTAGATCTAATGAAACCTAACTATTGATTATTGGTTATTAATGTGTTATTAATTGTATTGGATGATTGTTTATTGATGTTAGGCTTAAGAAAACTGGCTAACCTCCTATACGGTAATTTGATTGAACGTCTTAAGAAACATGAACCAATGCGTACTAGGTTTATATGGTTGTATTTAATGCATGAGCGAATTCTAGTGATCCCATGTTAGGAGCTTCTTAGCCGGCTCGACATAGGAGTGAAGTAGGAGCTTGTAGAGTTAGGGAAGTACGTACGCCACCCCACGATTGGTATTAAGGAATACACCCGTCATCCACGCAATTAATACACACTAATCAACCGGTAAAAGATAGTTAGGGAGTAAGGACATCTAAGTAAACACATTTCTCTCCACATAAGTTTCACAACCTTTTCATTTTCAGTTATTTTATTTTATTTGCATTTGTAGTTATTTGGGTTAGTTGATTAGCAACTAATTCCGCCCACTCTTTCAAAACCCGAGATTTTACTTGCTTTCATAAAAATATAAAAATACAAAAAGAATCTTCCCTCACCCTTAGACCTATTAGAGTAGTTTTTCAATCCTAACGACACTATTCCCTGTGGAGAACGATCAATCCCCCGTACTTACCACTACACTATACTACATCGGTCAGGTACACTGCCTGGTGGGGTTGTAAGCCTCTTGAGATCCCTCGAGAGGTAAAACCTGTTGTAAGGTCGCAAAACCACGCATCAAGAGGTCATACCCAAACACACATTAGGATTGAAGACATTGAAAGAGCATTATGGTTGGCTAGAGACGCAGCAAGAACCCAGAGCCAAAAGATTGCAGCTTTGGAAAACATGTTAGCTAATCAGATGAATGCGTGCCAGGAACGTTTCTCAGCCATGGAAGCTGCACAACTGGATCTTGAGGCAGAAGTTAGACGTTTACGTCAGAGACATAACTGATCTTAAGTATCATTGTTGTACTCAATAAACCAAATAGTTTTGGTTAGTATTTCATGTATTCGCAATAATTCTGTAACTCTCAGAAATTGTAATCGACTTTTAAGCTATGACAGTCTTTTACTATCTTATCGTTCTATTGTAAACAAATTTCTCCCACCAAACCCTAATATTGTGCAATAAGTACAAAGAGCCATGCGTAAATCAATGAGACATTAATAAAAGACCTTGTGTTGGTTGTTTTGCAAAAATCGATCAAACAAGTTATTAGAGTTATGTCGATTTTGATGATTGTATTCAAACTTACTATGACATTATCGGTGATTGTACATCAAATATACCACGACTAAACAATAAACCATAGAATTCCAAGAACAAATATTCAGAAGAAAACTTGATGAATGAAGAGAAAGTTGTTGAACTTCAGCTTTTGTAAAAGAATCCGTTTGTTCCTTAACAATCCCATATCAAGAGATGATCATTATTTTACAATGCTACACAGACACATCGTATTTCTATGAACCTCAGTTGGTTTTGATTTTGTATTAAGATCACATTGTTAGCAATAATATGCAAATACCTTATTATTTGAAATTATTCTAATAATAAAGTGAATACTAAATCAGTGTTTCTTGTTGTAGTCATTGAAGATGGCCAACATGAGCAACACCCATACCCCCTCAGCACTTACCACAACCATGACTCCTAAAACCATCGGGGAATTTGAAAACAATATCATTACAGTGGTACATGAAGTGACTACAATAGTTCATCCGAGAAACAACGACATAGACAAGAAAGAGAAAAGGATGGCTATACCTTGTAGAGACAACCATGAAAGTTTCATGGGACGTAGGCCAGTTCGCCTAAAAGATTCAAGAAAAATGACTAAACCTATTCGCACATGTGCCCAAAGGATTAGGCAAGATTTTGCACTTAAGAAAAATAACCAAAAGCGAAAACTCGAAAAGAAAAGAACCTTTATCCTCAACGAATGTGAATTTCACAACGACATCTGTAACCGCAATCACCTACAAGATCGCATCGACTACCATCGTCAACAAAGGTCCAGACAAGAAGTTGGAGAGAACAACATAACAACCCTTACTACTAGGGACAACTACCATGGGAAGCAGCCTTTGTGTCAGAAATGCAAGATGCATCATACCGGACAATGCATTGCAAAATGCGGGAAATGCCAAAAAACAGGCCACAAGACAAGAGATTGCAAAGCCATAGAAGGAAATGAGCAACCCTCGTCCATAAAATGCCACGGATGTGGTGGAATGGGGCATTACAAGAGTCATTGCCCAAACTACAATGTCAACTGGAAGGCCAAGATGGATGCAAGAAAATGAAGACTCGTTAAAAGACCCCAGTAGTGTCAAAGAATGACCTCTATGTTAAGCAGAAGAATAAATTCCTGCTGTAATAAAAATAAACCGTAGTTTAAGATTTCCTAAGTTATATTTCCGTTTGTACTTTGCCTTAGGTTTGATGGATGTAACCTAAGTGCAACAACTATCGTTCTACCGTATGAATCTTTACCTTGTAATATTTCCATGATAATTATGATCTACGTCTATTTCAATTTCTATTCCACCACTCTATTCATAATCATTATGTAACAATACACTAATATTACCCTAAGGATTAATTAACTCCATTGTGATCAAACCATAAGTTATTACCGCATTGTAAGAAATCCTCACCTAAAACCTAAGTTTATACCTAGAATATCCAAATGTCACTTTAGAAATTCCTGACTTATCATGGGAATATGAACAAAAACTTTCTAATTCTTTTGAAAATAATCAGAGGGTGTCCGACTGTGTGACGAAACCATTATAATTGAACCATACAAAACTTTTTGAAGAAACATAAATACCATAATGACTGAACCAAGCGTTACATCATTTGGTCCTCAATTATACATAGCCTAGCTACCTATGTATAATTTAGGAAGAATCATGTTATAAATGGAACAGTTATCTTTTCGAAGTTTTTAATAACAATTTTCATTCCAAAAAGACGGAATCTCGAGACAAAATAATTTGTTCATAAACCTCACTTTTAACCAACCCCAGTAAGATCTACACTTATTACCCATTACTCTCTTATACGAAGTCGAGGAAAAATATGAAGCTAGAAACTATAAGAATTCACAATAATATGTGGAAAGCACAAATAACATAAATTTTATTAGAAACCATGGAAGTTAATACATAGTGAAATGATTAACATCGGAAGTGCTAATAGTACAATAAACACAATATAAGGCATAGAATCTTCAATAGGTTGGCCCATCATAGCAACAAAAACCACCACCAACCCAGCGATAGCAAGAGCCACCACAGGATGAATCATCTTGATTGTTCTGCGTCGAAAGTACAACAAAATATTAAAAGATACAACGAAACAAATTCGTAAACGTAAAAGAAAATGAGTTTTATTCCACACTTAATAAAGGTTACATAGAAACACAACAAGGACCCATTACAATCGACACTAGTTTAAAAGCTATTACCCCCAACACTTGTCCACCACAACGGCTATGATGGTGAGGGGTACGATAACCAGCAAATATCCGATCAGGTGGCCGGAATCTGCGTCGGGAAGAAAAGCTAAACAGGCGGCGGCGAAAGCGATGAACATGGTGGCGAAGACAATGGCGAACGGCGGCATGATCGTGTTGTGAAAAGTGGAATGAAAGGGATGGAGTGAAAAGGTGAAGTGGGGAGGAAAAAGGGGAAAAGTAAATAGGGTATTAATAGGGAAAAACTAACCGTTATTTTACTATTCACGATCATTAAATTTTAAATCACTACCATTAAAAATCCACTAGTCTCGACCGCTAAAACACTAGACATTTAGTGTTAAATACTTCCTACTCTCGACCGTTATTTTCACTATTCGTAGCCTATGAATTAAATTGTTGACCAAACATTCAAATTCATTTCGTCTAGTATGAATAAATCTAGTTGAATCTCGCCTCTTTGATATTCAAATAAGAAATCTCTCGACAACATCTTCTATAAACTCTCATTCCAGAACACCACATTTTTCAACACCTATCACGGACTGAACTTCGGGACGAAGTTCAAAATTGAGGGGTGGATACTGTAGGATCCTACGAAAATCCATTACAATAATCCTCATTAATTAATAATAACCTCGAGTTACTGTCTACCAAAACCCATTTTTACGAGGAAATTTAAATTTTTATTTACTTATTATATTATTCCTACCAAGTCACGTTATCACAACAATTAACGAATAACGACACTAGCTCTCGACATGTATTTTGAAACGTGACCATTACACGAATCACCCTTTACACTAATTCTATAATTAGTACCAATAGAAATATACACTAAAAACACTTTATCCATTAATCATTATATTTCCTACTAATTACAACACTAATATTAAACTTACACTAATTAACATTTCATTACACAAACCAACTGGACCTAAATTGTCCAACCCACTTTACAAACTCCAGCCCATCACCATACACGACACAGCCCAACTCCAAACCCAACTTTTCTTTTTGTTATTTCATGTAGGTCGACAGCCAAACACCTCCAAATAACGCGACTCGTTCTTATTAATCCTAAACGCGACATACCCATATTTTTAACTCACCTTAATCACCACCCACCGAGCTATGCCCACGCCAAATCCCAGCCTCGAATATCAAATGTTACTATAATAACCAAGGCCCATTTGTTCGTCCCAAAACTATTTATACGAATAGACAAAAACTCCAAAACTCGACTATTCTGAAACCCGATTTTTCCTATATCCCACATGTGATATTTTAAACAATATACAACTCGTAGAACGAGTATAGGGCAGCAGGAAAGGGTTGTGAGTTGCTAGTCCATTTTTGGCACTAGTTGGAAAAGAAAACATATATATATATAAGCAACAACTAAGATAAGATTTTCTATTCTACCTTATCTAGCATAAAAATCTTGAAATGTCAGGGAATTCACTTAGGTGTCCACTCTCCTACAGTAAAGATCAATAATTTAGTTTGGGGGTAAAATAGTCCACGAACGTGTGTAATCTCCCTATATATCATATTCCTCTCTAGCCACTTTGCCTTGCTCACACTTCACTCATTTCACTCTCACAAGACACCTTAAAACCCCAGAAAGAGATGTCACCCATTTGGAAACAAACGGGTTAAAGAAAACCACACTCAAAAACGTAACTCGAACCTAGCGAGACTACTATCTTTGTTCTTGTGCTTCCCTCGACTTCCACAGCTGTCTTTCACCACCTTTGAAAGGTGAAGTAAGTGCCTAATACCCTCTTCTGTTTTCATTTCCCACGTACACAACTCACACATGCATACTTCTCATATATGCATTCGAACGCATCATGTGCCTAATACGTTTATGTTACTTGAATAAATTGCATGAAACCCATATGTATACAACTTTCACAGAAGACGAGTTAGAAATCATTCACACCCTAGTATACGTTAATAATGTCATTCCATGCACCATTCTTTAATTCATTCGAACACATATCAACCTCATACTCACATGTATAAGCATGGAGGAAACTCTTAGATATATTCTAAATGTTTCGGATGCATAAAAACAGCCATATCCCACTCCACATTCGCAATAAAAATCCATACATGCATCATTTCTTATTTATTCGAACGTTTACATAATTATATGCCATTTTACACTCGTCATTTTATGTTAACCACAAAGGGTAGCCAACCTCCACTGTGGAAGGTTCGGAAGTCTCGACCCACCTCACTTTCACGTTTAGAACTTTAGATGCATGCTTCACTCGAACGTATATACATTCATTTCATGCAAACCTTACATCCCACGTACAAACTAAAACTGGGAAAGGCTAAAAATATGCTAATTGTTGGGTCCATATGAAACAGCCCCAAGTCGCCTAGAAAATAACCCAAAATCTCACGAACCAACTTAATGACTATACGCTATTTTCATACGACCCAATAGAACTCCCAACTAACTACCATTTTCGTTTAAACATCACGTAAAAATAATCGAGTACGACCCTTTAAAACAGCCCAAGCAAATCGTGCAAATCACTTTTGAAAACCACTAAAACTAGCGAAGTGGGTTTTACAACCCACTGAACTGTTTTGTAAGCTATAAATAATCTGGCTTTTTGGCACTTTCATATGTGAAATAAAATGATAAAAATAATCGCTTTTGATATACCAAACCTCCTCAAAAAAAAAACCCACGAGCTAAAAACAACTAATGGGCTAGCCATTTGGCTCGTTAAAGGCCCATTAGTAGGAAAAATAAGCAAACAACCAAATAAGCTGTTAAAATAAGCTTCTTTTTCCTTAAATATAACTCAGAAAAACTCGCCATCTTTTTTCCTCACCATTTTGACACTTTTGGACTAAAAATGTAACGCGATCTAACTAGAAGGACTCAAACTGCCAACCCAATAAACTTATGGACTGAGGCAGTGAAAACAGTATATAGAGGACTTAAATTGACATATCATTGAACTCCAAGCTTTATATGGACATATGGACAAATATTGGACTATTATTGGACTTTGGACTTAACCAAGGACTAACGACGTAACGCACGCACAGTTTGGGTAAAAAGAGTAACAATCTGAAAAGGACAAGGACCAATTAATTTCACTTGACATTCTTAGTTTATTTTCATTTTTCACCCCTCGCTTCATATGCATTTTACATTTTAGTTATGCATTATTTAGTATTCGTTAATTATTATAACTAGGAATTTAGCGATTCACTTTGCATATCATTTCAGCATATTTTGAGAAGATAATATTTTGAGTCGAGTGACATAAGAATCAAGATAATATCATATATGATATTATATTTTTAACTTGAGGCATTTTAAGCATATCACACTCATATCACCGATCAAATCGTTATACGATTTCTCACATCACACTCACTGTTAGTAGTATGTCAGAATCTTAGACTTCCCTTATATTCAGGTATCGTATCGAAGACGTTTCCGTGATCATTTCATTAGATCTTATAATACTATCTTGTCAGATACGCTTCAGGTGAGTCGTGGCCCCTACTTTTAATACTTGTTTTTAATAACACTTTTGGGGGAGATACATGCTTTAACTGTTTTAAGTTACTTACATATTTTGAAAACTCTCATGACTTATTTAAAACCATCAACTATGCTTTACATGTTTGAATCACCCTTGAGAGGAATATATGTTCGTTATATGTGCAAATTGCTTGCTTAGCTTAAACACTGAATTTGAAAGACAACATTTTCAAACTACTTGACATAACACGATATTGAGATTCATTGTATGCATTCATATAACAAATGAATGTACTGTTAACTTTACTATGATATTTCTACATTTCACTAGAAATAATTGCCAAGACTAAAATTACGCATACTTCATGAACCCTGAAACCTATATTGCCTAAGTTTACTTTATTGCCATAAAGTCCCTCGATCATGAGCCATTAATCACTGCGGTGAGCGCGAATATAGTGAACAGCGTCGAAACCTGTTAGAGGCTGACAACCTATCCCACTAAATACTTGGACGGAATGCCTACATGGTTAGTCGTATTTAGTCGCGATCCACTATATTTGAGAAAAATAGGAATTGGCAAATCACCTATTACATGAGGGCAAAACTTTCGTCATTAATTTGATGAACACCTCCGTTTTACGGTACTCTGTTAACGTTTTGCGTGTCATGAGGCTTAGGGCAATATAACTTGAAGAATATATGAATGTTTCATATATATTAGGATACAACTGTATTTAGTAAACCACCACTTTACACTGATAGACTTCAGACACTAGGTTATTTTTTTCACTATGTGTTATGATTATGAATCCTGTACTTGAACTTTAACTGTTATCATATGTGACTTAATTGTGAATTCTACTAAAAACAACCCAAAATGCTTGGAAAACCGTTACTTTAAAAGTTGAACCAACACATCATTTCGAGCGTATAACAACGTAGCTCATTTTCATTTATAACTTGAAACTTATGATTCTGGAGATCATACATGATTTGCTTGTGGATCTTTATTCCACACAACTTGTTATTATTTCATGAAGAACTATTATTTATTTCGACAATCACTATACACCTTTTAAATTCATTGAAATAAAGTTATTTTCCATTAAACTCCACGAACTCACCAACCATTGTGTTGACGTTTTAAGCATGTTTATCTCAGGTAATTAACGGAGCAGGACAAGACGCGGAGCGGCCATCTTTTACTCTGATAACTTAAACGGTGTAAAATCAAATATGTCATTCCTTCCAAATTATCACACCCTTCTTATGGGATTTTCAAATCAAATAATTCACTTTTGTATCAAAAACATTATTTTGAATGACATATAACTTTCAAAACGCCTATTCTGGGCCATTTTCCTGAAATTTTAACTCGATCCTCACCGTAACACCCTAATTACTTTTCCGCTGCCACTAAACAAATTAGGGGGTGTTACAAAAAACATTTTTCAAACATGCACCAAAAGTTGTTCAAAGTCCCATTCATTCAAAGGCAGTAGTCCAAAAACAAGTTTGGAAAATTAATGGTTCAACTACAAAACAAGCAGTTAATTCTGCTAGGCTAGCAGTTAATTCTGCTAGGCAAGCAGTTAATTCTGCTAGGCATGTAGTTAATTCTGCTGCTAAGGGAAACAGGGCAAATGCTGTTAAGGCCTCAGCATGTTGGGTTTGGAATTCAACTAAATCCAATGTTGCAACAACTGTTCTAAAAAGATTAAATTACATTGATGCAAGAGGCAGATCCAAGTCAGTAATGGCTTGGATCCCCAAAAGAAACTAATTCTTCTTATTTCTGTGCAGGAACATTCAATTGATAAACAAGAGGATCAAGGATACTCAGATAGTGGATGTTCAAGGCACATGACATGCAACAAGTCTTATCTCTCTGATTTTCAAACATTAGATGGTGGCTATGTTACCTTTGGAGGAGGTGTTGGTGGCAAAATTTCTGGTAAAGGTACCATTAAAACTGGAAATTTAGATTTTGAAGATGTGTACTATGTACAAGAGCTAAATTATAATCTTTTTAGTGTCTCACAAATGTGTGACAAAAAGAACAAAGTTCTTTTCTGTGACACTGAATGTCTTGTACTTTCTCCTGATTTTAAGATGCCTGATGAAAGTCAAGTACTTCTTAAAATTCCTAGAAAGGGCAATATGTACAGTGTTGACATGAAGAACATTGTTCCCAAAAGGGATTTAACTTGTCTTGTTGCAAAGGCCACATTGGATGAATCAATGAAATGGCATAGAAGGCTTGGTCATATTAATTTCAAAACCATAAATAAAATTGTTAAGAATGGTTTGGTAAGAGGTTTACCTCACAAAAGATTTGAAAATGATCAAACATGCATTGCTTGTCTTAACGGCAAACAACACAAAGCCACTTGTAAGCCCAAGATTTTTAACTCTTTCAATCAATCATTGTTTATGCTTCATATGGACTTATTTGGACCTGTTTCAGTAAGTAGTATAATGCATAAGAGATATTGTTTTGTTATAATTGATGACTATACCAGATTTACATGGGTTTTCTTTTTAGGTTCTAAGGATGAAACTCCTAGCATTCTTAAGATATTCATTACACAGATAGAAAACCAAGTAGACAAGAAAGTGAAAGTCATTAGATGTGATAATGGGACAGAGTTTAAGAATAGAGTTATGGATGATTTCTGCAAACAAAAAGGTATTAGGAGAGAGTTTAGTGTTGCTAGAACTCCACAACAGAATGGTGTTGTTGAGAGAAAGAATAGAACACTAATTGAAGCTGCTAGAACTATGTTAGCTGATTCTAAGCTACCTATAAATTTTTGGGCTGAAGCAGTCAACACTGCTTGCTACGTTCAAAATAGAGTTTTAGTTGTACAGCCTCACAATAAGACATCATATGAACTTTTTAGAGGTAGAACTCCTGCAATAGGATTTCTTAGACCTTTTGGATGTCATGTGACAATTCTCAATACCTTAGACCATTTAGGAAAATTCGATGGTAAAGTAGATGAAGGATTCTTTGTTGGATATTCTCTTAATAGCAAAGCTTTTAGAGTATACAACTCAAGAACCAGGATTGTAGAAGAAAACCTACATGTGGAGTTTTTGGAGAATAAATCCAATGTAGAAGGTCAAGGACCAACATGGCTATTTGATCTTGAGACACTAACCAAATCAATGAATTATGTGCCTGTTGTTGCAGAAACTAATGATTTTTCTGGTTCACAAGCAACAGATGAGGCAAGGTTAGAAAAGGAGACAAATCAAGATTATGTTTGGATACCAATATGGTCAAGTACAAGTGTGGAATCAACTTCAACAATTGGTGAATCTTCTTCTGGTAAAGCTAAAGAAGATGTTGAAGTCAAAAGCAAAGAAGATGGAACAAAGGAACAAGAAAATAGTTCTGCTGTTGATAATCCTGCTGAAACAGACTTAACTGAAGAAACAGACTTAACTGAAGAAGCAGAATTAACAAAGGAAGCAGAATTAACAGACGATGAGGTGGATTTGAGCAATCTCCCACCAAACTATCATGTTCCACTTACACCACACACCAGAATTCACAAAGTCCACTCCCTAGAAAATGTGATAGGATATGTATAATCAGGTGTGATGACAAGCCAACAACTGAAGTCTTCAGACCAACAAGGGCTTCTTGATGCCCTTTATGCTTCAAAACAGCATGAGTTTTCAAGCTCTTGCTTGTTTGTATGGCGCCAAAAACTTGATGCGTGGTTTTGTAACCTTACAACAGGTTTTACCTCTCGAGGGATCTCAAGAGGCTTACAACCCCACCAGGCAGTGTACCTGACCGATGTAGTATAGTGTAGTGGTAAGTACGGGGGATTGATCGTTCTCCACAGGGAATAGTGTTCGTTAGGTATGAAAGACTACTCTAATAGGTCTAAGGGTTGAGGAAGATTCTTTTTATGTTTTTATATTTTTTTATGAAAGCAAGTAAAATCTCGGGTTTTGAAAGAGTGGGCGGAATTAGTTGCTAGTCAACTAACCCAAATTACTACGAATGCAAATAAAATAAAATAACAAAAATGAAAATGTGGTGAGAAACTTATGTGTAGAGAAATGTGTTTACTTAGATTTCCTTACTCCCTAACTATCTTTTACCGGTTAATTAGTGTGTATTAGTCGCGTGGATGACGGGTGTATTCCTTAATACCATTCGTGGGGTGGCGTACTTACTTCCCCAACTCTACAAGCTCCTACTTCACTCCTATGTCGAGCCGGCTAGGAAGCTCCTAACATGGGATCACTAGAATTCGCTTGTGCATTAAATACAACCATAAAAACCTTTAGTACGCATTTGGTTCATGTTTCTTAAGACGTTCAAGCAAGTTACCGAATAGGAAGTTAGCCAGTTTTCTTAAGCCTAACATAGATAAACAATCATCCAATACAACTAATAACACACTAATAACCAATAATCAATAGCTAGGTTTCATTAGATCTAAGCAAACACAAGATAAATTTAGCCTAACATGTTAATCAAAAGACAAGAATAAGATAAAATCAAACAACACATAGACATATTGAATGATTAATTGATAACTTATCTTCAATGTAACATGGAAGATCTCAAGGCAAAAAGCCTTGAAAAAGAAGCTAAAATCGTCCTAGGGTTTTCTCCCAAAATTCCACACACTAAGCTCTCCTCAATGACAAAAAATTAGAAAACTATATATAGACTTTTGCATCTGACGACGTCACCTTATGGATTGTGACGCCGTCACCTCGCCGCTTCTAGGGTTCTCGGATGACCTTCTTGACGCCGTCCCTCTTTAGCTCTTCAAAAATCCATTCTGGCTTATCAAGGCTTGACGCCGTCAGCTCGTGAACGTGACGCCGTCCCCTTATGATTTAAGCCGTGACGCCCTTGATCAAGTTAAAGCGTGACGCCGTCAGAATTTACATGCTATTTTCACTGGCTCATCATGAGTAAATTTCACGTCCACTTTTTCTTGCCAAAGCATGACGCCGTCCAGAGTAAATTGTGACGCCGTCAAAGGTGACTTTCAGCCGATTTTTGAGACTTTGTCGTTTTCTTCACTTTTATGCTCCAAAAACGTCCAAAATGCCTCCTTTTCCAGATTTCTCCTCAAAAGTACCTAAAATGACAAAAGGAACGATTTAGGGCAATATTTGATCAAATAAATACGATTTAGGGCTTAAATGACCCCTTAAAAGCGGTACACTTTTCGCTTCATCAAATACCCTTACACTTGAGATTTGCTTGTCCTCAAGCAAATGCGCTTTTATTCTAATCAAAATACAAGTTAGGGGTCATTTAATGCAAACATAAAAGTAATTACAACAAATATTCGTTCCACTTCAATCATAATAAGCACGGAGATTATAAACTAGCACCTCACAAGTAGTGTTTAGATACTCACATCTCTCAAGTGTCATCAAAATAAATCTCATAAATGAAAACGGATAATATCTCTCACTACCTGTCATAGCAAATAGATTACCATAGGCTTGGGAAAGGATCGAAAACCTCCTCCACTAGGCGTAAGCACCTAAGATAAACTATCAAAGAGGGCTTTTAAATGGGTTATAACGTTAGGTGTAGGGAAAAGGAAAACACGGTTTTGTTGGATAAGGGATATTTTACTGGTGGCGAGTTAAAAATCTTGATCAATTACATGTACTATACAATGTTGCTAAGCCAAGACTCGACTCGATCTTAAGCTAGAAACAAAATAACAAAATAATAAAAACATAAAAATAAACATAAAATGAAACGGGATGGTAGTCCGTATGTTTTTTCTGTTTTTCTTTTTCTCATTTTTTTTTGTATTTTTCTGATTTTTCGATTTTTTTTTTTTTTTTTTTTTTTTTCATACACTCTTGCCTTACCATCCAAAATAATACATCATAGGGGCATTGCATCCCCCTTACACTTGAACTTTTACATAACTTTACAAATACTAATCTAATGACTCGAATTAAGATAATTGAAAAACTTGGAGTACTTTTAAAACATTTAGCACATATGGGGGTAATAAATGATGTTCTTCCCCATTACTCCATTACACTAGTACTTTACCCACGAGTCCCAATCGTCCCAAAACAATATGTACAAGGATATGACTCGACTTAGCAACCATGTAATCAATTAGATAATTAACTTGGGTTTAAACAAATGTTGTCACAATAATGCACTAAAAATGAGTGCATACAAGGTAGGCTAAGGCGATTTGGGTGTACATTTTAGTGGGGTGTAACAAATTCTTCCTTTAAGTAAAATGCTTAAAGGTCGAAGCGAAAAGATAGGCTCTGAGGGGTGTACTAGGGGTATCGTGTACTAAAAATGAGTACAACGCAAAGGGTGTGGGAGAATTACTTGACCAATGTAGCCAATGTAATTTATAACAAAAACACAGGTGTAAAACAATGGGTTAATCCTAATGCCTCTTATCATGTAGTAAATCTAACTACACGAATGTAGTCTCACTTGTGGCCTTGGAATGGTCCTAAAGCAAGTTCTAGAATCTAAATGCTACCGGTACACACATCATAGCATAAATGCTTTTCCTACCAATTCTAGGGGCGAACCTCACATATTTGGGGTGGAAAATTTTTTAGTGGTACGGTTTTTGTGCTAGTCATATAACTCCTATCCGTGAGACGCTCATTAAGATCAAAGTTTCACTCCTACATGTTGTAAAAAATTTTAAATTTGGCACTAAAATTGCCCTAACAAGTATTTATCTTAGTTTTATTACACATCTACTGTTAAACAAACAAAAATCAAGCGCAATTGTATTCTCAAAAATCGTACTTTTACCCTCCCCTTACACTTAAGATGAACATTGTCCCCAATGTTCAAATAACAAGATGTAAAAGAAAAAAAAAATAAAAGAATGAAATCAAATACTCCCCTGATTCGCTCGGTGGATATGAAATTACACGATTAGATCTTCCTCCAAGGTAATGTTGAAGCTCCATGACTAATGTATCGCCATAAGCTTGATTCCATAAACATCTCCTTGTCCAAAATAACCTGTTAAACCTGAGAAAACAAACACGAAAACCTGCATAACATCGGCGGGATAAAATCTATATATAAGGATATAATGCTTGTGGAATGATAATTTTGCAGATTCCTGGAGATTATAAGTTGGAGATTTAATAAAAACTTTTTATGAAAACAAAACTTTCAAAAATTTCTGGAAATTAAATCTGACGCCGTCAGGTTATAAACCTTGACGCCGTCAGAAATGACCTGACAAAAATTTTCATTTTAAGTTTCCGGAAAATTTCTGGAAAAACCTTTACCTTACTTCCTGGAAATCCTGCAAAACATCATTATGACTCGATACAAGCATTTGACTCAAACAAATACTAATATGTATGTTAATTTATTATTATTATGATTCATGTTCATTTGTGTTCTAATAAACTGATTTAGATTTCCCTTACACTTATCTTTTGCAAAATACCTTTATATGTAGTTAAGACGAAGTTAAAACAAAATAAAGCATTTTCACAATTAGTTTTGAACATGAATCAATAATAATAAAAATTAAACACACATACGGAAACAAATAAAATCAAACAAACAAATAAACAAACACACAAAGCAAACAAAACAAATAAAGCTTGGGTTGCCTCCCAAGAAGCGCTTTTCTTTATTAACGAGTCTTGTAGCTAGACTCAAAGTCCATCTATCTAGTGTCGCTTATGCTCACGTACCCGAGTGTGAGCCATCTAATTGTTGCCTCATCTTTCTTGTATTCATCATTTAGCTCCAAACATCCATGATAATATCTCTTATTTTTCTCATGTGGATATTTGAGCCCCTTCCCCTTATCATTCTCACTTAACAAGTCGATAGGCATGATTCTATTGCAAGATTCAACGGGGTAGTTCTTAAACCTAGGATGTGCTCGGGGCATTTGATAGACAAAATCTTCATCCCCATCCGAGAATGTAATTAACCCGTCCACAAGTTTTTCGTCAAGGTTGGTCAACCTTTTGAAGGGTTCTCCAAAAATGACTTGGGTTAATTTGTTATCAATGAATTCTCCTAAGTTCTCCATAACCATAAAATCCACCAAATACACAAAACTTCCAACGAATACGTGTGGTGGCTTAGTCCTAGCAACGATGTTATCACCTTGATATTCTAGCTCATCTACCATGATTTTATTATAATTAGCACGAGAGATAATGTTCATAGGCAAAGATGAGTTAAGATAAGCATAAAAATCATGATAACCAATCTTACACGGGAATTGCATGTTAAAGAGGCTATCCTTTTCGATCTTAGTCCTAGGGTCAACATACTTAAAGGGATCAATTTCCTCTTTTCCCCATTCCTCGTTAACTACTTCTCCATTACCGGTATCCTCATCGGAGTCTGAGTAGTAAAATGGACTAACATAGTCATTCTCATGGTCAGACTCTTCCATCTCAGAATTGTTACCAAAGTGATGGTCGGGTGAAAGGATGTTGTTTTCTATGATGGGGGCGGGAACGGGTAGTTGAAAGTTTGCACGGCGAAAAACACGAATAACAGGGATCAAATGACCAATGTTACTCATGAGGTAAGTGGAAGGTATCACAAATAAAAGCACAAAGAAACAAGATAGACTAAAGAAAACCTAGAAAAATAAAATAAAAATCTCACTAGAAAGGAATCTAGTGAGTAGACCTAATAGAAATAAAAATTCAACCTAAACAATAACTATTCCCCGGCAGCGGCGCCAAAAACTTGATGCGTGGTTTTGTAACCTTACAACAGGTTTTACCTCTCGAGGGATCTCAAGAGGCTTACAACCCCACCAGGCAGTGTACCTGACCGATGTAGTATAGTGTAGTGGTAAGTACGGGGGATTGATCGTTCTCCACAGGGAATAGTGTTCGTTAGGTATGAAAGGCTACTCTAATAGGTCTAAGGGTTGAGGAAGATTCTTTTTATGTTTTTATATTTTTTTATGAAAGCAAGTAAAATCTCGGGTTTTGAAGGAGTGGGCGGAATTAGTTGCTAGTCAACTAACCCAAATTACTACGAATGCAAATAAAATAAAATAACAAAAATGAAAATGTGGTGAGAAACTTATGTGTAGAGAAATGTGTTTACTTAGATTTCCTTACTCCCTAACTATCTTTTACCGGTTAATTAGTGTGTATTAGTCGCGTGGATGACGGGTGTATTCCTTAATACCATTCGTGGGGTGGCGTACTTACTTCCCCAACTCTACAAGCTCCTACTTCACTCCTATGTCGAGCCGGCTAGGAAGCTCCTAACATGGGATCACTAGAATTCGCTTGTGCATTAAATACAACCATAAAAACCTTTAGTACGCATTTGGTTCATGTTTCTTAAGACGTTCAAGCAAGTTACCGAATAGGAAGTTAGCCAGTTTTCTTAAGCCTAACATAGATAAACAATCATCCAATACAACTAATAACACACTAATAACCAATAATCAATAGCTAGGTTTCATTAGATCTAAGCAAACACAAGATAAATTTAGCCTAACATGTTAATCAAAAGACAAGAATAAGATAAAATCAAACAACACATAGACATATTGAATGATTAATTGATAACTTATCTTCAATGTAACATGGAAGATCTCAAGGCAAAAAGCCTTGAAAAAGAAGCTAAAATCGTCCTAGGGTTTTCTCCCAAAATTCCACACACTAAGCTCTCCTCAATGACAAAAAATTAGAAAACTATATATAGACTTTTGCATCTGACGGCGTCACCTTATGGATTGTGACGCCGTCACCTCGCCGCTTCTAGGGTTCCCGGATGACCTTCTTGACGCCGTCCCTCTTTAGCTCTTCAAAAATCCATTCTGGCTTATCAAGGCTTGACGCCGTCAGCTCGTGAACATGACGCCGTCCCCTTATGATTTAAGCCGTGACGCCCTTGAACAAGTTAAAGCGTGACGCCGTCAGAATTTACATGCTATTTTCACTGGCTCATCATGAGTAAATTTCACGTCCACTTTTTCTTGCCAAAGCATGACGCCGTCCAGAGTAAATTGTGACGCCGTCAAAGGTGACTTTCAGCCGATTTTTGAGACTTTGTCGTTTTTTTCACTTTTATGCTCCAAAAACGTCCAAAATGCCTCCTTTTTCCAGATTTCTCCTCAAAAGATACCTAAAATGACAAAAGGAACGATTTAGGGCAATATTTGATCAAATAAATACGATTTAGGGCTTAAATGACCCCTTAAAAGCGGTACACTTTTCGCTTCATCAGTATGTTTTCTCTCACAAGTTGAACCAAAGAACATTCCGAAAGCCTTAGATAATTCTAGCTGGGTAGAAGCTATGCAAGAGGAGCTTCTTCAGTTCAAGATTCAGAAAGTTTGGGTGCTAGTTGATTTACCTAAGGATGCAAAGGTAATTGGCACTAGATGGGCTTTCAAGAATAAAAGGGATGAAAGGGGAATATTGATTAGGAATAAGGCTAGATTAGTAGCCCAAGGGTACACACAACAAGAAGGTATAGACTATGATGACGTTTTTGCTCCAGTAGCAAGACTTGAGGCAATTAGGCTTTTCTTAGCTTATGCTTCATTTTTAGGCTTCACAGTTTACCAAATGGATGTCAAGAGTGCATTTTTATATGGCACAATTGAAGATGAGGTGTATGTCTCACAACCTCCAGGGTTCATTGATCCTGACCATCCAGACAAAGTGTACAAAGTTGTTAAGGCTCTTTATGGCCTGCATCAGGCACCTAGAGCATGGTATGAAACACTGGCTTCCTATTTAAAAGAGAATGGATTTCAAAGAGGAAAGATTGATCAGACACTTTTCATCAAACAGCACAAGAAGGATCTTCTGTTAGTGCAGGTGTATATGGATGACATTATCTTTGGATCTACAAGGAAGGAGATGTGTTTGGAGTTTGAGAAGCTTATGCATGATAAGTTTCAGATGAGTTCCATGGGGGAACTTACATTCTTTTTGGGTTTGCAAGTTAAACAGTCATGTGAAGGCATATTTATTAGTCAAGATAAATATGTTGCTGAGATACTTAGGAAGTTCAACTTTGCTGATTCAAAAATGGCAAGCACACCAATGGATTCTGAGAAACAACTTCCAAAAGATTTAGATGGAGAAAATGTGGATGTACACACATACAGATCTATGATAGGATCTTTGATGTATCTCACATCATCAAGACCTGACATCATGTTCTCTGTTTGTGCTTGTGCAAGATTTCAAGTAACTCCAAAGGTTTCTCATTTAACAGCAGTCAAGAGGATTTTTAGATATCTCAAGGGTCAACCTAGGTTGGGTCTATGGTATTCAAGGGAATCACCTTTTGACTTGGTAGCATTTTCGGATAGTGATTATGCTGGTGCTAGCTTGGACAGAAAGTCAACAACTGGAGGATGTCAATTCCTTGGGTATAGACTTATCTCATGGCAGTGTAAGAAGCAAACCATTGTGGCTACTTCAACAACTGAAGCTGAATATGTAGCTGCTGCAAGTTGCTGTGCTCAAGTCCTATGGCTTCAAAACCAACTTCTTGACTATGGGTACAATTTCATGAACACTGTCATTCATATTGATAAAAGTAGTACAGTTTGTATTATTAAAAATCCAGTACAACATTCTAAAACAAAACACATTGAAATTAGACATCACTTTATAAGAGACTGCAATGAGAAAAGATTAATTCAAGTTCTTAAAATTGCTTCAGAATACAATTTTGCAGATCTGCTAACAAAAGCTTTTGATGTTGGAAGATTTCAGTACTTGGTAGCAAGTATTGGAATGCTTAATCTTTGAATTTTTCAATCTAATGTGTTTTTGTAAATAAATATTTGTTTATGCTGCTGGCTTTAAAAGTTAATACTG
This sequence comes from Artemisia tridentata subsp. tridentata, assembly GCA_021014915.2. Classification (NCBI taxonomy): domain Eukaryota; kingdom Viridiplantae; phylum Streptophyta; class Magnoliopsida; order Asterales; family Asteraceae; genus Artemisia; species Artemisia tridentata. The sequence continues at coordinate 14,402,895 of CP139507.1, forward strand.
CTATTACAAAAGTTTGTGCTGCTAGTACAAATTTAAATTGTGTTATTAATACAGTTAGTCCTATGATTATTCTAATATAAGACAAGTACTTTGTACATTGTTCTTTTGGTTTTAGACTATGATGTGTTCGATCTGAGAGGGTGTATATATTATATCCCAATTTCACGCAAATTTTAAAATTTTTAATTGCCTCATTACCGATTTTCTAAGAAACACATACGAGCAAATATACTCGTTCGATTGTAGTATTGTTGATGGTAAATAAGGATCGTCCCAAGGGACTACTAGTTTTGGTTTTAGTAATTCTTAATAGTAGCAATAGAATAGTACTTAAGACTGTCACGATCAAAAGCACTAGAAGTAATTTAAACAAACAAGGGTTTCAATTCAACTCAATCAAGCCAACGAACAATTAAATAAATGAATACTTGTTTAGGAACCATGACTAATCGTGATAGAATGTAGAACATGTTTGGGTGAAACTTAGAAGGCACATATCAATTTTCACAAGGACTTCTAGTCAATGGGTCATATCAAGAAAATTCATGTTTCTACTAATTTCATGGGTGAGTCCTTTCGGCCAAATCTCATCCCACTACGCTAGCTCTTTTGTAATCAAATGTATGAAAAAGTCGATTAGTTAAATTAGTTCTTACGAGTCTTTTCAACCCAATCTCGTGATTAAATATTTCCGAATCCATTTAAAAACTTGCATTGGTTCTCACACAACCAGAGGTTGCTTTAAACCGAAATTTTGATTAGGTGTCTATTATACACTTAATCCCTTCAAAATGGTTGAAAGCAGTATGATTTTTCATAATAAAATAATATGCATACTGCTAAAAGTCAAAATAAAATTTCTTAAAAGGATTTTTGGAATAAAAATGACTCAGAAAACCATCAACTGATGGATTATGAGTTATTGCCCCATGAATCACCTCTCATAGGAGTTAACACACCTAGAAGTGATGAGGGCAGCAAATTAAACTCTTAAGGAATTGATGGCTACATGTACAACATTGTCTGATACCAAGTTCTAAGTGATAGCTCAGATGATGGGGAGAGAAATATTTTGGTATATTGTGAGAGATCTTCCAAACAGGGGAGGAAATGTTATTTGCATCTCAGAGGAGGAAATAAAGCCCAAGGAAGATTAACCAGTGAAAGGGAGGAAAAGACAAGAGCATACAAGATGATGAGGAAGTTGAAAATGACAAGAATAGAGCTGATTCTGGAGTATTATATATATTCAGAAGGGATGAAGCATTCCAAAGGAGAAAGTTCTATCTAGGTCAAACGAAGAAAGCTTTCAGTTTCAATTTCAGTTCACTACGTTTGTTCATCACTTGCAAAGGCATGCTGATAGATGATTTCACTTGTTGAAACAAACATCCAAGATACACAGCACCATTGCCTCTTATAATTCCTCCATCCAAGGAAATTGCACCATCTTTTAGGTCAATGTTTGAAGCCTGAAGATGTGTATTGATATTGTTGAAGTCAAAGATTAGAAAGCAGATGAGTTACTGAGTTAGATTTTAACCTTTCAGAATAGAAGAAAGTTCAGTCCAAGGGTCTGACTATCAAGTGTTTGAAAGATCTTCACAATTCCTCATTTAATTCAGAAAACATGTTGAAATGGATTCACATGTTTAGGGGAGGATTGTTGGAAATTAAATATTCTGAAGTTTAAGTATCGGGAAAATCTCTCAAGTGCTTAAGTCTGGTAGCAGTAGAGTTAAGTCTGGTGAGTTCCAAAGTTAAGTCTGCTGGTTATCTGCTGGTTAAGTCTGGTCGTTGAAGTTAAGTCTGGTGGTTAAGTCAAGTGTTAATTCTGGTGACTAACAGAGTTAAGTCTGCTTGCTGAAGATATTAAGTCTGGTTGACTGAAAGTCAAATATACACGGTAGATAATATCTTACCCCATGTGCTCAGTCTTTATCTTATATTCTCAGAACAAGTTGTAAACTTAGATACATGTTGTATCTTAGTTACTAACATACATTAGCTATCAAGTAGCTTGATAAAGTTTGACAAGACTTAACATCATTGTAAAGATCTTCTTGGACTATAAAAGAAGATCTTAGTCTAGAGATATATGTGTGTTAAAAAGGATAGTGCTTAAAATATATCTCTCAAGAACATAGAACAAAAACAATATCACAAGATATAGAAACATAAGATTCAAGGTTGTAACCCTAGTGATAACTCAAGATCACTCGTATTATTATCTTAATAATATTGAATCGTTTGGTGATAAGCTTTCATTGTTCATTGCCATATAACAAACACAACTTTCCATTTCCATAACCATAATAACCTTATAAGTGTGATTAAGTAGATTCCGCATACTTAATCATATTTACTCAATATATCATACACACAAAGTTGCAAAGGTTTAACCACCTTATAGTGTGTTCGAATCCTAACATTAGTCTTCCCGTTATCTTGATAAAAACTATCCAACTTGTACCCTGCTAAGGGAACCATCATGGATACATTTGGGAAGTAAGAAAATGTGATGGTGATTGGACCTGGATAATGCACTCCTGATCAGGTGGCTAACTTTGCACCGAGTACGTACATTGTAAAATATGGATATAGGTTCATGGCTTCCATTCATGTATTTATTAGTTTGCAAGTCTCTGTATGGGAAACCGGAATAGCCACATGAGGCACACCCCTTATTTTGTTGTGTACCCTTTAACTGTTGGTGCAAATTGATCCAAACACACCTTAAACTACTGCAGAAAAATTGGTAGCAGGCATAGACGAACACTCATTAAAGCTGCACATTTGGGGCTGTAATCGGATGAATAATCATATGTCAACGTCGTATGAGTCATTCCGACCCGTGCGATGCACTCGGGCTCATTCTAATTGTTCGTAGCGTATTGCTGAGCACTAATTTTCGCTAATTTGTTGTTCAATAGGTTCATCAGTTGTAATTTTGTTATCACAAATAGTCAAAATGATTTTATAAGTCGGATATTGTACATCATTACATTGATCATTTATTCAGTAATCTAAGTGTTCATAGCGTATTGTTCAGCACTAATTTTCATGGATGGATTTTGTTGGTCAATAAGTTTCTAAGTTGTGTTTGTTAGTTTGGCATGAAAATTGTTGGTGCCTTTATTTCGTCACTTTTAATTGAGGTCGAGTCAAAAACTCAAAATGATATTTAGACTCGTGCGATGCACACAGGCTGTATCTAAGTGTTCATAGCGTAATATTTGGCACCAATATTTGTCATATATAACTTGGGCTGCCTCAGAACCCGATGCAACTATTTTGTTGAGTTTACAGTTTAGTTCTTCTTGTTATGTTTCTTTATTTTTTTTCTATATTATATGTTTCTAGTCTAAGTTTTAGACAATGAGCTTATAGTATAATGGGTTTAGACTCTATTGAACTCTTGCTTATGTCTTACATTTAACTTTTTTTTAATTTGTTATTATAATTTACAAATGGGTTCGAGTCCGTTTAGCCCGTGCCCATTTAAGCCCGTGCATGTTCGGGGCCGAGCCCGTTCAGACCGTGGCCCGTGCCTGCCCTGCCTGTCCGTTTTGCCACGACTATGTGTTGTGTACGTGTTTAAATGACGTATAGCCGTATAAATACACAATATCAAAAAGATTATGTAGCGCTGACGTCACGATTATAACATTATGAAACATATAGATGCTAATTTAACATATTCAAACTTACACAAAACTACATATCTTTTTTACACAATAAGTATCCAAGTTAATACTATTTTACCCGTGAAATGTCACTTCAATTCTAAATAAGCAAATGGTGGAATTACCTCATCAAGTAAACACATAGTATATAATACTTTTGTCTTTACCATGTAGAAAAGTAAGATATTTTACTATAACTATCATGATTTTCACAATATGGAGCAATATGGTGGTATCTAAGTGTTTTCGCGTAATTTTTGTATGTTTGTTGATCATTGAAAGGAATTTGTTTATGTATTCGTAAATATAACAATTTTGATGAGTTTATCATTGTGTTACAAAACAACTTTATGCAAGTAGTTTGAACTGTTATAGTCAAGCAATATACAAAATTTGTTTAGTGCAACGTTATTTTGATGAGTTTATAGTTTAGTAGTTAGTGTAGTTGGTTTTTCTTTTCAAATTTTGTTTTCAATGATTTGTTTTATTATTTTCATTTGATGTTGACCATTTAATTGGAATAGACTTTTAATATTCCTGGTTGTAACTTATATATTCTTTGCCTTATATAGAATCACACATTATGATCAAAGAATACACATATGTCTACTCCTGTTGTTTCTCCTCTTGTTTTGTTATGTGCTACGCACAAATTTGGTATCTAAGTGTTTTCACGTAATGTTTTGTAACTACTTTCAGAGCCCGTGCTACACACAAACTTGGTATCTAAGTGTTTTCGCGTAATGTTTGATTGTTTGTTGATCATTGAAATGAATTTGTTTATATTTTTGCTACACAATTATTCTGATGATTTTATAGTTGATTAGTTATTGTAGTTGTTTTTTGTTTTTAATTTTTTTTAATCATATGGTTTTATTATTTTCATTTGATATAGGGCATTAATTTTGTATCTAATTGTTAATCGCGTAATGATTGTGTAAATTGCCTAATATACAACAATCTATAACTAAGATTTTCATGGGAGATCTTTGTTGATTTGTTGTGTCACACCCCCAAATTTCGTGACTTGCAGCGGAATGAAGCATTCGAGGGCATGACTGGTCATAGCACCAAAGTTGCAGTTATATTGAACGACCTAAAGTGTCGTTTAGAAAATACATCGTTTGATTATTTAAAAACATTCAGAGTTACAAAGCTAGGTCCCAAAAGGTGAAACATGTTGCGGAAAATAAGTTCATACAATTCAAACGATGGATAAGTGCATAAAATATAAAGTGAGACGCGTCGACTCCGCGACTCCATGATATGTCCTTATGCAAGCCAACATGCGATACGTTAATTACCTGAAAATACATTGCTAAAAATGGTCAACAAAAATGTTGGTGAGATCATAGGTTTATGTAAATGAAATGTTGTACGGATACCACAAGTATAAAGTGTATGACAAAACAATGCCACATAAAAATGATACATTAGCTCTTAAGCTCATGACCCCGAAGCTAGACTGAATGAAATGCCCCAACTGAGTGTTTGCCAATCACTCTAATATGACAGAAATGAAATGCGTTCGTTTGACCAGTTGGTGCTACCAACCCGAACGGAGGAGTCACCCTCAATAGATCTATTCACTCATTCTCGCTTGCTCACAATTAACGGTTCATGATAATAAAGGGACTTTAATCTGGGCAATGATGTAACTTAAGCAATGTAAATGAGTTTGTATACTTTGGTCCGCATATGAAAATGGTGCAATGTATTCTCCCCCGAGAGTTTAGAAATCAAATAAACAATAGAAAACGGGGCTTTGAAAACTTACCTGATATGATATAGCAACAATGACAATGATGGATATGATGAAATAAAGCTCGGTCTCTAACCGCGACCTATTATGAATGATGTGATCCAATGTAAGCAATGATACAATGCAACACATGCAAATACGTATGTTAACGATACCACTTATTAGTTTTGAAAATATCGTTTATCGACGAAAAATACACTTTTGACGTCTCGTTAAGTTATAAACTACTTTTCGTATAAACATGTTGAAACGGTACTCCACGATCCTTATTTGGTGTTCTATCGGCAAAATGTAATGTTTTCATCGCAATTTAATATTTTCCTTAACTTGTGAAAATATGCCCAAAATGGCTTCGTGAAACTAGTCGTGAAATATTGCACGTTAAGTGTTAGTGATCAAACTCGACGTTTTTGAAAACCTTGTAACAATGTATTAATGTTGTTTCATTTAACTTTTGATTGTACATGCCTCGATCAATTAGAAAATCGGCTATCAATGTTATGTCTCGCAAAAACACTAGTTTTTATACCTAAAACACTTTCTATTAGTGGGCTGTCAAAATAAACATGGTACGTCGGGCTTCAAACGTGTATATCTCGGTCGTTATAAGCTTGTTTTCTACGTTCTTTATATCCACGGCTTCGTATAAACATGAACTAACATAATATCAGTAGGTCTGGTCATCTAGATCACGTCTAAAGCCTCGTTTTGTCCTTTGAATCTCGGCGATCAGCAACTAAATTTTCAGAAAATTAGTTTTCGTCGTCTAACTTTGAAAAATCATATCTCCTTCGTTATAAGTCGGTTTTTAGTGATTCAAGCGGCCACGGTTTCGTTTTTGAAAGAAATTTCTGAATATGAAGACCAAAATAGTTCAAAAGTTTTTGAGTTTTCCAGACTTTGCATTTTTGGACAGAACCTTATCTATACTTGTTAAAACTCATTTTCTTGGTTCTAAACTTGATCATACCACTTCAAATCAACTCCACAAGTTCGCAAATCCTACCATACACCTTCTTAGGGTGTCATGGGGTCCTAAACATCACTAACCTTGGTGGATTTCATGAGATCACTAGTGAAACTTATAGATCTAGTGTTAAAGATAGTTTATGTGCAAAGTGGTATCTAAAACATAAATATGTTGCATGATTAACTAGTATAACTTGAAAATACATAAACATATGAATCAAATGAAAGTATAAGATGATCAAAATGTGTTCTTGAAACTTACTTGAATATTTGATGAGTTTTGATGAGAAATGTGTAAGAAACTTTGAGGTTTAACCACAAAACCTTAACAAGGAAGGTAAATGGAGCTTGATTTATACTTGAACTTCAAAAATTTATGGATTATTCTTGGGTTCTTGGTCTTGGCCAATTGGGGAAGAAGAAAAGGAAGAGAGAAAATCTCTTGGTTTAGCTAAATGTTTATGTGTTTTGAGATGTTAGTTAGTGGAATGGAAATAAAATGACTAGAAATTCATTAATGGTTTTTGGGTGTATTAGGCTAAATGGGGGGTTAGGGGGGCGGCACATGGACAAGAGGTGGAAGAGATTTGATAGCTAATTAAAGAAATTGTCCCACTAAGATAAGTATTAGTTGTTTGGTGTACACATTAGGTGTTATCTGGTACTGAGTTAACTAGAAATAAATTGTGACGATGTAAAATAAAGTGCGACGAAGTTGTAAAAATTGTAAAACCATATTCCTTGCAAGAATCGGGTGTTAGAATGATTATCGGATTGAAATTTCGTAAACCGGCGGAGTTATAATCGTCAAACGAAAAATATAGCGATTGGTTTAAAAACACCGGGTAAAGTAATAATATAATCTCTATATCATTATAATTAGTTTGAAAATGTGTTAGGATCATAGTCGGGAGTATTGGGTATAATGTTAGTAGAAATGACTGAGTGGTAACGTTAATTAAACAATTAAGCATACGTTAATGAAAATCACACAACCCATGCATGAACTGATATGATAATGATGTTACTGATGATATGCAGACTACTCTAGTCTGTATGATGTGTCTTTACTGATGATGCATGAATATGCAGCTAAACCTGTTAGGAACATGTTTTAATCAATTACAAGTCTTGTTCATTTAGATAATATGTTGCACGTTTGGGCTATAATGTTTGTAATTAGAATCCGGTCCATTAGTAGCCCATGGACCGGTTATACCTTCTAGAAAGATTAGCACATGGGATGCCCTAGCATATCGCCTATAAATAGAAGGCTATGGGCATCATTATTATTGTTGGTTTTTCATGTGTATTGCGAAAGCTCTGCTCGTGTAACATTTGATTAAGTGAAAGCCTTCCACTCTTCTTATTCTCTTCTCTAGTTTGCTTATTAGCTTATTTCTCTCTTTACGTAGCATAATATAGTGTAGTAGTACGTGTGCTTATTAGTCCTAACGAGTGTGTGTTTGAGATATCATTGTGACCTACAAGTGGTATCATTCGCCTAGGGATAATTAGGATCGTGTGTTTGAGTAATTAGTATCATTATTTACGTTGGTTTTATAGATTTTGTAAGGTTTTTGTTCAAACTTAACGTTAAACTCTCGTTTGTATTGAAAAAGTAGCTTTGAGATCGTTAAACTTTCACTAATCTTCATCGGTTTTCATATTTTCTACGTTAAAAAGCTTAATCTTCATTAAATCTTTTGATTACTAATCGTTTAAGGTAAAAAAACAATCGGGTTTATTGGTTATTTAGATGATTTGGTGTAATCCGTATTATTAGCGTATTGGAAAAGTTGATGAAAAGTGATAGTTTTGGTTTCTGAGTGAACTTCGACAAGTTAGGGTTTCATCGCATTTGGCAATCAAGATAACTAAGGGTTTCATCGCAGTTGTAATCAAGATAACTAAGGGTTTTATCGCAGTTTGAATCAAGATAAGTTAGGGTTTCATCGCATTTGACAGATCTTCAATAATCGGCATTGGGACTCAGTATTGTACTTTCTTGTATTAGAAAGTTGTAATACTTCGACTTGGTTGCTTCTCTTCTCTTGTACAAGAGTTGAGAATTATCGAACTTGGATTTGTGATAAATCTATCGCACTTGCCATAAATCATCGCAGTTTGATATCTTATCTTATCGCTGTTTGATATTTTATCGCAGTTTGCTATAACTTATCGCACTTTAAGATAACATATTTAAATTGTCATTATTTATCGCACTTTATAGTTTTATCGCATTTTCTACTTTCGTTATCGCTATTGAAGGTTATCGCACTTGGTGTAGTGTCCTTATCGCACTTGGTGAACTGATCTTATCGCACTTGGTGAACTGTCATTATCGCACTTGGTGAACTGTCTTATCGCATTTGGTGAACAGTACTTATCGCATTTGGACAAAATCTTTAGATTTCTAAACCAACTTAACATATCTCATCAACACATATCTTAATTATTGATGCGTGGTTTTGTAACCTTACAACAGGTTTTACCTCTCGAGGGATCTCAAGAGGCTTACAACCCCACCAGGCAGTGTACCTGACCGATGTAGTATAGTGTAGTGGTAAGTACGGGGGATTGATCGTTCTCCACAGGGAATAGTGTTCGTTAGGTATGAAAAACTACTCTAATAGGTCTAAAGGTTGAGGAAGATTCTTTTTATGTTTTTATATTTCTTATGAAAGCAAGTAAAATCTCGGGTTTGAAGGAGTGGGCGGAATTAGTTGCTAGTCAACTAACCCAAATAACTACAAATGCAAATAAAGTAAATAACTGAAAATAAAATGTTGGTGAGAAACTTATGTGTAGAGAAATGTGTTTACTTAGATTTCCTTACTCCCTAACTATCTTTTACCGGTTGATTAGTGTGATTAGTCGCGTGGATGACGGGTGTATTCCTTAATATCAATCGTGGGGTGGCGTACGTACTTCCCCAACTCTACAAGCTCCTACTTCACTCCTATGTCGAGCCGGCTAGGAAGCTCCTAACATGGGATCACTAGAATTCGCTTGTGCATTAAATACAACCATAAAAATCTTTAGTACGCATTTGGTTCATGTTTCTTAAGACGTTCAAGCAAGTTACCGAATAGGAAGTTAGCCAGTTTTCTTAAGCCTAACATAGATAAACAATCATCCAATACAACTAATAACACACTAATAACCAATAATCAATAGCTAGGTTTCATTAGATCTAAGCAAACACAAGATAAATCTAGCCTAACATGTTAAACAAAAGACAAGAACAAGATAAAATCAAACAACACATAGACATATTGAATGATTAATTGATAACTTATCTTTCAATGTAACATGGAAGATCTCAAGGCAAAAAGCCTTGAAAAAGATGCTAAAATCGTCCTAGGGTTTTCTCCCAAAAATTCCACACTAAGCTCTCCCTTAATGACAAAAAATTAGAAAACTATATATAGATTTTTACATCTGACGGCGTCACCTTATGGAGTGTGACGCCGTCACCTCGCCGCTTCTAGGGTTCCCGGATGACCTTCTTGACACCGTCCCTCTTTAGCTCTCCAAAATCCGTTCTGGCTTATCAAGGCTTGACGCCGTCAGCTATTGAACGTGACGCCGTCCCTCTTTGATTTAAGCCGTGACGCCCTTGATCAGGTTAAAGCGTGACGCCGTCAGAATTCACATGCTATTTTCACTGGCTTATCATGAGTAAATTTCACGTCCACCTTTTCTTGCCAAGCCATGACGCCGTCCAGAGTAAAATGTGACGCCGTCAAAGGTAACTTTCAGCACAATTTTGAGACTTTGTCGTTTTCTTCACTTTTATGCTCCAAAAACGTCCAAAATGCCTCCTTTTCCAGATTTCTCCTCAAAAGTACCTAAAATGACAAAAGGAACGATTTAGGGCAATATTTGATCAAATAAATACGATTTAGGGCTTAAATGACCCCTTAAAAGCGGTACACTTTTCGCTTCATCAAATACCCTTACACTTGAGATTTGCTTGTCCTCAAGCAAATGCGCTTTTATTCTAATCAAAATACAAGTTAGGGGTCATTTAATGCAAACATAAAAGTAATTACAACAAATAATCGTTCCACTTCAATCATAATAAGCATGGAGATTACAAACTAGCACCTCACAAGTAGTGTTTAGATACTCACATCTCTCAAGTGTCATCAAAATAAATCTCATAAATGAAAACGGATAATATCTCTCACTACCTGTCATAGCAAATAGATTACCATAGGCTTGGGAAAGGATCGAAAACCTCCTCCACTAGGCGTAAGCACCTAAGATAAACTATCAAAGAGGGCTTTTAAATGGGTTATAACGTTAGGTGTAGGGAAAAGGAAAACACGGTTTTGTTGGATAAGGGATATTTTACTGGTGGCGAGTTAAAGATCTTGATCAATTACATGTACTATACAATGTTGCTAAGCCAAGACTAGACTCGATCTTAAGCTAGAAACAAAATAACAAAATAACAAAAACATAAAAATAAACATAAAATGAAACGGGATGGTAGTCCGTTTTTTTTTTTTTTTTTTTTTTTTTTTTTGACATACACTTTTGCCCTACCATCCAAAATAATACATCATAGGGGCATTGCATTCCCCTTACACTTGAACTTTTACATAACTTTACAAATAACTATTCTAATGACTTCGAATTAAGATAATTGAAAAACTTGGAGTACTTTTAAAATATTTAGCACATATGGGGGTAATAAATGATGTTCTTCCCCATTACTCCATTACACTAGTACTTTACCCATGAGTCCCAATCGTCCCAAAACAATATGTACAAGGATATGACTCGACTTAGCAACCATGTAATCAACTAGATAATTAACTTGGGTTTAAACAAATGTTGTCACAATAATGCACTAAAAATGAGTGCATACAAGGTAGGCTAAGGCGGTTTGGGTGTACATTTAAGTGGGGTGTAACAAATTCTTCCTTTAAGTAAAATGCTTAAAGGTCAAAACGAAAAGATAGGCTCTGAGGGGTGTACTAGGGGTATCGTGTACTAAAAATGAGTACAACGCAAAGGGTGTGGGAGAATTACTTGACCAATGTGGCCAATGTAATTATAACAAAAACACAGGTGTAAAACAATGGGTTAATCCTAATGCCTCTTATCATGTAGTAAATCTAACTACACGCATGTAGTCTCACTTGTGGCCTCGGAATGGTCCTAACGCAAGTTCTAGAATCTAAGTGCTACCGGTACACACATCATAGCATAAATGCTTTTCCTACCAATTCTAGGGGCGAACCTCACATATTTGGGGGTGGAAAATTTTTTAGTGGTACGGTTTTTGTGTTAGTCATATAACTCCTATCCGTGAGACGCTCATTAAGATCAAAGTTTCACTCCTATATGTTGTAAAAAATTTAAAATTTGGCACTAAAATTGCCCTAACAGGTATTTCTCTCAGTTTTATTACACATCTACTATCAAACAAACAAAAATCAAGCGTAATTGTATTCTCTAAAATCGTATTTTTACCCCCCCCCCCCTTACACTTAAGATGAACATTGTCCCCAATGTTCAAATAACAAGATGTAAAAGCAAAAAGTAAAAGATTGAAATCAAATACTCCCCTGATTCGCTCGGTGGATAATGAAGTAATACGGTTAAATCTTCTTCCAAGGTAATGTAGAAGCTCCATGACTAATGCATCGCCATAAGCTTGATCCAAAAACATTTCCTTGTCCAAAATAACCTGTTAAACCTGAGAAAACAAACACGAAAACCTGCATAACATCGGCGGGATAAAATCTATATATAAGGATATAATGCTTGTGGAATGATAACTTTGCAGATTCCTGGAGATTATAAGTTGGAGATTTTAATAAAAACTTTTTTTAAAAACAAAACTTTTAAAAATTTCTGAAAATTAAATCTGACGCCGTCAGGTTATAAACCCTGACGCCGTCAGAAATGACCTGACAAAAATTTTCATTTTAAGTTTCCGGAAAATTTCTGGAAAAACCTTTACCTTACTTCCTGGAAATCCTGCAAAACATCATTATGACTCGATACAAGCATTTGACTCAAACAAATACTAATATGTATGTTAATTTATTATTATTATGATTCATGTTAATTTGTGTTCTAATAAACCGATTTAGATTTCCCTTACACTTAACTTTTGCAAAATACCTTTATATGTAGTTAAGACGAAGTTAAAAACAAAATAAAGCATTTTCACAATTTTAGTTTTGGACATGAATCAATAGGAATAAAAATTAAACATACATATGGAAACAAATAAAAACAAACAAACAAACAAATAAACACACAAAGCAAATAAAGATTGGGTTGCCTCCCAAGAAGCGCTTTTCTTTATTAACGAGTCTTGTAGCTAGACTCAAAGTCACTCTACCCTATATAAGTGAGCTCGTCATCGAGGACGTCTTTAGGGTTATGCTTGGATTGAAGTTTCCTATTGGTCCGCTTAGTACGATATGTCTTTTCAAACTTCTCTCCATCCGGGTCATACAATGTCATCTTAATATGCCATGACCCATCTCCATCTTTGGGTGGTTTGTCCCAATCCCACTTATGATCATCTTCCTCACAAGTCCACTTATTCATTCCTAGGTTAATTGGCAAAACTCCTAGGAAATCAATCATCTTCCTAAAAACTAGAGAGTCTTCAAATGGATCCAATTCGGTGTCCCTAGCCAAGAGTTGCTCTACCGTATGTGTTCGGTTAACAAAGTCCTCTTCTAGGTAAAATGGGCGTTGGGGTCCTATGAAGTCTCTATCAATCCAAGGTCCATATCTAGATGGTCTCCTATTTGATTCTAACCAATGTGGTGTTGGTTCCTCACTAGTATCATAGGCATGTTTCTTAACATCATAGACTGACCAAGTATCTCCTTCTCCTACCGCTATCTTAGATTCCTTACAATCAATCATAGCACTAGCGGTCGCCAAAAATCCTCTACCTATCAACAAGGGGCATGTAGGGTCACTAACCATATCAAGGACGTGGAAATCGGCTAAAATGGTTAGTTTTCCAATGTGCACTAACACGTCCTTAACTACTCCAACCGGGTAAGCAACACTCCCATCCGCTAAACCTATTATCACCTCGGTTTCTTCAAGTTTTCCTAGTTTTAGAGAGGTGTAGAGAGGTAACGGAAGTAGGTTAAGGCTTGATCCAAGATCGGCTAATGTGTCATAGGCCTCTGAATTACCGATCTTGCAAGGTAGAACGAATAAGCCCGGGTCATCTAACTTCTTAGGTAGTTTGTTTTGAACGAAGGCGGTCCCTTTTTCGCCTAACTTGAGCTTCTTTTCATCCAACTCATCAACAACCGGACTTTCAAGGTGGAGCTCCTTGAATTCTTCGTCAAGGTTTTGAGTGGGAGGTGTTTCAACTATGTTGTTGACCAATTTGGATGTCATAACTTCTTGGTCATTTGGAACGACTTGGGTTTGTTTGAAACACGTGCTCATGGAATTGACCGAATAATATTGTGGACAAGAACTAGGGGACGAAACCGATGAAATAGCGTTGACGTTTAGTTTCGGGTTCTTGACCGTGTTGCTAGGGAGTGCTCCCATTTCTCGGTCATTGAGGGCTTTCAACAATGTGTCAATCTTATTGGTCATCTCGCTTTGTTTTTGTTTGAAATCGGCTTCAAACTTGGCTAAACGAGCTTCTTGAGATGCCATAAATTGAGACATCAATCCTTCAAAGTTATTGGTACTACCATTGCCGGAAGGATTGTTGTTGAAAGTACGGTTCGAGTTGGAACCGCTTGATTGGAAACGATTAGGTGGGTTGGAAGAATTGGGTTGTTGTGCGTTTTGGTTTTGTTTCCACCTAAGGTTCGGGTGATTTTTCCATGAGGGGCTGTATGAATCACCATAAGGGTTTGGCTCTGGTTTAAAAGTGTACCACTTGTCTCCCGCTCCGTCGGTACGCGAGGATGCGTAGTCCACAAAAGCTTGTTCGGGGAGTTCCATGCAATCACGAGTGTCGTGGGGACCACTACATAATTCACACGAAGAAGTGATTTTGTTCACTTGGCTTGAAGGTTTAGGAGTCTCGTAGGATTTCATGAGAAACTTGACTTGGTCTTCAAGTTCTATGATCCTACGGTCGGAAGTGCTTGAATTGTTCAAAGGCAAAGATATTGCCTTGACCGTTTTATTCAAATCACGGGGATCACTCCAACTTTCGTTGTCATAAAGAGCAAGATCCTCTAGGAGAGCCCATGATTGTTCCGCACTTAGATCACGTAGCTTACCACCGGCCGATTGGTCAATGGTTTGCCTCGTGGAGAGATTGATATGGTCATAGAAGATTTGGACTTGGAGCCAAAGTTCTATGCCATGGTGAGGGACTTTTTGGAGTAAGTCCTTGAATCGAGTCCATGCCTTGTAGAGAGTTTCGCCTTGACGTTGTTGGAACATCAAGATATCATTCCTTAGCTTGGTAGTTCTTCCCGGTGGGAAAAACTGAGCAAGGAAACGAGTAGTGAGATCATCCCAAGAGGTGATGGATCCTGCGGGTTGACGTTCTAGCCACTGACTAGCTTGATCCCGCAGAGAGAATTGAAAGAGACGCAATCGGGTCGTCTCTCGAGTGGCAACATCAAGGTCTATAGAATCAATGATTTTAAGAAAGTCCTTGAGGTGTTGATTAGGATCTTCAGAATGAAGTCCATGGAATGCGCATCCGCTTTGCACCAACCGGATGGTGTCGGATCGCAAGGGTGTGATATTGGCTCCTTGAGTGAGCTCAATGGTGTTTCGATAGCCATGGTGGCTAGGACGGGAATACTCTCCTAAGGTACGGGCTCTAGGAGGTGGTGGTTGTTGTGGTGGTGGGTTGTTGGGATTAAGGATATTACCATCTTCCATGATGTCGGATGGTATGGTTACGAACAAAGACACGAAGAAAATAGATAGACTAAAGAAAACCTAGAAAAATAAAATAAAAATCTCACTAGAAAGGAATCTAGTGAGTAGACCTATAAAATAAAAATTCAACCTAAACAATAACTATTCCCCGGCAGCGGCGCCAAAAACTTGATGCGTGGTTTTGTAACCTTACAACAGGTTTTACCTCTTGAGGGATCTCAAGAGGCTTACAACCCCACCAGGCAGTGTACCTGACCGATGTAGTATAGTGTAGTGGTAAGTACGGGGGATTGATCGTTCTCCACAGGGAATAGTGTTCGTTAGGTATGAAAAACTACTCTAATAGGTCTAAAGGTTGAGGAAGATTCTTTTATGTTTTTATATTTTTTATGAAAGCAAGTAAAATCTCGGGTTTGAAGGAGTGGGCGGAATTAGTTGCTAGTCAACTAACCCAAATAACTACAAATGCAAATAAAGTAAATAACTGAAAATAAAATGTTGGTGAGAAACTTATGTGTAGAGAAATGTGTTTACTTAGATTTCCTTACTCCCTAACTATCTTTTACCGGTTGATTAGTGTGTATTAGTCGCGTGGATGACGGGTGTATTCCTTAATATCAATCGTGGGGTGGCGTACGTACTTCCCCAACTCTACAAGCTCCTACTTCACTCCTATGTCGAGCCGGCTAGGAAGCTCCTAACATGGGATCACTAGAATTCGCTTGTGCATTAAATACAACCATAAAAACCTTTAGTACGCATTTGGTTCATGTTTCTTAAGACGTTCAAGCAAGTTACCGAATAGGAAGTTAGCCAGTTTTCTTAAGCCTAACATAGATAAACAATCATCCAATACAACTAATAACACACTAATAACCAATAATCAATAGCTAGGTTTCATTAGATCTAAGCAAACACAAGATAAATCTAGCCTAACATGTTAAACAAAAGACAAGAACAAGATAAAATCAAACAACACATAGACATATTGAATGATTAATTGATAACTTATCTTTCAATGTAACATGGAAGATCTCAAGGCAAATAGCCTTGAAAAAGATGCTAAAATCGTCCTAGGGTTTTCTCCCAAAAATTCCACACTAAGCTCTCCCTTAATGACAAAAAATTAGAAAACTATATATAGATTTTTACATCTAACGGCGTCACCTTATGGAGTGTGACGCCGTCACCTCGCCGCTTCTAGGGTTCCCGGATGACCTTCTTGACGCCGTCCCTCTTTAGCTCTCCAAAATCCGTTCTGGCTTATCAAGGCTTGACGCCGTCAGCTATTGAACGTGACGCCGTCCCTCTTTGATTTAAGCCGTGACGCCCTTGATCAGGTTAAAGCGTGACGCCGTCAGAATTCACATGCTATTTTCACTGGCTTATCATGAGTAAATTTCACGTCCACCTTTTCTTGCCAAGCCATGACGCCGTCCAGAGTAAAATGTGACGCCGTCAAAGGTAACTTTCAGCACAATTTTGAGACTTTGTCGTTTTCTTCACTTTTATGCTCCAAAAACGTCCAAAATGCCTCCTTTTCCAGATTTCTCCTCAAAAGTACCTAAAATGACAAAAGGAACGATTTAGGGCAATATTTGATCAAATAAATACGATTTAGGGCTTAAATGACCCCTTAAAAGCGGTACACTTTTCGCTTCATCAATTATCTTTAAGATCCAGATATGTCTCAACCACCTCATTTCAATTACTACTACCAGCTACAGCAACATCCACAACAACAGCAATTTCATCCTCAGTATCAACAACAACAAGCATTCGTGCAACAGCATCAATTTCTCTCTCCACCACAAGTATCCCCACAACAGATCATGCAACAGAATCAACAACTGCAGAACTATTCATCCTACTCCAGAGAACCTCATTGGTTTAACAAGATGTGTGAGGCAATTAGTAGTCAGCAATCACGTCATGAAGCTGGAAGTCAAGAAACTCCACCAATGCTAACTCCGGGTAACTACGTGCAATGGGCTAGTAGATTCCTCAGATTCGTTGAACTCAAAAAACCTCATGGTCAATACCTCAAGAAAGTCATTGAAGAAGGACCCTATCCTATTCCAGCTACTGTTGTTCCAGCAACTTCAGAGAGAGAAGAAACAACCACTCCCACTCCTGTTGCCAACTACACAACTGAGCAAACATTACAACAAGAAGCAAACCAATTGGCAATGTCTTTCATACTTCAAGGAATTCCCAATCCTATCTATCGAAGTATTGATGCTCAAAAGACAGCCAAAGATATGTGGGAACATGTTCATCTTCTCATGGAAGGAACAGAGTTAAACCAGGAAGATCTTGAGTCAAAATTGTATATGGAGTACACTCTCTTCATAATGAAACCAGGGGAAACCATTGAATCTTACTACCACCGTTTCACCAACATTATCAATGACCTTGATCGTCATGATATAAAGTTACCAAAGATTGCTGTAAACTCCAAATTCCTTGGATGTCTTGGTCCTGAATGGCAGAAGTATGCAACTTTTGTAAGACAGACAAAGAAAATTGGTGATGTCAAATATGGACTCATGTATGATTACCTCAGACAACATCAATCAAAAGTGGATAAAGAAATTGCAGCACGAGGAGGTTTCACACCCGCACCAACATCAAACTCACTTGCTCTCGTTGCTCAATCTAACTTCTCTTTACCACATCAGGAATTCGGCCAACCATCTTTTCAACCAAGTCCTCCACCCCAACCTCATAACCAAATCATTCCTTATGAAGCACCACAACAATACTCTGATAACCAGCTGGTTCCATACAACAACACCGAATCAATGCTATACTCAAATGCAGATTATGATAAAGAAGAGGATTCTTTTAACTCTCTTAATGAAGCATTTGGATTGATTGCTAACGCATTTGGCAGATTCACCAAATCCAACAACCGTCTTCGTTCATCTTCAAATACCAGGAATCAGGCAGTGATGCGTGGGTTTTGCAACCTTACAACAGGTTTTACCTCTCGAGGGATCTCAAGAGGCTTACAACCCCACCAGGCAGTGTACCTGACCGATGTAGTATAGTGTAGTGGTAAGTACGGGGGATTGATCGTTCTCCACAGGGAATAGTGTTCGTTAGGTGTGAAAGGCTACTCTAATTAGGTCTAAGGGTTGAGGAAGATTCTTTTTATGTTTTTATATTTTATAAAACAAGTAAAATCTCGGGTTTTGAAGGAGTGGGCGGAATTAGTTGCTAGTCAACTAACCCAAATTACTACAAATGCAAATAAAATAAAATAACAAAAATGAAAAGTGGTGAGAAACTTATGTGTAGAGAAATGTGTTTACTTAGATTTCCTTACTCCCTAACTATCTTTTACCGGTTAATTAGTGTGTATTAGTCGCGTGGATGACGGGTGTATTCCTTAATACCATTTGTGGGGTGGCGTACTTACTTCCCCAAACTCTACAAGCTCCTACTTCACTCCTATGTCGAGCCGGCTAGGAAGCTCCTAACATGGGATCACTAGAATTCGCTTGTGCATTAAATACAACCATAAAAACCTTTAGTACGCGTTTGGTTCATGTTTCTTAAGACGTTCAAGCAAGTTACCGAATAGGAAGTTAGCCAGTTTTCTTAAGCCTAACATAGATAAACAATCATCCAATACAACTAACAACACACTAACAACCAATAATCAATAGCTAGGTTTCATTAGATCTAAGCAAACACAAGATAAAATTAGCCTAACATGTTAAACAAAAGACAAGCATAAGATAGAATCAAACAACACATAGACATATTGAATGATTAATTGATAACTTATCTTTCAATGAAACATGGAAGATCTCAAGGCAAAAAGCCCTGAAAAAGTAGCTAAAATCGTCTTAGGGTTTTATCCCAAAATTCCACACACTAAGCTCTCCCTTAATGACAAAAAATTAGAAAACTATATATAGACTTTGACATCTGACGGCGTCACCTTATGCATTGTGACGCCGTCACCTCGCCGCTTTTAGGGTTCCCGGATGACCATCTTGACGCCGTCCCTCTTTAGCTCTTCAAAAATCCATTCTGGCTTATCAAGGCTTGACGCCGTCGGATCATGAACGTGACGCCGTCCCCTTATGATTTAAGCCGTGACGCCCTTGATTTAGTTAAAGCGTGACGCCGTCAGAATTCTCATGCAAACTCACTGGCCCGTCATGAGTAAATTTCACATCCAACTTTTCTTGCCAAGGCATGACGCCGTCCCATGTTAATTGTGACGCCGTCAAGAGTAACTTTTAGCCGATTCTTGAGACTTTGCCGTTTTCTTCACTTTAATGCTCCAAAAACGTCCAAAATGCCTCCTTTTCCAGATTTCTCCTCAAAAGTACCTAAAATGACAAAAGGAACGATTTAGGGCAATATTTGATCAAATAAATACGATTTCGGGCTTAAATGACCCCTTAAAAGCGGTACACTTTTCGCCTCATCAAATACCCTTACACTTGAGATTTGCTTGTCCTCAAGCAAATGCGCTTTTATTCTAATCAAAATACAAGTTAGGGGTCATTTAATGCAAACATAAAAGTAATTACAACAAATAATCGTTCCACTTCAATCATAATAAGCACGGAGATTACATACTAGCACCTCACAAGTAGTGTTTAGATACTCACATCTCTCAAGTGTCATCAAAATAAATCTCATAAATGAAAACGGAAAATATCTCTCACTACCTGTCATAGCAAATAGATTACCATAGGCTTGGGAAAGGATCGAAAACCTCCTCCACTAGGCGTAAGCACCTAAGATAAACTATCAAAGAGGGCTTTTAAATGGGTTATAACGTTAGGTGTAGGGAAAAGGAGAACACGGTTTTGTTGGATAAAGGATATTTTACTGGTGGCGAGTTAAAGATCTTGATCAATTACATGTACTATACAATGTTGCTAAGCCAAGACTAGACTCGATCTTAAGCTAATGAAAGAAAATAACAAAACATAAACATAAAATAAACATAAAATGAAACGGGATGGTAGTCCGTATGTTTTTTCTACTTTTCTTTTTCTCATTTTTTTTGTATTTTTCTTGATTTTTCGATTTTTTTTTTTTTTTTTTTTTTTTTTTTTTTTTTTTTTTTTTTGCATACACTTTTACCCTACCATCCAAAATAATACATCATAGGGGCGTTGCATCCCCTTACACTTGAACTTTTACATAACTTTACAAATACTAATCTAATGACTCGAATTAAGATAATTGAAAAACTTGGAGTACTTTTAAAACATTTAGCACATATGGGGGTAATAAATGATGTTCTTCCCCATTACTCCATTACACTAGTACTTTACCCACGAGTCCCAATCGTCCCAAAACAATATGTACAAGGATATGACTCGACTTAGCAACCATGTAATCAACTAGATAATTAACTTGGGTTTAAACAAATGTTGTAACAATAATGCACTAAAAATGAGTGCATACAAGGTAGGCTAAGGCGATTTGGGTGTACATTTAAGTGGGGTGTAACAAATTCTTCCTTTAAGTAAAATGCTTAAAGGTCGAAACGAAAAGATAGGCTCTGAGGGGTGTACTAGGGGTATCGTGTACTAAAAATGAGTACAACGCAAAGGGTGTGGGAGAATTACTTGACCAATGTAGCCAATGTAATTATAACAAAAACACAGGTGTAAAACATGGGTTAATCCTAATGCCTCTTATCATGTAGTAAATCTAACTACACGAATGTAGTCTCACTTGTGGCCTCGGAATGGTCCTAACGCAAGTTCTAGAATCTAAGTGCTACCGGTACACACATCATAGCATAAATGCTTTTCCTACCAATTCTAGGGGCGAACCTCACATATTTGGGGGTGGAAAATTTTTTAGTGGTACGGTTTTTGTGCTAGTCATATAACTCCTATCCATGAGACGCTCATTAAGATCAAAGTTTCACTCCTAAGTGTTGTAAAAAAAATTTAAATTTGGCACTAAAATTGCCTTAACAAGTATTTCTCTCAATTTTATTACACATCTACCATCAAACAAACAAAAATCAAGCGCAATTGTATTCTCAAAAATCGTACTTTTACCCTCCCCTTACACTTAAGATGAACATTGTCCCCAATGTTCAAATGACAAATGTAAAAGCATAAAGTAAAAGAATGAAATCAAATACTCCCCTGATTCGCTCGTTGGATAATGAAATTACACGGTTAAATCTTCCTCCAAAGAGAATGTTGAAGCTCCATGACTAATGCATCGCCATAAGCTTGATTCAAAACATTTCCTTGTCCAAAATAACCTGTTGAACCTGAGAAAACAAACACGAAAACCTGCATAACATCGGCGGGATAAAATCTATATATAAGGATATAATGCTTGTGGAATGATAACTTTGCAGATTCCTGGAGATTATAAGTTGGAGATTTTAATAAAAACTTTTTATGAAAACAAAATTTTCAAAAATTTCTGGAAATTAAATCTGACGCCGTCAGGTTATAACCCCTGACGCCGTCAGAAATGACCTGACAAAAATTTTCATTTTAAGTTTCCGGAAAATTTCTGGAAAAACCTTTACCTTACTTCCTGGAAATTCTGCAAAACATCATTATGACTCGATACAAGCATTTGACTCAAAAAAATACTAATATGTATGCTAACTTATTATTATTATGATTCATGTTCATTTGTGTTCTAATAAACCGATTTAGATTTCCCTTACACTTATCTTTTGCAAAATACCTTTATATGTAGTTAAGACGAAGTTAAAAACAAAATAAAGCATTTTCACAATTTTAGTTTTGAACATGAATCAATAAGAATAAAAATTAAACACACATACGGAAACAAATAAAATCAAACAAACAAATAAATAAACACACAAAGCAAATAAAACAAATAAAGCTTGGGTTGCCTCCCAAGAAGCGCTTTTCTTTATTAACGAGTCTTTTAGCTAGACTCAAAGTAAGGCTCATCTAGTGTCGCTTATGCTCACGTATCCGAGTGTGAGCCATCTAATTGTTGCCTCATCTTTCTTGTATTCATCATTTAGCTCCAAACATCCATGATAGTATCTCTTATTTTTCTCATGTGGATATTTGAGCCCCTTCCTCTTATCATTCTCACTTAACAAGTCGATAGGCATAATTCTATTGCAAGATTCAATGGGGTAGTTCTTAAACCTAGGATGTGCTCGGGGCATTTGATAAACAAAATCTTCATCCCCATCCGAGAATGTAATTAACCCGTCCACAAGTTTTTCGTCAAGGTTGGTCAACCTTTTGAAGGGTTCTCCAAAAATGACTTGGGTTAATTTGTTATCAATGAATTCTCCTAAGTTCTCCATAACCATAAAATCCACCAAGTATACAAAACTTCCAACGAATACGTGCAGTGGCTCAATCCTAGCGACAATGTTATCCCCTTGATATTCTAGCTCATTTACCATGATTTTATTATAATTAGCGCGAGAGATAATGTTCATAGGTAAAGATGAGTTAAGGTAAGCATAAAAATCATGATAACCAATCTTACACGGAAATTGCATGTTAAAGAGGCTATCCTTTTCGATCTTAGTCCTAGGGTCAACATACTTAAAGGGATCAATTTCCTCTTTTCCCCATCCCTCGTCAACTACTTCTCCATTACCGGCATCCTCATCGGAGTCTGAATAGTAAAACGGACTAACATATTCATTCTCATGGTCAGACTCCTCCATCTCAGAATTGTTACCAAAGTGGTGGTCGGGTGAAAGGTTGTTGTTTCCTATGATGGGGGCGGGAACGGGTAGTTGAAAGTTTGCACGGCGAAAAACAACGAATAACAGGGATCAAATGACCAATGTTACTCATGAGGTAAGTGGAGGGTATCACAAACAAAAGCACAAAGAAACAAGATAGAATAAAGAAAACCTAGAAAAATAAAACAAAAATCCCACTAGAAAGGAATCTAGTGAGTAGACCTAATAAAAATAAAAATTCAATCTAAACAATAACTATTCCCCGGCAGCGGCGCCAAAAACTTGATGCGTGGGTTTTGCAACCTTACAACAGGTTTTACCTCTCGAGGGATCTCAAGAGGCTTACAACCCCACCAGGCAGTGTACCTGACCGATGTAGTATAGTGTAGTGGTAAGTACGGGGGATTGATCGTTCTCCACAGGGAATAGTGTTCGTTAGGTGTGAAAGGCTACTCTAATTAGGTCTAAGGGTTGAGGAAGATTCTTTTTATGTTTTTATATTTTATAAAAGCAAGTAAAATCTCGGGTTTTGAAGGAGTGGGCGGAATTAGTTGCTAGTCAACTAACCCAAATTACTACAAATGCAAATAAAATAAAATAACAAAAATGAAAAGTGGTGAGAAACTTATGTGTAGAGAAATGTGTTTACTTAGATTTCCTTACTCCCTAACTATCTTTTACCGGTTAATTAGTGTGTATTAGTCGCGTGGATGACGGGTGTATTCCTTAATACCATTCGTGGGGTGGCGTACTTACTTCCCCAAACTCTACAAGCTCCTACTTCACTCCTATGTCGAGCCGGCTAGGAAGCTCCTAACATGGGATCACTAGAATTCGCTTGTGCATTAAATACAACCATAAAAACCTTTAGTACGCGTTTGGTTCATGTTTCTTAAGACGTTCAAGCAAGTTACCGAATAGGAAGTTAGCCAGTTTTCTTAAGCCTAACATAGATAAACAATCATCCAATACAACTAACAACACACTAACAACCAATAATCAATAGCTAGGTTTCATTAGATCTAAGCAAACACAAGATAAAATTAGCCTAACATGTTAAACAAAAGACAAGCATAAGATAGAATCAAACAACACATAGACATATTGAATGATTAATTGATAACTTATCTTTCAATGAAACATGGAAGATCTCAAGGCAAAAAGCCCTGAAAAAGTAGCTAAAATCGTCTTAGGGTTTTATCCCAAAATTCCACACACTAAGCTCTCCCTTAATGACAAAAAATTAGAAAACTATATATAGACTTTGACATCTGACGGCGTCACCTTATGCATTGTGACGCCGTCACCTCGCCGCTTTTAGGGTTCCCGGATGACCATCTTGACGCCGTCCCTCTTTAGCTCTTCAAAAATCCATTCTGGCTTATCAAGGCTTGACGCCGTCGGATCATGAACGTGACGCCGTCCCCTTATGATTTAAGCCGTGACGCCCTTGATTTAGTTAAAGCGTGACGCCGTCAGAATTCTCATGCAAACTCACTGGCCCGTCATGAGTAAATTTCACATCCAACTTTTCTTGCCAAGGCATGACGCCGTCCCATGTTAATTGTGACGCCGTCAAGAGTAACTTTTAGCCGATTCTTGAGACTTTGCCGTTTTCTTCACTTTAATGCTCCAAAAACGTCCAAAATGCCTCCTTTTCCAGATTTCTCCTCAAAAGTACCTAAAATGACAAAAGGAACGATTTAGGGCAATATTTGATCAAATAAATACGATTTCGGGCTTAAATGACCCCTTAAAAGCGGTACACTTTTCGCCTCATCAAATACCCTTACACTTGAGATTTGCTTGTCCTCAAGCAAATGCGCTTTTATTCTAATCAAAATACAAGTTAGGGGTCATTTAATGCAAACATAAAAGTAATTACAACAAATAATCGTTCCACTTCAATCATAATAAGCACGGAGATTACATACTAGCACCTCACAAGTAGTGTTTAGATACTCACATCTCTCAAGTGTCATCAAAATAAATCTCATAAATGAAAACGGAAAATATCTCTCACTACCTGTCATAGCAAATAGATTACCATAGGCTTGGGAAAGGATCGAAAACCTCCTCCACTAGGCGTAAGCACCTAAGATAAACTATCAAAGAGGGCTTTTAAATGGGTTATAACGTTAGGTGTAGGGAAAAGGAGAACACGGTTTTGTTGGATAAAGGATATTTTACTGGTGGCGAGTTAAAGATCTTGATCAATTACATGTACTATACAATGTTGCTAAGCCAAGACTAGACTCGATCTTAAGCTAATGAAAGAAAATAACAAAACATAAACATAAAATAAACATAAAATGAAACGGGATGGTAGTCCGTATGTTTTTTCTACTTTTCTTTTTCTCATTTTTTTTGTATTTTTCTTGATTTTTCGATTTTTTTTTTTTTCTTTTTTTTTTTTTTTTTTTTTTTTTTTTTTGCATACACTTTTACCCTACCATCCAAAATAATACATCATAGGGGCGTTGCATCCCCTTACACTTGAACTTTTACATAACTTTACAAATACTAATCTAATGACTCGAATTAAGATAATTGAAAAACTTGGAGTACTTTTAAAACATTTAGCACATATGGGGGTAATAAATGATGTTCTTCCCCATTACTCCATTACACTAGTACTTTACCCACGAGTCCCAATCGTCCCAAAACAATATGTACAAGGATATGACTCGACTTAGCAACCATGTAATCAACTAGATAATTAACTTGGGTTTAAACAAATGTTGTAACAATAATGCACTAAAAATGAGTGCATACAAGGTAGGCTAAGGCGATTTGGGTGTACATTTAAGTGGGGTGTAACAAATTCTTCCTTTAAGTAAAATGCTTAAAGGTCGAAACGAAAAGATAGGCTCTGAGGGGTGTACTAGGGGTATCGTGTACTAAAAATGAGTACAACGCAAAGGGTGTGGGAGAATTACTTGACCAATGTAGCCAATGTAATTATAACAAAAACACAGGTGTAAAACATGGGTTAATCCTAATGCCTCTTATCATGTAGTAAATCTAACTACACGAATGTAGTCTCACTTGTGGCCTCGGAATGGTCCTAACGCAAGTTCTAGAATCTAAGTGCTACCGGTACACACATCATAGCATAAATGCTTTTCCTACCAATTCTAGGGGCGAACCTCACATATTTGGGGGTGGAAAATTTTTTAGTGGTACGGTTTTTGTGCTAGTCATATAACTCCTATCCATGAGACGCTCATTAAGATCAAAGTTTCACTCCTAAGTGTTGTAAAAAAAATTTAAATTTGGCACTAAAATTGCCTTAACAAGTATTTCTCTCAGTTTTATTACACATCTACCATCAAACAAACAAAAATCAAGCGCAATTGTATTCTCAAAAATCGTACTTTTACCCTCCCCTTACACTTAAGATGAACATTGTCCCCAATGTTCAAATGACAAATGTAAAAGCATAAAGTAAAAGAATGAAATCAAATACTCCCCTGATTCGCTCGTTGGATAATGAAATTACACGGTTAAATCTTCCTCCAAAGAGAATGTTGAAGCTCCATGACTAATGCATCGCCATAAGCTTGATTCAAAACATTTCCTTGTCCAAAATAACCTGTTGAACCTGAGAAAACAAACACGAAAACCTGCATAACATCGGCGGGATAAAATCTATATATAAGGATATAATGCTTGTGGAATGATAACTTTGCAGATTCCTGGAGATTATAAGTTGGAGATTTTAATAAAAACTTTTTATGAAAACAAAATTTTCAAAAATTTCTGGAAATTAAATCTGACGCCGTCAGGTTATAACCCCTGACGCCGTCAGAAATGACCTGACAAAAATTTTCATTTTAAGTTTCCGGAAAATTTCTGGAAAAACCTTTACCTTACTTCCTGGAAATTCTGCAAAACATCATTATGACTCGATACAAGCATTTGACTCAAACAAATACGAATATGTATGCTAACTTATTATTATTATGATTCATGTTCATTTGTGTTCTAATAAACCGATTTAGATTTCCCTTACACTTATCTTTTGCAAAATACCTTTATATGTAGTTAAGACGAAGTTAAAAACAAAATAAAGCATTTTCACAATTTTAGTTTTGAACATGAATCAATAAGAATAAAAATTAAACACACATACGGAAACAAATAAAATCAAACAAACACACAAAGCAAATAAAACAAATAAAGCTTGGGTTGCCTCCCAAGAAGCGCTTTTCTTTATTAACGAGTCTTGTAGCTAGACTCAAAGTAAGGCTCATCTAGTGTCGCTTATGCTCACGTATCCGAGTGTGAGCCATCTAATTGTTGCCTCATCTTTCTTGTATTCATCATTCAGCTCCAAACATCCATGATAGTATCTCTTATTTTTCTCATGTGGATATTTGAGCCCCTTCCTCTTATCATTCTCACTTAACAAGTCGATAGGCATAATTCTATTGCAAGATTCAATGGGGTAGTTCTTAAACCTAGGATGTGCTCGGGGCATTTGATAAACAAAATCTTCATCCCCATCCGAGAATGTAATTAACCCGTCCACAAGTTTTTCGTCAAGGTTGGTCAACCTTTTGAAGGGTTCTCCAAAAATGACTTGGGTTAATTTGTTATCAATGAATTCTCCTAAGTTCTCCATAACCATAAAATCCACCAAGTATACAAAACTTCCAACGAATACGTGCAGTGGCTCAATCCTAGCGACAATGTTATCCCCTTGATATTCTAGCTCATTTACCATGATTTTATTATAATTAGCGCGAGAGATAATGTTCATAGGTAAAGATGAGTTAAGGTAAGCATAAAAATCATGATAACCAATCTTACACGGAAATTGCATGTTAAAGAGGCTATCCTTTTCGATCTTAGTCCTAGGGTCAACATACTTAAAGGGATCAATTTCCTCTTTTCCCCATCCCTCGTCAACTACTTCTCCATTACCGGCATCCTCATCGGAGTCTGAATAGTAAAACGGACTAACATATTCATTCTCATGGTCAGACTCCTCCATCTCAGAATTGTTACCAAAGTGGTGGTCGGGTGAAAGGTTGTTGTTTCCTATGATGGGGGCGGGAACGGGTAGTTGAAAGTTTGCACGGCGAAAAACACGAATAACAGGGATCAAATGACCAATGTTACTCATGAGGTAAGTGGAGGGTATCACAAACAAAAGCACAAAGAAACAAGATAGAATAAAGAAAACCTAGAAAAATAAAACAAAAATCCCACTAGAAAGGAATCTAGTGAGTAGACCTAATAAAAATAAAAATTCAATCTAAACAATAACTATTCCCCGGCAGCGGCGCCAAAAACTTGATGCGTGGGTTTTGCAACCTTACAACAGGTTTTACCTCTCGAGGGATCTCAAGAGGCTTACAACCCCACCAGGCAGTGTACCTGACCGATGTAGTATAGTGTAGTGGTAAGTACGGGGGATTGATCGTTCTCCACAGGGAATAGTGTTCGTTAGGTGTGAAAGGCTACTCTAATTAGGTCTAAGGGTTGAGGAAGATTCTTTTTATGTTTTTATATTTTATAAAAGCAAGTAAAATCTCGGGTTTTGAAGGAGTGGGCGGAATTAGTTGCTAGTCAACTAACCCAAATTACTACAAATGCAAATAAAATAAAATAACAAAAATGAAAAGTGGTGAGAAACTTATGTGTAGAGAAATGTGTTTACTTAGATTTCCTTACTCCCTAACTATCTTTTACCGGTTAATTAGTGTGTATTAGTCGCGTGGATGACGGGTGTATTCCTTAATACCATTCGTGGGGTGGCGTACTTACTTCCCCAAACTCTACAAGCTCCTACTTCACTCCTATGTCGAGCCGGCTAGGAAGCTCCTAACATGGGATCACTAGAATTCGCTTGTGCATTAAATACAACCATAAAAACCTTTAGTACGCGTTTGGTTCATGTTTCTTAAGACGTTCAAGCAAGTTACCGAATAGGAAGTTAGCCAGTTTTCTTAAGCCTAACATAGATAAACAATCATCCAATACAACTAACAACACACTAACAACCAATAATCAATAGCTAGGTTTCATTAGATCTAAGCAAACACAAGATAAAATTAGCCTAACATGTTAAACAAAAGACAAGCATAAGATAGAATCAAACAACACATAGACATATTGAATGATTAATTGATAACTTATCTTTCAATGAAACATGGAAGATCTCAAGGCAAAAAGCCCTGAAAAAGTAGCTAAAATCGTCTTAGGGTTTTATCCCAAAATTCCACACACTAAGCTCTCCCTTAATGACAAAAAATTAGAAAACTATATATAGACTTTGACATCTGACGGCGTCACCTTATGCATTGTGACGCCGTCACCTCGCCGCTTTTAGGGTTCCCGGATGACCATCTTGACGCCGTCCCCCTTTAGCTCTTCAAAAATCCATTCTGGCTTATCAAGGCTTGACGCCGTCGGATCATGAACGTGACGCCGTCCCCTTATGATTTAAGCCGTGACGCCCTTGATTTAGTTAAAGCGTGACGCCGTCAGAATTCTCATGCAAACTCACTGGCCCGTCATGAGTAAATTTCACATCCAACTTTTCTTGCCAAGGCATGACGCCGTCCCATGTTAATTGTGACGCCGTCAAGAGTAACTTTTAGCCGATTCTTGAGACTTTGCCGTTTTCTTCACTTTAATGCTCCAAAAACGTCCAAAATGCCTCCTTTTCCAGATTTCTCCTCAAAAGTACCTAAAATGACAAAAGGAACGATTTAGGGCAATATTTGATCAAATAAATACGATTTCGGGCTTAAATGACCCCTTAAAAGCGGTACACTTTTCGCCTCTTCAAATACCAGGAATCAGGCAGTTGTTAATGATGGCAGAGTAGAAATTCAAAACAGGTCTTCAGGCAGATATGGTTCGGGAAATCGTGGATATGGTAATCAAAGGGGTCAGTCAGGAGGAAATAGGTTCAATACTGCAGGGGCAAACAGAAACAATATGGGGAATGATCAGAGAGGAAATTCGACTGTTGGGAATGTTCAGAGAGGCATTGCAAATACGTCTATCACATGTTACAACTGTGGGGGGAACGGTCACATGGCAAATGCTTGTCCGAAGCAACAAACGATGGGCAGTGCTTATCACAAAGAGGCTCTTCTGATGGCACTCAAAGATGAAAAAGCTGCTGGAAGGTTGACTCAGAATGATCAAAGTTTTATGGCTAATGTGGAATCAGATGATGAAATGGAAGATCTAGAGGCAAATGCTGCAGTCATGCTTATGGCTAATATGCAAGAAATGAATATGTCCGAGTCAGGCCCGGTCTATGATACCGATGGTCTTTCTCAGGTACCTGATCCTACATGTCTCATCCATGAAATTGCTTTACCAGCTGCATCTTCATCTACAAATGAAACGTTTGATCAACATGATTCATTCTCATCACCATCCGATGATCAAATCAACATGGTTGTATCATTTGATGATGATAATACCGTTGTTTCATTTGATGATCTCATTGATGATGACAATTGTCATCATCTTGATCAAACAGATCCTTTGACTGATCAAGATTCGGAATTACAGGCCTTGTTATTGACCACCCAGTCACAAATAGAAAAATGCAATGACATCAATCAGAAGCTCAAAGATAAAATTGCATTGTTAACAAAGGATAATGAGTGCTACCAACTACAACTTTCGGGTTATCTAAAACAAGATAAACGTGAAAAAGGTTTTGAACTGGCTTTCCAACAAGAATATGTAAAGGTTCAAAATTTAGAAAGTCAAGTTCGTGAGCTAACCGTTGCCAAAGCTGAGCTTTTCACTAAAAAAGAAAAGGATCAATTTGAATTCAAAAAACAAATTGATGCTTTAACTTCTGAGTTGTTAAAAACTCAATTTGAGCTTTCAACTTCTCAGCAGGATCTTCTTGAAGAAAAGCAAGCAACTAGGAAACGTGTTGACTCATATCTTGATCAAATTCTGGATTTAGAAACCAAACTCAAAGAATTTCAAAACGTTGTGTATAAAATGGGTAATTCTGTAACACAAATTCAAAAAAATGTTGTGAAACCGAATCCTAAAGGAGTAAGTTTTGCACTTGAAAGTGACACACTCCGTAATTTACACAAAGCACTCAAAGACAATCCTAAGTTATACAATGCAACATTTCTGTTAGATGATACCTTTCAACGTGTTGTTATGTATTCTGTTGATGAAGAAGCTGATTTTCTTGCAAACAAGATTGAGGGTCGATCCGATTCACAAACAAAATTTTCAAAGATACATTATGATTATAATGCACGACCTCATTTGAGCAAATCATTTGTCCCTCCTAAGGACCATCCAGAACAAACGTTAACATACACAAACATAAGTGCTCCTTCGTCTATAACGCCTGTCCCCACGACTGCTGTACATTTCAAAGAGTGTCTGACAAAGGATCTTCCTGATCCACAAATGCATCCAAAATGTCGGGTTCTTCGATATTTTATGACATTTATGGACGACATTTCTCGTTTGTAGAATGAAATTGAGTTTAGTTCTCAAATTCCTGTCTCTTCTTTTCTTTCTCCTGTTCAAAAAGAAAAGAAAGAGATTCTTCAAAAGAAAATTCTTCCTCATGTCAGAAATCTGAAGAAATGCGCAACAAAATGGGAAGAGGAGTTATACACGGAAGTAGCATCTATGCAAACCATTTTCAAAGCTAAAGATGACAAAGTTCAACGTCAAAAACTTCAAAGGAAATTTTTAGCAAAAGAAAATGATCGACTCTTGGAAAAAGTTTTGTGTTATGATGTGGTGTCTGTGATTATGAATTCGCTCTATGAATCCGGTAATGCTTTACTTGTGAATGATCATGCTGTGGATAGTAAGATGTTGCGTATGGAGATTGATAATCTGGTACATGAGAATGAGAATCTTAGACAGATCAACAATGATGTGGAAAACAAAGTTTTTAATCTTCAAAAAAGGCTTGACTGGTGTCAAAAACAGAGTGTTGAATTTGAACTTAAATTTCAACATCTTATAGCGTCTTTATCATTTCAAAACAGTCATGTTCCTGAAAAGTTTAAGGAAACAAAATCTTTCTTAAGAATTAAATTGTTTGAAAATGAAAAGGAACTGGATGAAATTCTTCAAAACAGAAATGACACAGTCCGCCTCAACAGAAAATTAGACTCACAAAATCAAGAGTTTCAACACACCATTATTGATCTGAAGAAGAAAATCAGAGTTTTAGACAAAAGCAAAGCAAATGTTCATAAGATTGCCCCAGGGATGTATGTAGTAGACAAAGAACATACCCAAGCATCTGATATAACCACTAATTCAGCTACTTGTACTTCCACAGGACTAGAAACCACATCTAAGGTCAGCCATTCCAAGACTCACAAGAAACAGAGGAAGAATAGAGTCAAGAAACCTAGGAAGGAGTTATCTAAGTCTGAAGAAGTTCCAGTTAGTAGTTTGAATAAGACAAATGTAACATCAGGAATAGAATTGCACTTATCTGAGTCTAGTTCTAAGATTGATGTAACGGCTGCTAAATCTTTAAATATTAATGAAGATGTTTTGGTTGATGCTACTTGTGTTTTTTGTCATAATAGCATATTATCTGGTGATCATACAAAATGTGTTGCTAAAACTTTGCTGACTAAGAGAAAAAAACGAACTAGTGGCGCTTCCTCTAGGCTTAAAACCAGTACCTAGTCCATTTTAGTAAAGGCCCCACTAGATGTTTCTGAGAAGACAATGGACAAGCCCAAATCCAAAACAACTACTTCACCTAGTGCATACATTAGGAAAAAGGCAAAGACTAGTTGGACCTGGCAACGTTGGTTACAGCACACTTTTGGTTTTAAATGGTTACCTAAAGTACTAACCGCTTGTGTCACTAACCCAGCGGATCCAACCGTTATCAATTCTCCACCTGTTTCCAATGTTTGTGATGCAGGTGATTCAAATCGTCCTTTGGATTGTTGATAGCGGGTGCTCCCGACACATGACCGGAAATCTCAAACTTCTTCAAAACTTTATTGCAAAGTTTATCGGAACGGTCAGATTCGGGAATGATCACTTCGCTGCAATTATGGGCTATGGGGATTACATTAATGGGAACATCGAAATCAGCCGTGTGTATTATGTTGAAGGCCTTGGTCATAATTTATTCTCCGTGGGACAATTCTGCGATGGAGACTTGGAAGTAGCATTCAGGGAGAAAACTTGCTTTATTCGTGATCTTCAAGGCAACGACCTCATGAAAGGGAAACACGGAACCAGTCTGTATACTATCTCCCTTAAAGGCATGACAGCTTCTACTCCTATTTGTTTACTCTCCAAGGCTCATCCCACAAAGGCTTGGTTATGGCACAAAAGATTGTCTCATCTCAACTTTAAAACAATCACTGACCTTGCCAAGAAGAAATTAGTTGACGGTTTACCAAAATTCAGATATGCCAAGGATCACTTGTGTTCTGCGTGTGAACAAGGGAAAAGTCACAGTGCTCATTTTCCTCCCAAAACAGAACACAGCACAGACCATGTCCTACAACTGCTTCATATGGATTTGTGTGGTCCGATGCGAGTTCAGAGTATTAACGGGAAGAAGTATATTCTGGTAATAGTGGATGACTACTCAAGATGGACTTGGGTCTATTTTCTTCGGACTAAAGATCAAGTTCCTTCTATCCTCATCACGTTTCTCACAAAGATTCAAGTTCAAGTCCGCAACACCGTCCGCATCATCAGAACAGATAACGGGACTGAATTTAAGAATCAAATCATTCGGGAATTCACTGAGAAATAGGGTATTGTTCATCAGACATCAATAGCTTGCACTCCAGAACAAAATGGTGTAGTTGAAAGACGAAACCGTACGCTCGTGGAAGCAGCTCGAACTATGTTGATCAA
The DNA here is from genome assembly GCA_021014915.2 of Artemisia tridentata subsp. tridentata. Taxonomy (NCBI): domain Eukaryota; kingdom Viridiplantae; phylum Streptophyta; class Magnoliopsida; order Asterales; family Asteraceae; genus Artemisia; species Artemisia tridentata. The sequence goes on from CP139507.1 coordinate 14,436,748, forward strand.
TGCTCAATTACCGGATTATCTTTGGGCTGAAGCTGTCAATACTGCTTGTTATACTCAGAATTGTGCCATGATCAACAAACGACACAGCAAAACACCATATGAGCTTATACAAGGAAGAAAACCAAACATCAACTATTTTCACGTCTTTGGAGCATTGTGTTATCCGAAGAATGATAAGGATGATCTTGGTAAACTTAAGGCTAAAGCAGATATTGGGATATTTGTTGGATACTGTGAAAACTCCAAGGGATACAGAATTTGGAATCGTCGGACTGGGGATATTCAAGAAACCATACACGCTAATTTTGATGAACTCACTGAAATGGCTTCTGAGCAAGACCGCTTAGAACCCGCACACAACCGTCTAAACTTCCCTGAATCTTCAGCTGCACCCCTTCCTTTCAACAGGAAGGATCTGGAAGATTTGTTTGCACCAATGTTCGATGACGTTCGTGTTACTAGTGCATCAGATGCTTCCACCAGTTCCGCTGCTCCACAACTCTCAAATCAAGCACCTGATCCATCAGCATCTACCTCTACCGTAGTTGCTGCCGATGCACCACAACCTAAACAATCATCATCAATGGATACAACACCTCAACCAACAGTTGAAGATTCTTCCCCCACTTCTAATCAAGTTCCCACACCATCAGATTATGACGGGAATGCATTCTTCAATCCATTTGCTCCACCACCAACCATTCCAGAATCAGGAGAATCATCCTCGAGCAATATGGACCCGTCAGATCACCTTAACAACATTCAACATATTCCATCCACCCACAAATGGACAAGAGATCACCCTTTGGTAAACATAATTGGAAATCCTAACAATCCAGTCATCACAAGACAAAAACTTCATTCAGACAGTGAACACTGCATGTATGCACTCACTGTTTGTCAATCTGAACCTAAAAACATCAAAGAAGCCCTTACATACGACAACTGGATTGAATCCATGCAAGAAGAGTTGGAACAATTCAAACGTTTGGAAGTTTGGGAATTAGTTGAAAGACCAGATGAAGTTTATGTGGTTGGATTGAAATGGATTTGGAAAAACAAGCTAGGTGCAGATGGTACAGTGATTCGTAACAAGACCCGACTGGTAGCAAAAGGATACAGCCAAGAAGAGGGAATTGACTTCGAGGAATCGTTTGCTCCAGTAGCTCAGATTGAGGCAGTTCGAATGTTTCTGGCATACGCAGCCCACAAGAATATCACAGTCTATCAAATGGATGTGAAGACGGCATTTCTCAATGGACAACTCCGAGAAGAGGTGTACGTATCACAACCAGAAGGTTTCGTGGATCCAGATCATCCAAACCATGTATATCGGCTTAAGAAAGCCCTTTACGGCCTTAAACAAGCCCCAAGGGCATGGTACGATAAACTGTCTGCATTTCTCCTTGCTAATCATTTTACCATTGGAACTGTTGACCCAACTTTATTTATACAAACACACGTGGAAGACATTCTCATTGTTCAAATTTATGTGGATGATATTATTTTTGGTTCAACCAATAAAAAATATTCAAACGCTTTTTCTAAACTAATGAAACAAAACTTTGAGATGTCTATGATGGGTGAACTTAATTTCTTTCTTGGATTGCAAGTTCATCAATCACCCCGTGGTATATTTCTAAGTCAGTCAAAATATGCTCAGGAAATCCTGAAGAAGCATGGTATGACCAGCTGTGACACCTACAATACCCCAATGTCCTCCTCATCCCCGAAGCTAGATGCTGACATTCATGGGACACTCATTGATCCTACGAAGTATCGTAGTATCATTGGCTCGATCATGTATCTCACAGCTAGCAGACCGGATGTTGTATTTGCCACATATCTTTGCTCCCGATATCAGTCTAGACCGACTGAACGGCATTTGTCAGCCGTTAAAAGAATCCTTAGATACATAAAGGGAACCATTAATTTGGGGATCTGGTATCCAAAGGATTCTGGGTTTGAAGACGCTGACCATGCAGGATGCTTAGACACACGCAAGAGTACATCAGGGGGAGTTCAATTCTTGGGTGACAAGCTCGTCTCTTGGCAATCAAAGAAACAAGACTGCACCTCACTGTCTTCAACAGAATCTGAGTATGTAGCCATGTCTGCCTGTTGTGCTCAAGTCATCTGGATGAGATCACAACTAATGGACTACGGTTACACATTCAACAAGATTCCGATGTATTGCGACTCCAAGAGTGCCATTGCCATTTCATGCAACACAGTCCAGCATTCGAAGTCCAAGCATATTGATCTCCGGTACCATTTCATCAAGGAACACGTGGAAAAGGGTACTGTTGAATTATACTTTGTGGGAACTGAACACCAACTGGCGGATCTGTTCACAAAAGCCTTGCCTCATGCAAGATTTGTGGATCTGGTTCACCGGATTGGTATGAGATGTTTGACGCCAAATGATTTGGAAAAGTTTCTTAAACATAATTAACCAAGTCAAACATTTCCAAAACTATCTTTGTAAATATATATAAAAAAAAAAAAAAAAAAAAAAAAAAAAAAAAAAAAAAATTGCAAGTACAATCCCTCATCCAACACGTTGTTTATTTTTTACAATGTCTCTAATTATTTTTTGAACACGTGTTGAGGGGGAGATAATTTTTACCACAATTTTTAAAATTGTACTTGCATATTTTCAGAAAGTGTTGTTTCACAAAATTTGGTGATAAGATTTTAAGATACAAAGTTGTATGCCTTAAATGTCAAAAATGAGACTTAGTGTTTGCGTGATGGTGGTTTAGGATCTAGTGTTCATAATAATCAAGGTTAGGGGACTATATGTGTAAAACGTGCAAAGTTAAATTGGTAGATACTTAAAGTCAACAAAATTTAATAACCGCAGTTATTACTCTGCCAAATATTCACCAACCATATTCAATACACCTCCACCCACCATCATCGACGGCCTACAATCATTCTGCATATCCGATCAAGTTTTTCAAATTTTGTGAGTGATTTTATGATTAATATGTGATTATAAAAGATGGTTTTGAACAGATTCTTGATCCAACGGCTAGAACAATCAAAATTGCAATAATTAGTTCTAGGGTTTTGCGTTAAATTGGGGATTTTGGATTAGGAGTGTTTGGGTGAAAAACAATTGTACGATAATGTTGATACATTGTTTAGGAACCTTTATTGCATGCTTAATTACTCCCAATCACTATAAATCGTTCAAATTGGATTTTAGGGTTTAAGCGTCAATTTGGGGAAAACTATGTTTATGCGTTATTGTGTAATGTGTTTATTGGAATGTTGTTGTTTGATGTTTAATTGAATGTTGGCATGCTTGATTTGTACCCAGAAACACTTTAAGTGAATCGATTCGATTTTAGGGTTTATGAAGAACATGAACACTAGCAGTTTGATCTATGCGTATTTGTGGTTCGTTTTTGTTATAACTTAGCCAAAATGCCCATAATAGTCATTCAAATTGTTTGTGAAAATCTGTGGACACAAATCATGAGTTATAATGAATCACGATAAAGATTTAAGTGTATGTTCATCGTCAAAAATGTTCGTAAACTCTTGTACAAGAGTTTATCGAAGTTGGCCAAAATTATCGCAGTTGGGATAGTTATCGCAGTTGAGATACTTATCGCAGTTGAGATTATTATCTTGATTGGTTTAATTATCTTGATTGACATAACTATCGCAGTTGGATAATTATCGCAGTTGGGATAATTATCGCAGTTGGGATGATTATCGCAGTTGAGATGATTATCGCAGTTGGATAAATACTGCAATTAGGATATTTATCTTGATTGAATATTTATCGCAGTTGAGATTAATTATCGCAGTTGACATAATTATCGCAGTTGTGATCTGATATAGAATTTTGATCAATTTCCTTAGGTATATCCTTTTATACTTATTAAAATTAATCAAATTTTATAGAATTTGGCTAACTCTTGATAAATTCTTTGACCAAGCATGTAACAAACAATCATTAATACAATAGGGTGCTATGTGTTGTTCTTAAAAGCTAACAATTTTTCTAACAAACATGCATTCTGTATATTCGTATATGATTGTTGATTCAGAAACACATCAATGGCAACTTCACAACAACAACCTCTTCCTGCTCTCACCAAAGATGAAGTCTTTCCTCGTGGGTATACTCTGGAAATTGGGAAGAACAATTCACGAGTAGAACTGGACAAGATCAAGTGTTCTGACTCAAGTTGCCAGATTGCAGTAGAGATTCTCAAAGCTCATAAATGCAGGGATCTTCTTGATAGCTCAGACACAATTCCAGAGCTATACATTCATCAATTATGGGATGCCTTCACTAGAAGCAATGATGACAAGTATTTCACTTGCACCCTAGATCGTAAGAAAATCAGAGTTACACCTGCTACACTCCGTAAAGCCTTAAAACTTCCAGAAGCACCTGAATCTTCTAACCAATACCACCCGACACCTTCAGAGTCTGAGGTCATGCAATTCCTGGAAGACATTGGTTATGATGTTCAACCTGATACACCATTAAACACGATCTCCAAAGTCAATGCTAGATACATTCCTCAACCCCGGAGGACTATCTTCTTCATCATAACCCATTCCATAACTGGAAGAGATAGTGGGTTTGAGCATCCAAGACTTTCTCATCTTCAAGTCTTATGGGGATTTCTAAACCAGGAACCTATTGACTTTGCTGCTCTCATCTGGGAAGACATAATGTACTTAATGCGAAAAGCATCCAAGAAAATTCTATTTGTACGATACACCAAAGTTCTTATTAGCTATCTACTTGATCAACATGAAGACCTTGATAAGCGTCCTACTGATCAAGAGGTTCATGAGTACAGCATGGATAAAACATTAAGCAAAGTCTACTTCCCAAAAGAAAGCACACGCAAACAAGGTGCACGGTTGCTAGAATTTTTGATGCCGGATGAGGTCAAAGAAACTAAAGCTTATCATGATTATGACAAGGCATTCCGTGAACGTCGTGTGGGTCTTGCTAAGTTGGTTGAAGAATCAGGATCTTCAAAGACTCGTTCTCGAAGTAAGACTAAGACGGGTAGTGCATCAAGTGTCTCTGAACCAAAGCAAAAACATCCCAGAACCACTTTCATCAAGAGGAGAGTACCCAGTAAACCTCAACCAAAACCTGAACCAAATAGAATCATTGATGAAGATACTGAATCTGAATCTGAATCATCTGAATCCGAAGAAGAACATGTCTTTATGACTGTTGAAGAGGCTGAACTTCACAATAAGATCTCTCATGAGAATGCACAAAAGCAGAGTCTCAAATCACTAAAAGAAGATGAAGAGCGTAGAGCAAGGAAAGTATTGGAACAACAGATGGAGTATGAAAGAACACATGGAGTTGGAGGATCCCAAACTGTTCATGAAGCAGTTTTGACCCAAGATGATCCGGTTAATCAACCCGGAGGATCTGGAGCTGCATCAACCAAGGTTCAGCCTGATACGATTAATCAACTCGATAAGGCTGAATCGGTCTCTTCTCAGCAAACAAATTCGGTTAATCAACCCAACTTGGGAGCACCAACTCAAGAGGAGAAGGAAAAAGATCAGGATAGCAATATTATTTTATCTGACAAGGATATCTCTGATTCTATGTTTGACGACAATCCCGAGGAACAACCACGTAACAATGATACAGAAGATTGGAACATAGAAGAAGAAAAAGACATTCTGGGAGATAAAACAATTAAAGCAGCCAAGGATCTTGAGGAACAGGAAAGACAAGAGGAAGAAAGGAAACGTAAGGAGGATGCTAAAGCTAACCTGGAAGCAGATAGCTACATTCGTTCTCACACTCCAACACCTCCTCCTTCCCCTCCAAAGGACACAACCGAATCTAAACTGGCTATGGTCGTTCATAACCCACAACAGCAGCAAGAACAACCACCAGTTCAGCCCTCGTCTGTTTCCTCACCCAAGACACCTCCTGGGTCACCGCCTAAGAATCCAACACCTCCACCCTCACCTCAAAAGGAATCAAATACTAAATCTGATGAACCAATCCCTTCACTCACTCCATCATCTTCGAGATCTTCATCACCAAAATCAAAAGCAACTGTTTCTGAGAATATTCATAAGGCCTACAAAGGAAAGAGCAAGAGAAGAATCGTCCATGTTACAAAAGTTGAAGTTGTGTCTCCTGCAGCAAAGAAACTTAAAAAGGCAGTAAAGAGAGCATAAGCACAACGAGACAACCAAGCAACAACAAAATTGGCTGAAATGGAAAGTTTAGTCAAGAAGTTGTCTCAGCAAATGGAAGAGATGCAGGAAAGTAAGAAGAAGATAGATGAATTCCTTGGTTTTAATATCAAAGATCATATGACACGCAAGACAAGGAAATTTGTTAAGCAATTTCTTCCTGATCTTCAACAAAACATAAATGAACATATTGATTCACAACTTGACGAAAAGATCAAAGAAGCCGTCTCTTCTTCTTCCCAAACCAAACCACTTCCAGATCTCACCACTGAATACATCGAGCTTGTGCTTCTCGACAGACTCTTTGAAATCACCTCTCCTTCTCAAGAAGAAATCAACTTGATCGCGGCTCTTCAAGCACACATTGAGAAGAAATCGTGCAAGGAAGCTGCTGACAAAGGAAAACGTATTCGAGAGGATGATGAGGATGATCAGGACCCTAAACCCGAACATAAGAAACACAAAGGCGGGTCGGGGATTCATATTCAGGAGCCAACTGGACACACAACATCATCTCTACCTCCAAAACATCAATCCTCTGGTCCCACTGAAACCGAACATCACTATGAGCATTTTACGGAAGAAAATGTGGAATTCCAGCCACAAGACGATCAACCTCATTCACCACCATCACCACCAAAACCAAAGTCTTCCAAATCCAAGCCTTCACACAGCAAAAAGTCATCTACTGAACCAGCTGTTGTCACATGGCTGGATAATGATAAGGATGAGCTAGGGAATGAATGGTTTGATCATCTAGCAAGTGCTCAAGTTCAGACTGACGAAGCTTCCCGAGTTGAAGACAGCACGTTTGCTGTTACTCAAGAGATTAAAAGAAGTCTTAACATTAAGAAGATGACCAAAAGGGAACTTCGTCGGATCAAGAACGATGCTTTCCTTCTTCTGAAAGATAAATCCAATAGCGCAGCAGAACTTGAATATCACCTTGAAAACATTGCACGCGCAATGTCAAGTGACTTCGACTGGGCTAATCCAGACGTCGTCAGGAGAGTTGGCAAGAATCAACCGTTCATCACTGATTGGACTAAGCCACTTTCCGTGATACGAAGATTTCATCACTCGGAAATTCCCTTCCAAATGTTCTTCAACAACGATCTGGAACTTCTAAAGAATGGAGCACAAGGGACGACAAAGTACGCTACGTCAATCACTTTCACACCAGCTGCTCATTACACACAGTCAGCTATTGAAGAGGCAGCTATTAACAGACATCTGTTTGTTAAAAAGCTCGTCAAATATGATCGTGATGCAGAGTTGGGGATTCATCACTGGTACTCTAAACGACAAAGCTGGTACAAGTACAAACTTGCTCTCCAGAAATCCCGAGAACCAGTTTATGGTGATCTCAGAATAATGGCCGTCATCAATGTGAGCGGATCCAGAAGATGCGATTATATATTTCTCGAAGAGATCACAGTAAAAAGAATCGACAACAATCTCTACACATTCTCTGAGGCAGATTTTCCTGATTTGAATCTGAATGATATCGAAGACATGTATCTGATGAAGGTCCAAGGCAAACTGCAGCATCTGACTAACGAGCTTCGATATGCACTCAGTACTTCCCTCTGTCATTACATCAGGAGAACCATCATCAAAGAACGTGTAGAAGATCTCCAGCTTGGTGTTGAAAGTTATCAAACTCAGCTTAACCTTGTTGAACCACAATTCCTTCTAAACAGCAAAAAGGACCCTCAGTACACCATGCTACATAGTCCAGTCTTCGGGTTCGTTTACAGAAGCACAACAGATTTTCACCGTTTCATGGCATTCAATGAAATTCATAAGTTCTGTGACGATACCCTAAAGAGCGTACGTGATGGGTTAGCTAATAGAGTTCGAGATTCGGCATTGGGTAAATCAAGAAGATGGAATTCGAAGGAGCTGCGACAAGTCAAGGAATTTATTCGGAAGATTGAAGAACGGTTATACCATCGGGATCAGATGAGGAGGCTAGAAAGCTATGTTGGGGGTCGTCCACCGTTCGCTATCAGACTATTTCAGCGGACTGACCCAGTGTTCACAACTTTTGGCAAAGGCGGTTCATGTAAGAATATAGTATCATGATACATTATTCTTTTCTAATTATTCCTTCATAATTGGCCTGTGCATTACGGCTTGTGCACACATAACAGTGTACAACCCAGACCCCAAAGAAAGGACCCTGAGGTACGCTTCAGTGCCTCAATCCTGAAAAAGGAGCGAAAGCTTCTTACTTATGAGCAGAATTAAAACCAGAATGTTTTCCAAAGTTTTCAAACATTCTGCTCATAAGGACAAATATTCCCTTGTTAAGGGGGAGTATTTGAAAATATAATCTTTGTTCAAAGAATTATAAATGTTCTTGAAATTCTTCCCTAAAACTCAAAAACAGCATATTTTAATCATAAACGTTTTCCAAAAACATCATGAGTATGCTAGTTTTGAGGGGGAGAAGAAAAAGATGATTAAAATATGATGTCTCAATTGCTGGAATCTCGTGTGCTCAAACTCAGAATTGACTCTCGAATTGACGAATAGGAAAGTCAGTAGTCGAAAGGACATGTCCCGGACGGGTAATAATTTCAAGCCAGTTTATCTGGTGATGTAAGCATGTCTCGCAAAGGACGTGTCTGAGTAGAATGTACCGATTTCGAGCGATAATCTTTGAATCTGATCTGGACGGGTAATAATTTCAAGCCAGTTTAACTGGTGATGTAAGCGTGTCTCGCAACGATCAGGTTCATTGAAAGTCAATCAATTCAAAAAAATGCCAACTCTTTCCGACATGTGCAAATTTCAAAATTTATTATTTATGCGCAAATGTTAAGGGGGAGTATTTCTGAAAATCATCAAACTCTCAAGGTGTCAACAAAATGTCTTTACAATTATCGACACTTTGAGAGATTTTCAATGGTTTGGTTTATGGCATCATTAGGATAGTCATGGAGTTATAAGGTGACTAAGGTTAGGGAAAACCGTCCTATGATCCGCCAGAGCCGGAGGGATCTACCCAAGGACAATACCAATAGTTTAGAACTAGAAAGTCCTAGGTATGATATAAAAAGGAGAGAAATGAATGAACGGAGAAAGAAGGGGTTGAAGAATTAAAAAGAAAAGTAAAGAAAAGGGTGAAAAGAAATAGCCCTCCATTTGTTCAACCTTAGGGCAGACACCGGGTTCAATTCAGAATCTACTGGTTGATGAGCATCACCGGTATTGAAGACTAAAGACGTCATGGACCCAGTGACGCACTAATAAACCTTCTAAGCCACTCAAGTGTCTCTCAAAAGACATTTGTTTCATTCACACGGAGAACCCTTCATAATCTATCGACCTCTCATTACGAGAGTGTTGATATTGAAAAGGAGGCAATCTGCTCCACGCCTCCGATGACCAAACAAATGTGCACTTATTGAGTCTAGAGCCATGAGATTCATTAAAGATCTCTTAGGTACACTTAGTATTACTCTGCTGTTCTACATCATGGGCAGCAGATGTAAAATTAAGAAAGTGTCCTTCGCAGATCTTAGCAATCTGCCAAGAACATTCATGAGAAGTCACAATTGTGACTATCAATGATTGAATGGAAATCCTGCCAGAGCAACATCAAACAACTCTGTCAGCAGGTCACTTCGGTAACTCCTTGTGGGTTACGCTTAGTGTTTGCTCCAAACGGTCTACAGTCGTGGGGTGATCTCCAGCGACTCACTGAATCGTGGGTGCACTTCGGTGTGTCCGTGTAATCCCTTTCGGGGGAATCCGGTTCAGAACGGTCTGGGTTAGGATTTGAGAAAGTCTTCACACTATGCTGTTGATGATCTCAAGTCTGAGCCTGTAAGTACCGGTTGGTTCGTGCTGATGCTGCTATTGCTGCTGCTGCCTGAGGAGCTGGAGTTCGACCATCAAGACTCCATCATGTTCATATCTTGAAGTAATGTTTTCGCAAAGACTCAGTAACATCAAAAGTTCAACATATGATACAAAAACAAGTCAAAGACATATGAGCATGATGGAGAAGACGAGAAGACGTTGGAGATTGGCAGATTAAGACAACATCATACCATCATTATACAAGAACAAAGAAACAAAGATTATAAAGACGTCAGAAGCCCAAGAAGCAAAGAAGACGTCGAGCAACATTGATGATCAAGACTTAGGGGGAGATTGTTAGGAACATGTTTTAATCAATTACAAGTCTTGTTCATTTAGATAATATGTTGCACGTTTGGGCTATAATGTTTGTAATTAGAATCCGGTCCATTAGTAGCCCATGGACCGGTTATACCTTCTAGAAAGATTAGCACATGGGATGCCCTAGCATATCGCCTATAAATAGAAGGCTAAGGGCATCATTATTATTGTTGGTTTTTCATGTGTATTGCGAAAGCTCTGCTCGTGTAACATTTGATTAAGTGAAAGCCTTCCACTCTTCTTATTCTCTTCTCTAGTTTGCTTATTAGCTTATTTCTCTCTTTACGTAGCATAATATAGTGTAGTAGTACGTGTGCTTATTAGTCCTAACGAGTGTGTGTTTGAGATATCATTGTGACCTACAAAACCTAACCGGTTACGCGCATTTGAGTACCCGTAAACCAAGTTTACAACATGATGAATGACGCCCATGAATAGTGATTTCCCTCCGGGAATGAATAGTGTCACGTGAATAGTAAAATTTTTGACGACTTCTCAAAGTCTCAAACTGACTTCAAAAATGATGAATAGTGAAATGATGAATAGTGATTGATGAATAGTAACTCATGAATAATGACCTGAAATTATGAGTTGTGACAGTCGACCACCCTAAAAGGAATTCAGTCCCTGAATTCAGCTGATGTTGGTCTCTGGAGTGGTCTCGGTGAAAAGATGTGGGTATTTGAGTCGCATCTGATCTTCCCGTTCCCAAGTAAACTCAGGACCTCTTCGAGAATTCCAGCGAACTTTGACGATAGGAATTCGACTTTGCTTCAACTGTTTGACCTCTCGGTCCATGATTTCTGCTGGTTCTTCCACAAAGTTAAGCTTATCATCGATCTGAATTTCTTCCAATGGAATCACAAGCGTTTCGTCTGAAAGACATTTCTTGAGGTTTGAGACATGAAACGTGTTATGTACACTGTTGAGCTCTGACGGAAGCTCCAGTCTGTACGCTACCAGACCGATCCTTTCCAGAATCTTGAATGGCCCAATGTATCTCGGTTTCAACTTCCCGCGTTTCCCGAATCGTATCACGCCCTTCCAAGGCGAGACCTTCAACATGACTTTGTCTCCAACCTGGAATTCTAATGGTTTGCGTCGAACATCGGCGTAACTTTTCTGTCGGCTTCTGGCTGTTTGGAGTCTTTCTCTAATCTGAATTATCTTTTCTGTTGTTTCTCTGACCAACTCTGGACCAGTTAGCTGTACATCACCAACTTCGGCCCAACAAACTGGGGACCTGCACTTACGACCATATGGTGCCTCGAATGGTGCGGCTTTTATGCTCGAGTGATAACTGTTATTGTAAGAGAACTCGATCAATGACAAATGGTTAGCCCAACCATTTCCAAAGTCAATGACACATGCCCTGAGCATGTCTTCCAATGTCTGAATCGTTCTCTCGCTCTGACCATCTGATGAACTCAAATAAGTATATTTTATTACTATCATTTATCCTATTTATTTGACTTGTTTTATTATATTATCTGTGAGAATTGATACGTTAATGTTTACTTTTGTAATTCTCAGGTAAAAACAAGTACTATGTGAAACTTGGCGATTTTGGACTAATTATGGAGCAAAACAAGCAAGAAGTTAAGAGTCTACTGAAATGTACAAGATCAAGACCATTCTGCTCCAGATACGCCACATCATAATTATTATATACGGCGCATCACTATCAAGATTTCACAAGATATTATCCAAGACAGCAAGGACATGCGCCGCATCTAAGAATGGAGTTACGCCGCATCTTCTGGCGGTGTACGAATATTCTGGAATATAATAACCTTGGACCCCACGTGAAGTTAAGTCAATGCGCCGCATCTACTTATCCTATGCGCCGCATCTAACCCTCAGACGGAAACTATAAATACCCCAAAGTCAGACGAATTTCAGAGTTTGACATTTAGCTAAGTACGAGAAGACAGAAACCCTAAGACGAATTCAGACGAAGTAGCAGCACAAGACACACCTTGAATGAAGATACAAGAGCTGTAAGAAGGTCCTGCATGTATTCAATTCATTAAGTAGTTTTGTTTTATTGTATTAGTAAACTTTACTTCATCAGGATTGATGGGCTTGTGTAATGTGACAACGGAAAGATTGCACTCCTCTTAATATTGCTTTCCCATTAATTAAAGTTTATATGTTGATGTCTTTGGTGACTTTTATTAGTGCATTGATAACCTCTGTGTCTAGCTGAGCGTTGATCGGGTCGCCATGCCTCTGCCCTCGCCTATTTATTTTATCACCTATGCATTCTATCGTCTGTAGAAAAGTAGGAAGAAAGGATAAATAGGATAGTCATAAGTAATCATTAAGGGTTTACTCGCCGATAAGATTAGAGCCAACGAGAAAGGATTAATTACATACACTTCATATAAAACTAGCAATAAAACAAGTGACAAGCTACTTAACTATCAAGACAGGTCTTCTTATTGTCTCAAGTATTTATCTGTGTACGTGTGTGCTATTCGCTGATTCGTGCCTATTAGTTTAGTTTATATTTAATCATAACCAAACCTTGCCAGTCTCTCAGGCTGAACCCCCTTGCGTTAGATTAGGTTGTATAGCTAACTTAAGATATTAAAATACTGATTAGGATAACTAGATAATACGTTCCACTCTTAGTGATCGACACTCTACTTACCATTATATTCATACTGACCGGGTACACTGCTCGTTAAAGTGTGTGTGTTATTGATAAGTCGGCTAAATAAAAATTTAAAACTTGAATACTGCTAAAACCACAACGACATACCGTGGGTATAAATTAGAGCATACGCACACGCACACATCAAGTTTTTGGCGCCGTTGCCGGGGAGTGAATTGTTATTATTTGTTAATTTGATTAGTATTTTAATTAGGTTTTTCTTTTGAATTTTTAATCTAACCGCTAACCGTGTTGTGTATTAGATTAATTGCATTCATTGTATTATTTGCATATTTTCTGTTTTGTGTGTTATTTGTTTTCTTTTATTTTTGTTGCTTTTCGTTTGTTTTTATTTTTGTTTTTATTTTTCGTATTTTCTGTATTATGCTATCGTTGTACTGAGCTAATTCAAACGATACGGCGCATCTATTTTCATAGATACGGCGTATTGCGTTTAATTTTTATAAAATACAACGCGTTTAATTAATTCGAATACGGCGCATCTTTCCCCAAGATACGGCGTATTCTGTTTTTAATAAGAAATTTTTCTAAACGTTAACGCCATACGGCGCATCTGTTTTTACAGATACGGCGTATCTATTATTTTAATTAAAAACAGTTTTCGAATTATTAAACAGATACGACGCACCGATTTTTATCGATACGGCGCATCTTTCTGAATCAAAAATCTTGTATTTTGAAACGTAACGAAAATACGACGCATTAACTTTTGTTAATACGACGCATTTAATTTCAAATAAATATCGATTTTTGATAATTAAAACCGATACGGCGCATTCTAAATTTATAAGCGGCGTATCTATTTTCTGAATAAAGTCTGATTTAATTTTAACGATTATAAGATACGGCGTATCCAACTTTTTGGATACGGCGCATCATCTACAGATATCGGTAACTTTAATTTTTCGTATTCCGTTTTCGTTGTTGATTTTCTGATATATTACTTTCTTGAACATACCCTACTGATGCTTTTGTGATAGTTTCAGGAAGTGCATGACCAGGAGTTCTACGAAGAACTTGATTACACCTTTCGAAGATCCTGAACGAGCCTTTCATTCGCTTAAAAGGCTTTTCAACACAAAAAGCTTTGATATTTCAAGTTCATTCGAGCTTGACTATTTTTCTGAAGAGAAAGAGGAAGAAGAAACAGAAGCAATGGGCGAAAACACAACTATGGAGGAATACATGAATAGTACCCGTGCTGATTACAGTTCAGGAGTTGCTAGACCAAAGTTTGATGATAAGTCAAAGTTTGAGTTGAAGGGTCAGTTTCTCAAGGAGCTAAGAGAAAATGCTTTCAGTGGAACAGAACATGAAGATGCTAATGAACATGTTGAAAAGGTCCTCGAGATTGCAGATTTGTTTACTACAGAAGGAGTCACTGACGATCAACTTATGCTTAGAATCTTTCCAATTTCACTTAAAGGAGCTGCTAATAAGTGGCTAAGGAATGAACCTGCTAGTTCAATCACAACGTGGGAGGATTTGAAGAGCAAATTCCTGAAAAGATATTGTCCACCTGCTAAGACTGCTAAAAAGATGGAGGCTATCAACAGTTTCAAGCAAGAGCCTGATGAAACTCTTTATCAAGCTTGGGAACGGTTTAAAGATTTACTGGTAAAATGTCCTCAACACTATCTAACCCCAATGCAGGAGATAATATTGTTTTATCAAGGATTGGACGTGCCTACTAGACAAATCTTGGATGCTAAGGGAGCTGTACCTCAAATGAGTGCAGCCAATGCTAGGAAAGCTATCCAAGAAGCTGCTGATCATTCTCAAAAATGGCACGATGGAACCTCTACTAGATCTAAGAGCAGCACTAATTTTGACGGGTTTGCTGCAATTCAAGCTCAATTGGATAAAATTAGTAGAGAGATGAAGAAGCGTGATGAGAAAGTGTATGCTGCCCAAGTTGGATGTGAAAAGTGCGAAGGACCTCACTACACTAAAGATTGCCTGAATAAGAATGAAAGTGAGACGTTTGAAGAAGCATACTACACACAATTTGGACAACCATTCCGACCTTCAGGAAGATTTAGGGAAGCTACTCCGGGATTCTATCAAAAGAACAACTTCAATCCCGCTTATCAAGAAAGGAGGCAGACTTTAGATGACACTCTAAAGCAAATTATGGCCGATGCTGCTAAGAGACATGAAGAGAACACTGCTATGATCAAGGAAATCCGAGCTTCAACGGACACTATTACAAGAAATCAAGGAGCTTCGATCAAAGCATTGGAACAACAAATTGGTCAAATGAGCAAAGTTCTTCAAGAAAGGGGATACGGAAGTTTACCTAGCTCAACTGAAACCAACCCAAGAGATCATGTCAAGGCCATAAGCACCACTGAAGAAGTCACTCCTAACATTCATTTTCCTAGAAGACTGATGAATGGTAATGATGGTGCAAGACCCGAGTTTTTCTTTAATTCTTCAATCAGTTTAAGGAGGTTACTCAAAGAGAAGACGAAGATTGAAGAAGAGATCAAGGCTATAATGAAAGAAGAGAGCTCTGCAACCGACTTACATGCCTTGCCTCATAAAGAAAAGGACCCAGGAAGTTTTACTTTACCTTGTTCAATTAATGATATATCTTTCAATAATGTGTTAGCTGACTTAGGAGCTAGTATTAGTGTAATGCCCCTTAAGACATTCACTACCTTAGGACTAGGAAAATTAGCACCAACTAAGTTGCTTATTGAATTGGCTGATAAAACGGTAAAACGACCTGAAGGGATTGCTAATAATGTGCTAGTTAAGATTGAGAAGTTTGTTTTCCCTGTAGACTTTGTTATATTAGATATGCCCGAGGATGTTAAGATTCCTTTAATCCTTGGAAGACCTTTCTTGTCAACAGCCCGTGCTAAGATTGATGTGTTTAAAAGAAAAATCTCATTAAGGGTAGGGAATAATAAACTAGTCTATAAGTGCTAAGATCCTGTTAAAAGCATAATTAGAGGCGTCTATGTGCTAGGATTAAGAGAGCGTATGGACCTTGATCTTGAAGCTAGGCTTATGGGAGAAACATTGATTCAAAACAACTCAACTAATCCTAATCATGAGAACTTTGAGGAATTTATTGACCTTAATGTACCTACCGAACTTAGGCGCGATATTATTGATGATTCTGATGATGAGTGGTATGATTGCGTAGTGATTAACAAACGTAGGAGAATAGTTGAGCATACGAATTTGAATAATGATGTGTTTATTGAACTACCACCCCACCTTGCTTATTTATGCCTTTATGATAATAAGAATTTCCCGTCTATCATTTTGTCATCTCTACCCGAAGGGGATAGAACTTTGTTTATACAGATATTAAAGAAGAATGGCGTGGAAATTAAGGACGAGCAAGTAGTGTTCAATATTACAGAATTGGCGATGAGGGAGCGCGATGCTTCCGACTCCTTCAATGATCGATAATAAGGAGCTGAACGTGAGTCTAACTTGAAGACTCTGGAATAAAGACAAGTGCTGACCGGGAGACAACCCGGAAAATTTTTACTATTCTGTTCTGTGTCGAGTCAGTCAGGCCCGCAGAAGATACGGCGCATCTCAATCCTAAGATGCGACGCATCTCCTGCACTGGTCATATCTTACTTTATTTTTCTGCATTTTTATTTTTAACTTTAAAACTTTTTATCAGTTTATTTTAATGCGGCACATCCCTGGTTAAGGATGCGACGCATCTTCTATGCTGATTCGTATTTATTCCAGGCTCGATGTGGCGTATCTTCTTCCATAAGATACGGCGTATCGACTGACATGATGATTTTCAGTTTTAATTTTTATGTTTTATTTTTACTAACTACTAATGTATTATGCAAGTTTGAACTTTCTTAACTCAGGTGTGTTTAAAGTCTTGATGGTATTATAGATTCCTGCATTTCCTGTGGATACACCAAATATGAAGCTTAAACGTTCTCATCCACGAGGAAGTTGATTTTTGCCCTTATACAAATAATGGAGGATCATACCGAGCAAATCTCAGGGGAGTTTTTCTGTTCTAATTCTTTTATTTTCCAGTTTTTAACCTTTGATTCAAACAACGAGGACGTTGTTTAACTTAAGTGGGGGATTGGAGAATTAGAACACTTACTTGTCCTAAACTTTTCAAAAATTATGCTTAAAATGCGCTTAATATATCAAAATTAAAAATTTTTAGCATGTTTTTATTTAAGATCTAAGTTGCATAGCTGCACACATGACGTTATTTTCAAAAATTGCGATTTTTCAAAATTCACAAATCTATGAGTGTGCCGGTGACTTGTAAACTTTAGAACTTGGCTTGTATACTATTCGAGACCACCATAATAAGTATTATTTTTATAATTGGAATGACTTGTCTAAATTGGTAAATTTCTAGGATTACACCCAAATAGCCTTTATATGTTATGTGATATTAGCTAACTACACTGGTTAGTTAACCCCCGTATAAACCCTTTTGTTACTCTCATTTTTAGAGTAAGATACCCCTAGAAAAAACACTCAGAGCCATTCCTTTCGTTTCTTACACCTTTGTTATAATGTTTCGTTACACCCTTACACCTTAGCCTACCCTGTAGATTAAAATCCGTGGTTAGTTACTTTAGGCAAAGTGTGTTTCCTTACATTACCTGTGTTCGCGTGCGTAATTCATTATCTTTGGTTAGGTCGGGAAATTGCACAATGCAATTGGAGTGAAAGTAAATATTGTATATCTTTGAGTTTATTTTTCGTGTGTTTACTACTTTCACTATTACCGTTATTTCTGAAGTCATGAAAAGTATGGAAAAATTATCCGGAAAGAAAGTGATAGAAAAGTTGTGAAATTTTACACATCTATGTTTATGTTTGAAGTTAAAAAAAAAAAAAAAAAAAAAAAAAAAAAAAAAAAAAAAAAAAAAAATCGAAAAGAAAAAGAAAAAAGGAAGAGTTGGACGTTTGTTTTAACCAACTTATGTAAAGTTTTGTATTAAGTGGTCGATATCACCACTATTTTTTGTATATTATATCTATGGATTGAATGGGAGTTGAACGTTATGGGAACGCCAACTAAAGGTTATACTTTGATTGAGATCTTGTTGAGTATAATTCGTGTCTACCTAAAGCGTGTGTTTCAAGTGTTAAAGCGTGAGTTATTCAATGATATGAGTCTTATTCATGGGATGGTTGGGATAGTGATTAACCACACTTAGGATTTTAATTTATCTGTTTTGTTTATTTTTCATTTTACACCAATTTGTATCCCAAATATTATCCATACCCTATATTATTCTTTATCCAAACCTTTGATTTATTGAGATTAGGGATTTGAGCAATATTAAGTATCGTAGTCGTGGATTCGGCTATGTATTTATGATTTTGTCGCCCTTTTTGATATAATATTATTGGTGAAGATTACTTGGTCCTATCTTTAGCCCATTCGAGTTAAGGATTTGAGCAATTGAAAGTATCGTGTTCGTGGATTCGATCATGTATTTGTGATTTTGTCGCCTTTTCTAGAATTTGAGATCGATAGAGATTAAGGAGAATGATTAACCCTTAACCAACCAACCCTTTTTACCGCTTTAGACTTGTTATTCCTTGGCTTTAGTGGGGGAGATGCGTATACTTGCCAAGCCTATGATAGAATATTCGTCACGACTGGACAGTTAAACGATTAGATTTGCTTTTATCGAAATATTTTATTTTATTTCTAATTCGTTAAGTGTTTGGTTGTGTGACTATGACAAAATGAATACATGCTTAAATATAAAAATAAATCCTAATATCTTTTAGGATACATTTTCATAAGATTAATTCTAAGGTTTACTTAGGGACAAGTAAAGTTCAAGTGGGGGGATATTTGATGAACTCAAATAAGTACATTTTATTACTATCATTTATCCTATTTATTTGACTTGTTTTATTATATTATCTGTGAGAATTGATACGTTAATGTTTACTTTTGTAATTCTCAGGTAAAAACAAGTACTATGTGAAACTTGGCGATTTTGGACTAATTATGGAGCAAAACAAGCAAGAAGTTAAGAGTCTACTGAAATGTACAAGATCAAGACCATTCTGCTCCAGATACGCCGCATCATAATTATTATATACGGCGCATCACTATCAAGATTTCACAAGATATTATCCAAGACAGCAAGGACATGCGCCGCATCTAAGAATGGAGTTACGCCGCATCTTCTGGCGGTGTACGAATATTCTGGAATATAATAACCTTGGACCCCACGTGAAGTTAAGTCAATGCGCCGCATCTACTTATTAGATCCGCCGCATCTAACCCTCAGACAGAAACTATAAATACCCCAAAGTCAGACGAATTTCAGAGTTCGACATTTAGCTAAGTACGAGAAGACAGAAACCCTAGGACGAATTCAGACGAAGTAGCAGCACAAGACACACCTTGAACGAAGATACAAGAGCTGTAAGAAGGACCTGCATGTATTCAATTCATTAAGTAGTTTTGTTTTATTGTATTAGTAAACTTTAATTCATCAGGATTGATAGGCTTGTGTAATGTGACAACGGAAAGATTGCACTCCTCTTAATATTGCTTTCCCATTAATTAAAGTTTATATGTTGATGTCTTTGGTGACTTTTATTAGTGCATTGTTAACCTCTGTGTCTAGCTGAGCGTTGATCGGGTCGCCATGCCTCTGCCCTCGCCTATTTATTTTATCACCTATGCATTCTATCGTCTGTAGAAAAGTAGGAAGAAAGGATAAATAGGATAGTCATAAGTAATCATTAAGGTTGTTTATGCCAAGATTAAGACGAGAAGGATTAATTACATACACTTCATATAAAACTAGCAATAAAACAAGTGACAAGCTACTTAACTATCATGACAGGTCTTCTTATTGTCTCAAGTATTTATCTGTGTACGTGTGTACCTGTGTCGTGCCTATTACGTATATTAACTGATCTCGGTGACCTTCGTTAGTTTAGTTGTATATATTAAATTTAAAAACTGTGAAACTAGTAAACCCACTCAGTGAACCTCTACTAATTAGAGTCAACGACCTGACATGTTAAGGTTTGATAAGCTAACTTAATGATATTAAAAGTACCTGATAATTGAACTGCAGAATAATCGTTTCAAATTTAGTGACTCGATGCACTTAATTTAGTTCATACTGAATCTGGTAGCACTGCTCTAAAGTTTGTAAGTTAGATTAGTCGGTCTGAATATGACAAATCTGTGTTAAAGCTATGAATATTTCTGCAAAATCTGCAGAACATCCGTGAGGAAAATTGCATAGACCATCCATACATCGTAAGGATGATGCGTTCTAATTAGTCCATGTCTTGAATGCTCCTGTTCCTGAGCATGATGGATTGTTCTGGCTTATCACTTTAGCAAGTAAGACATTTGCTGACGTACGTAGCTATCTCTGCTTTCATATTCGGCCACCAATAAAGCTTTTTGAGATCCTGATACATCTTATCAGAACCTGGATGAATAAAGTACTTCGACTTGTGTGATTCGTGCATGATCAACTCTCGTATTCCACCATAGAGAGGTATCCAGCTTCTATCCTTGAATCATAATGTTCCGTCTGGTCTCCTTACTAAACCGTTTGCATTATCTTGCATTCCTTTGAGTGTTTCACGTGGTAGGTTTTCTTCCTTGAGTGCCTCGACTTGGGCCTCGAGGATCTTTGATGGTAGTGGTGAAATGATAATCATTCCCAATGATCTGAATCTCAAAGGCTTGAGTCTCTCTTTTCGACTGAGTGCGTCTGCCACAACATTGGCCTTTCCTGGGTGATATCTGATCTCACAGTCGTAATCACTAAGTAGTTCCAACCAATGACGTTGCCTCATGTTAAGTTCCTTCTGATCAAGTATGTACTGTAAGCTTTTGTGGTCTGTAAATACTACACACTTTGTTCCATAAAGATAATGCCTCCAAATCTTGAGTGCGAAAACCAAGGCACCCAACTCTAAGTCGTGAGTAGTGTAATTCTTCTCATGCTTCTTAAGCTGACGAGATGCATAAGCTATCACTTTCTCGTTTTGCATTAGCACTGCCCCAAGTCCTTTGTGTGAAGCATCACAATATACCACGAAGTTTTCAATCCCTTCCGGCAATGACAAAATTGGCGCACTGCAAAGTTTCTGTTTCAATAACTGAAAAGCGGTCTCTTGCTTTTCTCCCCAATCGTACTTCTGGTTCTTTTGTGTCAACTTGGTCAGTGGCTTAGCTATCTTGGAAAACCCTTCAATGAACCTTCTGTAATATCCGGCAAGTCCTAAGAATTGACGAATTTCTGTGGGTGTTTTTGGTGTTGCCCAATCTTTAACTGCCTCAATCTTTGCTGGATCAACCTGTAGTCCCTGACTATCAATGACGTGACCAAGAAATTGTACCCTTCTGATCCAAAAATCACACTTCAAAAATTTGGCGTACAGTTTCTCTTTCTTGAGCAGCTCTAAAATCGTTCGAATGTGTTCTCGGTGCTCTTCTTCACTCCTTGAGTAAATCAAGAAATCGTCAATGAATACGATCACAAACTTATCCAGGTATGGATTGCACACCCTGTTCATGAGATCCATGAACACAGCTGGTGCGTTGGTTAGTCCGAACGGCATTACCTGAAATTCATAATGGCCATAGCATGTTCTGAATGTTGTCTTCGGGATATCTCCTTCCCGAACCCTAAGCTGATGGTAACCCGATCTCAAGTCGATCTTGGATTAATAACTAGAACCTTGCAACTGATCAAACAAATCGTCGATCCTGGGAAGTGGATAACGATTCTTCACCGTTAGCTTGTTTAGCTCTCGATAGTCGATGCACATTCTGAAAGATCCATCTTTCTTCTTTACAAACAAAACCGGTGCTCCCCAAGGCGAGGAACTCGGCCTAATGAATCCTTTATCCAAGAGCTCTTGCAATTGGTTCGACAACTCTTGCATTTCTGAAGGTGCAAGTCGATAAGGTGCTCGCGCAACTGGTGCGGCTCCCGGCACTAAGTCAATCTGAAATTCGACTTGGCGAGTAGGTGAAAGTCCTGTTAAGTCTTCTGGAAAGACTTCTGGAAAATCTTTAACTGTTGGTACATCCTCAAGTCGCTTCTCCTTCGACTTCTTTTCTGTGATATGAGCCAAGAATGCATAACAACCCTTCTTTATGTATTTCTCTGTTCTAATGCACGAGATGATGCTGAGTCTAGTCCCACTGCGTTCTCCACGAACGACCAATGTTTCGCCATCATAAGGAAGATGAACAACTTTTTCATCACAGATGATTCTGGCATGATGTCGAGATAACCAATCCATACCGATGACAATGTCGAAACTTCCAAGTTCTACTGGTATGAGATCTACATTGAACGGGTGATTGAGAAAATTGAGAGTGCAACCATGAATGATCGTGTCGGTGCCAACTAAACTACCGTTAGCTAGTTCAATGTGATATGGAGTGTCTAATGCGGTTGGTTCAATGTTGAGCAATGGTGCAAATGCAGTAGAAACAAAACTTCTATCGGCTCCTGAATTAAATAGTATGGATGCATAACGATTATTAATGAGGAACGTACCCGTAACGATATTCGGGTCCTCCCTGACATCTTCTCCTCCAAGGACATAAGTTCTTCCTCTAGCTGTTCCACCTTGGTTATTGTTTCCCTGATTCTTTCCTTTTGGACATTCCTTCTTGAAGTGTCCAACTTCTCCACAACCAAAGCATGTTGCTGGGGGTTTCTGATTATCAACCACATTCAGAGCTTTGCAATCCCTGGTCGAATGACCAACCTTCTTACAGTTCCCACACGGATTCGGACAATTTCCAGGGTTATGATGGGTTTGACATTTGTTGCACATGGGTAAAGTACCATTGTAACCTCTTTTCTCAGCTGGACCTGCAACATAGGCCTTTGCAGTTTCCTGTCTTTTGGGTGGTGGTTGAGTAACATTGCTACTCTGGTTGTTATCCCGATTTCTTTTGTTGTTGTTGTTATTGGCATTGTTTCGGTTGCTGTTATAGTTGTTGTTGTTTCGGTAGTTGTTGGAATTGTTGTTGTAGTTACGGTTACTGTTGGTGTTGTTGTTGTTGTTTGAGGTAGTTCCTTTCTTCACTATCTGAGCCATGAGTTTCTGAGACATTCTGATTGCCTCATCCAATGTTTGCGGGTCAAAAGATATCGCATCTCCACGGATGTTGTGAGGTAATCCTCCAATGAAATTCTCCAATAGCTTCTCAGTGTCCGGAACCATTGTCGGACATAATGCTGCCAATTCCTGAAACCTCCTGATATATACCTCAATATCATTACCTGCTGTCACTAGCTCATAAAACTCTGTTTCCATCTTTATCACTTCTGTTCATGGGCAAAACTTCTTTGTCAGCAACTTCTTGAATTCGTCCCATGTAAGCTTGTGAGCATT
Organism: Artemisia tridentata subsp. tridentata; assembly: GCA_021014915.2. NCBI lineage: Eukaryota > Viridiplantae > Streptophyta > Magnoliopsida > Asterales > Asteraceae > Artemisia > Artemisia tridentata. The sequence continues at coordinate 14,460,224 of CP139507.1, forward strand.
CTCCATTCCCATGGGCTTTGCATACGAATTCCACCATGACATAGCTTCCCTAACGAGTGTACTAGTAGCAAACTTTACTTTGCTGTCCTCCGGACAGTTGCATAGAAGGAATACTGATTCTGTCTTTTCAAACCATCGGATCATGGCAGTGGCCCCTTCAGTGCCTTTGAATTTTTCCAGATCACCACTCTTGAAATCTTTGTACGTACATTTACGACCATTTGTACCATTGGTATTTGTTCCTGCCGCTTCTGCGGTTTCTGCCCGCGAAGCGGCTGCAGCTACAACAGCTCTTTCTGTAACCAATGCTGCCTCAATACTGTCGGCAACAAGCTTTCTGATCTCGGCTGGTGTCATAGCAGTAGTGGCTCTTTTGGGTGGCATAATTCTTCACAATCACAAAAGATAACAAAAATGAGAATCCACAATAGAAAACGATCATCATACACAATATATACAACCACAACATGTATATACATCCACAACACGTATAAATACAACCACAACATGTATAAATACAATGAAGCCACAACGAAACATCATAAATATAATCACAACGCACATGAATATAATACATGAAAATTTCGGTTACGCAGACTGATATCATAAAATAGCACAACGAAAATCCTGCATAGTAGAGTCACACTTGATATATTTGTTTGTACTACAAGCAAAAGACAACAAGTCCTAACTATGTCCCACACCCCGGGACTTGGATAATAATGTACAAGCTACATGATAAAAGTCTAACACTAGGTGTGGAACGCTTTGTTGTTCGAAGTTCAAACACTTGGGATATGAATCTTAGTAATGTGTTTGAGAGATATTTATGTATTGAATGTGTTTAGCATGCGGAATCTACTACAACACACTTTAAAAGAACACAAGGTGGTGAGTTTAAGTAAACGTGTGAATGCAATGAACAAATAACACAACTTTGGTTAACACAAAACGATTCAATATTATTGATGAAATAATACGGATGATCTAAATATCACCGGGATTACAAAGTAATCTTGAATCTAAGATTGTAAAGGATTTGTGATTTGAGGTAACTAAGTTACTTGAGAGATAGTTTGTTTTTGGTTATTAGTTGTGAAAGATGCATGCATGAAGAAGTGACTAAGATATCCTTTTATAAGATAAGGATATCTTATTACATGTTGTCAAGTAGATGAATATAATACTATACTTTGACTATATTGGCGCCTACAATTAAATACAACTACCCATGTACACTCTGATATATTCTTCTGTCACCACAGAAGACTATTCTACTTCTACATAACGTATAACAATGTACAAAGACTAATAATTCAACTAAATATCTATTACAAAATATCTAATCGACTTGACATAAGCTTGGCAGGCTCTTCATTAGCTAGCAGTACCTTCTACCCAGAAGGTACTGGTAGAACATCTTCGTACATAACAAAATCAACTAGCAGGCTCTTCATCGACTTGGCAGGCTCTTTGACTTTGATCATTTTATTCCCAACAATCCTCCCCTAAACTTGTTATTTCCATTAAAATACACAAGTTTCTGATGAATAAAATACATACCTTGAGGATTTGAGAACTCTTCCAAAAACCTTTACTTCCTATCCTTCCTTTTTCTTTCACATTGTTCAAATATGCTCCTTAGCAAACTTTGAACAATTTCTGAGTTTTCATCATCTTTGTCACACCTTAACCTCTTGGAGATCATAGTTGAGAGCACTTCATAACTAAGTGGATACTCTTTCTCAGCCAACATAAAGAGTTCAATCCCACTTGATGTGTACAAATGATGAACACTGCAATGACTTAGGAATTCCCAGGTTGTAGATGGATCATAATATGGAAACTTCCAATAATCATCTTTGGGATCAGGATCAAACATCCTATTGAATTCAACCCATAATTCCTGTTCCTTAACATCATTGCTAGAATTTTGTGGCTAGCCTAATCTGCACTAGATTCCACAATTCTTCCAAATCTGCTCTATCAGATGCTCTAACTAAATTTTCAAAATTCTTGAAGATAGCAGACTGTCCCCCAACCCTTGATATTTTCCATGACTTACCAAATCTATCATGGTGTATTTCCCAATCAATTATAGGGTGTCTAGACCTAATTGGATCAGCATGTATGATAGTAGGTAAAGTTATCAACATTTTACTTACTTGCTCTGTGTCCAATTTTGCTACTTCTTTCATCTGAGCATCTTCCTTCTTCTTTGAAGACCTTTCTTGTGTGTGTTCAGGAGGAGTGCAGTGGTTCTTCTTGTATGCTTCAATATATAGATGCTGCAACTCTTCAAATGATTTTCTTTTGAGTTGATGATCCTTCCAATTTGCTGACCTTTTCAGATATAACTTGAAGAACTTCATCTGCTCTTTCTGATCATGTGGCAATTTAAACCCTTTCTCCTTATACTGCATGATCTGCTGAAATACATCATTTAAGGCTTCTTCTCTATACTTTTTGGTGATGAATTCTTCAAGCTTGGCTGTCTTTTCTTCTACACTGAGAGACTCATCATCCATATACACAGAGGCTTGACCTCTTACAATTGGATCAATAGAGATAATCCATTGTAGTTGTGCATCAAATATTTGTGCAGCTTGAGAATCAATAAGAGCTTGAGCAGCATCTTCAGCATCTTTCTGCTCTTTCATTACTTCAAGCATTCTTGAAGCTTCAAGTGCTTTTAGCTCTTCTTCATGAACCCTCTTGGCCTCTTCTTCTCCTAAAGCCATCTGAATTTGCTGAGTTCTTTTCAACTTCTTGGACTTTGGCTCATCTTCAATCAGAATACCTTTGCCCTTATCCTTTGGAGTTTGATCTTGTGATGGAGCAGAAGATTGCTCATCAGCAATTAAAACCCTCTTTCTCTTGTACACTCTCTCAGCAGACCCTTTATACCCCATAGCCAATAGCCTTTCTCTCCTAGCAGACTCTTCTTCTGGCCTAGCAGGCTCTTGCCCTGCTCCAACAGGCTCTTCATCATAAACTTGAGTTCCATCATGGAATTCAAATTGAGCCTGTTCCTCCTCTTCTTCCTCATCTTCAGACCTATCCTTCCTCCCCTTTTTGGAAGAGTGATCTATCCTATCAGCATCTGACTGTGAAGAACTAGATAAAACAACCTTTGCAGACTTTTTACCTTTTAACTTCTTCACTTCACCCTCCAATCTCTTAACCCTTTTGACCAATTTGATGTTGATCTTAGAAAACTTTTCATTTTGACTTTTAAGAGCTTTCTCTAAGAACTTCACCTTGTCTTTTAACTCTTGCATTGTCTAAGGTGATTGGGTTTGTGATATATGATGTAGTGATGGTGGTGGTGTTTCAGATGGTACTGGAGATGGTATTGGTGTTGTTTGTTGTGTTGGTGAAATGTAACTATGTGAAGAACTAGATGATTGTGTTTCAGCAGATGGTGTTGGTTCTTCTGGATGTTGTGGTACCATTTCATCAAAAAGTGGAACTTCCTCCCCTCTAAAACCAATTCTCATATTTGAAAATACTTTGTGAGAAAGTTTTGGTGTTTCATAAACTGAGTCTGTGGGAAGCAACACATGTTGTAATTTTCCAATGATGCAACCAATAAATCTTGGATACATCAAAAACTTTGTTTTACTTTTCACATTGTTTATCAATCCTTCAAAAATATATTTAGAAAAGTTGTATTTTCTGTTTGTTGCTAAGCAAATGAGAGCAGAGGCCATGTTGCCACTAAATTGCTCCCAAGAGGTTTTCTTCTGGCTCAAACAGTGAAGGATTGTGTGAATCAAAAATCTCCATTGTGGAGTAAGATGCTTTTTCAGAAAAGTGAGTTTGTTGGACTCAGCATGATACCCCATTCTTGTTAAATTTTCAAAAATTTCAGTATCTGGTAACTGACTAATACCATCAGAATCATCCAAATGAAGATGCCTTCTTAAGGATGACTCAGTAAGAGTCAAATGTTTACCATCCACTTTGGCTTTTATTCTTTGTTCCCCATTTTCAGAAGTTTTAATTTTAGCAGATTGCCAAAATTGTAAAATTTGATTTTCATAAATAGTGGGATTGACTAGCAAAGCAAACCTGACATAGGAGTTGTTTAAAAAGTCCACTACTTGATGAAATGAGGCATTATCCTCTGTCTTTTCCAAAAATGCTAACTGATTGTGACGTTGGACAAAATCTAGAACAACTGTGGAAGCCATAATGAAAATTTTGAATATGTTGGTGGGATTTGTTGGTAGTACTGGTAGAGGATGAAAGGTGTATGTGAATTATGATAGTGACTGATGAAAGAAGATATGAGAGAATTACTTTTAACCGACAATAAGAAAGATTAAAATAAGTAAATGAAAAGGCGGTTAAAAAGATCTTTTATATGTAAAATATAATATAATATAATCATCAGTGAATTACATAACTACCCCAACGGCTAATTTTAACTACCAGGCCTAATGGCTAAAACTTTTTCTGACAGGCTCAACGGCTATTTAGCAGTACCTTTGTACTCTAGCAGTACCATTTTTGTACTAGCAGTACCTTTTAAAGTTTTATAAAAATCCCTTATAGTTTTTAGCAAACTACCAGCTATCAACGGATTTGAGTTGTCTTTACCAAAAGCCGTTTGCTTAAGGACTAGCTAACTATTTACAATTAAGTATGGTTAGTTAACAACCATATAGTTTTTGGTAAACTATCAACCATCAACGGATTTGAGTTGTCTTTACCAAAAGCCGTTTGCTTAAGGACTAGCCAACTCTTAAGTTTGTGAAAACTTGGTGAGCTGAATACCAAAAGCCATGATGGCCCAAAGATGGTGCAATTTCCTTGGATGGAGGAAATTTAGAAAGGCAATGATGCTGTGTATCTTGGATGATTAGTTCAACAAGTGAAATCATCTAATGTCATGCCTTTGAGTTGAAACCTTTCTTAGTTTGATCTAGATAGAACTTTCTCCTTGAGAAATGCTTCATCCCTTCTAGATATATGATCTAACTCTCTCTTTTTCAACTCTGCATCATCTTGTATGCTCTTGTCTTTTCTTTCATAAATTGGTCTTTCTTCCATTCTGGGCTATTAATTCCTCCCCTGAGATTATTATTTCTCCTGAAATGAATATAACTTTTGTTGCCCCTTTTGTTTGAAAGAACTCTTGTTTTGTTATCAACCTGAAATATGTTAGTTGCAAACCAAAAGAACAAAGTGTAGAACACTTGATCTATATAATTGTAAACATTCAAGCATTTATATGAACAAAACATAGCAATTTTGTATCAGCAGGACCAATTATGAACTAACAGGACCTTTTGACTAACTAGCAGTACCATGTTTAAAATCTAATACCAGTTAATTTTATGAACAAAAACACATGTTTTTCAAAGATTTATCATTCCAATACCTCCTACAAGATATTTGAATCTACCTAAATCAAAAGCTTTGGTGAGAAGGTCTGCATAATTCTTTTCAGAATCAATTTTAACTACTTGAATTAACCTCTTCTCATTGCAATCCCTTATGAAATGGTGTCGGATTTCAATATGTTTTGTTTTTGAGTGTTGAACTGGATTTTTAATGATACAAATAGTACTGCTATTGTCAATATAAATAATGGTGTTAAGAAAATTGTACCCATAGTCAAGCAATTGATTTTGGATCCAAAGAACTTGCCCACAACAACTTGCACCAGCAACATATTCTGCTTCAGTTGTAGAATTGGCCACCATTGTTTGTTTCTTGCATTGCCAAGAGATTAGTCTGCAACCAAGAAATTGACATCCACCAGTTGTGGATTTTCTGTCTAGTGTTGCACCAGCATAGTCACTATCCGAATAAGCCATCAATTCAAAAGATGATTCCCTTGGATACCAAAGACCCAACCTAGGTTGACCCTTAAGATATCGAAAGATTCTTTTGACTGCTGTGAGATGAGAGATCTTGGGATGTATTTGAAACCTTGCACACACACATACTGAGAACATGATATCAGGTCTTGATGATGTAAGATACATCAAGGACCCAATCATAGATCTATAATTGTGCAAATCCATATCTTCTCCTTCAGCATCCTTGAGTAGCCCTTTGTCTGGATCCATTGGTGTACTTGCAACCTTAGAATCAGCAAAATTGAATTTCCTTAAGATCTCTGCTACATACTTATCTTGGCTGATAAATATGCCTTCTTTGGATTGTTTCACTTGGAGACCTAAAAAGAAAGTAAGTTCCCCCATGGAACTCATTTCAAACTTACTGTGCATAAGTTTTTCAAATTCTATACACAAGCCTTGGTTTGTTGATCCAAAGATTATGTCATCAACATAAATCTGTACTAACAAGATGTCTTTCTTTGTCCTTTTGATGAACAAAGTTGGATCAATCCTGCCTCTTTGGAATCCACTTTCTAGTAGAAAACAAGCCAATGTTTCATACCATGCCCTTGGAGCTTGGTGTAGGCCATACAAAGCCTTGGTAACTTTGTAAACTTTATTTGGATACTCAGCATCAATGAAGCCTGGAGGTTGAGATACATAAACTGGTTCTTCAATTTCACCATACAAAAATGCACTCTTAACATCCATTTGATAGACAGTGAAGCCTATGAATGAAGCATAGGCTAAGAAAAGCCTAATTGCTTCAAGTCTTGCAACTGGAGCAAACACTTCTTCATAATCTACCCCTTCCTCTTGAGTATATCCTTGTGCTACCAATCTAGCCTTGTTCCTGATCACTATACCCCTTTCATCCTTCTTGTTTCTGAACACCCATTTGGTTCCAATTGCCCTATGACCTCTGGGCAAATCAACCAATATCCAAACCTTCTGAATCTTGAATTGGAGAAGCTCTTCTTGCATAGCTTCCACCCAACTTGCATCATCTAAAGCTTTGTTTATGTTCTTGGGTTCAGCCTGAGATAGAAAACATGAAAACAGGCATATATTGGAATTATCATTATTCTTTTCTTCATAAATAGAGGAGATTAACCCTTCTTCATCTGAGGATAAGACTTGAGATAAACCAACTTGAGATCTTGTTCTAACACCAGAAGTTATGCTTCCAATCACATCATCAGTTGAGTGATCTTTGAGAATTCTAGTGTTTGGTGTTTTAGGAACTTCATATGTAGTTGGAAGATTGCTAATCCCAACCTCTTCTTGAAAAGAATCATTGATGACATCAAATAACGACATATTATTAGCATCATTTATCCTATATATATTGCTCGTTTTATATTGTTTTATATGAGATTTGATACTTAATCGTTTACTTTTGTAAATCTCAGTAATATTGGAGCATTTGGTGAAAGTTAGTGATTTTGGACGAAATATGGAGATAACTGATCAAGATGGAAAAAGTCTACTAAACTCAAGGAGATACGCCGTATCATTCTAGACAGATACGCCGTATCATCATACTTAGATGAATTCGAAGACCATTGCCTGACTTTGAAGAATGCGCCGCATCTGATTTTATCATGCGTCGCATATGAAACTTTGGTCAACGAAGAAGAACCAACTTGTTCTACTCCAGATACGCCGCATCGGACCAATCCGATGCGCCGTATCGGCCATACACAATCCTTACCAAAGAAATCAAGTGGAGATTAGAAGCTTAATGAAGAAGTCAAGATTACAAGTCGACACTTGATGATGCTTTCGTATTTTGGCCATAAAATCTTCATCCGGACTCCGATTTAGTTGATTCAAGCGGCCACGCGAAGAGAAAAAGAAAATCTATCTGAATCTGAAGGAGATGCGGCGCATCTGGTCCTTAGATGCGCCGTATTGGGAGATGAGGCGCATCTGGTCTTTAGATGCGCCGTATTGGGTCAGTTTCAGACTTGGAGGCTACGTTTACTTATAGATGCGGCGCATCTAACTCTCTAGATGCGCCGTATCGACCCAGATTTCAGAATCTATAAATACCGAGCTCATTAACGAATTAGGGTATCTTTGGGAACCCTTAGGGGCATTCCCAGACGATCAAAGCCTCTCCAAACAGTAGAAGATCAATATTGAAGACCTAATCATCCTTGAAGAACATCTCTAATCATTGTTATATTACTTAATCATTCGGTTAGCGTATCGTATTCATTATGTTTCATACTTTATTCGTTATGATTATGTTTATGTACTTTGTTACAGAGATTATGGGCTAACACCCTTAGGTGTTAGCCATGTTTATGAAGTTTTATTAGTTTTTATGATTTTGTCGATGTGTTTGCTTTGTTATTGGATTGGGTGCTTGTCGATAAAAACTCGTTTATTGCTTATAACTAGTAGAAGTCTATGTAACTAGGTTATGATCCTTATAACTTTAATTGATGTGACTTAACTACCTGTAATTGTGGTTGCTTTGGTTGAGTTATATGCTTGTTAACCCGAATCTCTATTAGGAATCATTGTTTGGCATAAACGGAACGTGTCTACAACCTAATAGGACTAGTAGCGTGTAATACCGAACTAGGTTAGATGGTTTAAAGCAATAAGTTAGTATTGATGCTAGACGAGTCACTATGATCTTTCGTCATATCCGCCCCGAGGGCTAGTTACTTAATTGTGACAGAATTTCGTAATTGATATGCCGATTAACAATTGAATGAATTAAAACAAGTAGACATAAGCATGTATAACTATAAAATGGATTAGACTTGGCTAACCCGTTCTTCCTATCTTTGGTGTCTTCATACTTGTATTGTTTGTTTATCTTAGTTTAGTTAGAATAAAACCAAACCCGTGCCAGTCTCTCAGGCTGAACCCCCCTTTACGTTAGTTTAGGAGAGTCGAATACCTCTAGAATTAGTATATTAGAAATCTCACTCCTAGTGAACGACCCTTGCTTACCTAGAAACTATCTACATTGACCGGGTACACTGCTCGTTAGTGTTTAGAGTCTATAGGTTAGTTCGGCAAAATATAAATTTAAAACTTGGTAGTTTATTATAGACCTAAAAAAAACACATCAAGTTTTTGGCGCCGTTGCCGGGGAGTGATTGTTTAATTTGATTTATTGGTATTTTAGTTTTTTATTTGTTTTCGTTAGTTTCTGTGTGTTTTTGTCATTCTGTGTTTCTGTCTCAGAAAGGCAATACGGCGTATTCTTGTCTGTGAATACGGCGCATCTGTCTGATTTCAATACGGCGTATTCTTGTCTGTGAATACGGCGCATTGACGTTCTGCGACAATTTTTTTAGTTTGTGTGATTTTTTTTAGTATTATATAATTTGAAAAATCTGTTACAGGAAGATAATACGGCGCATCTATTGTCTGTTAGATACGGCGTATTAACTTGTGTCGTATACGGCGTATCCATTGTCTGTTGGATACGGCGCATCGATCTTCTGTGACCCCAAAAATATTTTTCTCTTTTTTTTTTTTTTTTGTGTTTATTTAATTTTCATTACTTTAGGTTTTATTTTTTTTGTTTGTACTGCTGTTCTTGGTTGTTTGTCTTTCAGGTAATAATGAAGATGGACGATCCGGACATCACTATCACCCGCACTTGATTTCAAGTGGGGGGAAAACACCCTATTACACAGTAAATAAGGGTGGAGTCAGGCTCGTGACTTGAACAAAAACAAGCGTTTCGTGGGAGGCAACCCATGCTTATTTTTTAATTTATGTCAATTTAATTTTCTGTCGAGTCTGTCCCAGGCCTTCGATGCGGCGTATCCAACCCCTATGGATACGGCGTATCGAATCATCTGGAATACTTTAGTCCGAACTGTTTTGCTGACATCAATGCGGCGTATCTATCTTTTTAGATACGGCGTATCGACCTGCCAGAATTGAATACAGTTCTTTGTTTTTCTTTTGTTTATCGTTTTCCAACCGATGATTAATGAGATGTTTCTCGAGATTTGTTTCTCCTGTGGTTTCTATATTTTTACAGGTCCGGAATATTGAAGATGTTGATGGACTTCCGCATTTTATACGCTCGCACACTTACATTGGAAGATCATACCGAGCAAATCTCAGGGGAGTTCTCCGTTCTAATTCTTTCTATCTCTTGTTTTTAATTTCAAATACAAACAACGAGGACGTTGTTTAACTTAAGTGGGGGGGATGGAGAATTAGAACGTTACTTGTCCTAAATTTTCAAAAATATGCTTTAATCTATGCTTAATTATCAAAATTTAATTTTTTTTAGCATGTTTTTGTTTAATCTAAGTTGCATAGCTGCACACATAACCTTATTTTCAAAAATTGTGAACTTATCAAAATCCACAAATCTATGAGTGTGCCGGTGACTTGTAAACTTTAGAACTTGGCTTGTATACTATTCGAGACCACCATAATGAGTATTATTGATATAATTGGAATGACTTGTCTAAATTGGTAAATTTCTAGGATTACACCCAAATAGCCTTTATATGTTTTGTGTTATTAGCTAACTACACTGGTTAGTTAACCCCCGTATAAACCCTTTTGTTACTCTCACTTTTAGAGTAAGGTACCCCTAGAAAAACACTCAGAGCCATTCCTTTCGTTTCTTACACCTTTGTTAAAATGTTTCGTTACACCCTTACACCTTAGCCTACCCTGTAGATTAAAATCCGTGGTTGGTTAATTGCTTTAGGCAAAGTGTGTTTCCTTACATTACCTGTGTTCGCGTGCGTAATTCATTATCTATGGTTAGGTCGGGAAATTGCACAATGCAATTGGTATGATAGTAAATATTGTATATCTTTTAGTTTATTTTCGTGTGTTTACTACTTTCACTATTATTTTTATATCTGAAATTATGAAGATTTTTTGTGATGGTGAAGTGGTGAAATTTTACACCAATAGCTATTTATGTTTTATTAGTTTAAAAAAAAAAAAAAAAAAAAAAAAAAAAAAAAAAAAAAAAAAAAATTGAAAAAGAAAAAAAAAATGAAAAAAAAAAAAAAAAAAAAAAAAAAAAAAAAATGAGAAAAGAAGAAGAAAGTTGGAAGTTTGTTAAACCAACGATGTAAAGTTATGTAAGTGGTTCATATGGCCACTATTTGTTATACTATATATATGGATTGAATGGGAGTTGGCAGTTATGGGAACGCCAACTAAAGGTCATTCTTTGATTAAGATCTTGTTGAGTATAATTCGTGTCTACCTAAAGCGTGTGTTTCAAGTGTTAAAGCGTGAGTTATTCAGTGATATGAGTCTTATTCATGGGATGGTTGGGATAGTGATTAACCACACTTAGGATTTTAATTTATTTGTTTTGTTTATTTTTCAATTTTACACCAATTTATATCCCAAATATTATCCATACCCTGTATTATTCTTTATCCAACCAAACCTTTGATTTATTGAGATTAGGGATTTGAGCAATCTTAAGTATCGTAGTCGTGGATTCGGCTATGTATTTATGATTTTGTCGCCCTTTTTGATATATTATTATTGGTGAAGTTTGGACCTATCTTTAGCCTATTCGAGTTAAGGATTTGAGCAATTGCAAGTATCGTGTTCGTGGATTCGATCATGTATTTGTGATTTTGTCGCCTTTTCTGGAATTTGAGATCGATAGAGATTAAGGAGAATAATTAACCCTTAAGCCTAAAAACCTTTTTTACCGCTTTAGACTTGTTATTCCTTGGCTTTAGTGGGGGAGATGTGTATACTTGCCAAGCTTATGATAGAATATTCGTCACGACTGGACAGTTAAACGATTAGATTTGCTTTTATCAGAATATTTTATTTTACTTCTAATTCGTTAAGTGTTTGGTTGTGTGATTATGACAAAAATGAATACATGCTTAAATATAAAAATAAATCCTAAATATCTTTTAGGATACATTTTCATAAGATTAATTCTAAGGTTTACTTGGGGACAAGTAAAGTTCAAGTGGGGGGATATTTGATGACATCAAATAACGACATATTATTAGCATCATTTATCCTATATATATTGCTCGTTTTATATTGTTTTATATGAGATTTGATACTTAATCGTTTACTTTTGTAAATCTCAGTAATATTGGAGCATTTGGTGAAAGTTAGTGATTTTGGACGAAATATGGAGATAACTGATCAAGATGGAAAAAGTCTACTAAACTCAAGGAGATACGCCGTATCATTCTAGACAGATACGCCGTATCATCATACTTAGATGAATTCGAAGACCATTGCCTGACTTTGAAGAATGCGCCGCATCTGATTTTATCATGCGTCGCATATGAAACTTTGGTCAACGAAGAAGAACCAACTTGTTCTACTCCAGATACGCCGCATCGGACCAATCCGATGCGCCGTATCGGCCATACACAATCCTTACCAAAGAAATCAAGTGGAGATTAGAAGCTTAATGAAGAAGTCAAGATTACAAGTCGACACTTGATGATGCTTTCGTATTTTGGCCATAAAATCTTCATCCGGACTCCGATTTAGTTGATTCAAGCGGCCACGCGAAGAGAAAAAGAAAATCTATCTGAATCTGAAGGAGATGCGGCGCATCTGGTCCTTAGATGCGCCGTATTGGGAGATGAGGCGCATCTGGTCTTTAGATGCGCCGTATTGGGTCAGTTTCAGACTTGGAGGCTACGTTTACTTATAGATGCGGCGCATCTAACTCTCTAGATGCGCCGTATCGACCCAGATTTCAGAATCTATAAATACCGAGCTCATTAACGAATTAGGGTATCTTTGGGAACCCTTAGGGGCATTCCCAGACGATCAAAGCCTCTCCAAACAGTAGAAGATCAATATTGAAGACCTAATCATCCTTGAAGAACATCTCTAATCATTGTTATATTACTTAATCATTCGGTTAGCGTATCGTATTCATTATGTTTCATACTTTATTCGTTATGATTATGTTTATGTACTTTGTTACAGAGATTATGGGCTAACACCCTTAGGTGTTAGCCATGTTTATGAAGTTTTATTAGTTTTTATGATTTTGTCGATGTGTTTGCTTTGTTATTGGATTGGGTGCTTGTCGATAAAAACTCGTTTATTGCTTATAACTAGTAGAAGTCTATGTAACTAGGTTATGATCCTTATAACTTTAATTGATGTGACTTAACTACCTGTAATTGTGGTTGCTTTGGTTGAGTTATATGCTTGTTAACCCGAATCTCTATTAGGAATCATTGTTTGGCATAAACGGAACGTGTCTACAACCTAATAGGACTAGTAGCGTGTAATACCGAACTAGGTTAGATGGTTTAAAGCAATAAGTTAGTATTGATGCTAGACGAGTCACTATGATCTTTCGTCATATCCGCCCCGAGGGCTAGTTACTTAATTGTGACAGAATTTCGTAATTGATATGCCGATTAACAATTGAATGAATTAAAACAAGTAGACATAAGCATGTATAACTATAAAATGGATTAGACTTGGCTAACCCGTTCTTCCTATCTTTGGTGTCTTCATACTTGTATTGTTTGTTTATCTTAGTTTAGTTAGAATAAAACCAAACCCGTGCCAGTCTCTCAGGCTGAACCCCCCTTTACGTTAGTTTAGGAGAGTCGAATACCTCTAGAATTAGTATATTAGAAATCTCACTCCTAGTGAACGACCCTTGCTTACCTAGAAACTATCTACATTGACCGGGTACACTGCTCGTTAGTGTTTAGAGTCTATAGGTTAGTTCGGCAAAATATAAATTTAAAACTTGGTAGTTTATTATAGACGTAAAAAAACACATCAATCATCTATTTGAACATTCAATGGCTCAGCAGTACCAATAGTTGTACTAGCAGGACCATCTGAAGAACTGGCAGTACCATTGTCATTAGCACTACTTTCTTGATTCTCTTGATTCTGAGTTCCTTGATCTTCTTCATTGCCTTCATTTCTTGTGTTTGAAGGTCCTTCTTGACTTGAAGATAGATCCATACTTTTCCAAATTGGCATCCAGATGTAATCTTGATCTTTAGGATCTTTGATATTTTCTTCAGAACCTGCATTATCATTAGCATTTGTACCTAAAACAGGCACATAATTCATAGATTCTGAAAGCCTATCAACATCAAACATCCAATCTGGTCCAACTCCTTTCACATTTGCTAGTTTCTCTTGAAACTCTATGTGAAGATTCTCTTCTACTAGCCTAGTGCAAGTGTTAAACACTCTATAGGCCTTACTCTGCAAGGAATACCCTATCAAAAAGCCAACATCTGCTTTTCCATCAAATTTGCCTAAATGATCTTTGGTATTGAGAATAGTAACATGACAACCAAAAGGTCTCATAAAACTTAAAGATGGTTTTCTACCAAAGAAAAGTTCATAAGGTGTTTTTCTATGTGGTTTTGTCACAAGAACCCTGTTTTGTACATAACAAGCAGTACCAACTGCTTCAGCCCAAAATGAAATAGGCAACTTAGAGTCTACTAACATAGTTCTAGCAGCCTCTATAAGTGTTCTATTCTTTCTTTCTGCTACTCCATTTTGCTGAGGTGTTCTAGCTACACTAAACTCTCTTTTTATGCCTTTTTCCTTGCAAAAGTCATCCATAACTCTATTCTTGAACTCTGTCCCATTGTCACACCTGATGATTTTGACTTTTTTATCAGATTGGTTTTCTACCTCAGTGATATAGGTTTTAAGTATCTCACTAGTTTCATGTTTAGATCTTAAGAAGAAAACCCATGAAAATCTGCTATAGTCATCAGTAACAACCAGACAATATTTCTTTCCATTCAAGCTGCACACATTAGTAGGACCAAAGAGATCCATATGAAGCATATGTAAAGCCTGAGTAATAGAGTTTTGGGTCTTGGGCTTACAAGAAGCTCTATGTTGTTTGCCTTTTAGACAGTCAACACAAGTTTGGTCGTTTTGGAAAATCTTTTTGGGTAAACCTCTTACTAAATCATATTTTGCAATAGTGTTGATTGTTTTAAAGTTTACATGACCAAGCCTTCTATGCCAAATCATAGATTCATCCAATGAGGCCTTTGCTACCAAACAAGTTAAACCTTCCTTGGGATCAATGTTCTTTAAATTGACACTATACATATTGTTCCTTTTTGGAACTTTAAGAAGGATCTGACTCTCATCAGGCATCTTAAAATCAGAAGAAAGAACCATACATTCATTGTCAGTAAAGAGAACATTGTTCTTTTTGTCACACATTTGTGAGACACTAAGAAGATTAAACTGAAGTTCTTTCACAAAATACACATTTTCAAAATCTAGTTTACTGGTTTTGATAGTACCTTTACCAGTGATCTTTCCTTTTATTCCACCCCCAAAGGTAACATATCCTCCATCAAAAGTTTTGAAGTCTGAGAGGAATGACATGTTGCCTGTCATGTGCCTTGAACACCCACTATCAACATATCCTTGATCTTCAATATCAGTTGAATGTTCCTGCACATGAATAAACACATTAGTTTCCTTGGGGTACCCAAGCCATGACAGACTTGGGTTTGCCTCTTGCATCAATAAAGTCAAACCTTTTCAGGATTGTTGATGCACTTTTTGATTTGATTGGTTTCCAAATCCAACATGCTGAGGACTTAACAGCACTTTCCCTTCTAATCCATTGTGTGGTCATTGGTCTATCAGTACCAATTTTGGCAATACCAATTTTGGCAGTACCATGTGATCTAGCAGGACCTTTTGGTCTAGCAGGACCTTTGGTTTTTGGACTCCAAACTTTTGTTTTGACCACATTTATCTTTTGAATAGGATTCTTCTCAACTTTTGGTACAGATTTATAAGTGTTTCTTGTACCCTTATCAGTTGGTTTTGCAATAACAGGCTTATCTTGTCTAACAGTATGTTTAACATTTGTGGTGTTAGACTTAACAAAACTTTTTCTGGGGTGAGTAACATTTGTTTTAGCTTTTGATTTACTCCCAGAAACCCATTTATTACAATAAGCATGAAGATGATTAAAGCTACCACAATAATAACAAGCTTTATTAAACATAACAAAGTCATCACCTAATTGTTGTGATTTAAGGTTGTTCCAATTTCTTTGGCTTCCCCTAGGTTTGTTATTACAATTTTTACAACTTTCAACTGTCTTTAAAACAGTTTTGGCTTTAGCTTTAACTTCTACTTTCTTAGGACTGGTTGGTCCTACTTTGATTCCTTTCTTAGGAATTGTTTCATCTTCATCATCATCAGATACCCAATCCTCAATAATTAGGACATCTGGTCTCTTTTCAGTGAGCACCTTAGAGAGTGAGACATTCTTAGCACTCTCAGAAGGTTCACTTATCACTACAGGTTTATCTAATGGTTTGGCAACAAATTCATGTAAACCTGATGCAGCAAGATCACTACCTTGTGGACAAGGAATTCCTCTATAAGGAGGTGGACATTTGTTGTATCCTATCCCTGATTTTATCCTCTTATTCATCTGATTCTCTACTATACTCCTAGTACACTCAGAAGCATTTTCCAATTTAGTAACAGTCAGTTGAATATTGTCTCTAGCTAATGTCACTTTAGTACACTCAGTCCTTACCATTTCTATTTCTGAATCTTTCAAAAATATTTGTCTATTAAGAGCATTTTTTGCATCAGTAAAGGTAAGTTCATTTTCTCTATAGTGAATGAGTTGTTTTTCCAGTTTGGCCAGACCACACTGATGGTTAAATAAGGTTTGTTGGGTTTTTCTGTGTTCTAATACTTCTGTATCATAAGCTTTACTTATGATTTCTAATTCTTTAAGAGATTCACAATTATTAGAACATTTGATAGTTTGTACCTCAGGGGTGGAGAATGCCATCAAAGCCAATTCATCAGAAGTTGACTCATCTTCACCCATGAAACTCCAATCAAAACCCATGCCATCAATAGCAACCATTGCTTTTGGCTCTGCAACTTCAACAACCTTACTCTTGCTTTCAAAGCTTCCTTTCTTCTCAAAGCTTCCTTTATTTCTGTTGTCAAACCCTCTACCCTTGTCATCCTGCTTCTTAGGTCTTCTACACTCTCTAGAGTAGTGACCTTTCATGTGGCAGTTGTAACACTCCACCTTTGACTTATCATAGCCAGCAGGCTCATTTCCATCTATCAGAATCTTCTTGCCAGTCCTCATCATCAACTTCTTGGCTCTAATGCTTAAAAGTGAAAGTTGCCACTTTATGTCCATTTCTTCAAGATCATCAGGATGAATCTCTTGAAGGTCTTCAAATGATAATACGGACCCATTGTGCTGAGATGTAAGAAAAGCACACCCAATTGTTTCATCTAATATAGATTTGGTATTGCCAGAAGTACTAGCAGTACCAAAGGTTGTATTAGCAGTACCTTCTTCTCTGCTACCTTGTTCTTCATTATCAACCTTTGAGATGTTTGGGGATGAAACAAAAGCCATATTTCCAGAACTTGACCCAGTAGTCTTCTTTACTTCATGCTCTACTATTTTGAAATTGTTGTAGAGATCATTGAGACTCATCTGGTCAATATCTGACTTGTTCTTCCATACAATGACATGCATAGACCATTCTGAAGGTAAACTTCTAAGAAATTTAGAGTTTAGGTCTTCTTGAGTTATCATCACTTCATGGATGGCTAACTGACTTGCAAGCTTCTGAAGTCTATTGAACATACTGTCCAAAGACTCATTGGTTGTGGCTGTGAAGTTCTCAAATTGTTGTTTGAGAAGGGTTTTCTGTGTTTTCTTGGTAGCATCATTACCACCAAACCTAGCCACAATTGCTTCAAAAAGGGTTTTGGCATCTTTGTATTTGTTGAAGATCAGAAGTTGATCATTTGGAATAGTCATCAGTAACATACTCCTTGCCTTTAGATCATTTCTCTTCTGAACTTTTTCATCTGCATTTGATGGTTGATCTTGTATTCTTGTTACAAGAGCATCATTTACTGTTGTAGTGGTGATTTGGGGTTTAAATGAATTGCCTTGTTCAATGATCTCCCAAAGTGCATAGTCCTGCACTTGAAAGTATTGTTCAACCCTTAGTCTCCACATTTCAAACTCGTTTTGCTTGAGTAATGGAAGTTTAGCTGCAACATTTGTTTGAATATGTTCAACATCCATTTTTCTTTTAAATTAGTAAATATCAAGCCTAGCTCTGATACCACTTGTGGAACGCTTTGTTGTTCGAAGTTCAAACACTTGGGATATGAATCTTAGTAATGTGTTTGAGAGATATTTATGTATTGAATGTGTTTAGCATGCGGAATCTACTACAACACACTTTAAAAGAACACAAGGTGGTGAGTTTAAGTAAACGTGTGAATGCAATGAACAAATAACACAACTTTGGTTAACACAAAACGATTCAATATTATTGATGAAATAATACGGATGATCTAAATATCACCGGGATTACAAAGTAATCTTGAATCTAAGATTGTAAAGGATTTGTGATTTGAGGTAACTAAGTTACTTGAGAGATAGTTTTTTTTGGTTATTAGTTGTGAAAGATGCATGCATGAAGAAGTGACTAAGATATCCTTTTATAAGATAAGGATATCTTATTACATGTTGTCAAGTAGATGAATATAATACTATACTTTGACTATATTGGCGCCTACAATTAAATACAACTACCCATGTACACTCTGATATATTCTTCTGTCACCACAGAAGACTATTCTACTTCTACATAACGTATAACAATGTACAAAGACTAATAATTCAACTAAATATCTATTACAAAATATCTAATCGACTTGACATAAGCTTGGCAGGCTCTTCATTAGCTAGCAGTACCTTCTACCCAGAAGGTACTGGTAGAACATCTTCGTACATAACAAAATCAACTAGCAGGCTCTTCATCGACTTGGCAGGCTCTTTGACTTTGATCATTTTATTCCCAACACTAGGCACCTCCTCCGGGTGCTCCATCTAGCCTACGGAAAATCCTCTGAAGATCCCTAGACATAGCAACAGCAATCTCCTCTAGGTGCTGAACTCGAAGCTGAAGATCAGTCTCCCTAGTCTCTGATGCAGACATCCTAGCCTGAACTGAAGATAACTCACCGGCTTGGCCATGATGCTCATCTTGGGACATCTGTGCCCTGTCGAACAACTCAGGCATCTCCTGCCTCAACTGGGTAATACGCTCAGAACTCTCTAGCTGTCGGGACTCCAATCCCTGATATGAAACATCTATAGCAACTCTGCCTATGACTAGTCCCTCGACCTCCTCCTCTATAGCCTCGATCCGGCTCACTGGTATCTCCTCCACATGGCCTAATGCCCTGTCAATCTGTCCCTGTAGATGGTCTAGTCTCGAGTCAAGTGTAGCAGCAGTAAGTAGTCTGTCAGCAGCAGCCCTCGAGCTCTCACCAACCTCGAATCTGCTGGGTGGTGCTGTCTCTGTGGCATCTGAAGTATCTGGTGATGGAATATCAAGACGTGCCCGCTTCTTGAGCGGTAGGTCTGACATAGGAGTAGGATCTCTGGGATGAACTGGTGCTGATAGGGATGGCAATGGTGGAGACAATGATGATAAGGATGGTAATGGTGATAATGGTGATGGTGTACTGAATGCCACACTCCTCCTCGCTGTCAAGCGGCGACGGAGTGGATGAGATAAAGTAAGTGATGATGGTGGTGGTAGGGATACGAATGCAGCTGGTGACCTGACAGTGAGACAATGAACCCGCTTAGCAGCAGTGCGCTTCATGCGCAGCCCACCTGGATATGTACGGTAAACTCGACCATAGGGTATAAACTCTCTTGGCTGGATAACTGGAACAACTCTGGGACCACGACGGATCACAGGTGACAGTGGTGGGGTAGGCACGACTTCCCCCTCCTCAAAGGGTTCTGTCTCAGCCTCTGACATCACAGGAGAAGATTGTGGAGTAGGCTCCACAGATGACAAAATGATAGTGGGTAGTGAGGGTGATGTAACCGACTCTAGTATGATGGAGGGTAGTGAGGAAATATCGTCTGACTCAGAGTCCGATGAGATAACAATAGGGTGTGAATCCGAAGACATCACTGTGACAATAGATGTGAAATAAAAGTAAATAAACATTTACACAATGTGAGTTATGATGAAATGATATATGTATGAAATCGCAATCACTACATGTGATATAATGAATATGCACTTATGCTACAATGATGAGATGCTATGATGGTGTAGTTATATTCTAGGATATAATGGGCAACCTAGTTCGCTATAACCTTTGCTCTGGTACCAATCTGTCACACCCCCAAATTTCGTGACTTGCAGCGGAATGAAGCATTAGAGGGCATGACTGGTCATAGCACCAAAGTTGCAGTTATATTGAACGACCTAAAGTGTCGTTTAGAAAATACATCGTTTGATTATTTAAAAACATTCAGAGTTACAAAGCTAGGTCCCAAAAGGTGAAACATGTTGCGGAAAATAAGTTCATACAATTCAAACGATGGATAAATGCATAAAATATAAAGTGAGACGCGTCGACTCCGCGACTCCATGATATGTCCTTATGCAAGCCAACATGCGATACGTTAATTACCTGAAAATACATTGCTAAAAATGGTCAACAAAAATGTTGGTGAGATCATAGGTTTATGTAAATGAAATGTTGTACGGATACCATAAGTATAAAGTGTATGACAAAACAATGCCACATAAAAATGATACATTAGCTCTTAAGCTCATGACCCCGAAGCTAGACTGAATGAAATGCCCCAACTGAGTGTTTTCCAATCACTCTAATATGACAGAAATGAAATGCGTTCGTTTGACCAGTTGGTGCTACCAACCCGAACGGAGGAGTCACCCTCAATAGATCTATTCACTCACTCTCGCATGCTCACAATTAATGGTTCATGATAGTAAATGGGACTTTAATCTGGGCAATGATGTAACTTAAGCAATGTAAATGAGTTTGTATACTTTGGTCCGCATATGAAAATGGTGCAATGTATTCTCCCCCGAGAGTTTAGAAATCAAATAAACAATTGAAAACAGGGCTATGAAAACTCACCTGATATGATATAGCAACAATGACAATGATGGATATGATGAAATAAAGCTCGGTCTCTAACCGCGACCTATTATGAATGATGTGATCCAATGTAAGCAATGATACAATGCAACACATGCAAATACGTATGTTAACGATACCACTTATTAGTTTTGAAAATATCGTTTATCGACGAAAAATACACTTTTGACGTCTCGTTAAGTTATAAACTACTTTTCGTATAAACATGTTGAAACGGTACTCCACGATCCTTATTTGGTGTTCTATCGGCAAAATGTAATGTTTTCATCGCAATTTAATATTTTCCTTAACTTGTGAAAATATGCCCAAAATAGCTTCGTGAAACTAGTCGTGAAATATTGCACGTTAAGTGTTAGTGATCAAACTCGACGTTTTTGAAAACCTTGTAACAATGTATTAATGTCGTTTCATTTAACTTTTGATTGTACACGCCTCGATCAATTAGAAAATCGGCTATCAATGTTATGTCTCGCAAAAACACTAGTTTTTATACTTAAAACACTTTCTATTAGTGGGCTGTCAAAATAAACATGGTACGTCGGGCTTCAAACGTGTATATCTCGGTCGTTATAAGCTTGTTTTCTACGTTCTTTATATGCACGGCTTCGTATAAACATGAACTAACATAATTTCAGTAGGTCGGGTCGTCTAGATCACGTCTAATGCCTCGTTTTGTCCTTTGAATCTCGGCGATCAGCAACTAAATTTTCAGAAAATTAGTTTTCGTCGTCTAACTTTGAAAAATCATATCTCCTTCGTTATAAGTCAGTTTTTAGTGATTCAAGCGGCCACGGTTTCGTTTTTGAAAGAACTTTTTGAATATGAAGGCCAAAATAGTTCAAAAGTTTCTGAGTTTTCCAGACTTTGCATTTTTGGACAGAACCTTATCTATACTTGTTAAAACTCATTTTCTTGGTTCTAAACTTGATCATACTACTTCAAATCAACTCCACAAGTTCGTAAATCCTACCATACACCTTCTTAGGATGTCATGGGGTCCTAAACATCACCAACCTTGGTGGATTTCATGAGATCACTAGTGAAACTTATAGATCTAGTGTTAAAGATAGTTTATGTGCAAAGTGGTATCTAAAACATAAATATGTTGCATGATTAACTAGTATAACTTGAAAATACATAAACATATGAATCAAATGAAAGTATAAGATGATCAAAATGTGTTCTTGAAACTTACTTGAATATTTGATGAGTTTTGATGAGAAATGTGTAAGAAACTTTGAGGTTTAACCACAAAACCTTAACAAGGAAGGTAAATGGAGCTTGATTTATACTTGAACTTCAAAATTTTATGGATTGTTCTTGGGTTCTTGGTTTTGGCCGAATGGGGAAGAAGAAAAGGAAGAGAGAAAATCTCTTGGTTTAGCTAAATGATTATGTGTTATGAGATGTTAGTTAGTGGAATGGAAATAAAATGACGAGAAATTCATTAATGGTTTTTGGGTGTATTAGGCTAAATGGGGGGTTAGGGGGGCGGCACATGGACAAGAGGTGGAAGAGATTTGATAGCTAATTAAAGAAATTGTCCCACTAAGATAAGTATTAGTTGTTTGGTGTACACATTAGGTGTTATCGGGTACTGAGTTAACTAGAAATAAATTGTGACAATGTAAAATAAAGTGCGACGAAGTTGTAAAAATTGTAAAACCATATTCCTTGCAAGAATCGGGTGTTAGAATGATTATCGGATTGAAATTTCGTAAACCGACGGAGTTATAAGCGTCAAACGAAAAATATAGCGATTGGTTTAAAAACACCGGGTAAAGTAATAATATAATCTCTATATCATTATAATTAGTTTGAAAATGTGTTAG
This sequence comes from Artemisia tridentata subsp. tridentata, assembly GCA_021014915.2. NCBI lineage: Eukaryota > Viridiplantae > Streptophyta > Magnoliopsida > Asterales > Asteraceae > Artemisia > Artemisia tridentata. The sequence continues at coordinate 14,482,908 of CP139507.1, forward strand.
AATCATAGTCGGGAGTATTGGGTATAATGTTAGTAGAAATGACTGAGTGGTAACGTTAATTAAACAATTAAGCATACGTTAATGAAAATCACACAACCCATGCATGAACTGATATGATAATGATGTTACTGTTGATATGCAGACTACTCTAGTCTTTATGATGTGTCTTTACTGATGATGCATGAATACGCAGGTAAACCTAACCGGTTACGCGCATTTGAAAACCAAGTTTACAACATGATGAATGACGCCCATGAATAGTGATTTCCCTCAGGGAATGAATAGTGTCATGTGAATAGTAAAAATTTTGACGACTTCTCAAAGTCTCAAACTGACTTCAAAAATGATGAATAGTGATCTATGAATAGTGATTGATGAATAGTAACTCATGAATAGTAAATTGTCGGGGTTTGGAAAATGACCTGAAATTACGAGTTGTGACATGTTGAATATACAATAATCTATAACTAAGGAGTCTTCATAGCCGAACCACTGTAAATACTCTTGTCTCGGTTTGATCTTTTCATACTCTTATTTATTACCTTGCATCTTATATATTATTGTGTTTGTGTTGTTACTTGGATTGGACTTAGGTAACTTTTAATTATGTTTGGTTTCTTATTTGCATTGGGCCTCTAGAGTATGTTTTATTTGTGTGTAGCATTGTAGCAGCAGTTTGATATTTTTTAGCTGCTTTGATATGACATTTTTGCATGGGCGCAATGATAATAATGAGTTCATGTCTATGGCCTGTGCGATGCACCGTTTTTGTTTTTAAATAAACTATTGAACTGTTGCTTATTTTTAAACTCAAATTTTTATTTGTTATTATAATTTACAAATTGCTTCAAGCCAAAATTATGTATTTTGTCATTTCTATTCATTATTCAAGTTGATATTTTTAATATGCCGTATTTTGTTATTTTAGCAAACAGTTTTAATTTTATTGTTCAAATTGGATGTATTAAAACTCACTCCTACAAAAAAAACATTATTTTAGCTTTATCGGTGACATTGTTCCTACATTACATATATGTAATGTACCAACGTTGTTATTCATGCAAGTGATGCAAGCATATTCTTACATTCACTACTAATCTTTGTCATAAACGTGAATTCAAGTAATGTCATTAAAGCATGCATAATGCTGTACGTATATGATGACATTCTATTGTAGAGAATTGAGAAGAATACCATGGCATGTTTGTAAAAGCAATCTGTTATGCAGGAGTATTTTTTCTTATCAAGACGAAGAGACTTGTTGATCTTAAATGTAGTATCGTAGACAGATGATTCCTCCGAATAAGAGGGTGAAGGTGCGGGAACTTCATCTGGTGGATTAGGCGGGCTCGAAGGAGGAGTACGGGAACTTGGAGGTGGATAAAAACACGTAGGGTGTGTTTGTTTTTTAAAAAAAAATCTTACTAGCCCTCTTACTCTTACCAGTAAGTGGTTGTCAGACGTTTTGATTGTTTGTTTTTTTCTTTTGAGTCAGACTCAGTTAGACATATAACACTTTACTCAGTAAGAGGTGGATGACTTATCTTACTGCCTCTTACTCGATAAGAGATTGGAGACTCGTGTTAATATAATATATTTGATGGTTTATTAACTATGTTATATTTATGATTAAAAGTCTTGTTTCATATCTACATAAGTTACTTAAATAAATTGCAGAAACGAGCACTTAAAATCATTCGAATAATTACCAAAAAACAAACAACATTATTTCGTTCAGATTTAAACTTTCTAGACACCTCTTACTGGTAAAATGTGGTAGTCAGATTCAGACCTAAAATATTTTAATAAAACAAACACACCCGTAGCCGCACAATTCACATAACATGGATATCTTGCACCAATTCTGTTGTTGTTGTTGGTACCAAGAAAAAAACATTGATTGAGACAGCCTCCCCAACATGTGTATATCCCAGCCCTTGCTTGTTGTACACGTACCAAAAACAACAGCAATACTACCAATGTGCTTATATTACTACAACCACTCTTCATCCTCTTAATTGGATGGTTAACCTTCTGGCCTCTCCTAAATAGTGTGGTTTTAAAGGGCCAGGATACGCTTGCCACCAAACTCCATTTATTGCGCTTTAATCTTCTTTTGTTGTTTACTACTCTCTCCGTCTTAAATTAAATGTCTATTTTTATTTTGAAATATCCTAAAATAAATGTTCACTTTGTATTTTAACCGATAAAAAATGATTTTAGCAGGTAGTTGTGATAGTTTATTGGTGTAAAGTATATTAAATGAGATTTCTTAAAATTTTATGCAATATAAAGATAGACATTTGTTTTGAGACGAAAGGAGTAACATATAACAAAAAGAAAAACAAAATACTTTGTCATGCATATATATATATATATATATATATAGGGAGACTTTTTTGCGATAACCATCTTATCTGCGAGAACTGACAGAACCACCAAAAACATACATGCACGCCTTTTAAAATAAAATAAAAATACATGCAAATCATCAATAATCGTAAGTATCCACCTATGTTCTTCGATATCATCATGAACTATCATATTTTTTCACAAAAACCTTACACACGGCTGCAATATTGTCATTGCACGCCTTATAAGAACATACATGCACACCTTCAAAGAAAAATTTTGTATTTCCAATTTCTTATCAAATTCTTTAGAACAACCATGTTTTTTTTAAAAACATATATGTTGTTTTTAGAACATATGTGCAAAAATACAATTATTGAAGGCGTGCATGTATGTTTTTGGTGGTTCTGTCAGTTGTCGCAGATAAGATGGTTCTCGCAAGAAAGTCTCACTATATATCTACATATTATATATAACAATATGCGCATGACGTCATTAATTGTTAGATTGCCCAGTAATGCCATGTCATAATTCCACCTAAGCACAATTTGTTTAAAATTTTCGATTTCTTGCCACATAAGCATTATTTATTTTTTTTTAAATTTCGGATTTGCCACATAAGCATTTTTTATTTTTTTTTAAATTTCGGATTTGCCACATAAGCATTATTGATTTTAGTAGAAAATTCGGATTTGCCACATAAGCATCATTGATTTTGATAGAAATTTCGCATTTAAAAATTTAATTAAAGTTGGCCTTTGCAAGAATTGAACCCTGGCTATTTGATCCACATACGAATACTTCAACCATTGGACCAAGCATTTTTTTGTGATCTACATAAGAAAATATTTATGTCATGCTTAAAAAAATGATGTTGCTAAGCTATAATTATGGAATAGATTAGTATATGCTTTCTTATACATATATATACCCGAAAATATTGTTAATTTATAGAAGATATACGTTTTTTTTTTAGTGTATATTTAAAACATATAAGATTTATTTTGTAGAAGATATACTACATCTTTTATGCCTATAATTAAGTTGTGTATATATCAAAAACTTTTAAATGTTATTGCCTTAGGTTGGGACTATATATATAATTCGTAATGTGCACCTGATCTTCCACCAAAAATCAAAAACCCGTATCTACGAAACTGGATTCCAATATGCAGCCTCAAAGACACTCTAAACGACTTGCAAAAGTATCGAGGAATAAAAACACACATGCCCCTTCAGAACGTATGTTGTTAATGAGCCATTTGTTTGTTATGCTGTTATTTCTTACTAATATTGCATGTATAATTAATCTAATCTTGTCTACATGACTGTTTCTTAATTGGTTAATTCATTCTACTGCTTGGTATTGATTCTACTGCTCCAAGATTTTCATTCTGCTGCTAAGGCTATATTAATGTTGTATGTGGCTTTAATGTATTGTTTGTGTATCTGATTGTTTTTACATAATTAGATTTTAATTGGTCGTAGCAACAGCAATTTTATGTTCTTATTAATTTTATGTGCACATTTAATCTAATATTATTTTGCATGATTGTTATTTACATTGTTGTAACAGTAATTTATTTGTAATGCTTCTGTTATTTACACAATTGTTTTCAAATTAGTTGTAGCAGTAGCAAGAAATCTAATGTGTGTCTATGTATTTGGTTGTTGGTTGGTTATAGAAGATGCAACAATCAAGGATACTGATATGCACACTAATATTCTTCTGCATGATTGTCATTTAAATTGTTGTAACAGTAGTTTTTTGATATACTTGTGTTATTTACACAATTGTTTTCAGATTAGTTGTAGCAGTAGCAATTTGTTTATACTTTTATTATCTGCTTAAAAGTGTTGAATGTACTAGAAATCTAATGTTTGTCTGCGTATTTGGTTTTTGGTTGGTTATAGAAGATGCAACAATCAACGATACTGATATGCATATTGGAAACTCTAAGAGCACTTCACAAGGTACTTTGCTATTGTATAAGTTTACATTAATTGTCTATTAACAAATATGCATTCTGTTTATTGTATGCACTATATACATTTTTTCAAAAGTGTGGTCGTGTATGTGTTTACATATGTTGTGTATTAACACGTGTTCATTGTCTTGACAACATTACACTATATCTTTGTGTTTTTGTTACAGGCAAACATCCATAGAGGCTGACAATGGTTGAAAGCAAAGAAACAGGCAAATCGGCAACTTTGGTTACACAATCTTCATGTTCTATGTTGGAAAATTCCGTGTTCCAGAGTGACACACCTAGCAGCCTATCCAGGGCAGCTGTTTCTAATGTTATTTCACAATCCAGAGGTAGTATATTCAACAAAATTTTGATTGAATTGATGGTACGTCTATGCTCATGTATTGTCGGCAGGTAAGCGTTCACAGACGGTGACAATTGTTGGGAGCAAGGGAACGGGCAAATCAGCACATTTAGTTCAACAGTCTTCATCTTCAGAGTTGGATAATACTTTGTTTGAGAGTGATACACCCGATGTTGTTTCACAATCTACAGGTATTATAGTAAGTCAAAATATGTTTCTATCAAAAATATATTGTATTTATATATTTTTAGTTGTTTCAGCATCTAACCCGCCTCCAAAGAGAAAAATTAGCAACACTTCATCATCTTCTGAGCGGCAGTTACTTCGTGAGAGTGGTATGTGTGTAAACTATTTGTTACTGTATAATGAATTTTGCTTTTGTGTGTCTAAACTATCTGTTACTGTATATCCAATTAAACAACAGGCCCTAGAGAATCATTGAAAAGAAGAAGCAAGACTCAGACCGAGACATTAGAGACCCATCACACCTTTGAGTCTCCTTTAGGTATTAATTTGAAACCCCCGAGAATGCATACAATATATATAACAATAATATGTTTTACACTTCTTTGCAGGGGCAGCAAACTCAAGTGCTGAGACTAATAGATTTTCATATGTTAAAAATAAACAACGTGATTTGAGGTATCAATCAACCTCTTCGGCCGTACCTTCAAAAAAAAGCAAAAAAAAATGTGATGCACACATCGTCACATGGAAAACTTCCGACAGGTTTTGTACCCAGATTCTTAGTAGTGCTTACTTTAATATAATTGGTTTATGTACATTACATGGTCGTAGTATATTTGTGTGATTATAGGTGGAAATTCTCAGCCAATGAAAACCAATAGAGAACGAAAAATTACTCTCATTAAAGACATCAATCCAATGAATTTAAACATGGCTATTAGAGGTAGGTGCGTTTCCGTGTGGCATTCACACAAACTTGGTGAGGAGCATGATCCTTACAGTCTAGACTGTGTTCTACAGGACGAGGAGGTAACATGGATTAGGTTGCCAACTATTTATGTTTGTATGTATTTTCATTACATATAATATTAATATTTGAATTGTATATACAGTCAAACCGTGTTCAGATTTATATCAAGAAGGAATTCATGTACAAATTTGAACCTCTTTTACAAGAGGGACAGTGTTACATAATATCTAATTTTGGAGTAGCAGAAAATGGTGGCAGATTTCCTTTGTTACCAAATCAATGGAAAATATGTTTTTATAAAGGGACTGAGGTCACGCGGATAGATCAAATTGATGACAATTTTGTTGGCTTCATTAATGAGCCATTATCAAGTATTCTGGATACAGATAATCAGTACCACGAACTCGACTGTGTTGGTATGTGTTTTTTCAAAAAATGTTTGCATAATTTGACATTATTGAAACGATTTCTTGCATTACTTTATAAGATGTTTTTTCAAATATTGTTGGTACAGTTGTAGCTATTGGAAAAATAGTTACTATCAACGGTGCTGGTACTCCTATGATACGAAGGACAATAGTTGTTGAGGATGCCGAGTAAGTATATTGTGCGCGTTTGAATTTTTTTTGAAATAATGTGTGTAGAATAATGTTCAATTGTCATCATGGATTGATTATACACTATGCTCTGCAGATCTTTAAGAATCGACTGTACTTTTTGGAACAATTGGGCATTGTTGTGGAATGACTATGAAAACAAGCGTGATGAACTTGGGCATATAGACATACTGTTAATGTTAGCAAAAGTGAAGTATTGGAATAGTAAGTTTTACAAATGCATAGTGAATTTTGGACATGATGTTTTTTTTTTTTTTTTGTTCGCAGTATTAATTTTAAAATTTACATTCCTCTTTTACCCAACACAGACAAACCGTCCATACATAATGCTTTGTTTGGCACAAGAATATTCATAAATAGAGATGTGCCACAGTTGTTAGCTTTCCGGGAGAGGTGATTACTTTGATGTTGTGCCATATATGTTTTGCTTTTGAATTAACTATATGTTGCGTTTATTTGAAAACTTATTTATACACATTACAGGTACGAAGAGCAGGACGGATATAGTGCAGGGGAGTTTAAAATTGAAGAGTATTCAATTGAGAAGCCTGTTGTCACGCCTGCAAAGTTCATGCACGGATGCGTGAAGAGAAGAGTTGGATCGATTAGGACAATTGAACCTGTAAGATACAATTAGTTGATTCAAATATAATATAAATATTGTTTTTCACTCGATTTAATCACATTAGTATTGCTGACAAACGATTTTTTTTTAAATACAGGAATCACATTGCGTCGTTTATGCAAGAGTGCATAGTATACAATATGAAAATGGATGGGTCTATACAGGCTGTAAGACATGTAGTGCCAGAGTGATACCCATTGTTTCGAAAGTCAAATCACGCTTGAAGAATCCGAAACAGCTGTGGTATTGCAAGAACCACGGGGAGACATATGCAGTTGTTTCTAAGTATGTGCACCAGCGTATCTACATGGATATAAGTATTTGAAACCATATATAACTGTATAATAAATAATGTAACTGTTTACATGTTTTATACTTTACGATGTATATTTTATATTCGTAGGTTCAAAATCATTGTGCGCATATTTGATGATAGTGGAACCGCGCAAGTGGTAATCTTTGACAAGAACGTACATGAGATGACAAATGTGACCGCATGGGAGATCATGGAAAGGGAAGGAATAAACACAGACGAGTACTTTCCGGATGATCTTAATCAGATTGTTGGGAGGATGTATCTTTTCAAGATTTTATTTTCTGACTTTAACAACAAGAATAACAGTCACATATATCGAGCTGAAAAGGTTACCGAAGATGTTGAGACAATCAACTATTTCAAGCGTGGCTTCCTAGAAGATGAGGTTTGGTCCATTTGTTACTTTAATATACGTGACAATGAGGTATGCTTACAATTACGTATATACTAAACGTTTTACATTGTTTAAAATAGGACGACGATGATGATGTGCAAAGTTTGGACTATGACTCTATGTGCTCAGACGATGAAACGGATGCACATTCTCCTGAAAAAAACGCGGTACTGTTTAATGATTTATTTAGTGTCAACAAACACCATTGAATTTTAACGAACAATACATTCTAAAGTTTTAATTCGTCCCACAAAATATATCAGGAACAAAGCAACGAACCTATAACTCCGTACACGGGGACATTAGATGATATGGCAACATTGTCTGATGATGCCACGGCCGATGTTATACCTCCATTGGAAAATGCAGATGATGGAATGCCAAATGACAATATCAGTATTCCAGCAACATGTGAGGATAAATTGCCAACAAATGGACTCGATGGACAGGACAAGCATAACGACGATTGATGTTTAATTCGTTTTTTAGAGATGTGTGATGTGTGAACGCTTTAGTTATGGTTTACAAGTAATTATTGTTATGAATATTCGTATCGTTTTTCCCCGCCAAAACCTTTACATTTTATGATTGTTATGGATACATTTTATGATTGTTATGGATGCTCATATTATTTTTTATAACACAATGTTTGCAATTTATAATTGTTGTGAATATTCTTATCAATGTCCTTTATCTTCACTTTTAGTACATATGTACACATTGAAATGATAAAGCAACTAATGTCATTATTAGTGTAGTGAACCCTCTATACTTGTCATTATTTATTTTTTTATAGTTGTGGATACACATAATAAACTAAAAATTATTCAACTTATACACAAAATAAATTGTAAACAGTTGCAAAATTAAATCAAATGTGAGAAGGCCTAAGAAAAGATATGTATCCACTTTGTAAAATCTGTAATTTAACTAAATATTTAAAAAAATTTGTTAGCTGTAAAACGTTTAAAGAAAATATCTTTTCCATAGTCAAAATATAAGCAAAAATATATGCATATATTTTTAAAAAATATGTGTTTGTTCCAAGATAAAATGCAAATTAATTATTGACTTTTTACCATCCCAAACTTTGTGGTTAAATGCATTTAGATAATCACCCATTCTAACTTCCATAAACGTTTTCAAAGTAAAAAAAAAAAAAAAAAAAAAAAAAAAAAAAAAAAAAAAAAAAAACTCTTGCTCTTTGCACGCCTCATCTTTTTTGCAATCATCTGAGAATGGCTTCCATTGCTAAGAAAGAAAATGCTAACGAGATGGCAGAGGTAACAGCTGTAAATAATCCAAGGTAAACCTACTAACTGTATAACTAATATATGTTAAGATTTCATGTATTTCACAAAAAAATTGATGCTAACATCATGTTTGCACCAGGTTGGATGATGTTGCAGCAAGTAAAGGGAAAGAAGTGCATGAAAACAAAGGTAAATAAACAGATGTTAGTTTTCCTGAACTGCAATTTTTAGATGTAATGTGCATGTTTTAAAAAGGGGTTGAACATCCATGTAGGTGGGGAAGAAAGCATAGAATCTGTTTATGATTGGATGGTTTTAGAAAAACAGGCGATTAAACGGAGGAAGTGGGAGCAAGTCAAGGATGAAGAGGCAAGATTAAGAGAAGAAAGAAAAAAGTATAAGCAGTTTGTGAGAGAGTTTGGTCCTTTTAGGAAACAGAGGAGGAAGAAACACAAGTTGGAAGTCTATTCTTACGATCAAGTTCGTCTTGCTTTCTCATCAGAAGATTTGTAATTTCGTCCTGAATTTATTTGTTTAAGAATTTAAATTAATTGAATGAACATGTTATTTTACACATTTATACGGCTTTTGATAGTTCTTTTTTTGACCCGTCTGAAGTAAATTTTAACACGAACCGACCTGTTTGCCTATGCACGACATATGAAATGTTCTTATCAGTTGCTTCTTTATTTAAGTATTTGCTTACAATTTTACATTTTGGCTTGCTTCATCAATGGCTAACGAACAATGACTAATCAAACCAAAAAACAGTCATTTGTTAAATTAATATATTTAAAGTACATTGTATAACAAATTAGGCAACTTATGATGATTCGAATTTTCTTATGTACAGTTTAAGTTGTAGAATATAAAATATAAAAGCATGTTTTTGTACAATATAATCGCAATCTTTAACTATAGTAAAAACCATATTCATTTAGAAAAGTAACCAAACTATACTTATGAAAATATAGGCATGAAATCATACATGTATGTAGTATAAACACAGGAAATAGAAAATAAAAAAAAAACGTCCCAACCCAAAACCATAGAGTTATTATACTTACTAAAATAAAACGAGTTGCTCTTATTAAGAGTTCATAATAAAATCGTATGTATATATTTAGGATAAGCACCCAAAATAAGATTTTTAAAAAAAGAAAACGTGTATATTTAAAACATAATATATTTTAAATATATTCACAGACTTTATCTATATTAAAACTTTAGAAGTTAATATTCATCTTCAAACTCTATAAATTAAACCACATGTTAGCTGCTGAGCTTATAATTTCATTTATTGGTGACGAGAAGTAAACACAATGTCATATAAACGATCAAACAAGGTATATACTTATAAGTTACGTATGCTTTATCTGTTACTATGTAAGTTTACATCATTTTAAGTAATAGAACTTTAACAGGTTACTAAAAGAAAGGACTATGATTCGCCATATCCAAGTAATACTTCGCTGAATAAGGATGTACCATTCATTATTTTATCAGATGATGATGAGGTATAATATCTAACTCAAGCATTCATTCAAGTTATACACGAAATAAAAATATCTGATTACGTTCCTCATAATTATAGCCTAGCCATGCTGATATGGTTAAAAAAACATGAGGTTCCATCTCCAACCAAGGACATGCCAATTATAAATATATCAGACGATGAAGAGGTATCTTTAATACTATGTCCGAGTAGTTTTATTATCAGGTTGATATGTTCTTGCTTAGCATGTGTTTTTCATGGAATTCCTCACTTAAACATTTGTTTTATTTTGTTGTTGTTTTTTCTTCCCAGCCTGTTTTACAATCACTTAAACGGCGTAGATTGGTAAAATCAAGCACATCTGTAGATGCCACTTTTGTTAAGGTTATATCTTAGATTGTTTATTTGTATTGTTATATTATGCAGAATAACATGTTCTGACATTGTCTAACACATAAATATATTGAAACTTACAACATATTTTTTTATGACGTGTGCCTTAAACCCACAAGTCTGATGGTGATGGCAATGTTATAAGAGAATGATCTAAAGAAGCGCACCCAACACACAGTACAGGTCGTAAAAAATATATGTTGATTGATGAGGATACGGATGACGATTTTGAAAAAAATAAAGCAGATTCTGAGGATGGTGTTTGGGTGAACATCGATGATCTTCCTGATCCAATTTACCCTCTAAAAGAATATAAACCTAGATATACTATCCCTGATGAGCTTATCATTGAAGACTCCTCTACAGGTTGTTGCTTGCAAACCAATTGTTTAGTTTTTTAAATTTGTATATTAATAAATATGTGTTAAATTAAATTTTATATTTTACTTATGAATTTTTTTATCTGAAATTCTCAATAGGTGATTCAAAGTATACATCCGTCGATGAAGATTATACTGATGTTAATGGTAAAAAACCCAACATACATATTTATAACCGCAACACAGATTTAGAAGTATATAGTTTTTTGGTATTTGTTTATTTATGTTTTATTTGTACTTGAACATGCGATTTCAAATGCACAGCACTGGATGAGGCTGACATAGTCGATTATGACATGTGGAACGATATGCCTGATATCGACGGAATCGTGAATGGTCAAAATATTTGCAACAGAAATCTCGATGAAGAAGCATGGGAAGTTGGCTCAAACACGTATATTGTCAGCTATGATTCCAATACCGATGATATGAGTAGCTTTATTAACGACAGCTCCACTGATTATGAAACAAGTGACGATGATGATAGTGAGGATGAAATATAATGACACATACCTAGATTTTCCATAGATTATGTTTTTAAGAGTTTTATCCTATATTGTTTGTCCATCTTTATTGTCATCCAGCAAATAATACCTTATTACTATGAATAATTGTTGCGTTTTTTAAGTTGGTGAATTATAAATTCAATTACCTCTAAAGTTTTCATTATGTTAGACGTATATACATTGTATTGTTCCATTAAATACAAATATAACAAATATTGAACCAAAAGAAAAGACCCAATGATATCAAACTTTTAATAACTATATATATATATGATTGTTTACATAATGTAAACCATCAACATATACTCTTCCCATGGCATCATCAAACCCTAAAACCTTTCATGGTTCAGCCTCAACCAACCCACACACTGATTCACGGTGCGAGGATCAACCCATTCCTCCACAAATCCCCGTGACAGAACCAAAGTTTGCTCATGCACGAAAGCCTGTTGCAGATCTTAAGACAAAAGGTGAGGTGCATGATCAAGACAATAGAGATCCAAGCACTAAGGTCGATGATGCATTGAGATTTCTTGCATCAGTCTTTGAAGAAGGTGGACCTTCTCAAAGTAGTAGAGGTAAAGTGTATAAGGTTTGTAATTCTTTTGAAATTAATTTAATAATTCGTGTTAACTTTATAAGCCCGTTTATCTTTGACTTAATAGAAGAGCTAGACGAATCTGTTTTCCTCAATTGGCTAAAGTTAAATGTTGGAGATCCTCAGGAGTCTCAACAGGTTCTCAATGGCGTCCAAGCGAGACTTATGAAAACAGAAGCCTTAATTGACGAAATGCGCTAGATGGGACATGAGGTGACCGATGACTACCTTGTGGATCTTAACTTTTTCAGTGATGACGATTGAGATTTCAACATCATCTTACAAGGCGTTGCTCACAGGCTGTTTTTCTTTCAGTTTAAATAGTTGACGACCTATTCTGATTTGAATTTATGTTGTCATTTGATTCTGGATTTGATGTGTTTCGACTATTTTATTACTTATTATATGTTAATATTTCATATAGTTTATAAAAATGCCTATATTGAATCCACGAAGTTTTTAAACATTCAAGTTAAAGAAAGAAACAAAATATTTATTGAAAAAATATAGTATAGGCTTGTGTATTTTCTGTAAATTAAATATATCTCTTAGCATCAATTTCTTTGAAACTAAACTTATAAGATTGGTACAATATGTACATTCTATACTTATCATCCCAATTATATTTTCTATAAATTAAATATATCTATTAGCATATTCGGTAAAAATATACATCCTATGTTTATCATTGGAATTATATATTCTATAAATTGAATATATCTCTTAACAAATAAGAAATCAATATCGCAAACTATATAACATCTACAAGGTTTTCTCACTTTCATTTAGTAACGAGCTCAAATCAACCATGGGGCGTTTGTTTATTCCCCCATCAAAGTCACCAGGAAAACGCTCAAGAAGTAATTCCCCACCAAAACAGCTAACATCTAATTCAAGAGGTGACCAGGGGCCTGTAAGGTATTTTCTACCTATACGTTATGTTGATCAGCTTAGACGACATGTAGCATGGTTGGAAGCAGAAATCAGAATTGACGAACAAACAATGCTAAAGTGTAAAGATGATATTGATCATCGACGCGGACAAATATTGGAGTGCCAAGAAAAGATCAACAATATCATGAAACAAATGGAACTTTCGTAGTGAATTTTTTTATTGTGTCTATACTATTTTCAGATAGGTTTGAATTGATTGTTTTTTTTTTTTTTTTTTCCCTTTAAGATTCATGATGTTATTTGTGACGTTCATTTGCTTATTTGAATAATAAAGCTTGCAATTACTATTTAAAAAAGTTTTCATGAAACAATAACTACTAATTGTAATTGTATGCCCACACAGTTTGTTATGCTTGAAGGATTTGCCCTTTGTAGTTATGTAAGTTATGACTTTGTACTGAATGTGATAGCAGTTAGATGAATAGAAGCATACAAGGTACAAGTTTTGGATTGCGGTTTGTACTTCTCATATGTCGTTGTTGTTGAATTTGATAATTATGTCAACAAAAAATAACAAGGAGGCAAAGACAACACTACAGATAACTAATAAATTAACTTATTGATGTGGTCGTTATGTATATTTTAAAAAATTCATCAAACAGATTAACCAAATGAAGAGCCTGTTGAACATTGTATACGAAAACACTAATAAAACAACTTAATTAAAAAGATTCATCTTTATTGCGTTGGATTCTTCCTCGCCCACTGCATCTTTTGTTTGGGCAAGCAATGCTCCCATCAATTCTAGCAGTACCCGGCGCCTCTCTTGATTTTTCTTCAATGCGTCAAGTGAATCCAATGCGACACCACGAGGTCCTAATGTTTCCAAGTCAACTATCATTGATTGGTTCTTTGCTATAACTCTCCTCAAATGCTCGTAACAAGTGTGAATCAATTCTGCAGAAATGGCTTCTTCACATGCCTGTTGGACAAACCAAACACGCATGCAGTCATGTAGCTTGGACGATCCAGAGAGGTTGCTTAGCTCCTCTAAAACCTGGAATGGCGCCATTGAAAACGTTTTTCCAAAAAATGGTTATCCTTTCCCTTTTGGTATGCTATTTATAGACGAAATCATGTTTAAAAAAAATTAAAATTCAGTAATTATCTTATTTTCAAGTATGTGATAGGAGCAATATTTAAATAAAGATGTTACAATTCCTAATGATAATATTTTGTTAACAAATATAAGCAAATATTAAAATTAAAATACCACAATTCGGGTGTTAGATGTAAAATACAAATATTTTGTTAACATATATGCTTCTATATAGTAGTAGATAAGTATGGTTATGCAATATGTTACTTTTCAACCATTAATAAACACTAATTTCACTTAAAAAACAAGTAAACATCTACAAACCTTTTCAACACCATTTTGATATACTATACAACACTGCCAAGTTTACAATATACAGGTTGTGTTATAAACATGGTCGCTGTATCAGAAGATTTAGCAATACGACCAAGAGGAAGACCATAAAAAACACATAGAATAACAGGCAGCACGTCCTATATACAGAGTGTAAGGCCCATTCAACCGACGGGTCAACTCCAAACAGGTAATTACATTGTTTGAAACTACACACCCTTACATTGTTTGAAACTACACACCATCATATTTACAGTATGCCAACATTGTATTGAACATCGGTGATTACAACAGAATATATCCATTTTGTCTATAAAAGAATGTATTAACGGTATGCCAACGTTGCAGTGAACATGGGTCGTTCCAAAAAAATACAAAAACTTACCCATGGGTAGATTCTATTATAGTGTTTAATATTGGCCAGGTCAAGGGGGGTGCGTTAGATTGAATAAAGGAGAGTAAGGTCAAACGGGATTGAAAGTAGACCAAAGTATAATTTTAACAAGTACAAATACAAATTGTAAGGTTATTACGGTCAACCTATATTAGATGTATTCCTAAATGAAAGCATTAGTTATTTGTAAAGAAGAATATAACAAATAAGTATTTAAATTGTAGTGTTCAGGTATTTAGTTTTTTCTTATGATTAACCCATAAAGGGTGACTTAAAAGCAGTTCATTGGTTTACTTATACTATGATTGTCATGGCAGCTATATCAGATGATTTAGCAATACGGCCACGTGGAAGACCACAACAGAAAGATGAACTTACGGGTAACACATTGTATATGCAAGTTGTGAAACCAATACGACCTGGGGGACGACCACCAATATACCCAATCCAAACATGTTATATCATTTATAGAAACTGCATATCATGATAATTACATTCTATGTTTGCCTACAACAACGAGCAATCAGTTATATTAACGTGTCTTTGTTTTGCAACAGATGTCGGAAGCTTTAGTATCCGGCCAACGCGCACACCTTCTTAGACCAAAACAAACACGGGAAAAGGAATCAACCAACAAACAGGCTGTGAACATCCAACACCAATAAAGAGACCAAGAGGGCGTCCTTTCAAAGACCCAACCAAAACACGTAATACATTTTCAATTTTTTGAACAAGTAGCTAATAAATATTATAATCATTAACTGTTATTCATTCACTTTTGTTGCAGCAATCGATAAAGAGCCCGTGTACCTTGGAACCATCCACTCTGGTGTGCACACTTCGAAACGCAAATCACAAAGGCTGCAGGACAAAATAATACCACCTACGAAGAAAATCCCTAGGCGCGAAGGTTTAAACAATGGCACCTCAGCACACAATCACGATGGTCAGATAAACATGTTTAAAGGAATATCTAATGGTACATTCATTAGACAGTTCCCTGATAAAGACAACATTTGTGCCAAAAACAAAATGAATGGTTTTTCTTTTTTCCTTTGAAATTTAATTAATTACTTGGCTATTCTCACATTATCTTGACCATGGAGATCCCGTTTACACGTGCGAATCCTGCGACGCACTGTTGTGGCATGCTGAATCTACGGTGGGGGCGACAGCTTCAGGCACTGGATCATACTCTATATGTTGTGGTAAGGGAAAGGTGAAATTAGGAACGGAAGTTAAGAATCCACCACAATTGTTAGCACAACTTATGAATGGTGAACATCCAAAGAGCAAGGATTTTGTTGATAACATTAGGCGATACAATTCAATGTTTTCATTCACGTCCATGGGTGCAAAACAGGATACGTCTGTTAACCAGGGATATGGACCGTATTGTTACAGGATTCACGGAGAAAATTACCACATTATGGGGAGCCTCTTGCCTGAGGGCGATAGACCCCCTGTTTTTGCGCAACTATATATTTATGACCCACAGAACGAAATACAAAACAGGATTAATTCGGTCAGGTATTCCACCAATAATTATTACATGAGTACATGTACGTTGTTCATTCATTTTTAGATAAGCAACACTATATTAGTATAATTATAATTGTTTTATACAGCCCAAACGATGGCGCAACAACATCAAGTACCTATATCGTCGACCATCAACTGACTGTTGACTTACGCGACATGCTGGATACCATTAATCCATTGGTTGCTCAGTTCAGAATGGCTGGAGAACAGCTGGTTAGGAAACATGATGAAACGAGGTTCAGACTACGCCTTATCGGTACAAGAGAACGAGATGGTCGAAACTATAAGCTACCCACAGCTGATGAAATTGGAGGTTTAATAGTTGGTGATTTTGACACAACAGCTAATAAAAGGGACATCATTTTACACCCACAGGAAGGTGGTCTTAAAAGAATAAGTGAATTGCACCCATCGTATCTAGCATTGCACTACCCACTGCTATTCCCTTACGCAGAAGATGGTTACTAGACAGATATATACCACGTGGGTGTTACTGATCATACACCAACAAACAAGAAAACAAGGGTAACAATGAGGGAGTATTTTGCGTATCGGCTGCAGGAAAGGACGGGTGTTTTCTCGATGATACTCAACGCAAGGAGACTATGCCAACAATTTATTGTTGACGCATACACTATGGTAGAATCTGAAAGAATGTCGTTTATTAAAAATCAGCAGAAGGATTTGAGAAGTGAAACATATTCTAAACTT
The DNA here is from genome assembly GCA_021014915.2 of Artemisia tridentata subsp. tridentata. NCBI lineage: Eukaryota > Viridiplantae > Streptophyta > Magnoliopsida > Asterales > Asteraceae > Artemisia > Artemisia tridentata. The sequence continues at coordinate 14,500,084 of CP139507.1, forward strand.
GCGAAATTGGCGGAGCAGGAAGATTCCGGGGTCATGTTACGAGGGAAAAAGGTTATTTTACCGTCGTCATTCACTGGAAGTCCAAGATACATGATGCAAAATTATTTGGATGCCATGACAATATGCAAGGTTTACGGATATCCTGACCTGTTTATAACATTCACGTGCAACCCAAACTGGCCGGAAATTGCACGTTTTGTCGCAAAAAGGGGGCTAAAGCCTAAAGACAGACCGGACGCCATAACAAGAGTCTTTAAACACAAACTGGACTCTTTAATGAGGGATTTTAAAGACCGGCATTATTTTGGACATTTGAAAGCAGGTATAATCATTATACATTTATTAACAAATACAAAGTAATTGAATCCATTATTAGTTAATTGTATGTCATGCTTAACACTATCAACCTATTACAGCTGTTTATACTGTCGAGTTTCAAAAAAGAGGGCTGCCACATGCTCATATTTTGCTTTTTCTGGAAGATCGTGATAAAATCAAGACAACCCGCCAAATTGATCGTTTTATTTCGGCGGAAATACCTGATAAAAAGGAAGATCCTGAACTATACGAGATTGTTACCGATCATATGATGCATGGACCATGTGGCCCACAGCGCCCTACTTGTCCATGCACGGTTAAAAACAAATGTACAAAGAAATTCCCCAAAGAGTTTAACGATTCAACAGTCATAGACGAGAACGGTTATGCACTTTATAAGAGGAGGAACGACGGTTGTACAGTGACTAAAAGTGGTTCAGAATTACACAACGGATACGTGGTCCCTTACAACCTGGGGTTGTTGAGGCGGTACCAATTGCATATTAACGTGGAGTGGTGCAACCAAATGGGTTCTATAAAATACCTTTTCAAATACATAAACAAGGGTCCAGATAGGGCTACAGCGGCGGTAGAAGACCAGGAGATAGACGAAGTCAGTGATTACTACGACTGTCGATATCTTTCGGCTTGTGAAGCAGCATGGAGGATTTACAAATTTGACATACATTACAGATTCCCTCCGGTTGAACGATTGCCGTTTCATTTAGAAGGCGAATATTCAGTCGTATTTGATGCTTCGGAAAGCATTGACTGTACGTTGGATAAGGCATCCATAAATGACACAAAATTCGTACAGTGGATGAAAAAAAATGAGACTGATGTAGAAGCGAGGACTTTACTTTACCACGAATTTCCACAACACTATGTATGGAAACAAGAGGATAGAGTTTGGGTTAAAAGACAAAAAGGCACGTCAATTGGACGTGTGCATCATGTATCACCATCAACCGGTGAACTGTTCTACCTGCGAGTCCTTATTAACAAGGTCCCGGGCGCACGAGATTGGATCGATTTAAAAAAATTTGAAGGTGTTACATACAACACATACAAAGAGGCGTGCCAGGCACGAGGTCTATTGGAAGACGATAAAGAATACATTGACGGGTTGTTAGAAGCCAGCCTATGGGGAACCGGAAACTACCTACGAAAATTTTATGTCATTCTTATCCTAACAGATTGCATGTCTCGACCAGAATTTGTTTACGAGAAGACGTGGGAGGTGATGGCTACTGACGTACTACACGCGGAACGAATAAAAAGAAATGATCCAGGTATGAAATTTTCACTGTAATACAGTCTCTTAATACCTACTCGGTTGCCTAACTGATATCATTATAATTCTTTATAAATGCATCACAAACAACTACAGTTTACAGCACAACAAATACACATAGTTTACACACACATATCCTGACGTCTAATGACATTATCCATAATTAATTTTTTGGTTCACAAAAAACATACCTAAAGCACTTATTCATCAGTACCATAACAAACAGGCAGCAACATCAAACGTATAACACTGGGATATTGCCTTAATATTCCTGTAAGAAACTTTCCTGTCGGTTTCCTTTATGCACACCCAACCTTCCTAATAATGGTTGTCAAGTTTTATCAAGAACTGTGAACCCATGTTTCTGAAAAAATTTCGAATAGATTTAGTGAGTTAAACACCAAAAAACCCTGACTAAAAATATCAAACATTTAAAAATACACATTCACAGGCAAGAAAAAAAACACTAACCCAATAATCAGGTGTGGTTGTATACCATAGTTTTATGAAACTAACCCCAAATTATTGAATTTCACTATTTCTAAAATTACCCAGCAACACACCATGATACCACTTCAGCCTTATAATAGTGTAATAAACAACATGAGCCATCGATAACAAAACAGTGGTATTCCATAAACCAGTTCGAACCCTCCTATATTTCCCAAAACGTTCACAAAAAAAACGCCCAAATACTGTTATTAGAATGAGTGTTTTAGTGCCTTTGGAATGGAACTTTTATTTATAAAACTAATAAATCGAAATGAACACACACACAAAAAAATACTACCTCACAGTAATGCTCGCTAATTAACCATCCAAATGTGTGTGTGTGTTGGGCTGTTATTACAAAGTTACAGGCATGTGAAAAATAATATATGTCTATCAGTTTGTGTGTTACAATTAAACTAACAAATGCGCATTTAATTTTTGCAGATTTGGAACTTTCAGACGAGCAAAGAAAGAACATATGTCTTACATATATCGAACACATGCTGCTTTGTAACAATAAAAGTTTGCGGAACATCCCAAACATGCCTTTCCCAAACGAAATGTTGCTTATGGCACATTACAATAGACTCATATCGGATGAGTTAAAATACAACAAAGATGAGTTACGTGAACAACATACCAAGCTCTTTGGTACGCTAACAAACGAACAGAGAGATATATATAATACTTTAATGGACGCTGTCAACGAAACAAAAGGAGGCATGTTCTTCGTATACGGATACGGGGGCACAGGTAAAACGTATCTTTACAAGACCTTGTCCGCAGCAATTAGATCGAAAGGAGGTATAGTTTTAAATGTCGCATCAAGCGGTATAGCCGCGCTTTTGTTGGAGGGGGGAAGAACGGCACATTCTCGATTTGCAATTCCCATCAATGTGGTCGATGATTCTATGTGCCACATCCCAGCAGATAGTGAACTTGCTGAGCTTATAAGGGCATGCAAACTAATCATATGGGATGAAGCTCCAATGACACATAGACATTGTTACGAAGCATTCGATAGGACACTAAGAGACATATGTAGGCCGCACCTATCAACACCATCTGGACAAGTGTTTGGAGGAAAAGTGGTTTTATTTGGAGGTGACTTTCGCCAAATCCTTTCGTTCATCACGAATGGTTCAAGACAACAAATCGTACATGCATCAATAAACTCTTCATACCTGTGGGAGTATTGTACGGTACTACGACTGAACATCAACATGAGGCTCGGAACAAGTAAAAATAATTCCGAGCGTAAAGAAATCCAAGACTTTGCGGACTGGATACTGTCAATTGGAAATGGAACAATCGGAGGTAAAGAAAACAAAGAATCGACAGTTGAATTCGCGGACGGTATGCTCATCCCGGATTCAGAAGATCATGTTGGTACTATAATAGAAGAAACTTACCCAGATTTGCTCAAGAACCTTTACAGTCCGTCCTATTTTCAAGAAAGGGCCATCCTCGCCCCAACTCATGAACTTGTGGATATGATCAACGACAGGATGCTTAAACTACTCGATGGAGATCCAACAACCTATCTAAGTTCCGACTCAATTGGTATTGCTGATGAAGACACGACTTTCAATCCAGAATTATACACGTGTGAATTTCTTAACAGCATTAAGATAGCCGGACTCCCACGTCATTCATTGACTCTGAAAATAAGCACCCCTGTTATGTGCATGAGAAACATTGATCAAACAGCTGGATTATGCAATAGAACAAGGCTACAAGTTCGCAGACTCGGTACTAATATAATTGAGGCTAAAATTATATCAGGTGGAAGTGTTGGTACTGTTTGTGCTATACCACGTATGGTATTAAGTCCATCAGAAACCAAAATCCCTTTTAAATTTAATCGAAGGCAATTCCCAGTATCACCGTGCTTCGCTATGACCATTAATAAAAGTCAAGGCCAAACATTGATGCAAGTTGGGCTGTTTCTCCAACGACCAGTGTTCTCACACGGCCAGCTTTATGTGGCAGTATCTCGCGTCAAGAACAAAAAAGGATTGAAGATCCTTTGTTGTGATGACGATGGGCAATACTCAAAATCAACGATGAACGTTGTGTATAAAGAAGCATTGTTTCGCAACTAAAGATTGTTGTTAAATTATACAGTTTATCGTTAAACAGGTACGTTACTAACCTCTCATTAACAATGCCTATCTGTTTGTTGTCGCATCTTAGCAGTTACACATATACATTCTAAGCGATTAAACTAACTTGCTCCATGTAAAGTATCAGACAAATTAAACAAAGCAACATCTGTTGATAAAACAAGCATTTTTAGCATTTACAAAATTACAGCATATTGAGTTGATGCTGTCAGAAATGTTACTGCAGTTACCATACATAGTGTATTCAGCACATATAAACATAGAACAAAATAGCCACACACCAGTGATTACGTGTGTTGTGTTTGGAGTTACAGCGCTACTGCCATAGTCAGCCAAACACGTACGTGTTTGTCTATTCAAATGTCACAAACCAGATATGAATCAACATCAAATGTACTTACGCCCACCACAACCAACTGCAAAGTTAACACACATGAAATACCGGAATCTCATTGTTTTCATCCACTACAGCGTCCACAATGGTGTTCACCAACTTAAAACGAAGTAACCTCCCATGCCTTAAACCACAAATGTCTGCAAACGCCTTGAAATTCCCGTTCAACTTGACTGCAAGTTGCCTGTTCGGCCTTTGCGAGTCGTTGACCGTGGCAACCTTCACAATGAACCTCTCATCAGCGTGCATAAGAATCGCCGCCCTATATCTGTGCATTTCATGATCGGCGGAGAAATTCTTTGGTACAGACTGTTGAAAATATATAATTTGTTCAGACATTGTGGATTAACAAGATTTGACAAATTATAATCAATCAAAATTAGATTTATACAAATTTCATTATTACTGTATCCCTCAATTACTTACCACGTGGTAAAACTCCAGCACCGTCCCATCAAGCATAACATAAAACACATGGTTCTCATCGTTATGATGCGTGTGTCCTCGCCAGGTGCATCTGTGGTGAGCTCTCTCATCTAAGATTACATTTACAAACACCAGGTTAATCGTTATAATACGTATGGTGGTCTATTTCCTCTAAAAATATGTTTACCAAGGCAATATTAGTCAATGTATTTCTAAAAAAGATTCACGGGTGAAAGTGTTCAAACCTTCCATTGCATAGCCTGGTATCTCACGCCCGAGCACCCTCAGCAATGTTGGCCGGACAGTCTCCGGATACACACAGGTACCATTGTGTCGGAAAAGTGCGAGATTCAACTGATAATCACCTAAATTAGTGAACACCATCGGCTGACCAATTTCGATTGCAAAATCAGCAACAAGCTTATCCCAAGCCCCACCAAACAACCGGTTATGCCTCACAACACTGTTTACGTCCAGCTGCACCCTTTCATTGTTCACCACAGCACTAACACCATTGGCATGAACTGTCAATGTGTCGTTCCATAAGTTTTGTAAAAAATCTCCTGGAAGAACCTGCACTTTCAGCATGAAAAAAGAGCGCATGAACAGAATACATGGAAATTACATTCAAAATGTGTGGAAACATTTTTCCGTACACATATCTACTTGATTTCAATTTTCATTTAGATGCATTAATCCCAGATGTGATACAATTATTTTATAACATTTACTTGGATATTTTTAAAATCCCACGCATCAACAACAGCCACAAAGTGTACCAACGTTGTTGTTTACTCAAAATATATACCAACGTTGTTGCGTACGGATATCTACTTACTAACAGGCTTCATTTATATTCATTATATCAGATTTTCGATGTAGTAGTTTTATACCATTTATTTTGCCTTTTTTAACAGCATATCAAACCCAAACATATAGCCACAAACGAATACTTTACCACTGTCAAGCACCTATTAAAATCTTATGAAATACAAATACCATTTATTCAGAACAGGCACACATAAAAGTCCAACCATTCACAGGATCCACCCACCTTTTCTCTGTTTAAGCATTGTATCCCTTTTTTATTACAAACATATACAGACACACTTCGCAAATATAGACTCCATGTATTCACATTAAACACCTTTGCATATTAACCATCGTTCACTCTAAAATAAACTTAATGTCAGTTATCAAAATAGACATAATTAAACACGGCTGTAACTCGATTTACTTTATAACAAACATGTATATTCTCCTCTGCTTACGTATTATAACGTTTTTAAAATATTTTCCTCTGCTTACGCGTTATAACACTATTTTTACCGTGATCGTTTCACGTCGACAGTCTCTTGCATATTAACCATAATCTAAACTAAATATATTACCAACAATGTAAAATTTCGTCGATATTTCATAATATGTTTACATCTATGTAAACTAAAAACCATGTATATAGGGCGGTAAATCCCGGAAACGTACCTGTCCTCCATCACGGAATATAGACAAGCACCTCACATCTCTGTTCCTCACAGCAAGACCTTCATAACCAGGACCTTCGTACCGTCCACGTTGTATCCAGTAACGTAGAAAGTACCCAATGCCTCCTTCACGAAATGTAGCGTTTTGATTGAGGGCGGGATGTTATCCTCTACAAACTTTCTCCACTCATCTCCGTGAACTTGCATATCACCATCCATAAGCCTTATCAAACATATATACCTGGATCTATTGTTCCCGATAAGAAATATGTACTCTTCGTCTTCATAAAATCTCTCAGCAAATACCGTAGGCAACCTCTATAAATGCAAAACTTAAGTCACTTATAATGCTAAGAACACATGTTACAATTAAAAAGTTATACATTTAGGGAATAACAAAATCACTTGCAATTCCATATTTACAAGTAGTCCAGCATACAAACCTGGCATTCCGGATTTGTTTCTTCATTGAGGCGAACCAAAAATTGTTGATCCATTTCCCTGCTTTCAACCATAGAGTATCAGTACAACGATTGGAAAGCATTGACATTCATTATTAAAGGTAACACACACGGCCCTTAGAACAATTACTAATTCAGACAACGAGATACACTATCTTCAATGACTAATAAAACATACGCATCAAACATCGTAATGTGCACAGCCCATAACATCTATATATCTCAGGCCTTAGACTACCCTATTTGGCCACAGTGTACGACAATGCGGAGGTATGACAAGAAACACACGTAGTATCAACGATAACAACACCGGAAACCGTAAGACAAGGCAACGTTTTTCACCAATACGGACCCAAATACACCCATTCCGGAAAAAAACATATTCACAAAATGATTAGTTTGACTTCGACAAAAATAACATCAAACATGAAATCCCAACAACTTACAACCCCCATAATCAACGACCCAAACAATCTATAACAAACATATTTCATGAAGATATACCAAAAACCCATTTGCCTGGCAACAGTATTTTCCTTACCATCTATGTTCTATAGCCACAACACCCTATAGCAGACAGGTTTCATGAAGATCTACCCGAAAACATGATCCTACCAGCAATTTTTTTTTTTTTTTTTTTTTTTTTTTTTTTTTTTTTGCTACATTCTTAATATAGGTAATCAACAGGTCCTACATTAAATACTTAATCAAGTTAGTTAGATCATAAGGCAAACAACAAAGATCCACACATGCAGCTACAGATTACTAACTTAAATATAAACATAAATAAAATACAAATAGACAATCAAACGAGTTGGGTTTCATTCTTTCAGTAAGTAAATCGATTAACAAAGGTTACCAACATGTGAATGCAGATATGAGATCAAGATAGTATGATTCACCTTTTTTTTTCTCGAGCACAGATATTTTGGAAGGTGGAAGTTTGTTCTTGTGTTATCGATAATCCAGTTATGATTGTTCTGGACAGTATGCAATCAATTACATTTGAGAAAATTAAAAGATGCCACACCAAGACTATAGGCATAGCTTAGTAATTAGTATGCTACAGAACTTCCATGCATTTCTAAATGTTACACAATCAAAATGTTGTAATGTCAATAAACTGGATTTAACAAAAAAAATTAAGTAAATGCAATAAAAGACCTTAACAAATAGTAATTACTATCATAAACTATACACTATATTAAACTATACACTATATTAACTATACACTAAATACAAAACATGACCCCCCATCTTCCCAACGTCGGTTACCCCTACAAAATATTCCTTACAAAATAATCTCATAATAAATAAAGTCATCGAAATTAAGCTTACAAATCATGCCCACCCGTCGAGCTCCCTAAAAATGGTTTCATAAAAAGTACAACTTACAAAATAAAATTACAAGTCATGCCCCCTGCAAAAAAATCATTACAAAATAATTTCATAATAAATAAAGTCATCGAAACTAAGCTTACAAATCATGCCCACACGTCGAGCTTCCTAAAAATGATTTCATAATAAGTACAACTTACAAAATAAAATTACAAGTCATGCCCGCCCAACGGGCGGGCCTTGACGTCTAGTATATATATATATAATATATATATATATATATATATATATATATATATATATATATATATATATATATATATATATATATATATATGTTAAAGTTAAAATAAAAAGACAAATATCCGTACATTACGTAAAAAGAATTTTTTTTAAAGCTCGCGAAAAAATCCAAAAAAATTCCACAAGATCGGGTATGTTGGTGCATAAAACTTTTGTGAAAGAAGTTTTTCTAATTTTGAGTTTTTATAACGTTTTTTTAAATGCACAAAAAACGAATTTTGATGTGCAAAAAAATTTTGATGCACAAAATTTTCAACTTGTTTTAGTTTGATGCGCAATGTTATTTTGATGAAAAAAGTCAAAAGAAGTTGTGTACAAAAACGAATTTTTGATTCAAAAAAATGCGATTTAATGCACAAACGTAGTTTTTATAATTTTTTTTGGGAAAAAATATCCACTTTTAGAAAAACTTCCTTCACAACTTTTTCATGCACCAACATACCCGATTTTGTAGAATTTTTTTGGAATTTTTAGAGAAAATTTTTGAAAAAAAAAAATCTTTTTGCGTAATGTACGGATATTTATCTTTTTATTTGATCTTTATCCTATATATAATATATATATATATATTTTAATTTCACATGATTGTATGTCCTTCCTATAATACAATACTGATCATTTTTTTAAAATTCCATTTAAAATGATAGCCGGGAACCCGCGTGTTGCGGCGACGGGTAACCTATAATATTATTTATTTTGGTTCACATGTTATGCGAGAATAGATACGACACTAACGTAAGAGCATCTCAAATGCAATAAACTTATGATATTATTAACTCGTTTTTCAACATAGCATGGTATTCACACTTTTAGGCGGCGGGTACACTGTGATTAAAGTCTAGGCATCAACAAAATAACAACGACGAGCTGATTAACCTGAGAAAAACAAGAAGAAAATGATCTCGGTTTGGCCCGGTTCACCTGTTTTTATCGGTTCCGACGATCCTCTCAGGTTCATTTTTAAACAAACCTGAAAGAATTTAAAATGCTTTGGAAGATGATCAACATCATAAGATTGAATACCTTCGACTATTTCTAGAAAGTGTTTCAGGCTCATACGATATCTTCGTCGAAAATAAGATAACGGATACTTGCAACATTCAATAAAATAGTCGGCCATCAAACGTATCTCGGAAGCCTCATGTTCACGGTGATCGGGTTATGGGTCAATCGAAGAGGTTGCGCTTCTTCTGCTTGTAACCGTTGGTGATCCTCGTACGCGGCCATCATAAAGTAAACGTCGGTTTCGTCATCGACGTCGGAAACGTTGTTATGTTCTTCGTCACTTGGATTAGGATCTATTGTGAAAGAATAAGTTTTTTTTGTAGAGAGGGTTTGAATTACTTGTGTGAAAAATGGGTATATAGTTGTATAATATATATTGGTGGGTATTTGAAAAAAAAAAATGAAACTTGAAAAACATAACCGTTTAGAGGGTGTTTTGGATTTTTTTTTTACTTCAAAACAAAATAGCCGTTAGTAGGATAACTTGGACGATAACGCCGAGTTCAACGCCACAACCCTAGTATGGTAACGCCGGGCAACGCCTTGCCAGCTAGGCATAACGCCGGCTTCGGCGTTACCATACCTTGCCCTCTAAGTTACAGTATTTTGCACAACAAAATAACGTGGAGAAATCAAAACAACGTAAATTCTTTGGTTACTTGTCTATTAACATAATCTGTGTTCTGATTATTGTTTATGATTGCTATACGTTCAATTCTAGATGTCTTCAGCCCCGAATAATGTCTCAACAACGAGGTCTTGAACCCGCGCGTTGCTGCGGGATGTTTGAATATAAAGTTATCGAGCATTCGAGCGGGTTTTGTAGAATCAATTAAATACAAACCATGATTAGTGTATCTGCTTTGGTTTGAAGCAATTGCTCTGAGTAGTTGCTTATGTGCAAGGCTTCATCAATCACTCTCAATGCACATTCTAAGTCATTAGGTGTTCTTTAAGGAAGTTCGGCATATTGCTTAAGGCTCTCTGTGGAAAAAAAAATAGCATAAACATAAAAAAAAGAGAAAACGTCAAATAGCTGTGCCTTCTCTAGACCCTCGGCCTGGATCTGATGTTTTATCTGGCAACTCGTTGCATGTGCATATCATGTCATGAGGAAGCAGTGTAAGCAATGGCATAATCATGGGCATACCATATTGTTATAAAAAAAACATACCGATCACGTTTGAGTAAAAAAACATCCATAGTCTGACTTTGCAACGACATATGATGAGAATCGTAAGAGAACCTGCCACCGTCCCCATTTTGAAGTCACCTAAAAATAAAAATGCGTAACCTGAAAATATAAAATAAATTCTCATTGTGTATATTCAGCAACTGATTTTGAAGGTAAGGTTTTGCAAACTTACCTACATACTATCTTAAATATCACAGCTTGGAATTTTTTTCCTTTCTTCTTTGTAGGTTATACCTGCACAACAAAATAACAAATATTTGTTATTGTGTTGCACCGACACCTAAACTGAAAAAACATAACAATAATGCTATTTGTTTCTCTAAATTAGTAAACCGTAAGTAGGTAGATCTTCGTTACACATATTAGAATTGTGTTTGTCAAAGCTTTATGTATCATTATAAGGGCCCACGAAGTTTAGTTGCGCCTAGCGAGCGAATCGACGCCGAAGACCTGTTCGAGGCCATCATATTGTTTGATCACTTTTCATCTGTTAAGGCACCATTTTACTGGTGAAGTTTTACGTCAACCCCGAACACCCATTTATACCACCTAAAACCCGTTACAAAAACAACCCGAACATTCCTTTATTGCTGTTCTTTTGCAGCAGGCCAAAAAAATCACCTGAACTCCCATAGATTGTTCAAAACATAGTAGTCTAAGATAGTACTTACAATCAAAGACTTAGTATTTTTGTATTCAAACTTGATTGAGTTCGCAGCACCCTAATTACTCAGAAAACACACAGAACTTTATAGACTCAATAAACATGATTTCTCATTGATAATTTCAAGTTATTTCAGCCTTCGAGTTAACCTCGAACTGCCATTGCGCTTGCAATCTTGCATTATCTAGGGCTGCTAGTTCTTCCTACAAATAAGGCTTTCCCCACACACATAGCCGTTACCCACTACCTTTTCGTTACATAAAAGTTAAATCTCAGGCCCTTTCCAGTAAAATTAGAAGACGAAGCATACTTATTTCTACCTACGAAGGCTACCTTTTTGAGCTAGCAGAATTTGCACTCTCCAAAATCCAATATTTTGCATCATGGCTTCGTAAGCTTGTAGAGTCGTTGCTTCATTCTCGATTAGTCCATTCGATGAAACAAAACCGCGCCTTTTTCATCCAAACTATCATGAATCCAAAAAAGCAATGCTCTGTATTAATATAAAAAAACACTTGCAGCTTCATCCTCATCCCCATCTCTCATTCTCATAATCTCACTAAAAAAATAACCACATAAAAAAAAAACAATAATTTTTATAAACCTGACCATTAGCCTCTTATAATCAATCTCATCGTTCTTCTCATCTTCATCTTCATCCCCATCCTAGCCTGGAAAAAAAATCAAACGATAAGGTGATAACTAACAAGCTCGAAAGAATGAGCTTTTCCGTTTTCCGATATCAACATGAGCCTATGAACCTGATAAATAAGGTAAGACAAACCCCCCAATAATTTATGACCACGGCTTAGCTTACTTTTCTTTCAGCTTATTCAGTGGCGTATGAGCTTAATTTAGTCCGCTTATATGTCATAAGCCTATTTTTTAAAGGTTCTTCCTCAGTTGATAAGCTCATTTTTCATTTTAAAGTTATAGTAAGCTCATAAGTCAAAAGAGCAACCAAAAGTATCAACTACCACTCCTAACTGCTTATCCAAAATAGCTTATATCCCTCACAGATTATGAGATAAGCAGTTTCAATAACAACAAAGAAATTCAATCAACCCACAGAAGAAGAACAATGAAAACGGTTAATTCTAACACAGATGTTTTATGTGGCTTACCTTCTAATGATGAACCTGTCTAGTGACCATCCACCTTGATCATCACCAAAAGACGAAGCAACCATCTTCTGACCTTCCTCTTTTCTTCCTGCAAAAATCACAACCACAATTAAACACTAAAGACTAAAATACCTATATTTAACGAAGCATAACCCATTTTGAAATCATCTTCTCCATCTTAAGATCCGGCGTAACTAAACCTGAAATCATAATCCAAAATCATTAAAAGCAATAAGAATCCACCACCATACAGCACCACATGTTTGACGGTAATTAAAACAATGCAAAAAAACCATACCTGTGACAGAAGATCGTGTATCATGGAAGCGGTGGTGCGTGAAGGTTCTGGATAGTGGTTGATATACACCTAATTTGATTTAGGAACTGAAATCTTTGGGCCTCCCATATAAGAAAGTGGGCTGACTGTTTTAAAAAAATGGCCTGCTACTGTAGTTTTACTGTAGATATTGTTCATCACATCCACGGTTTTGTATAATAGTTATAATATAATGACACATGACCAAACCACGTTCTTCAGTACATTTTTCACAAGCAAATTAAATCAACTTTCTTACTCCCTCCATCCCAAAATAATTGTCAAGTTTGACTTTTCAGAGTCAAACAACTTCAACTTTGACCAAAAATATTTTTTTTGTGTTATATAATACTTGATGAAAAATTATACCAATGAAAAATACACTTAAAACCCAATCCATTCATATATTTTGCATCAAGTATTATATAACACCCGCAAAAAAAGATAAGGTCAAAGTTGAACTAGTTTGACTTTGAAAAGTCAAATTGGACACTTATTTTGGGACGAGGTAGTATAAGATTCAACAAATATATACTTATATATGTACATAATTTTAATGCCAGCTATTAGATATAAATATCGACTATGATGACCATGGTAACACCACTGTTGTTAAGCTTTACAGTAGAAAGGAGAGAGCTCGAATTACTTGCCCCTGCTAAGCCAACCCCATATCAATTGAATTTGCTTTTGGCTTTAGGTATACTGTATTACATGACTCAAGCAATATGCATAAGATGTTATGAAGCAGATTTACTGTTTCTCTAAATAGTTTTTGATTATGTAAGCCGGCCCTAAAGAAATCCCATACACCTTGTTGCTAGGGATGGCTAGCCAAGGGCCTCTTACTTTTTAAGACCATGTAGGTTTATTTAGTTTTTCTTTTAAAAAATTTGATGGCCATTATCATCCTATAAGGAATTAAAGCCAATTTATGAGTAAGTATAATTAGTAACATGGGCTCTAATAAAATTGTGTTCTTTCTTACATTCAAAAGTTCTAAGATTTTCAATTTATCAAAGTTTTATATGGGGATAGCTTGTCTATAATTTTTGTAGCTAATTAGCTACAATCTTCCACCAAAATACAAAAGAAAATGAATCAGGGACCTACAGAAAGAAGTCAGGGACCCATAAAATGACTCAGGACCCACAATTTGTAACACAAATTGGTTACAAATTGTAAGGAATTGGCTAAAATTCAATTGTAGCTAATATATTTCCTTTATATTATTTATGTTCTTGTAAGCAACTCAAATTAATTTGTTTACGAATATAAGTGATTTTAGATTCCCCCCCCCCCCCCCCCCCCCCCCCATTTTAGATTTCCCCCCCCCATTTTAGCCTTATGCCACAATAAATGGCATTGACCAAATCACTTAATTTTATCATGTTTCAATTTTAACTTTGGGCTAGAATATAAAATTTGAAAGTTGCAAATGGGAGAAGAAGTTTGGTAATCAAGGAGAAATTAGGAGTAACAGAGGTATAGAAAAAAGTGGGATAATTAAGTGTGTATAATTTTGATTAAAGGTTAAATAGTCATATATTTTGTCTATTAATTTTTGTGTAAGTTGCTAAAAAAACATATATTGTGAAACAGATAGAGTACTATTTTGAAAGAAATTCACGAATAATATTATATTCAAAATCCAAACAGATATCTATAATATTTTTAGTATTCAACATTATTTCGCTTGATACAACAACCCATATCAAAATTGTGAAAGAGCTCAAAAAATTTATCAAAAATGTTGGATAAGATTCATGTGACTTTTACAGATAAGGAGGATCCATGAACTCAAAAATTCAATGAAATTCATATATAAGCCGCCGGGTCGCACAGTGCAGCAGGGTCCCTTGATCGACTTGAATAAGTTAAAATTAAATAGGACAAAAAACATTGAATACAGAAGAAAAAGCGGGGAAAGGGAGATAATGCAGAGAAGCGGGTCATTACCACTCGCATTCGCAATTTCAGGTGATAAAAAATAAACCCTCCGTCTCAATTTAATTGTCCATATTTCCTTTTATAGATGTCTCAAATTAATTGTCCACTTTCCTTATTTAGTAAAAACTAGATAATCTAGTGGAGGAATATTTCATTTTAGTGATTGAAAATTAAAGTGGCCCCACTTTTATTAAACTTTGTGTTTTCTCTCTCCTGACAAATAAATTGAGACGGAGGGAGTAAATGGTTTGGAAAGAAAATATGTCGACCAAAGGAAAAGAAATGATGGCGTTGCTAGTTTTATGGACATTATTTTAGTAGTCGTATGTTAAGATCGAATTCGAGATCACGGGATTGCACACTTTACGTATGAGAGTTAAAGTTTAATACAATAATTAAATATAAAAGGTTATGTTTAATTATTAATTACACAAAACGTCTAAAGACCGTTAGTATTTAATGAATAATGACTAACGACTGTTAACCAATAAAAAGAAAGAATTATGTGTGAATATTTGGAATGTCAAGAACGTTCCGGAATACCCCTTAGGGGTGTTTGCCGATCGGTTATGGGCGGGGAAACCCAACCCATAACTTAACTTGAGTTCCAAGTTTCTATTCATATATAAACAAACTTAGGGATCATTATTTGTTACTCTTGTACACATAGTTTATCCCTAAACTTGTTTTCTTCTTTTCTTTTTGTTTGGCCAATCGACAAACACCCTTCATAGGGTCGATTGGTTTGATATTCCAAACCAAAATGTTTTGTGTTCTTAAACTAGCATTTACTTTAATTCGTTAATAGTACGTGTGTACAAGAACGTGATTCAATTGTAACACCCCAACCCGACAAGGGTAAAAATATCACAATAATGGATTCATATCAGATCAAAACAGAGCATACATCTACAGTAATACAAAATCTCAAAGGATTACAAATGAAATACTGAATCTACAAGGTTACAATGAAAGCTTTCAAAACTATTTCTAAAACATAATATCTATATCCAATTCTAATCCAGAATAACTACCAAGCCTTCTATGTCCAGAGGTACACTCTCACTCATTCTCAGCTTCCTACTAAAACCTGCCGCAGGAAAAGAAATGCGGCTGAGCTACGAGAGCTCAGTGAACAGATATATAGATAACAGAAACGATAACAGATAACAGTACAAAGGAAATCAGAAAATACAGATCATACAGAAACAAAATCAAATGAAAGAATAGGAATAAGAAATGGAATAAGTGAAACGAAATAAGAATAAGAAATAAATAAGGTTTAAGAATAAAGGGAACAGAAATCTATCACGAGCCCAGATAACAGATATTATCATAACAGTGTAGTCACATAAGTAATCTAGAGGGGATACCTCTCAAGTAAACAGATAATATGAGGGGTGACCTCATGTATCAAATCGGAGTGATCAGCTCCCAGATATATGTGAAAGACGTGTATCGCACACACCATCAGTCACCAGAGATATATATAACAGATAACATAATAACAGATAACAGAAACAGATCAGATCTAGGATGCATCCATGCGCCCCAGTAGGCCAGAATCTTCTCCTACATAACAGATAAAATCAGGGACGGGACAGGTCATCACTCTCCTGCCCTAGAGTCATGCCATCGGTGCATCAATGACATGGACATGAAACCCTCATGCCTAGTGATTGGCTCGGATATCAGACTGTGGTCAAGGTCAGATGTCATATAATAAACAGAGTCATATCTAAGGGTTCATGGCAGAAGGGTCATGTCAACTATTCAGAATAAGATAATAAGGTTCGAATCAGAGTTTATCAGATTAAGTTTAATATCAAAGCTTAAATCCAGATTAAAAGGTTTATTTCCAATAGTCCAAAAGAGTACATCAAAGGTTAATAATTACAAGTTTATAGCAATAATCCATTTCAGAAGTTCCTGTCACAAGTTCATTTAAATCAATCCTTTAATAATGGTTTTCATTGAAATGATCTTACAAAATAGTTTTCATAACAATGGTCTTCCAAAACTTTTAGTAACTTCCATTTCAAGTGGTATCGCTTCTTTTTAAAATAGCTTTTCTTAAACAGTTTCATATGTAGTTTAATAAAGATTCAAAATCAATTAGGTTCAGATAAGGATTTAACAGGTTAAGGTTTATACCAAAAATCAAATCAAAGTTTACAACAGATATATCAGGTTAAGGTTCAGAACAAGGTTCACAGATCAGATTAAATCAAGATTCACAAATTCAGGGTTCAGAACAAGAGATCACAACACAAAGGCTCAAGAAAGGTTCAGAACAGAAGAAACACATCAAAGGTTCACAAACAAGTTTACAATCAGAGTTCAGGAAAAAGGTTCAGAATAAAAGAACCATAGCAGAGGCTCAAATAAAAGGTTCAAGACAAACAGATCACAACAAAGATTCACAACAGAAGGGAACATAGAAGTGGTATCGGAGATCCTAATAAAGAAATGAAAAACTGAAAGAAAAGGGGATGAAAAACCCTTACTGAAAAAGGGCAGAATATCTGTACCTTATTAGCAAAGCAGAATAAGCAAAACAGACACAGAACAGAAATCAGGACTTCTCCTTCTTCACACCTAAAGAAGTAGAAGACAGAATTACTACGGATTCTAATTCAGATTATTACTTTTAGTTTATCTTTCCATTTTTAGTAATTTCTATTTTTAGTAACTTTCCAGATTTAGTAAGTTCGCATAATTAGCAGGTTTCCAGAATTAACAGATATTACCATTTCAAATTAGGTTGAGTCCTTATTCAAAGATTATTATGGAATAAAGATATATTTTATCAAGTTACAGAAGTCTAGGGTTAATTATGACATGATCACAAAGTTTAGGGTTTTAAATGTAAATTCATCTAATTCAAAGGTTTAATATGAAAATACTTTAAGTTACAGAATTATATACTAATTTCATTCAGAATTACATCATAATCCCTTTAGTTTCATAACTTACAGATTATACCCCTCTAGTTACAAAATTTACAAAACAAACCCTTTAATTACATAATTCATGATTTAATCCCTCTAATATCCATTGTTAGTGCAAATATTACGATATTTAAACTAAACGGTTTCTTCGATTTTAATAATGACAAACATGTAACTTGTAATACATAACGTAAAATGCGTAAGTTACTTGTAAACACAAATCATCAATGCATACTTCATCAACACCTCCCGACGTCTCAAGTATGCTTCAACGAAGTCGTAGATTTCCATCCCGACATAAATCACTCAAGGTATGGACAAACAAATCTACTACTTGACAAATGATCAAAGGATTATATTTTTCTAAACTTCACATTTTTAATGTGACAAAACATTTTTTCAAAAATATATTTTACAAATTATTTTTGAATTAAAAAGAAATATTTTATTTTGAAAAATAAATTTGAAAACTCCCAACAGCCATTTTTCCCCCCAAAACAGCTCCAACTTCCCCAAATAAACCTTCCCCACTAAAGACAAAAAAGGGAGCGTCCAACGGCACCTTTAAGTATGGACGGCTCTACTAAATTTAGTGGTGCCGTCGGGTATTTAGTGGAGCCGTGGGTCTATAACGGTCAGATTTTCCCTTGCCTATAAATAGTGGACCATTCCACACTTCCAACTTGATTTTTCCAGTCCTTTTTCTCTCGTCTAATCCCTCCTCACTTAGAAAACTTTCTTTGATCATTTGGAGAGTCTTAAGTTTATTTAAGAGTGATCCAATCATCTACTCAAGTGATCCTCTTCATTTCTCTTGATTAGCAAGAGAAGAACACAAAGTATCCTAGATACAAAGTGTTGTCATCCCTCTTGATTAGCAAGAGAAGAACACAAAGTATCCTAGATACAAAGTGTTGTCATCCCTCTTGATTAGCAAGAGAAGAACACAAAGTATCCAAGTAGATACAAAGTGTTGTCATCCCTCTTGATTAGCAAGAGAAGAACACAAAGTATCCAAGTAGATACAAAGTGTTGGAGTTGTTAGGTCTTGTAACATTTGTTACACTCTTGATTGTATCATAGCATACATCAAGATTATTTTTCTTTTGTGAGAGAGTGAGTCAAGATCATTGTGATCTTAAGAGATAGTGAAGATCTCTTGAAGCCATTGGGCTTGTGTGATTGATCATGTGGATCAAGGGTAGATCGGGTAGATCGTGGTAGATTGGTGCTAGCTAAGATTAGCACTCGACATCTAGCTTAGTGTCGGAAATAGGATAAGCGACGTGTAAGGTGTAGATCGGGTAGATCGTGGTAGATTGGTGCTAGCTAAGATTAGCACTCGACATCTAGCTTAGTGTCGGAAAACAAGTTAAGCGACGTGTAACGGTTTTCTCCGCCTGAAGGGAGTTTGTTGATTAGTGAAGTAACTCTCGAGTTGGGTACTCGGGGAGTGGAGTAGGGCGAAGAGGAGCTTCGTGACCGAACCACTATAAATCACCGTGTCTGGTTTGCGCCTTCTAACTTATCTCTTTACTTTCATTTTATTCCTTATCGCTTTATGTTTATATTTGCATTGTGTTTATGCTTGTGTGGCTAGTTGCTTATGTTATGTATGTGTCATGGTTGATTGTGCTTGTGTTGTAGTTTAATTTATTCATCCCTAGATGATACATAACCATTGTTGACACTTTTCATATTACGTCACACTTGATCGGTTATTTGATACAAAAAGTTTTTAAGTTTTTAAATGGAAACGTATTCACCCCCCCCCCCCTCTACGGTTTCCACAATTGGTATCAGAGCCAGGTTGCTCAAAATTTTAAAACAAATGGTTTTCAAAATTGAGTACGATCCATGTATCAAATTACCCATGAATGTGATAAAATATGAAAAGTATTTAGTTGCTTAATACTTACAAGTTTTGTTGTTAAGTATACTTTGTCATACTAGCTTGAAGGTTTTCTTAAACCACTAAAAGAATAGTGTTTTTAAGTGTCCGGTCATGTTTTCAGAACGAGTCATTATGTCATGTAGTTCTGAATCAGAAAACAGACCACGGTACCACTAAATATGGTACGGTACCGTTATATTTAATGGTACCGTGAGTCATTTAATGGTGCCGTGCATCTGCTTGTCTGTTTTTCACTTTTGGTTCATTTTCAAAAATCCATATAAAATCAACCATAAGTCTGTACGAGTCGTGTCGCCCATCATTTTAAATGATGTTGAGTCTACTTTCATTTCAGAAACATTTTTATGAATTAGTTCTAAATGAGAGTATGTTAAAGTCCTTGATTTTCAACTAAAGGTCTTCTGGTCATGCAGTTTGCATAAATTTTTGGTCAAACCAAAAAAAAAAAAAAAAAAAAAAAAAAAAAAAAAAAAGGGCGATTCAACTTTTAAACCTTGACATGTTTTCAAAGTGACTCAGCAAAAATCTTTGAAATGGGGAGGAAACAAATTCATTGTCAAATAAAATCAAGCTTAGTATACATTGTTATACATAATACACAAAATGACGATAAGTATTTTGTGTGTGTTAAGCTAAATTGCTATTTGCTTATTATAGTTTTTCGGTTTATGCATTTATAAGGCTCATGCTAAATCACTTGCACTATATTAAGTAATTAGTTTGCATTGTATATTGGCATCAACCATTTGTCTTGCATTTGTTGCAAGTTCTTAAAATGGTTTAGTAACTTTCTTAGGAATAGAAACTAAGTTGGTAGATCATGTGTGTTGAAAGATATTGTATTACACAATTATTTTTTCAAAGGTTTAAGTGTAAAATGTATATCACCCCAAAACACTTAACACTTTCATAAAATCCGTAACATGATCTTTAAAACATTACATCATTTTGTCTTGTTTGACCATGGGTTGTCTAAACAAGATAAAAGGTAATTTTAATACATTAGTATTTAAGTAAAAGAAAATGTATTAAACTTGCAGTGATTTAACACACATACAAAATGTTTTAAACATTTAGTATTTTACGTATGTTGTATAAAAATAGTTAAGATAATTATTTTTATACTAATGAGGTGTCAAAAAACTAAAAGTATTATACTTAATAATATAAATAGTTTTTCTCAAATAAAAATAAATGACAATATCGAAGTAGTAACTTAAAATGTCATTAACCTCACACATACAAGCAGTATTAGAATAAATGGAACACACTCCTTAAATTTTTATTTTCTTTTTAAAAGGAGCGATCGTGAGGGTCAAGAAAGATTTCGAGTACATATCAATTCATTATTCAAATTATGACTGATATCATCATCGAATCTAATTGACAAGTTTTTGAGTGTGGACATGAAATTGGAGTCATTATTTGTTTAGCTTCAAGATAACATCAAAACATGATGAAACATATTATCTTGAATCTACATACTCAATCACACTCGATTGTTATGAAAATAACGACGTCCTCTCAAGACGAAAATAATATGCATCGGATCATAACTCACACTTGTGTTGAAGATGCTATGTTAAGTCTTGTTGTCCAATGGTTGTGTTCCTAACTTTAAACTAACATGTTTAAAAGATGCATAAAATACACAACCAAGTAGGATTGACAACTTGGATGTTTCATCCGAAATATACAAGTAATTTACATTGCAGTGCAATTAGTAAATGTGTCATTTCCGAAAAACCAAACAAGAGCAAACAAACAACATATGTAAACTTTGCTCATGAACGACTCAACACTCAAAGTCACATGTCTAGTAAAAGTGTCACACATAATATGTTATTAACTATTATGTAAGTCATAAATCTTGAGAATATCACATGTATTTCTCTTATCAAAAGATTGACAATGGATAACTTATATCCTATGCATCTCATTTTCTTTGTAACATGAATGGTTATGTTACAAGAGAATACATTGCATCATGTTAACAAATATAGGATATTAGAGTTGAATAATAACCTATTAGGACATGTATCATTGCATAAACAAGTAAAATTGGTCATACATTAAAATACTTGTTTCACAAAGCATTCTTAAGAGTGATAAGTTTCCTCTTAGAAAAGCATACTTTTTGAAATAAACAGTATGTCTCATTTCAAATAATATGCTCACAAGATCTATTGAGGTAAGTAACCTTCACTAGATTCTCACACAAGATATGCAAAGGAGCATTCTTGAAACACACACGATGTAGTAGGTTCTACATTGTATCACATTAGAGTGTCTCTTGGTTCTAGGAAACCAAATCATGTTAAAATAACATGTAACAACTCAACAAACAAAGATGTTGTCCAAGAGATCATAAAATACATCATCTCCATCAAACAACCTTTAAATCTCAAACACGAAATTAAAACATCTCGCTTGCCTTTGTTAGGAGTTGTGTAAGACATGTCATTTTCTTAACCTACTTTCAAAGTATGGTTAATTAATTCATATTAGGCCATGTATAGCAAAACAAGATAAAATCATCTTTGCTATACTTCGATAGGCAAATATAGGAATTCAAATTCTTCTAACATGAGAATGACTACTGGAGAACCTATCGCACTAGAAATTCAATTTGACCTAACGGTTGGATTGCTTCCAGGAGAGAAGTTGGGTTGGTGTATAACCCGTAAAAATGGTCGTGTTTAGCCTTAATTGAGCACCACTAGTGATAGTCTCATACTCATTCTCTAACTTGAAAAGTTTTCATTCCTACATTTGACTAGAGATAGTTTACATCGGTAAACTTTATCTCCCGTTAGGATCTCATTTTGAACAAGTAGTAACTAGGATCTTCCTTAGCAAACTACATGATTTGCTTGCACCCACACTAGGTCATTTTGACACATTAGGAATTAGGTATGCCTATCACTATGAACCCTTAGAAGCCATAGAGTCATACACTAGTGTCAAAACCCATAAGTTAGAGTAGTCGCGAAGTTGTCCTAATTCCCTAGTCATCCCTTTGCCTTCTTCCAAGCAATACACCCTTTTGTCATGGGAAGGTTAGATACAAACCTAGTAGAACTCGGAGTAGGGTTGACAACTTAAATATTTCATCCGAAATATTCAAGTAAATTTAACTTGCGATCGCAATTGTTAAATGTCATATCCGAAACATCACATTCAAGCCTTTTAACAATGTATGTTAAAACGCTCATCCAAAAGCTAAAAGCTTACGTCTACCCTTGGGTGACAAAGGACTCACGAGTTACTATATAAGTGATTAGTGGTTCCTTTCATCCTCATGTGTATATACATATCTTTAGATCCCAAACCTTGCTGCGAATCAGCACCATAGGCCTAGCTTTACGTTTTTCAAAACACCGTGAAACACTCGCGTGCGAAGCACCTCGAAATCCGTAAATCAACCAATCCTCTCAACCGAGAATCCCTTAACCGTCTCCGTCTAGGTCTAGGAATGATGGAACTTATTCCATAAATCTTATGACTATTTAAATATTTCACTGGAAATATTGAAGTCATCTCATGTGTCTCGTCTCATGACTCTTTAAATATTTCACTGGAAATATTGAGTCATTCTTCACATCACTTTAATGACTACCTAAATATTTCTTCGGAAATATGAACGTCATCTCTCACTTCTCGTCATATGACTTCTTAAGTCATTCCTATCATCCCGCTCATGACTATTTCAATATTTCTATGAAAATGTTAAAGTCATTCCTCGCGTCATACCTTATAACCTTTCATCCCCTTTATGACCTCTCAAAAGTTTCGCGGGAAACATTGAAGTCATTTCTCTACTAATCACCCATGACTTTTTAAGTCATCTTTCTCATTCGTCTCATGACTTTTAGAATTTTCTCTAAGAAATTCTAAGTCATTCCCTTTCGACTTGTCACATGACTGTTTGAATATTTCACGGGAAATATTAAGTCATTCCTTGCGTTTCGTATTCCGACTAATTAAATATTTCATGGGAAATATTATAGTCATCCTCCAAAACACTACTTATAACTTCTATTTATTTCACGGGAAATATTAGAAGTCAACCCTCATCCAATGACAACTTAGTCAATTTCCTTGGAAACACTAAGGTCATTTCATGTCATCTCTCCTAGTCGTTTTCATCAAAAAGTTTATTAGGTATAAACTTTTTCCTCGTGTCAAAAAGTCTTACTAAATAAGTAAGATTAATCAGCCAAAAGTCAAAACAGAAGAAAAATGGCTCAATCAGACACACGGCTCCATTAAAGAGACACGGCTCCACTAATGTTTAGTGGAACCGTGGAGCCGTGCATCTGAAAAACGCGCCTATTCACTTTTCTTCTGCACAGCTTTTTTCAAACAAACCCAAAACCATTTCCTCTTGCCATCAAAACCCACTCAATGTAGTCTTGAACCCAAAACCATCTCCTATCAGAATAGATTGTATCTATCATCTGATTCCTTAGCCTTTTTCCGTCACACTTCCGCATGGTACTAAACACTACCAATGCTTCTAAATCCCACTCACCTTCCACACACACCTCAAGCGAAGAACCGCTAGGATAAGTTGAGATAACCCCACTAGAACCTTGTCACCAACCTCACAACTCTGAAGATTTTATCTTCTTAACCCTTAGGATATCTCCTAGTAATCGCATGCCTCATCATAATATTCTATGAATATCCACAATGATTGAGAAGAGCTACGTGACTTCAAAGGTGAAGTTTATCGTATGCTATCCACCACTTGTCATGACGTTACTAAGCTCATCGCTTTCGTCAACGTTTGTTTTCCTCTTTATCTTTTACATCTTGTCCGGATGGTCATAGATTAAGGGGGAGTGAAAACACACTCATATAGTCTTTCACCAAACACCCTCAAGAACACACAAATGTGGTTCTTATTCTCTAGGAAACTTCCCTTTAGCTGCCCAGAACTAGGCTACACAGGAAAATTCGTGACTTCCAGGTCACGGTACCGTTAAATAGGCCACGGTATCGTTAAATTTAACGGTACCGTGTGGTATTTAGTGGTACCGTACCTATGTTTGACGAATTTTCACTGTTTCCTTTAGATCCTTGTATTCCTAACCTCAAACCTGCAAAATTTTGCAAACTCACATACACCCTAGGATTCCCTCACTACACCATAGGACTCTAACACCAACTTTAGTTCGAATCCCACAACTCTTGCCTATATAAGGCCTCACCATTGCAAGCTTATCTTGCATCTCACCTTCAAACCTCACATTAACATCATCATCACACTCAACCCTTTTAGCTACACTTCACTCTTGACAGTGATAGTTAGTCTAAGAACCTTCAACCCATAGAACATCACACTCAAACCTTATAACCTTCAACTCATCACACTCAAACCTTACAACTACGTGTCACTTTGGATAAGTGATAGTTAGTTCAACAACCTTCAACCCTCACAAACACATGAAACCCTTCATGCACCAAATTATCTCTAACACACAACTAGGATCATCCAACCTAGAAACCTAGAACCTCGTTACCTTAACCCCGTTAGAGATATCCAGCAACAATCCTGTTAGAATCACATACACCTTTTTATTTTTCCCTTTTGAATTATATCATGCATCTCATTGTCAGTGCAAACGATATATTAACCTAAACCATCCTTTCCCACCTTTCCTCAAAGGGCAAAACCAACACCTCCAACCACATCATCATCATCCTACACCTTTAGGATTCCTACACCCTTACCTCCACCAAGTCCACCACAACCTTTAGCCATCACACTAACCCTATCACCATCAAATCTCTTTGGACTTGGCACCAACACATCATCCTTATCACTATCACCTTCACCACAACCACTAATGGGTCATTCCATTATTTATCCCCTACAACCACATAACCCAAGTTGTCCTTGTTGTCACCACAACCAACACTCTCCCACCTTATGGAATTATTTAAGTATAACCTCTATCGAGTCTACTTTATGGCACGACTTGTCATAATAGTAATCATTTAGAGTATGTCTTATTAACAAACTATCCTTAACATCAATCATCTTAGGTAGATGATTATGTTGTTCAAAAGGTTTGTTAGAACTTTCCTTCCCAATGACAACTTGGAAGAAGTCATTTAGTGCGTCAGTCAATGAACGAATCTCGTTCTTGATTAGTGTGATTGAGTGAACAATTACACCTTAGGTTTTCGGTTGGGTTGTGACACTTACGTGTTAACATAGTTTAACCCATGCATGTCTTGCTATGTGTATTCTATCCCTATAATGTTGCTCCTATACTGTTATATATTATGCTGCACGAAGCTAACCCTTGATGTAGGAAAAGCCTTTGTAAGTATTTGATCCATGGATCCGCTAGATACTAAGGTAAATAAACAAGGGGATTAAGTCACCATAGGGGAGCATTGAGCTAGGGGGAGCTCGGGAGTATTTGAATACATAGCATGGAGTCATCTTCACAAGTGATGATAGAAGGCTTCACTAGGATGATGCAAACTCGCCTTTCTAGGAAGAAAGGAATGTAGTTCATTAAGGGGGAGTAGGGAATGAATTCAAGGGAGCGCTCGAGGCAACTACCTTTTTGATTCGACAAAAGGGGGAGAAGGGGAGTGTAAACAGGTAACTTTTACATTTTACTATGTGTTACGGTTTACATATTTGTCTCATCAAAAAGGGGGAGATTGTTAGTGCAAATATTACGATATTTAAACTAAACGGTTTCTTCGGTTTTAATAATGACAAACATGTAACTTGTAATACATAACGTAAAATGTGCAAGTTACTTGTAAACACAAATCATCAATGCATACTTCATCAACACCTCCCGACGTCTCAAGTATGCTTCAACGAAGTCGTAGATTTCCATCCCGACATAAATCACTCAAGGTATGGACAAACAAATCTACTACTTGACAAATGATCAAAGGATTTTATTTTTCTAAACTTCACATTTTTATAAATGTGACAAAACATTTTTTCAAAAATACATTTTACAAATTATTTTTGAATTAAAAAGAAAAACCTTCCCCACTAAAGACAAAAAAGGGAGCGTCCAACGGCACCTTTAAGTATGGACGGCTCCACTAAATTTAGTGGAGCCGTCGGGTATTTAGTGGAGCCGTGGGTCTGTAACGGTCAGATTTTCCCTTGCCTATAAATAGTGGACCATTCCACACTTCCAACTTGATTTTTCCAGTCCTTTTTCTCTGGTCTTATCCCTCTTCACTTAGATAACTTTCTTTGATCATTTGGAGAGTCTTAGGTTGTTTAAGAGTGATCCAATCATCCACTCAAGTGATCCTCTTCATTCCTCTTGATTAGCAAGAGAAGAACACAAAGTATCCTAGATACAAAGTGTTGTCATCCCTCTTGATTAGCAAGAGAAGAACACAAAGTATCCTAGATACAAAGTGTTGTCATCCCTCTTGATTAGCAAGAGAAGAACAAAAAGTATCCAAGTAGATACAAAGTGTTGTCATCCCTCTTGATTAGCAAGAGAAGAACACAAAGTATCCAAGTAGATACAAAGTGTTGGAGTTGTTAGGTCTTGTAACATTTGTTACACTCTTGATTGTATCATAGCATACATCAAGATTATTTTTCTTTTGTGAGAGAGAGAGAGTCAAGATCATTGTGATCTTAAGAGATAGTGAAGATCTCTTGAAGCCATTGGGCTTGTGTGATTGATCATGTGGATCAAGGGTAGATCGGGTAGATCGTGGTAGATTGGTGCTAGCTAAGATTAGCACTCGACATCTAGCTTAGTGTCGGAAATAGGATAAGCGACGTGTAAGGTGTAGATCGGGTAGATCGTGGTAGATTGGTGCTAGCTAAGATTAGCACTCGACATCTAGCTTAGTGTCGGAAAACAAGTTAAGCGACGTGTAACGGTTTTCCTCCGCCTGAAGGGAGTTTGTTGATTAGTGAAGTAACTCTCGAGTTGGGTACTCGGGGAGTGGAGTAGGGCGAAGAGGAGCTTCGTGACCGAACCACTATAAATCACCGTGTCTGGTTTGCGCCTTCTAACTTATCTCTTTACTTTCATTTTATTCCTTATCGCTTTATGTTTATATTTGCATTGTGTTTATGCTTGTGTGGCTAGTTGCTTATGTTATGTATGTATCATGGTTGATTGTGCTTGTGTTGTAGTTTAATTTATTAATCCCTAGATGATACATAACCATTGTTGACACTTTTCATATTACGTCACACTTGATCGGTTATTTGATACAAAAAGTTTTTAAGTTTTTAAATGGAAACGTATTCACCCCCCCCCCCCCTCTACGGTTTCCACATCCATATTTACCAACCAAGCATGTTATTTTTACCAAATTACAGAATATATCATCAGAATTAAGTACATTACAGATTAGACCCCTCAGAATTCAGAATTTACATAATTAGTCTTTTAAGTTTACAAAACTTATATATTACATCATAATTTCATAACAATTACATATTTAACCCATAAATCCTCAAAATTACACATTACCCTTATTATATCAGTATTTACTCAAAATCACCTCAAGATTCCAGAATTACACTTTTAGTCCCTCTCTTTTATTTAATTTTCAATTCGTAGCCTTAAAATACCATTAATTCATTATATGGTAATATTTACACTTAGGACCCCAAAGTTATATTTTTCCCACATTCCTACAGATGTATATGACATTACAAAAATACCCCAGAAGTTTCAAAGTTGTCAAAACAGGTCCTTTTACTTTTATTTTCAATCGGATTTTACTTTTTAAAAACAATTACAAACCCTACTAGTAACCAATCATTGCACCATCATTACTATAACCTTAAATCACCATTAATGATCAGATTTTGTATCCAAGCCCTAACCCTAAATCGAATATATTAGGGTTTTCTTTTTATTTCCTTTTATTTAATATGTAGCGATTAGAACAAAATCAATTCGACAAGATCCAAGCCTCAACAATTCGAACCATTATTTTTCTGAGATCTTATATATTATATAGAGTCCACATAAAATAGTGCTCATGCCCAGAAAATTCGTATATAAATATTTAGAGTTTTAACACGTTTTTAAGGTTTAATTCGCAATTAATTCATAGAGCATGCATGGTTCATGTTTAACATTTTATTTGAGACTTATATGATGTAAGAGATGTGAGAAAAATACCAAACCCAATATGGAACGTGTAGAATAGGCTGGGCGAAAATACTTCTCTCGGATTGAATAAAACAACACCAAAATTCCCATGAGCACAAACGCGACCAACAAACCTTGAAATCAATTTTCGCAGATCATATATGATGTAAGGAACTCAGGAAAAATAGAAAACAAATTTATAAGAGGTCGCACGAATTAAAATGGAATTTTACCTTACTTTTGGACAAAATTCGACAACAAAAGATTCAGGGCTTTATAAATCGAGTGACTATTTTTCTTGGCTTCCTAGCACGACAATGAACTCAGGAAAATTTCTCTTGGACCTCATAAAATTCTTATGGAATGAATGATGATTTATTTGGTGTTTTAGTTTTCTCGGCAAAGTGAATACAGAAGAAAATAATGGGATAAAATATATAGAATCAAAAATACCGGTTCTAGGGGAGGGAATACAAAATTTTTGGTCTAAGGAAGTTAACAAAATCAGAGTTTTTATTTGCTTGATCTTTATCTTAATTTAGTTGTAATTATCCTTTCTTTTAAATACATTTAAATACCGAAATTAAATAATAACATGTATATTCGGATTTTTTTATTTTTGTATGGTACAAAATAATTTTTTTGGACATGTTAAATTATTACAAGACTTGTCTTAATTTTATTTTAGCTTATATGTAATTTATTTAACATAATTCGGATTAATTTGGTACTTATAATAGCTTGTAATTTAATTCTTAAGTAGTGAGGACATTTTGGTCATTTAACACGTTATCTGAATTTCAGGTATTACAACTTCTTCCCCACTAACAAAGAAAATTTCGTCCTCGAAATTTGCAGAAAGCAGAGAGAAAAGAGAGCAGAAAACGTAACAGAGACATACCAGACTAAAACGAGAATTGAGGTGAAACGAAACAGGAACACAACTGACGGTGAACAGACATATGAAAGATTTGTTTCTCATAACTCGAACTTGCAGATTCCAAAATTGTTTCAGATCCTCAGAATAGACATAACATACTGAATTCAGATCAGAAGGATAACATACCAACCGTATTAGATGAAAATCATATTCTCTCGGAAGAGACACAGAAATACATAGGGTTTTGACGGATATGCGGTTCACAGAAATTGATTTGACAAATCAGATTATGACGTACAGGAATTAGATCATCGATAACATCAATTTGCATAAGGTTCTACAATGGAACCTAAGATAGTTATCAGAAGTACAGAGGTCAGCAAAACGCGTGATGAGAATCCAGACGTATCAATTCGCATAACGGTGAAAGCAGATTACGCGTATAGGTAGAATGAACTTAAGGTCTCACTAACGCAGAAAATCTCAAACAGTTATCAGAATTTCTAAAGCTCTAAGGCACTCCTCGAAATATCCTATGCCCACAAAAAGTGCACGTTATATGATGTAAGTATTATCACGCTGGCCAGACGTCATAATACTGGCATCATATAAATATGCCCTCATGATGGTCATACTTTATCTCAAGTTGTGAACAGAACAACTTATTCTAATCCACCTAGTCTTCCTACGGTCTCAGAGGTCATCAAAATCAAATACCCTAACTAAGAGGAGAACGAATCACTCGAAAAAGTTAACGGAAGTCCCAGAATTTCTATCAGAATTTGGTACATCAGATCATCCATTATTTGTCAAATTTCACATAACAAACCATCGTCCAACATGCGCAGAATGAACACAGAGCGGAATTACTACAGAGAACCTAAATCATTCAAAGGATTTTATCATCAGGTAACAAAATTTAAATAGGTCAAGAGGAAATCAACTACGTCATCCATAGCTTCATCCATCACAGAATTCATTCTTCCAAACCAAACGTTCGCTTCAGAATTTTCTTCCATTCAAAATCATGATCTCAATTTCCATTCTCAAGTCTGCTTCTGCTCCCAATTCATCTTAGTACAACTAAAATGAATAGAGAAGCAAGACTGCGAGTCTTGGACAAGTCTGCTAGCACCGTTCGGAATTCGCCAACTCAGATTGCTGTCGTCATCGGATGCTCGGTAGTGGTGTCTGCTACAATCTCTGAACGCCAATTACATCTACTCTTCCAGAACAAAAGTCATTCCATTTAATACGAAGATGGTCTACATGTTTCCTCGTTCGTCTCAGGGCACAACATGCTGTCATACTATGACAATTGTCCAGATACTCGTGAAAACATGATTCTTATTAGCCAATACTATTGGCATTATTTAAGACTCATAATGGTCACAATGAGTACGAAAACAGTTTTCATGAATCTTTTCAGGGATAACTTCATATAAAACTGAAATACTTTACGGAAGCTTCTCTCAGTTAGTCATCTCCCATCTTAGGAGTTCTTGTGGTTGCTTCATCAGTCCTTCAAACAGTTAATGAGGTTGTCTGATACAGAATTTCAAGGTAGAACAATTTAATCATTGATACGCAGAAATGAAAAGTGATTACGGTTAAAATTACGGTTAGGTTTACGATAGTTGTTATGCTGAAGCAAAATTATTTCCTCTTTCTACTTCATAGTTTAATAGGGTATTCAAGGGAAACACTGAGGTGAAACAAAAATCATATCTCTCAACTTCTATAGCATCATGGCTCGTCAACCGAGATCGGTTCAGAATCAATTCTACTTCTCAAGCGGGAGGAAAACCCAGGAGTTTCATCAGAAAATGCCAGAAAATTTGTACAACAAAACTTTCTAGGGATGGATACTAATAGGTGTCAGGAGAATTTGACAATCAAATGAGATCAGGGTAAATATTTCCATAACAGTGATAAGCTTAACAGATTTAAGCGGTTAAAGGTTATTATAACAAAATAGGGTGGGTCAGATTGTTACATTTCAGATGCGGTAGTTTATGATAGCTGAAGAACCAGCCAATCAATAATCACAAGATCTCCAAAATCAAGTCTATCAATAGTAAACAGATCCGCAGAACGAATATGGTCATTAACCCAGACGGATAGTTCATATGTCAGAGTCAAGTACGTGGTTCAGTATAGTGTTAGGGATAGATAAGCGAACAGTTCAAGGTGTTGGGGTTTCATTTAGCTATATATCACAAGCGGCAGGTAGGGTGTGAGTCATCGGTAATACGAACGTCGAATACTGTCAAAGTGAGGCTTATGAAATATCAGTTATCAGCATCATCATGCTCAGTTAACAGTTTCATACAGAGATAGTATTTGCATCAAATCTTTCCAAAGGAAAACTGATGGGCAAATAAGATTCATCATTCAAGGGAGGGAACAAACTTCTATACCCAAGATTAAAATCACCAGAGTTCTCATAGGAGTGGTATGGATTTTGCAAGACAGAATAGTATCAGATGATACACTTATATCCAGCACGGGTAATGAATTATAGAAGGTGTCAACCACATTAGGGTTAAACGGCCTTCGGGATGGTCGGAAAGATATCAGACTGTTTATCAAACAGATCAGAAGTGAAGGTCAAAATCAGGTAATGGCAGCAAAAGTTTAACAATTGGTAATCATGTCGGGGTTCCAACATTGTTTCAAACGCCAAAGGTGAGACATAGGAGGATAGTCATCAATATTTTAAATGATCATTCAATTTATCCTTATGAGAATAAAATCAAGGTTACTACCAAGGAAAGACGGATCAACCAAGCAGATTTTACCATTCAGAATGAGAGGGAAAACATCTGTGTACTCGTGGTTAAAACACCACAAGGCTTCTCATGGGAACAGAGATGGTTAATTCGAAATCAAATAGTATCAGAAGATTCCTAGGTGATTATTAGAAACGAGAACAACTAACAGAATGTATCAAGTGTATCATCGTCATGGGGATTCTCAGATTGCCCAAAGAGGCATCAGAATGATTAACAGAAGTTTCAGAGGTCGGAGTGGAAATCGGAAGGCAAGGATCAAATAATGTCAGATAATTACTACGCAATTTCCAATGCTTCAGATTTTAGGTGGGGCAAGGCATAAGCACTAATTTTTCAAATGTGATTTCAATAGTATTTAACCAAAAGCAAGGCACGAATCAGAGTGATGTGGAAGCAATGTTACTTAAACATATGACTTATAGTCTACCCATTCCTCAATGGTCAGAAATTAAGCTCCTATAGGGAAATCCTAAAGCAAATTCTTAAAGGTTGTCCTACGAGTGCCTACAGTGGAAACTTAGTGGTCCAGACTTCACAGGTCAAGGGTAAATGTATTACGAGTCGCAGCCTGTAGGCTCTGATACCATAAATTGTAACACCCCAACCTGACAAGGATAAAGATATCACAATAATGGATTCATATCAGATCAAAACAGAGCATACATCTACAGTAATACAAAATCTCAAAGGATTACAAATGAAATACTGAATCTACAAGGTTACAATGAAAGCTTTCAAAACTATTTCTAAAACATAATATCTATATCCAATTCTAATCCAGAATAACTACCAAGCCTTCTATGTCCAGAGGTACACTCTCACTCATTCCCAGCTTCCTACTAAAACCTGCCGCAGGAAAAGAAATGCGGCTGAGCTACGAGAGCTCAGTGAACAGATATATAGATAACAGAAACGATAACAGATAACAGTACAAAGGAAATCAGAAAATACAGATCATACAGAAACAGAATCAAATGAAAGAATAGGAATAAGAAATGGAATAAGTGAAACGAAATAAGAATAAGAAATAAATAAGGTTTAAGAATAAAGGGAACAGAAATCTATCACGAGCCCAGATAACAGATATTATCATAACAGTGTAGTCACATAAGTAATCTAGAGGGGATACCTCTCAAGTAAACAGATAATATGAGGGGTGACCTCATGTATCAAATCGGAGTGATCAGCTCCTAGATATATGTGAAAGACGTGTATCGCACACACCATCAGTCACCAGAGATATATATAACAGATAACATAATAACAGATAACAGAAACAGATCAGATCTAGGATGCATCCATGCGCCCCAGTAGGCCAGAATCTTCTCCTACATAACAGATAAAATCAGGGACGGGACAGGTCATCACTCTCCTGCCCTAGAGTCATGCCATCGGTGCATCAATGACATGGACATGAAACCCTCATGCCTAGTGATTGGCTCGGATATCAGACTGTGGTCAAGGTCAGATGTTGATGAGGCGAAAAGTGTACCGCTTTTAAGGGGTCATTTAAGCCCGAAATCGTATTTATTTGATCAAATATTGCCCTAAATCGTTCCTTTTGTCATTTTAGGTACTTTTGAGGAGAAATCTGGAAAAGGAGGCATTTTGGACGTTTTTGGAGCATTAAAGTGAAGAAAACGGCAAAGTCTCAAGAATCGGCTAAAAGTTACTCTTGACGGCGTCACAATTAACATGGGACGGCGTCATGCCTTGGCAAGAAAAGTTGGATGTGAAATTTACTCATGACGGGCCAGTGAGTTTGCATGAGAATTCTGACGGCGTCACGCTTTAACTAAATCAAGGGCGTCACGGCTTAAATCATAAGGGGACGGCGTCACGTTCAGGATCCGACGGCGTCAAGCCTTGATAAGCCAGAATGGATTTTTGAAGAGCTAAAGAGGGACGGCGTCAAGATGGTCATCCGGGAACCCTAAAAGCGGCGAGGTGACGGCGTCACAATGCATAAGGTGACGCCGTCAGATGTCAAAGTCTATATATAGTTTTCTAATTTTTTGTCATTAAAGAGAGAGCTTAGTGTGTGGAATTTTGGGATAAAACCCTAAGACGATTTTAGCTACTTTTTCAGGGCTTTTTGCCTTGAAATCTTCCATGTTTCATTGAAAGATAAGTTATCAATTAATCATTCAATATGTCTATGTGTTGTTTGATTCTATCTTATGCTTGTCTTTTGTTTAACA
Organism: Artemisia tridentata subsp. tridentata; assembly: GCA_021014915.2. Lineage (NCBI taxonomy): Eukaryota > Viridiplantae > Streptophyta > Magnoliopsida > Asterales > Asteraceae > Artemisia > Artemisia tridentata. The sequence goes on from CP139507.1 coordinate 14,534,844, forward strand.
TGTTAGGCTAATTTTATCTTGTGTTTGCTTAGATCTAATGAAACCTAGCTATTGATTATTGGTTGTTAGTGTGTTGTTAGTTGTATTGGATGATTGTTTATCTATGTTAGGCTTAAGAAAACTGGCTAACTTCCTATTCGGTAACTTGCTTGAACGTCTTAAGAAACATGAACCAAACGCGTACTAAAGGTTTTTATGGTTGTATTTAATGCACAAGCGAATTCTAGTGATCCCATGTTAGGAGCTTCCTAGCCGGCTCGACATAGGAGTGAAGTAGGAGCTTGTAGAGTTTGGGGAAGTAAGTACGCCACCCCACGAATGGTATTAAGGAATACACCCGTCATCCACGCGACTAATACACACTAATTAACCGGTAAAAGATAGTTAGGGAGTAAGGAAATCTAAGTAAACACATTTCTCTACACATAAGTTTCTCACCACTTTTCATTTTTGTTATTTTATTTTATTTGCATTTGTAGTAATTTGGGTTAGTTGACTAGCAACTAATTCCGCCCACTCCTTCAAAACCCGAGATTTTACTTGCTTTTATAAATTATAAAAAACATAAAAAGAATCTTCCTCAACCCTTAGACCTAATTAGAGTAGCCTTTCACACCTAACGAACACTATTCCCTGTGGAGAACGATCAATCCCCCGTACTTACCACTACACTATACTACATCGGTCAGGTACACTGCCTGGTGGGGTTGTAAGCCTCTTGAGATCCCTCGAGAGGTAAAACCTGTTGTAAGGTTGCAAAACCCACGCATCAAGTTTTTGGCGCCGTTGCCGGGGAATAGTTATTGTTTAGGTTGAATTTTTATTTCTATTAGGTCTACTCACTAGATTCCTTTCTAGTGAGATTTTTATTTTATTTTTCTAGGTTTTCTTTAGTCTATCTATTTTCTTTGTGCTTTTGTTCGTAACAAATTCTCATTGACTATTCAGTTTGCCATTATGGAAAACGCGAATCCACCCCTTACACCTGGCGAAGTAGCTTTGTTGCGTAGCCAACTTGAGAACGAGATTAGTGAGCTCAGGGAGCTCAGTAGAGTGATTGATATTGAGCTTGATTATGCCTTGAACAACTTAGGGACCGCCATATACTCAGATAATTACTTAGTACGTAATAATCTTACGGTTGATAAGTTGGTTGAGAAAATTGAGGAAGTAAAGGTAGATCCTAGGTTGGATGATTGTTTCAACGAATACCCCACTAAGGAGGAGATTGCTTACTATAACAACCTAGTTGATAACCCTCGACCACCTTTTGTTAGAATTGACCCAAAGATTAAGAGAGGTGATCCCGGGAATGTGAAGATACCATGTATGATTGGGTACCAATACGTTGAGCATGCTTACATTGACTGTGAATCCCCAATCAACGTTATGTCCTCAGGCCTTTATAGCCAAATCATAAATACACCACTTGAGCCTAGGATGGACCCCAAATGTCCAGGCGGAGTTTGCAACTTCGTTGGAAGGATTAAGGATATACATATCCTTGTTGGGAACTTTACCTTTATCACCAACTTCATGATTTTAGAAGATATGGCAAGTGTTGTTGACTACCGCCTATCTCGCGTTGTGTTAGGTAAGCCATTTATCGAAGCATCCAATTTAAGGTATGACCGTTCGAAAGGCACGGTTCAGTTTTCTAATCACATAGATAGGATCACATATAGGATGCCTTATCGGGTTAAAGAATTTCGTTTTGTGCCTCGATTTGACATGGACAACATTGGTGCGATTGAGGACATCAATGAAGAGGATAAAGAAAAAGGCATGGACCATGTTTGGAATAAGAGAAGCCTTTATTATAAAGATTGCTTAAACCTTGGACCTAAATACAAAATTGATATGGAGGTTGTTAGGATGATTAGAGGGGCAATTGAGAAGCAAAACGGAAAAAACGTAGACCCCGTGACTTAGAGTCTAGCTACAAGACTCGTTAATAAAGAAAGGCGCTTCTTGGGAGGCAACCCAAGCTTTATTTGTTTTATTTGCTTTGCGTGTTTATTTATTTGTTTGTTTGATTTTATTTGTTTCCGTATGTGTGTTTAATTTTTATTAGTATTGATTCATGTTCAAAAGTACTTTGTGAAAATGCTTTATGTTGTTTTTAACTTCGTCTTAACTACATATAAAGGTATTTTGCAAAAGATAAGTGTAAGGGAAATCTAAATCGGTTTATTAGAACACAAATGAACATGAATCATAATAATAATAAGTTAGCATACATATTCGTATTTGTTTGAGTCAAATGCTTGTATCGAGTCATAATGATGTTTTGCAGGATTTCCAGGAAGTAAGGTAAAGGTTTTTCAAGAAATTTTCCGGAAACTTAAAATGAAAATTTTTGTCAGGTCATTTCTGACGGCGTCAGGGGTTATAACCTGACGGCGTCAGATTTAATTTCCAGAAATTTTTGAAAATTTTGTTTTCATAAAAAGTTTTTATTAAAATCTCCAACTTATAATCTCCAGGAATCTGCAAAGTTATCATTCCACAAGCATTATATCCTTATATATAGATTTTATCCCGCCGATGTTATGCAGGTTTTCGTGTTTGTTTTCTCAGGTTCAACAGGTTATTTTGGACAAGGAAATGTTTTGAATCAAGCTTATGGCGATGCATTAGTCATGGAGCTTCAACATTCTCTTTGGAGGAAGATTTAACCGTGTAATTTCATTATCCAACGAGCGAATCAGGGGAGTATTTGATTTCATTCTTTTACTTTATGCTTTTACATTTGTCATTTGAACATTGGGGACAATGTTCATCTTAAGTGTAAGGGGAGGGTAAAAGTACGATTTTAGAGAATACAATTGCGCTTGATTTTTGTTTGTTTAATAGTAGATGTGTAATAAAACTGAGAGAAATACTTGTTAAGGTAATTTTAGTGCCAAATTTAAAATTTTTTACAACATATAGGAGTGAAACTTTGATCTTAATGAGCGTCTCATGGATAGGAGTTATATGACTAGCACAAAAACCGTACCACTAAAAAATTTTCCACCCCCAAATATGTGAGGTTCGCCCCTAGAATTGGTAGGAAAAGCATTTATGCTATGATGTGTGTACCGGTAGCACTTAGATTCTAGAACTTGCGTTAGGACCATTCCAAGGCCACAAGTGAGACTACATTCGTGTAGTTAGATTTACTACATGATAAGAGGCATTAGGATTAACCCATGTTTTACACCTGTGTTTTTGTTATAATTACATTGGCTACATTGGTCAAGTAATTCTCCCACACCCTTTGCGTTGTACTCATTTTTAGTACACGATACCCCTAGTACACCCCTCAGAGCCTATCTTTTCGTTTCGACCTTTAAGCATTTTACTTAAAGGAAGAATTTGTTACACCCCACTTAAATGTACACCCAAATCGCCTTAGCCTACCTTGTATGCACTCATCTTTAGTGCATTATTGTTACAACATTTGTTTAAACCCAAGTTAATTATCTAGTTGATTACATGGTTGCTAAGTCGAGTCATATCCTTGTACATATTGTTTTGGGACGATTGGGACTCATGGGTAAAGTACTAGTGTAATGGAGTAATGGGGAAGAACATCATTTATTACCCCCATATGTGCTAAATGTTTTAAAAGTACTCCAAGTTTTTCAATTATCTTAATTCGAGTCATTAGAATAGTTATTTGTAAAGTTATGTAAAAGTTCAAGTGTAAGGGGATGCAACGCCCCTATGATGTATTATTTTGGATGGTAGGGTAAAAGTGTATGCAAAAAAAAAAAAAAAAAAAAAAAAATGAGAAAAAAAAAAAAAAAAGAAAAATAGAAAAAACATACGGACTACCATCCCGTTTCATTTTATGTTTATTTTATGTTTATGTTTTGTTATTTTCTTTCATTAGCTTAAGATCGAGTCTAGTCTTGGCTTAGCAACATTGTATAGTACATGTAATTGATCAAGATCTTTAACTCGCCACCAGTAAAATATCCTTTATCCAACAAAACCGTGTTTTCCTTTTCCCTACACCTAACGTTATAACCCATTTAAAAGCCCTCTTTGATAGTTTATCTTAGGTGCTTACGCCTAGTGGAGGAGGTTTTCGATCCTTTCCCAAGCCTATGGTAATCTATTTGCTATGACAGGTAGTGAGAGATATTTTCCGTTTTCATTTATGAGATTTATTTTGATGACACTTGAGAGATGTGAGTATCTAAACACTACTTGTGAGGTGCTAGTATGTAATCTCCGTGCTTATTATGATTGAAGTGGAACGAATATTTGTTGTAATTACTTTTATGTTTGCATTAAATGACCCCTAACTTGTATTTTGATTAGAATAAAAGCGCATTTGCTTGAGGACAAGCAAATCTCAAGTGTAAGGGTATTTGATGAGGCGAAAAGTGTACCGCTTTTAAGGGGTCATTTAAGCCCGAAATCGTATTTATTTGATCAAATATTGCCCTAAATCGTTCCTTTTGTCATTTTAGGTACTTTTGAGGAGAAATCTGGAAAAGGAGGCATTTTGGACGTTTTTGGAGCATTAAAGTGAAGAAAACGGCAAAGTCTCAAGAATCGGCTAAAAGTTACTCTTGACGGCGTCACAATTAACATGGGACGGCGTCATGCCTTGGCAAGAAAAGTTGGATGTGAAATTTACTCATGACGGGCCAGTGAGTTTGCATGAGAATTCTGACGGCGTCACGCTTTAACTAAATCAAGGGCGTCACGGCTTAAATCATAAGGGGACGGCGTCACGTTCAGGATCCGACGGCGTCAAGCCTTGATAAGCCAGAATGGATTTTTGAAGAGCTAAAGAGGGACGGCGTCAAGATGGTCATCCGGGAACCCTAAAAAGCGGCGAGGTGACGGCGTCACAATGCATAAGGTGACGCCGTCAGATGTCAAAGTCTATATATAGTTTTCTAATTTTTTGTCATTAAAGAGAGAGCTTAGTGTGTGGAATTTTGGGATAAAACCCTAAGACGATTTTAGCTACTTTTTCAGGGCTTTTTGCCTTGAAATCTTCCATGTTTCATTGAAAGATAAGTTATCAATTAATCATTCAATATGTCTATGTGTTGTTTGATTCTATCTTATGCTTGTCTTTTGTTTAACATGTTAGGCTAATTTTATCTTGTGTTTGCTTAGATCTAATGAAACCTAGCTATTGATTATTGGTTGTTAGTGTGTTGTTAGTTGTATTGGATGATTGTTTATCTATGTTAGGCTTAAGAAAACTGGCTAACTTCCTATTCGGTAACTTGCTTGAACGTCTTAAGAAACATGAACCAAACGCGTACTAAAGGTTTTTATGGTTGTATTTAATGCACAAGCGAATTCTAGTGATCCCATGTTAGGAGCTTCCTAGCCGGCTCGACATAGGAGTGAAGTAGGAGCTTGTAGAGTTTGGGGAAGTAAGTACGCCACCCCACGAATGGTATTAAGGAATACACCCGTCATCCACGCGACTAATACACACTAATTAACCGGTAAAAGATAGTTAGGGAGTAAGGAAATCTAAGTAAACACATTTCTCTACACATAAGTTTCTCACCACTTTTCATTTTTGTTATTTTATTTTATTTGCATTTGTAGTAATTTGGGTTAGTTGACTAGCAACTAATTCCGCCCACTCCTTCAAAACCCGAGATTTTACTTGCTTTTATAAATTATAAAAAACATAAAAAGAATCTTCCTCAACCCTTAGACCTAATTAGAGTAGCCTTTCACACCTAACGAACACTATTCCCTGTGGAGAACGATCAATCCCCCGTACTTACCACTACACTATACTACATCGGTCAGGTACACTGCCTGGTGGGGTTGTAAGCCTCTTGAGATCCCTCGAGAGGTAAAACCTGTTGTAAGGTTGCAAAACCCACGCATCAGATGTCATATAATAAACAGAGTCATATCTAAGGGTTCATGGCAGAAGGGTCATGTCAACTATTCAGAATAAGATAATAAGGTTCGAATCAGAGTTTATCAGATTAAGTTTAATATCAAAGCTTAAATCCAGATTAAAAGGTTTATTTCCAATAGTCCAAAAGAGTACATCAAAGGTTAATAATTACAAGTTTATAGCAATAATCCATTTCAGAAGTTCCTGTCACAAGTTCATTTAAATCAATCCTTTAATAATGGTTTTCATTGAAATGATCTTACAAAATAGTTTTCATAACAATGGTCTTCCAAAACTTTTAGTAACTTCCATTTCAAGTGGTATCGCTTCTTTTTAAAATAGCTTTTCTTAAACAGTTTCATATGTAGTTTAATAAATATTCAAAATCAATTAGGTTCAGATAAGGATTTAACAGGTTAAGGTTTATACCAAAAATCAAATCAAAGTTTACAACAGATATATCAGGTTAAGGTTCAGAACAAGGTTCACAGATCAGATTAAATCAAGATTCACAAATTCAGGGTTCAGAACAAGAGATCACAACACAAAGGCACAAGAAAGGTTAAAAACAAAAGAAACACATCAAAGGTTCACAAACAAGTTTACAATCAGAGTTCAGGAAAAAGGTTCAGAATAAAAGAACCATAGCAGAGGCTCAAATAAAAGGTTCAAGACAAACAGATCACAACAAAGATTCACAACAGAAGGGAACATAGCAGTGGTATCGGAGATCCTAATAAAGAAATGAAAAACTGAAAGAAAAGGGGATGAAAAACCCTTACTGAAAAAGGGCAGAATATCTGTACCTTATTAGCAAAGCAGAATAAGCAAAACAGACACAGAACAGAAATCAGGACTTCTCCTTCTTCACACCTAAAGAAGTAGAAGACGGAATTACTATGGATTCTAATTCAGATTATTACTTTTAGTTTATCTTTCCATTTTTAGTAATTTCTATTTTTAGTAACTTTCCAGATTTAGTAAGTTCCAATAATTAGCAGGTTTCCAGAATTAACAGATATTACCATTTCAGATTAGGTTGAGTCCTTATTAAAAAATTATTATGGAATAAAGATATATTTTATCAAGTTACAGAAGTCTAGGGTTAATTATGACATGATCACAAAGTTTAGGGTTTTAAATGTAAATTCATCTAATTCAAAGGTTTAATATGAAAATACTTTAAGTTACAGAATTATATACTCATTTCATTCAGAATTACATCATAATCCCTTTAGTTTCATAACTTAAAGATTATACCCCTCTAGTTACAAAATTTACAAAACAAACCCTTTAATTACATAATTCATGATTTAATCCCTCTAATATCCATATTTACCAACCAAGCATGTTATTTTACCAAATTACAGAATATATCATCAGAATTAAGTACATTACAGATTAGACCCCTCAGAATTTAGAATTTACATAATTAGTCCTTTAAGTTTACAAAACTTATATATTACATCATAATTTCATAACAATTACATATTTAACCCATAAATCCTCAAAATTACACATTACCCTTATTATATCAGTATTTACTCAAAATCACCTCAAGATTCCAGAATTACACTTTTAGTCCCTCTCTTTTATTTAATTTTCAATTCGTAGCCTTAAAATACCATTAATTCATTATATGGTAATATTTACACTTAGGACCCCAAAGTTATATTTTTCCCACATTCCTACAGATGTATATGACATTACAAAAATACCCCAGAAGTTTCAAAGTTGTCAAAACAGGTCCTTTTACTTTTATTTTCAATCGGATTTTACTTTTTAAAAACAATTACAAACCCTACTAGTAACCAATCATTGAACCATCATTACTATAACCTTAAATCACCATTAATGATCAGATTTTGTATCCAAGCCCTAACCCTAGATCGAATATATTAGGGTTTTCTTTTTATTTCCTTTTATTTAATATGTAGCGATTAGAACAAAATCAATTCGACAAGATCCAAGCCTCAACAATTCGAACCATTATTTTTCTGAGATCTTATATATTATATAGAGTCCACATAAAATAGTGCTCATGCCCAGAAAATTCGTATATAAATATTTAGAGTTTTAACACGTTTTTAAGGTTTAATTCGTAATTAATTCATAGAGCATGCATGGTTCATGTTTAACATTTTATTTGAGACTTATATGATGTAAGAGATGTGAGAAAAATACCAAACCCAATATGGAACATGTAGAATAGGCTGGGCGAAAATACTTCTCTCGGATTGAATAAAACAACACCAAAATTCCCATGAGCACAAACGCGACCAACAAACCTTGAAATCAATTTTCGCAGATCATATATGATGTAAGGAACTCAGGAAAAATAGAAAGCAAATTTATAAGAGGTCGCACGAATTAAAATGGATTTTTACCTTACTTTTGGACAAAATTCGACAACAAAAGATTCAGGGCTTTATAATTCGAGTGAGTATTTTTCTTGGCTTCCTAGCACGACAATGAACTCAGGAAAATTGCTCTTGGACCTCATAAAATTCGTATGGAATGAATGATGATTTATTTGGTGTTTTAGTTTTCTCGGCAAAGTGAATACAGAAGAAAATAATGGGATAAAATATATAGAATCAAAAATACCGGTTCTAGGGGAGGGAATACAAAATTTTCGGTCTAAGGAAGTTAACAAAATCAGAGTTTTTATTTGCTTGATCTTTATCTTAATTTAGTTGTAATTATCCTTTCTTTTAAATACATTTAAATACCGAAATTAAATAATAACATGTATATTCGGATTTTTTTATTTTTGTATGGTACAAAATAATTTTTTGGACATGTTAAATTATTACAAGACTTGTCTTAATTTTATTTTAGCTTATATGTAATTTATTTAACATAATTCGGATTAATTTGGTACTTATAATAGCTTGTAATTAAATTCTTAAGTAGTGAGGACATTTTGGTCATTTGACACGTTATCTGAATTTCAGGTATTACATCAATCATGTAGGATTCTACGAAAATCCATTATAATAATCCTTGTTAATTAATAATAACCTCGAGTTACTGTCTACTAAATCCCATTTTTACGAGGAAATTTAAAAATTTTCTTGATATATTATTTTCACCACGTCACAATATCACAACAGTTACCAAATAACAACACTAGTTCTCGACGTGCTTTACGGAACATAACTATTACACAAGGATTAGTAGTTCACAAAAATCACCATTTACACTAATCATTATAGTTCCTACTAATTACAACTTATATTAGTACACTAATTATAAATTTACAACAATTAAAATTTCATTACACAAACCAAATAAACTAACTACACTAAATACTCCGAAGCTACAAACCAAACGGAATGCATCCTTCCTACCAGCCCAACACCATACACGACACTGGCCCAACTTCAAAACCCAATCTTCCTTTTTGTTATTTCATGTAACTCGACAGGCCAAACACCCTCCAAAACGACTTGTGTTCTCTCAAAAACTAAACACAACTCGTCCATGTTTTTGCACCATTTCATTCACAACCCACTAGACCTTATATGTGCCAAGTTACAGCCTCATATGTCGAATAATCCTATAGTGTCCAAGGCCATTTTGTTGTTCCATTTCAATTAACCCGCCAAATATAAAATTCACAAAACACAACTATAATTAAGCCACACTTTTTCTACACATTTCTAATGACTATATTAATATTTTGTGATGTTAAAAAGGAAGCTAGAGCAGCAGCAAATAATTGTAACTCGCTAGACCCACTTGACACCCATTTATAAAATACAAATCGAATATGTACATGCCACAAACACAAAGGATAAGGCTTACCTCTTTCATGAAATCTTCTCAATATCTTATCATGTCAGTAAACTACTTAGGTGTCCACTCCCCTACAGTACCATCAATGATTGAAGTAAAAATGAAACGTGTGAAATTCTTCTCTATATAATCCACCCTCACTTGGCAGTTTCATACTCACTCGAACTACACATTCTTACTGCCAAAGTGACCATAAAAACCATCAATAAATTCTTGTCTCTCTCATGGAAAGCAAGTCGAGTGGAAGGAAGAGATACAAGAAGCCTATTCGAATCAGTGGACTGCCTTTCTTCACTTCCTTTCTCATTCGAACATTACTGCTTCCTTCCTTGTGCTTCGAGCTAACATCACAGCCCTTTGATATGTGTCTAAATACACATATATTTTATATTATTTAAACCCACAAAAATGACCAAAAACACACAAATGACCATATAAATGTTACAAATATCATTGAAATGTGTTTTTATGTGATTCAGGTACAAAAAGATTGAAAACAAGTGAAAAATGATCAAAGTTCACACAATTGTCAATTTCAGTCCCTGAAGTATCACCAATTTGCAAAACTAGTCCCTGAAGGTTTAACATGAATGAAAAGTCAACTTAAGTCCTTGGACAATCAAACTTGTTCAAAATAGTCCCTGGATGAAAGTTTTCTATAATTGGCAACTTTTACCCCTCAAGTTACAAAATTGGCAAAATTAGTCCCTGGGTGTTAAAAAGTATAATTTATCAAATAATACCCTTGTACTATTCATAACTTATAATTTGGAACCTTTTGATAACTTTTGGGAAATTTACAATTTCACCCCCTCAACTTTGGAAAATCTCATAAAAGGTCCCCCGGGTGTTTTAAATTGTAACAAAATACAAAATATGTCCTTTGGTTTATCTAACTTGGCAATAATGGTCCTTGTGATAACTTATGAAATGTTGCAGGTTTAGTCCTTCAAGAATGCAGAAATTACAAGTTTAGTCCTTGGGCTTATTTATTATATAAACCAAATCCGAACCCTTTACTTCAATAAACCCAAAAATCCAAATAATAAACCCAATCCACTCTTTTATATCACCAGCCCAACACCATCCAGCCCAACTCCTTAAATAAATAATACCCGGTCAAATACCAGGTCAAACCCAGACCTGGTATTTCTTCTTCCTCTCACAGCCCGCCAAAACCAATACTACCCTCCACATACCTGGTTTCTTCTCCACCTGCTACCCTAGTCACTACCAACCCTCCACCCTTGTCCCTTCCACCTCTACAAACATCCAAATACCCTTAATTGCCCCATTAATTAAAAGAACCTACTATTGATATTTTTCCCGCCAAAATGGCCATGTGTACGTTTATGATGATTTTCAAAGATCCAAAGGCCAAGATCAAGTGGGAAATGCTCAGAGGTCGACAAGGGACTCAAACAGTGTATAAAAGAGGAAGAAGAATGAAGGAAAGATCACCTTGGGCTAGCCTTGGTCAAGTAGTTTAATCATTTAAATGCTTTCTTTAATTTAAATATCTTTTAATGCTTTCAATGTTGTATTTTATCTTAAAATTAGTGTAATGAAACATCCTTTGCAGTTTAATTTCAAGTTTCTTTTAAGTTTCAAGTTTTTCCTCAATTGCCTTTAAATTTCCATGTCATTTAAATTCATGTTATCTTAGTTGTTTTATGGACTCTATAGCTCACATAAGCTCCTGAAAAAAGCTTTAAAGCTTTTAGAACCTTAATTCAGCTTTAGTCTTTAAAATTCAGAAAATGCTAAAAAATCAAGAAAACCAATGAAAATCCAAAAAAAATATGTGATCTTGATGGAATCTGCAAGGAACAAGGTGAATCTTGGAATGCTTTTGGTTTAGAAGCTTTGTGGAAAGCCTTAGGTAGTGAGTAATTTCTTGGTCTTGTGATTCTCAGCCTTGATCAACTTGTAAGCTCTTTTTACCATTTTTTGCATTGTACTGTTTCAGTTTGTTAAATGCTTTGATTTTCATGTTCTTGTGTTTCTTTGCTATTTATTAGTGATAATATAGCTTAATAGTAGGTTGTTATGTTTTGGATTGGATTGTGGTTTGATTTGGCATTTGGACTGTCAATGGACTAGTTTTTGAGAAACCTAGGTTTAGACTTTTGTGACTACTTGTTTAAGCTTAAAAGGGTCCATTTTGACACTTTGGATCCCCTGGATTTGATGGAATTGGTTTATACAGTCTTGTGGTTTGAAAATCTCATTTTGGTTTAATTTAAGGATTGTTTTGATTTAATGGTGATTCTGTGTGTAGGGCTGTGTATGATGTTGTTCTTGTTTGATGTACACTATATATGGCCTAAGTAACTCATTTGAACCTTAATCAAAGCAGGTTTACTCATGAAAAGTCAAATTGACACTTGATCCTCTTTATGTGTTAACTGTGAAGGTGTTGGATCCAATAATCCTACATATCTGTTTAAAAGTTGTTTATCTTTGTTAATTTCATGTTCTTATAGCTTAATATAACTTATTTAATCAGTAGTTTAAGTTTTAAATTCACTTAAGTCAACTTTTCAGTTTTTAGTAAAAGTCAAAATTTTCATTTTTCTGTTTTTAGAATAAACTAAATAATTTCATTGTGCCTTTGTTTTTAAGTTTCATGTTTAATGCTTTTAGGATATTATAGTTTTGTTGCTTATCTTGTTAAATATAATTTTGCTTATTTTTATTTGCTTTGTTTTCATGCTTATTTTAGTGCTTTTTGTTTAGTATTTTTGCCCTGCATCACAAGAGTGCTGTCAACTCCACAAGCTTGCAGAAGCTTATGGAGCTGACCCAAGCTTGTGATTTTGGCTCCTTTGTGTTGCCCTAGTGGCATTTATTTTATGTGTTAGCTTATTTATCAATTTGTAGCTTAATATAGATACCTTATCTCCCCAAACTTTTTGTTACAAACAACTTATCACACTGAAGCAAACAGTGTGATGAGTTGATTTTCCTAAGCTTTAGAAAGACTCCTCACTGAGCTTGTTAGTGTGATTCTTGGCTTTTCACAAAGCCAAGGTACCCAACTCAATGTCTCAGTATGAGTTGAGCTTATTAAAGCTTATTTGATAAGTTATCTTGAAGCTTTTTGTTTGCCCACTCACAACAGATGACTGAGTATTCAGTCATCTTACACCATTTCCAAAAAACTTCCTAAAAGCTCATTAGTGAACTAGAGCTTGAGTGGTTTGGCTTTTTATAAAGCTTAACCACCCAACTTATTGTTCCTTTTCCTCATTTCACTCTTGCAGCCTATTTATTAGGGCTGCAAGTAGCTACTAACTTGTCCCATTTTGGTTTGTATACTGGTTAACCAGCATGCAGTCATTTGGGAGGTTTTTCACAAGCTTCTCACAAGCTCATCTGTGGACCCCACAGAGTGAGCTTGGGCTTTTTGGAAAGCCAACCAACATATCTTGCTACCTCCACTCATAACTTGGCTTATCAAGCTTATTCCCTAAGCTTAATCTGCCAAATAACAAGGCTGCAGGGGTGTTTGGAACAAGGGTATAGTGGAAAGTGCTTATTTGCTTATAACAGCTTATTCTGAGCTTTCCATGGTACCATTTTGACTGTTTCCTGTTTATACACTTGTGCATATATATCTTTACTTCTGTTTTCTAGTGTGAGCTTATGCCAAGCTCATTTGAGCTTTCATTCCATCCAAGTCAAGCCTTGGCTTGACTGTCTAAACAATAAGCTCTCACTTTGTTCATTTGGGCAATTCAGTGCACATTTCTTGTTTACACTTGTCCATTTGGCATGTGTGCATGTTTCTTTTTCCTTCTTTCCCTGTGTACAGCCTTTTTAAAGCTTGTTTCAAGCTTATGACTAAGCTGTGAGCCACAAGCCCACTAAATAAGCCATAAGCCATGAATCAGCTTATTTCTTTGTTTATAAAGTTCCATTTTCTTTAAATATGTTTAATATTAGTCAGTTAATAATCCAGAAAACATAAAACACAAAAAGAACCACTTTTACCAATAAGTGATAGCTTCTATTTAGAAGCTTGAACTCAGAAATACTAGCATTTTCATAAGCTCACAAAAAGCTCATTACTGGGACATAGCTGGTGATTCTTGTTTCTTTTAGAAGCTAATCAACTAGTTAACAAGTCCCAATGCCTTAAATCCATGTAGCAGCTCATTTACTAGGGCTGCTACAAGCTTTTTGTTTGTCCCATTTCATCAGTATACACTGATGATCAGGGGAATTATGCATACTTCATAAGCTTTTCAAAAGCTCATCTGTGGACCCCACAACTTAAGCTTGGGCTTTTTGAAAAGCCAACCAAGCCATCTTGCAACTTCAATTCTCACTTTGGCATTTTTAGCTTATTCTCTCAGCTTAAATTGCCATTCAAATAAGTTGCAGGCCTGTTTGGTTCTGAGTGGGATTTGGAATTGCTTATTAGCTTATTACAAGCTTATTGGTGAATCCAGTGCAATAATCTTGTTCATACTTGTCCATTGGACATGTGTACATATCCCTTTTCCTTTTATTTCCTTTTTCAAGTTTATTTCAAGCTTATTTTGAGCTTGAGTTCCAACAGTCAAGCCAAAAGCTTAACTGTTGGACTCATAAGCTCACATTTTGCTTATTTTGAAGTTTGTAAAGTTTTGTTTTCTTTAAACTTGTATATATTCAGTATATATTTAGTTCCAGAAAAAGAAAATACCAAAAAGCTCCACTTTTAAGCTAAGTGATAGCTTCTATTTAGAAGCTTATTTGCTTATTTGCTTATTTTTGTTAAGCACTTGATGTTTTTATATTTTTCTTAGGTTCCTATATTTATTTAATAATTATGTAAAAAGTTTCAGATTTTTCTTTATTCATTTAACACTTTTAATAAATCAATAATAGTTTTTAGTAATTAATAATAATAAATAATTAATAATAAATAGAATAATTGTGTTAAAAATACATTTTCAGTTTCCAAAATTGTTTTATAATATTTTAAATTTTTCAGATTCTTTATTTCATTTATTTAGGTTAATTTTAGATTTTCTTATTATTTAATTCATTATTAAATACATTTAATTCATTTTTAATTTATAATAATTAAGTAAATAATGTAAAAATTTATTTTAATTTTCTAATAATTTTCTTATCTTTTTAGGATTCCAAAATATAATTTTCACATTTGTGGGAGTTGTATTGGACTGAATTCACTTTTTATTTTGTTACGTTTTCGTAATTGTTATTTAAACGTACGTGTTTTAGATTTTAGATTTTCTTAACTTTTATATAAGTTTGTAAATTATAAATAAATATTTTAAGTTTGTTTAATTTGCATTTAAGCCCCTAAGGCATGCAAATCCCTACTATAGTATAATCGTTTGTTTTGTTTTGTATATCCTTTTCGCGTTTTTAGGTTTTTGATTGCACGTTTTTAACGATATAGCTGTGACAGAGCTATCACTATTCACATTCCTAGTGTTAGTCAATCAGATTCCTGTTTTTGCACATTCAATATCATTTCAGCACTCACATTCGTTGTATTACATTTTTCACACCTCGTTGGGAAACGATTCGGGTAATTACTTACCTGTCTTCACACTACACACGAACGTGAGTTTTTGCAAGTATCCTTTTTCACAAAGGGGTAATTTGTAATTATTCACGAGCATCCGTCGTTGCATAATATTTATATCTATTTAGCACGTATCAAATTTTGGCGCCGCTGCCGGGGAGGTGTGGTGCGTATAATGAATTTGTGTTTTGTTGAAAAATCTATCCTTTGTATATATACTATATATAATATCATATTTCATTACCAAAAACAATATAAAACACAAAAATATTTTTCTTTTCTTTCTATATATATAAAAGATAAAAATCCAAAAACATTTTCCTTTTTCTGTATATATTAATTCAGCTTTAGTCTTTAAAATTCAGAAAATGCTAAAAAATCAAGAAAACCAATGAAGATCCAAAAAAATATGTGATCTTGATGGAATCTGCAAGGAACAAGGTGAATCTTGGAATGCTTTTGGTTTAGAAGCTTTGTGGAAAGCCTTAGGTAGTGAGTAATTTCTTGGTCTTGTGATTCTCAGCCTTGATCAACTTGTAAGCTCTTTTTACCATTTTTTGCATTGTACTGTTTCAGTTTGTTAAATGCTTTGATTTTCATGTTCTTGTGTTTCTTTGCTGTTTATTAGTGATAATATAGCTTAATAGTAGGTTGTTATGTTTTGGATTGGATTGTGGTTTGATTTGGCATTTGGACTGTCAATGGACTAGTTTTTGAGAAACCTAGGTTTAGACTTTTGTGACTACTTGTTTAAGCTTAAAAGGGTCCATTTTGACACTTTGGATCCCCTGGATTTGATGGAATTGGTTTATACAGTCTTGTGGTTTGAAAATCTCATTTTGGTTTAATTTAAGGATTGTTTGGATTTAATGGTGATTCTGTGTGTAGGGCTGTGTATGATGTTGTTCTTGTTTGATGTACACTATATATGGCCTAAGTAACTCATTTGAACCTTAATCAAAGCAGGTTTACTCATGAAAAGTCAAATTGACACTTGATCCTCTTTATGTGTTAATTGTGAAGGTGTTGGATCCAATAATCCTACATATCTGTTTAAAAGTTGTTTATCTTTGTTAATTTCATGTTGTTAATACAAATATCGTACTAAAAACGTTATTTATATTTTACGATCTTTGCTTAATGTTTTGTTCATGACAAACACAAAGTATATTCCTTAAGCAAATTATAAATACTAGTTAAAGACTTTTTCAAAACACACCTTTTATATAACATGATCACTAACATTATATTACATATACATGTGTATTTCCTTTAATGGAAACTTTAGTTTAAAAGTTACTAAGTGATATCATGGTATACATCACTAATACAATCTTAGTAAGATTGACTGATATCTTGGATAGATATGCAAGCAACATAGTTGACATTTGAAGATCTTGGATGATATGGTAAGATACAACTAAGATATGGTAAGAGACAACTAATCCATAGCTGTCACCATCCCACGGATCCAAGTCCATACAAGGACGGATCCCTTCTGAGGGATCCGCCGGATCCGTAGGAGCCTTTCCTTGCTTGCCTATAAATAGCAGGCTTGGCATTTGATCTTGGCATCCACTTAGAAAAGAAAACACATACATTCACTTTAGTTACTAACCACAGTAGTTATATATATATTGATGTTTCTTTTGTAGCAAAGAAGATCAAGTAAACAAGCTTCAAACAAGCAGACTGTTGTGAAGTTGAAGTATAGGTTCTGTGTAAACACTTTAAGTGTTTCTTATCATTTGTATCAGTTAGATCAGTAAGTGTGGTTAGTGCTTTAGTCCTCAAAGCACAAAGAGAGTAGGGAGTGGTTGTACCCGTGTAAAGAACTCGACATCTAGCTTAGTGTCGGTAAAGTAAGTAGGCGACGTCAGGTTGGTTCTACCTTGTGAAATGAACCCGGTGTTTAGCTTAGTACCGGAAAAGGAAGTAAGCGACGTGTAAAGGTTTTCTCCACCTTGAAGGGAGTTTGTTTCTTAGTGTAAGATATCTCTCGAGTAAGCAACTCGAGGAAGTGGAGTAGGGCAAGGATAAGGATCTCTTGCAAACCGAACCACTATAAACACTTGTGTTATGTGGTTTGATCTTTCATCTCTTTATCTCTAGTTTATATTGTGTGATAACTTAATTTGTGAATGCTTACCTAGAACAAACAAATTAAACAAAAGAAACGGTAAAAACTATTCAACCCCCCCTTCTAGTTTTCCACAATTGGCATCAGAGCTACGTTACTCAAGATTTTTAAAATAAACTGTATTTTAAACTTGAAACGATCAAATCGATTTTGAAAACTTTAAAGAAGGGAAATCCTTGCAAAGATCACCAGTCAGCAAAAACAGTTTTTATAGTTTGGAAAAACCATTTTTTTTAATGTCAAAAGACTTAGATCTAGATAGTACTTTAGCTAGACACAATATTTCACCTAAAGCTCTTGATAAATCCATTTCTAGTAAGTATTTTGACAGGAAAGATCTTGACCCAAAGTGGATAGTTAAAGCAACTAATATTGAAGATTCTAAGGATCATTCAAGGATGACATTAGACGAGCTCATAGGATACCTCAAAGCTCATCTAGCAATAATGGAAAAAGACTCGGAGTTACCTAAAGGCAAAAAGGAGTTGATAGCTTCTAGCACTAGTTTCGACAGTGAAGATATGTTAAAAGACAACAAAGTGGATAGTACGGCTAACAAAACAGAAAAGGTATCCTCTGACTCTTCATATATATTTAAAAACTACGACACATTAGATATAGAATACAATAGATTAAGTAAGTTCATTATAAACGTCATAAGTGAAAATAAGATCTTAAAAACCAAAGAGGAATACTTAATGAATAAAATACATAAGCTGAAAGAAAAAGTTAAAAACTTGGAAGAAAAAGTGGAAACTGAATGTTGTGCATCATGTCAAGAAATAGAACTTAAATTAGTGTCACATAAACTCACACTAAGCAAATACATAAAACAAAATCTCAAGTTTCAAAGATTCAATAAACACATAAACTGTGCAGATGACACTATGAGAATTCTTAAGTCATCTCATGGTAGCTTCAAACCTTATTTTATGAAAAATAATCATTTAAGTGATTTTGAAACGATAAATGAAAATCAAAACACACCAACTGAGTTGGTAAGCCGCGGATCCCACGGATCCAAAACTTTGGATCCGCGTAGTATAAACAAAGGATCCGTGAGTGCAGTAGAAAAATTGAAAAATCAATATTCAAGTAAAACTAATTCAAAAACGATCAAAGACAGGGATGTAGTTAAGACAACAGTAAAATCATACATAGGAAATGAGCTTAGTAAACAAATACCATTTGACTATTTCGGAGATATTAGTGAACCATGGTAATATGTTGTTTAACCCAAAAAGGACCCATGAAATATTGGGGACCAAACACTCAAGTTTTCTTTAGGTATGCTTAAAAGGGTTTGGTCTTTATGATCTTACTCAATCCCAAGATACATTGATGAATACAAAGGTATCTTCTCTAATCACTAAAGTGCTCATCTGGATAAATAGCACTTTTGGTATTAATCATCAAAAAGGTATAAACTCTCATAACTCTACTCATAGATGATTTATGATTTCATAACTATTTCTTTGTGGTATAATTAATTATTAATACCTATGTAATAATAAAAATTATATGTGTATAAGATAGGATAATTACTAGGAAAAGGTTTTAAAACCTTTGCTATAACCGGATACAACACCCCAAGACAAATGTTGTCTCATATTCTTGTGTTATATCTCAACACTTAGGAAATACCCATAAATGGATAAGTTCTTAAAACTTGCAAGAACTCTGACCAAGATAAGATTTAACCAACACATTTGTGATTATTACATCCATGAATGTTCCTAAGTGAGTTCTAACTTAATAACCTTAAAAAGAACTTGGAAGAAAATTAATTTTAGGATAATCTCACCATATTATAAAGGTTTATATCTTCATAACTCATAATAATAATACATAGGTTTAAACAATATTGTTTGTAATAATCCAATCCATTAGAAAACATTGAGATTCAAATAATTTAGTTTTTTCTCTAGAATCTAAGTAAGATTGATAACACTAGAGCATAAATCAAAAGTATCTAATTTAAATTTGAACACATAGGAAAAACATATTCTCCTATTTTCATATACTCTAGCTTTAGCTAAAACTTAGTAAAGCCTCATCTCCTTATCAAGATATGCTATGACCAAAAATCATGCATGATAAGTAAAACTTCAAGTACCAAACAACTAGGAAATTGTTTTCACTCAATCGTGAAAATTTAGGATAAAAATCATTTTGCATTAAGGATCAAAATAGTTAATTCTTTGGATAACCTTAAAAAATAGCAATACATTAGTAGAACACCAAACCTTGTGTATAACTATCATTCTTAGATCATTAATAATGAAATCGATAGATCTCTAAACATGCTGTGTGCCAATGTAAGACATTGTACCACAAATCACTAAGAAACAAACATTCCTTAAACAAGTTAAGGAGAAGAGTGGAGAAAATACCCGTAGTTTATGTCTTTAGTTTCTATTACCAATTCTCTCCTGTTTTGTCAACCTTGCAATCATTCATCTTAACAATTACTTTGCTCGACTGTTTTGAACAGTGAATACAATATGCTGTATTAAGAAAATCTCTCAAGGGATTATAGCACTAAATCTTCTTACAAACATCTCAAGTAAGAAATCTACATTCCTTATAAAACATACTAATATTTAGAAATAATCAAAACATTCGTCCAAATCTTAATTTAACCAAAAACAAAAATACCACAACCTTGTTCTGATCCTGCGGATCCAATTGACAACAAGGGCGGAACCCTTTTTAAGGATCCGCCGAATCCGTGTAGTGTCAAATCAGTCTATGAATTACCAAACACTCCTTACTGAACTACACACCTAATTAAAACACTCAATATCAACTCATAGTCGACTCTCACCATCCCTAAATCAAAAACTAAGCCCTTCATCTCATATTCGTGCTTAATCACTCACTGTAAGTTCACCAATTCATTTCAATTAGGGTTTATTATTATTCTTACACTACAGATGTTTGCTTTATCAAAAGTTGAATAGGAATTCCATGTTGTTAAACTCTTTAACAAACTCAATGAAACAAACCTCTGCTCATAGCTTCTAAAACAATTTTTCTTGTAGAAACCCTTAACTAGGTAAAATAAATTTCAAACATTACTACTCTTAATTAGACATTACAGATAAGTCTTTTGTCAAAAATTAATAGGAGTTAGATTTTGTTTAAACTCTTTAACAAAACCCCATAAGAAGTCTTTTCATAATTAGATAAAATGAAACATTGCTAATACAAAATCAAAGAAAACGTCAAACAGAAATGTTTGGGGTATAAAGTGTTTTGTCACAAAACATATTTTTCAAACATCATAGATCAAAATTTTTTAGACTTCACTTGCATAATGACTCTTGAATGCTAAAGGGAATACATAATTAATATGTATTTTCGGGTACATTCAACAGTAGCTACATTGAAATAGGAATGTTTGGGTTATCTCTCGTTTGTAAACAAAACTTGCATAAACTAATTTTTCTTGCATCAAAAGGAGTCAAGATAACCTCACCTCCACATTGTCCCCATGTAGGCACACACTTCTATATTTGTCCACAGTTCATGTATTTCAGATTAGTGTAACTAAAACTATTAAATTGCTTATGACTAGGAAAATCATGCCTCCTGCCACTAACTACGATCACAAGAAAACAAGGAGGTACCTACCCAAACATCATCAAACAAAAGGACTCACAGAAGCTCAAGTCCAACTTTTCAAATCTTTAGAAAGTCGGTATGTTCATGAGGGTAGAACCATAGACTCTTCATTTTTAGAAGAAACAAACATTCGTGAACAAATGGCCACCATTCAATTTGATTCACTTCTCGACATAGATGAACCTATCATTCCTCGATTCATTCTCGAATTTTATGCCTCAATAAAACTTATTTCTGATGACAATGGATCATTTAGCATCAACTTCAATGTAAACCAAAATTCCTACAATTTTCCTTTAGACCATTTTGGGGAAGTGTTACACATCCCAAGTGAAGGAACATGCTTCTATTCTGACAAATGGTCCTTAACCATTCTAAATTCACATCTAGGAAGGGAACATCTTTACGACACTCCCCTAACTCCTAAAGAAATTATCCGAGATCATCTCTTTAACACTAGAACCAATCCAATTAAGAAACTTCGGGGCAAAGATGTCAATCGAGATCCATTTGCCATGGAACTCAATGAACTCAAACCTGAGTTTAAAAGACTCGAAGAAATTCTAAGATCAAATGTCATTAGTACTATTGGTAACAAAGATCACGTGAATGCTGGACTATGCTATATGCTCTATTGTATTTCAACTCATCAAAAATTCAATCTTGCTTACTATATCGCCAAAAGGATGGTTGACATACGTGTCCTAGGGAAAACCACTTTGCCATATGGAATGCTACTCACTCGTTTGTTCAAAGCTTCCATTCCTATCCTTCCAAATTCTGTTGGTTTTGTCCCAGATTACCCCGAAATCAAACACACCTTTGTTCCTCTTAGTGACCATAGAGTGAAAGTAGGAAAAGGGAAACGAGCTTGTCTCTCATCTTCATCTTCATCATCTTCATCAGCTAGTGACGAAGATGGATTACCCAACTCAAAACTTCCACTATTAGATTACTTAAGTCAACTTCCATCTCTTAATAATGAATCTGCGGAAAGCCGACAAACAAAGGGAGTTCTAAAATGTGCAGGACGATGGATGATGAAACTCCGAAAGGGTCAAAAGAAGATACTCAAAATACTGAATGAAAAGCGAGAATAAATGAACGTCTGGAACAGCTGTTCTTTAGATCCTATATTATCATATTTCTATGTTTGTTAAGACATGTCTTTAGTACTTTGTGTTTATGTGTTCTTGCTCAACTTTAACTGATAATAATGCTCATGGTTATAAATTTTCCAAACTTATGCCACTGTTTGGGTAAAAACATCATTCATAATGATTAGGTCTATTTTCATACTTGGTTGAGTTTTATTTTGTGTATATGAACTAACTGATTGTTGCAGACTGATAACACTCGGGGTTATCTATTTACCAAGTCTAAACCTATGTTTGGCATAACACCTAAAACGGTAAGTTTCTAAGAACGGATTAAACTATGTGCAATCATATGTTAATATTATCATATTTAGTTGTTTTGCTATACATATTAGATGTTAAGAAAGGTCTAGATGAATTTTTGGGTTTTCGTCGAAAAACGCGAAATATGACATATGTTCTGTTTACTTTCTTAGTTTTAGGCCTACGGATCCCGCGGATCCCAAAACAGGGTTCCGCCAAGGCTTATCGTTGGATCCGCCATCCGCCAACCTGCGGATTTGGAGGATCCCAGAAAATGGTTCCGCCTTTTATTCAACTTGGATCCGCAGGTTTCCCAGTAAAATTCTAAAACTTTTTTTTACTCATCCCGATTCTCAAATCTTAGTGTTTAGTATCATTTAGGATTCATTCACTGATCATAATTCATCTTAGAATCATTTAGGAATTCTTAGAAACTTAGGAACAAAACTTCCCACCAAAATTTAAATTTTTAAACTTTAGGTGTGAGTTACCAAACCAATACAAAGAAGGAACCCTTTTTAGGAATCTGTCAAATCCGTGGAAATATCAAATCATCAGATTTTCCACTATCTTCTTGTATTTACTGCAAATTCATAACAAATCACTCAACCCAAGCTCAATGGATTGACTTCCTTGATATGACCTATCTCTGTTTCAAACCATTAGAAATCATTATGAAATTCAGAGATTACTTCCCTGCATAATTTGACTTATCCCATGAAACACAGACTGCACTTACTCCTATCACAGTTAACCCTTTTGAGTCATTTTTCTGCACACTCTTATGTCAACTCCATTTCTATGGTTTGACTTTATCAATAGGACAAACAACTTTATCTTGTTTCAAGTCATAGACATTCACACTCATAATTTGACTTATCCCATGAAACACAGACTGCACTTACTCCTATCACAGTTAACCCTTTTGAGTCATTTTTCTGCACACTCTTATGTCAACTCCATTTCTATGGTTTGACTTTATCAATAGGACAAACAACTTTATCTTGTTTCAAGTCATAGACATTCACACTCATTTAATCCAAACACTGATTCTCATACAACTAGGAAGTATAAATTAGAACCTTAGAGATGATCATAGCACACTAAACTTTCACAGAACTCACATATATCCTCCAGAAAGTTTACATGTCTAGACCATACAGACGAACCGCTAGAATTAGTGTCAGACCTTATTGGTATGCAAACCCGCTTCGCAATATAACCTCTCCTGTTAGATCCAGAAACACCACAACAACCCCTATTATGACTTCCATAGTCAACATACACTCTTCTTCAAATTCATCCACTACAAACTCATTCAATACAACAACATCACCTTCTACCATTACTCCTGTAGCAACCACACCACCACTTGCTCCCGCTCCACCACAAACTGAGAAGTCTGCATTATCACCATCCTCACCAAAACTTAAACCTATGGAACTCTTTAGGACACCGTCAACATCTCCACAACCACATCCTGAAGAATTAGAAGATCTTCAACTTACATCAACCACTTCTCCACAAATAAGTCTTGAAAACTTAGAACCCATGATAGTCCATTCTCTCCATCCAAAGATTCATGAACCTCAATACCATATCACCTCAATTATCAACACAACAATTGCAACATCAATTGTCACTTCACCAAGTGTTTCCACAATAATTGACTCCTCACCACAATCATCACCACCTAAAGAAAGAATTTCATCCCCATCTTCAAGCTTAATAATTGACCCATCACATGACATAATTAGCACTCTTCAACACTTGGATGAATCTATGTGGATCGATAAAACAAACACTCAAGATGACAACAATATGGTTTCTAACATCTACGACATTAGTAACTTAGAAACTAAATGGCTTGCCTCCATCATGTCATCATCAAAACAAGCAAAATAGAAGTTTGTAGTATCATCGCAATAATTACTTTTAAGATTTTATCGTCTCTAGGAACCTTCATGTGTAATCATATGTTTGAGACTTTCGTCACAAACAAATTTTCAATATATAATTATGCTCTATAATATGATATCTTGTTTTGACACAAAAAGTAATTTGGGCATACAAGATAAACATCCTTTAAGATTAGCCAATACTATCTTCATAACACCTTTTTAGTTCAACATTGTAGTTCTGCACCAAAACTTCATGAAAACACAATCATGTGTTTAACAAACCTCTTTAAAGAGATGTTTTGAGTCTCCTTAAACCTTGATTCGAATTACTAAAATCAACTCAATAATTGTAAGTAAACCTTAGCTTGAACCTTCATTAGATCAAATCAACAAAAATTGACCAAATCAATTTTTATCACACGGAACCAAAAGACAATAACGACGGAACCAAAATTTTGGATCCGCCAAATCCGTAGATACCAAGTTCAGTTTTTAACCATTTAGAAACCAAACAACATTCTCGTAACCAACGAGTCTAGAATTTTCATCTCACAACTTCATTATCTAAAACATCTTAAGTATCTAGAACACAATCATAGGATCTCATGATCTTCATTCTTGATTCATATCAAGCACGTCACTGTAAGTACAAACAGAACCTTCATTCTCAACACGTTATTCCAACCAACTTTCTCAGCATATGATGTCATTTTCATCTACATATAGGTATCTAGTATTTCCAATACCTTTATAGCATTTGCTATACATTAGAGTTTCTGAATCCATTGCATTCTTTAAAACCACCACCTTCCATCATCCTTTCACTAATCATCAACCTCATGGATTAGCAAAAAACCTACTTGCAAAAAAAAAAAAAAAAAAAAAAAAAAAACCTACTTGCATCAACATTTAGTTATCAATTAAGTTATCGCTAGCACTAGCATTAACCTCAACTCATATCCTCATCATAGGCATTTGTTTAGGACTCTTTATTCATTTCTAGGATATATTTGTATTATTATACTTGTAACATCATTTCGTAATTGTGACTTTCATCACAAAATTCATAATATCTATGAATGTGATGATTTATGCTAAATAAGTGATCAACATATTGCATATTATCACTATCATTGTGAACTAACATTCTTAGGTACAAATTATGATCAGACACTTACTTTGACTTTTTAAAGTCAAACATATTGAAAGGCTTGTTTGGAAAAACACTTCACAAGCATTCTACTTCTTCATTGAAGTCATTTATTACTAACATTTCATTTGCAGCATACCATACCTTTCAATAGTATACGTTGGTACTCGAGAAGTGAGGAGTATACATCGAGGGGGAGCATCTCATAAACATCTCATATACTAACCATTTGTTTTGTAGATTCATGCATCATTTCCTTGATTACTCCATTTAAGGGGAATATAAAACAAGGGGGAGCTATTAAAGTTCTCAAAATCGCATTCCGCCACGCACCTCTTCTTTTTGTTTCGACAAAAAGGGAGAGAAAGGAAAAAGGATTAAGTTTGCATAATTAAGTTCATACTAAGTTATTTCATAATAATAACCAAAATTTGAATAACTAAAAACTTAATCTATATTTTTAAAAGGACTTAAACTATATTTACTTGTTTGCTTAAAAATATAATTTATGTTTTGTCATCAACAAAAAGGGGGAGATTGTTAATACAAATATCGTACTAAAAACGTTATTTATATTTTACGATCTTTGCTTAATGTTTTGTTCATGACAAACACAAAGTATATTCCTTAAGCAAATTATAAATACTAGTTAAAGACTTTTTCAAAACACACCTTTTATATAACATGATCACTAACATTATATTACATATACATGTGTATTTCCTTTAATGGAAACTTTAGTTTAAAAGTTACTAAGTGATATCATGGTATACATCACTAATACAATCTTGGTAAGATTGAGTGATATCTTGGATAGATATGCAAGCAACATAGTTGACATTTGAAGATCTTGGATGATATGGTAAGATACAACTAAGATATGGTAAGAGACAACTAATCCATAGCTGTCACCATCCCACGGATCCAAGTCCATACAAGGACGGATCCCTTCTGAGGGATCCGCCGGATCCGTAGGAGCCTTTCCTTGCTTGCCTATAAATAGCAGGCTTGGCATTTGATCTTGGCATCCACTTAGAAAAGAAAACACATACATTCACTTTAGTTACTAACCACAGTAGTTATATATATATTGATGTTTCTTTTGTAGCAAAGAAGATCAAGTAAACAAGCTTCAAACAAGCAGACTGTTGTGAAGTTGTAGTATAGGTTCTGTGTAAACACTTTAAGTGTTTCTTATCATTTGTATCAGTTAGATCAGTAAGTGTGGTTAGTGCTTTAGTCCTCAAAGCACAAAGAGAGTAGGGAGTGGTTGTACCCGTGTAAAGAACTCGACATCTAGCTTAGTGTCGGTAAAGTAAGTAGGCGACGTCAGGTTGGTTCTACCTTGTGAAAAGAACCCGGTGTTTAGCTTAGTACCGGAAAAGGAAGTAAGCGACGTGTAAAGGTTTTCTCCACCTTGAAGGGAGTTTGTTTCTTAGTGTAAGATATCTCTCGAGTAAGCAACTCGAGGAAGTGGAGTAGGGCAAGGATAAGGATCTCTTGCAAACCGAACCACTATAAACACTTGTGTTATGTGGTTTGATCTTTCATCTCTTTATCTCTAGTTTATATTGTTTGATAACTTAATTTGTGAATGCTTACCTAGAACAAACAAATTAAACAAAAGAAACGGTAAAAACTATTCAACCCCCCCTTCTAGTTTTCCACACATGTTCTTATAGCTTAATATAACTTATTTAATCAGTAGTTTAAGTTTTAAATTCACTTAAGTCAACTTTTCAGTTTTTAGTAAAAGTCAAAATTTTCATTTTTCTGTTTTTAGAATAAACTAAATAATTTCATTGTGCCTTTGTTTTTAAGTTTCATGTTTAATGCTTTTAGGATATTATAGTTTTGTTGCTTATCTTGTTAAATATAATTTTGCTTATTTTTATTTGCTTTGTTTTCATGCTTATTTTAGTGCTTTTTGTTTAGTATTTTTGCCCTGCATCACAAGAGTGCTGTCAACTCCACAAGCTTGCAGAAGCTTATGGAGTTGACCCAAGCTTGTGATTTTGGCTCCTTTGTGTTGCCCTAGTGGCATTTATTTTATGTGTTAGCTTATTTATCAATTTGTAGCTTAATATAGATACCTTATCTCCCCAAACTTTTTGTTACAAACAACTCATCACACTGAAGCAAACAGTGTGATGAGTTGATTTTCCTAAGCTTTAGAAAGACTCCTCACTGAGCTTGTAAGTGTGATTCTTGGCTTTTCACAAAGCCAAGGTACCCAACTCAATGTCTCAGTATGAGTTGAGCTTATTAAAGCTTATTTGATAAGTTATCTTGAAGCTTTTTGTTTGCCCACTCACAACAGATGACTGAGTACTCAGTCATCTTACACCATTTCCAAAAACTTCCTAAAAACTCATTAGTGAACTAGAGCTTGAGTGGTTTGGCTTTTTATAAAGCTTAACCACTGATGAACTCAAATAAGTACATTTTATTACTATCATTTATCCTATTAATTTGACTTGTTTTATTATATTATGTATGAGGATTGATACTTAATCGTTTACTTTTGTAATTCTCAGTTGAAAACAAGCAATTGGTGAAACTTGGCGATTTTGGACTAATTATGGAGCAAAACATGCAAGAAGTTGAGAGTCTACTGAAATGTACAAGATCAAGACTAATCTGCTCCAGATGCGCCGCATCTTGCTTATCACATACGGCGCATCACTATCAATATTTCACCAGATACGATCCAAGATACAAGAGGACATGCGCCGCATCCAAAGATAAAGATACGCCGCATCTTCTGGCGGTGTACGAATATTCCTGAATATTATAATCTTGGACCCCACGCGAAGTTAAGTAAATGCGCCGCATCTACTTACTAGATGCGCCGCATCTTACCCTCAGACAGAAACTATAAATACCCCAAGACCAGACGAATTTCGGGGACATATATTATATACGAAGACCGAAGTACAGAAACCAAGGGCGAATTCAGTCGAATAGCGAGCACAAGACACACTCCAATCAAAGATACAAGAGCTGTAAGAAGGTGCTGCATGTGTTTAATTCATTAAGTAGTTTTGTTTTATTGTGTTAGTAAACTTTAATTCATCAAGATTGGTGGCTTGTGTAATGTGACAACGGAAAGATTGCACTCCCTTAAAACTGCTTTCTCATTAATTAAAGTTTATATGTTGATGTCTTTGGTGACTTTTATTAGTGCATTGATAACCTCTGTGTCTAGCTGAGCGTTGATCGGGTCGCCATGCCTCTGCCCTCGCCTATTTATTAGATCGCCTATGCATTCTATGGTCTGTAGAAAAGTAGGAGAAAGATAAATAGGATAGTCATAAGTAATCATTAAGGGTTTACTCGCCGATAAGATTAGAACCAACGAGAAAGGACTTAATCTCGGTGCGTTGCATCGAACTATACACTTCATATAACACTAGCAATAAAACAAGTGACAAACTACTTATCATAAGGACAGCCCTCTTATTGTCTCCAGTATTTATCTGTGTACGTGTGTGCTATTCGCTGATTCGTGCCTATTGGTTTAGTTTATTATTTAATTGCAACCGAATCGTGCCAGTCTCTCAGGCTGAAACCCCCTTGCGTTAGATTAGATTGTATAGCTAACTTAATATATTAAAATACTGATTAGAATAACTAGATAATACGTTCCACTCTTAGTGATCGACACTCTACTTACCATTATATTCATACTGACCGGGTACACTGCTCGTTAAGTGTGTGTGTTATTGATAAGTCGGCTAAATATAAATTTAAAACTTGAGTAGGCATTAATACTGCTAAACCGCAACGACACATCGCACGCATCAAGTTTTTGGCGCCGCTGCCGGGGAATGAATTGTTATTATCTGTTAATTTGATTAGTATTTTAATTAGGTTTCTAATTTTTTTTTATCTAACCGCTAATTCTGTTGTGTATTAGATTAATTTGCATTCATTGTAATATTTTGCATATTTTCTGTTTTTGTGTGTTATTTGTTTGCTTTTGTTTGTGTTTATTTTCGTGTGTTTTTATTTGTTTTAATTTTTCGTGTTTTTTTTTTTTTTTTTTTGTGTTCTGCTATCGTTGTACTGAGCTAAATCAAACGATACGGCGCATCTGATTTCTCAGATACAGCGTATTGCGTTTAATTTTTATAAAATACAACGCGTTTAATTAATTCGATACGACACATCTTTTCCCCAAGATACGGCGTATCTGTTTTTAACAAAATTTTTTTTCTAAGCAATAAAGTAATACGACGCATCTTTTCCCCAAGATACGGCGTATCTGTTTTTGATAAAAAAAATTTCTAAACGTTAACGATATACGACGCATCTGCTTTAGCAGATACGGCGTATCTATTATTTTAATTAAAAACAGTTTTCGAATTATTAAACAGATACGGCGTATCGATTTTTATCGATACGGCGTATCTTCTGAATCAAAAATCTTATATTTTGAAACGTAACGAAAATACGGCGCATTAACTTTTGTTAATACGACGCATTTAATTTTTAATAAATATCGATTTTTGATAATTAAAATTGATACGGCGCATTCTAATTTATAAGCGGCGTATCTATTTTCTGAATAAAGTCTTATTTAATTTTAACGATTATAAGATACGGCGTATCCAACTTTTTGGATACGGCGCATCGTCTGCAAATATCAGCAACTTTTATTTTTCTTATCTCCGAACGGAAAATACTCTGACCCTTATACCTGGAAACTTTTACTTTGAAATCTACCTCTCTTTGATTTTCAGGAACAATGTTCGATATTTTCCCCAACTTGTTCGGGAGACCCCAAAGAAATCTTACCATGGAAGAGTTTGCACTACAAATCGCTCAAGCCAATGAACAAGAACATCATGAAGCAAGAAACTTTATTAATGAATTTAAAGGCAGCCATGAGCTTTTACTAAAGGAACAAAACAACATGATTTATGGATTGGCAATTGAAGTGCACCAATTGTCAACGGTGCTTAACAAGTTTCTTTTGGTAAGACAAGACTTGAAAGGGATTACAACTAGAGGCGGAAAGTCAACCTTTCAAATCGGAGAAACATCCGAGGATGACGGTACAAACAAGATTTCCCCTGAATCTTTATCACCTGCGCAAGAGCAACCAAAAGAGAGTGATCCAGGACCAGTAATTAGAGAAGAACCTTCTGTTGAACCTAAACGATCAACACTACCTTTCCCACATAGGGTAAGGAAAGAGAAAGAAGATGCCTATCAAAAGAAATTCCTGGAGAATCTCAAGCAGCTGCAACTAAGCATACCATTTATGGAAGCCCTGGTGCAAATGCCAAAATATGCTAAATATCTGAAGAGCTTGCTTACAAACAAGTCTAAACTTGAAGAGGCTTGCACAATAACAATGGGGAAAAGAAGCTCAGCTGCATTGCTCAACAAACTTCCGTCTAAAGAAAAAGATCCAGGGAGTTTCACTATTCCTTGTCAAATTAAAAATTTGCATATTGAAAATGCTTTTGCCGACCTAGGAGCTAGTATAAGTCTTATGCCCTCTTCTATGTATGATAAATTAGGTCTTGGTGAACCAAAACCTACTAGGATGTGCTTAGAACTAGCTGATAGGTCCATACAATACCCATTAGGAATAGCTGAAAATATGTTAATAAAAGTTGATAAATTTGAATTACCTATCGACTTTGTTATCCTCGATATGCCTGAAAATTCTAGAACTCCTATAATATTAGGACGACCATTTTTAGCCACTGCTAGGGCCATAATTGATGTTTTTAATAAAAAAAATAACTCTTACCATAGGAAAAGATGAGGTTGAGTTTAACATGGAACAATCTATGAGTACAGATAAATCCGATGACGATGAATGCTATAATATCGATGTTTCTGATGACACGATTAATCAATTTACTCAGAAATTGTTAAAATGTAATTTGCTTGATTCTTTTCTGCTTAAAAATTTAGAAAACACAATTGCTATAGAAGATCAAGTTGATGAGAATACTATTGATTATAATTTAGCTGCTGACTCTGCTGTATGTAATGCGATACGACGCATCGAAAATATCGATGCGGCGCATCTATCTAATGACAGCAGCGATATAATTAAAGAACAAGTTTATTCCGCAAGTGCTACTGAAATTAATATTGTTAAACCTGTGCTTAAGGATCTCCCTTCTACTTTGGAGTATGCCTATTTAAATGGGAACACTAATTCGCCCGTTATTATTGCATCTGATTTAACGCCAAAAGAAAAGGAATCACTTTTGCAGGTACTGTATAAACGAAAAGGAGCATTAGCGTGGAGTATGTCTGATATTAAGGGAATTAGCCCATCATTTTGTACACATAAAATCCTTATGGAGGATGAATTCAAACCAACTATCCAACCTCAAAGGCGTTTGAATCCAAAAGTCCAAGATGTGGTGAAAAATGAAATTGTGAAATTACTTGACTCCGGACTTATCTACCCAATTTCCGACAGCTCGTGGGTCAGTCCTATCCACGTTGTACCAAAAAAAAGGGGAATGACGGTAGTACTCAATGACGATAATGAACTAATTCCCTCAAGAACTGTTACCAGATGGAGAGTTTGCATCAACTACCGCAAACTCAATGATGCTACGCGAAAAGATCACTTCCCTCTTCCATTTATTGATCAAATGTTAGAAAGACTATCTGGTCATGATTATTATTGTTTTTTAAATGGTTTTTCAGGTTTCTTCCAAATACCAATTGACCCTGAGGATCAAGAGAAGACGACTTTCACCTGCCCTTATGGAACCTTCGCCTATAGGAGAATGCCGTTCGGACTATGCAACGCCCCTGCTACTTTCCAACGTTGTATGACGGCTATCTTCCATGATATGGTAGAAGACTTTATGGAAGTCTTCATGGATGACTTCTCGGTGTTCGGTAACTCATTTAGTGATTGTCTTTTTAAACTTGATAAAATGCTTGCTAGGTGTGAATAAACTAACCTTGTTCTTAATTGGGAAAAATGTCACTTTATGGTTAGAGAGGGAATTGTGTTAGGACATAAGATTTCTGGGAAAGGTATAGAAGTCGATAAAGCTAAAATTGATGTAATTGCTAAACTACCTTACCCCACTAATGTAAAAGGTGTTAGAAGTTTTTTAGGGCATGCTGGATTTTATCGTAGGTTCATAAAGGAATTTTCAATGATATCTAGGCCTATGACCCAATTATTGCTAAAAGATGCGAAGTTTGATTTTTCTGAAGATTGCAGAAAGGCATTTAATGTACTTAAAGAAAAACTAACTTCCGCACCTATTATAATTTCGCCAGATTGGAATTTGCCCTTTGAACTAATGTGTGATGCTAGTGATTATGCTGTTGGAGCTGTACTTGGTCAAAAGATAGATAAGAAATTTAAGCCAATTTATTATGCTAGCAAAACATTGAATAATGCCCAAGAACACTACACCACCACGGAAAAAGAACTTTTAGCAGTAGTTTTTGCATTCGATAAGTTTAGATCATATCTTATATTGTCAAAAACTATGGTTTACACTGACCATTCTGCTTTGAAGTATTTGTTCAATAAACAGGATGCCAAGCCAAGGCTTATTAGGTGGGTTTTATTGCTCCAAGGATTCGATATTTAAATTAAAGATAAAAAGGGTGCCGAGAATCTAGCTGCTGACCACTTATCTAGACTTGAAAACCCTGATATAGAGGTGCTTGACGAAAGGGAAATAGCTGATGACTTTCCTGATGAACACCTTATGATGGTAGGAATTAAAAGCAATAATAATGGACCATGGTATGCCGACTATATAAACTTTATTGTTGCAAACGAAATTTCAAAAGGGCTAACATCCGATGAGAAAAGAAGGTTTCTAACTCGCGCTAGCGAGTATATTTGGGATGAACCTTATGCTTTTAAATTATGTCCTGACAATATTTTACGAAGATGCGTAGATGGTGATGACATCCCAGCAATATTGGCACATTGCCATTCAGGGCCAACGGGGGGACATCACGGTGCAGTCGTCACAAGAAGAAAGATCCTTGATGCGGGATTTTATTGGCCCACTATGTTGGATGATGCAAAAGATTATATAAAAGGATGTGATGCGTGTCAACGATCCGGGAATATAACATCAAGAAACGAAATGCCACAAAATTATATCCATGTGTGTGAAGTTTTCGACATATGGGGATTGGACTTCATGGGACCGTTTCCTGAATCTAAAGGTAATAAATATATTTTGGTTGCTGTTGATTACGTATCAAAATGGGTCGAAGCGCAAGCATTGCCAACAAACGACAGCAAGGTAGTACTCAAATTTTTGCAGAGTTTGTTCTCTAGGTTTGGAATTCCTAAAGCATTGATTAGTGATAGGGGGACACACTTTTGCAATCATCATCTGGGAAGAGCCTTGCAAAAATATGGAGTATATCATAGGGTTTCCACCGCATATCATCCTCAATCTAATGGGCAAACTGAAGTAACCAATAGGGCTATTAAGCGAATTCTTGAAAAAACGACTGGATATAATCCTAAAGGGTGGTCTGACAAGTTAAATGATGCTTTATGGGCATTCCGTACAGCCTATAAGACACCAACGGGGTGTACTCTGTTTCGTCTTGTATACGGAAAAGCATGCCACCTACCGGTCGAAATTGAACAAAGTGCATATTGGGCTTTGACTAATTGTAATATGGATATGGAAGCTGTAATGAAGAACCATTTCATGGAACTTAATGAACTCTATGAACTAAGAGATGAGGCCTACAAAAATACTAAGATCTACAAAGAAAGAACTAAAAGATGGCATGACTCGAGGTTACGTGGGGATAAAACGTTTACTATTGGAGAGAAAGTGCTACTATTTAATTCTAGATTAAAGATGTATCCTGGTAAACTTAAATCGAGATGGACGGGTCCGTTCGTTGTCAAGAAAGTGTATCAATATGGAACTATTGAAATATGCGATAAAAATGGTTATATATTCAAAGTAAACGGGCAACGTGTGAAGAAATACTTTGATAATAAAATTGAGGATAATGAGAACGAGGTGGTGGAGTTTGAACCTGACGTATTGGAATGAAGAGCTGAACGTGAGTCTAACTTGAAGACTCTGGAACAAAGACAAGTGCTGACCGGGAGACAACCCGGATTTATCTTTTTATTATTCTGTTTTTGTGTCGAGTCAGTCAGGCCGCAGAGGATACGGCGCATTTCCATCCTGAGATGCGACGCATCTCCTGCAATGGTCATATCTTTATTTTTCCGCATATTTATATATTTTCGACTTTAAAACTTTTTATCAGTTTATTTTAATGCGGCGCATCCCTGGTTAAGGATGCGGCGCATCTTTTATTCTGATCCGTATTTATTCCAGGCTCGATACGGCGTATCTTCTTCCATAAGATACGGCGCATCGACTGACCTGATGATTTTCATTTTAATTTTTATGTTTTATTTTTACCTAACTACTAATGTATTATGCAAGTTGAACCTTTCTTACCTTAGGTGTGTTTTGAAGCCTTGGTGGTATTATAGATTCCTGCATTTCCTGTGGATACATCAAATATAAAGCTTAAACGTTCTAATCCACAAGAAAGATGATTTTTGCTCTAATACTAACGGAGGATCATACCGAGCAAATCTCAGGGGAGTTTTTCTGTTCTAATTCTTTTATTTTCCAGTTTTTAACCTTTCATACAAACAACGAGGACGTTGTTTAACTTAAGTGGGGGGATTGGAGAATTAGAACACTTAACACTTACTTGTCCTTAACTTTTCAAAATATGCTTAAAAATGTGCTTAATATATCAAAATTTAAAATTTTTAGCATGTTTTTGTTTAAAGTCTAAGTTGCATAGCTGCACACATGACGTTATTTTCAAAAATTGTGATTTTTCAAAATTCACAAATCTATGAGTGTGCCGGTGACTTGTAAACTTTAGAACTTGGCTTGTATACTATTCGAGACCACCATAATGAGTATTATTTATATAATTGGAATGACTTGTCTAAATTGGTAAATTTCTAGGATTACACCCAAATAGCCTACTATATATTATGTGTTAT
Source organism: Artemisia tridentata subsp. tridentata (assembly GCA_021014915.2). NCBI lineage: Eukaryota > Viridiplantae > Streptophyta > Magnoliopsida > Asterales > Asteraceae > Artemisia > Artemisia tridentata. The sequence goes on from CP139507.1 coordinate 14,570,325, forward strand.
TAGCTAACTACACTGGTTAGTTAACCCCCGTATAAACCCTTTTGTTACTCTCATTTTTAGAGTAAGATACCCCTAGAAAAACACTCAGAGCCATTCCTTTCGTTTCATACACCTATGTTTAAAATGTTTCGTTACACCCTTACACCTTAGCCTACCCTGTAGATTAGAATCCGTGGTTGGTTAATTGCTATAGGCAAAGTGTGTTTCCTTACATTACCTGTGTTCACGTGCGTAATTCATTATCTATGGTTAGGTCAGGAAATTGCACAATGCAATTGGAGTGAAAGTAAATATTGTATATCTTTGAGCTTATTTTTCGTGTGTTTACTACTTTCACTATTACCGTTATTTCTGAAGTTATGAAAAGTATGGAATAATTATCCAGAATTATCATTATAGTGATGTGGTGAAATTTTACACATCTATGTTTATGTTAAAAAAAATAATAATAATAAAAAAATAAATAAATAAATAAATCGAAAAGAAAAAAAAAAAGAAAAAGAAAAAGTTGGATGTTTAATTTAAACCAACTTATGTAAAGTTATGTAAGTGGTCGATATCACCATTAGTTGTTATATATTTATGGATTGAATGGGAGTTGGCAGTTATGGGAACGTCAACTAAGGTTTATTCTTTGATTAAGATCTTGTTGAGTATAATTCGTGTCTACCTAAAGCGTGTGTTTCAAGTGTTAAAGCGTGAGTTATTTAATGATATGAGTCTTATTCATGGGATGGTTGGGATAGTGATTAACCACACTTAGGATTTTAATTTATTTGTTTTGTTTATTTTTTATTTTTACACCAATTTCTATCCCAAATATTATCCATACCCTGTATTATTCTTTATCCAACCAAACCTTTGATTTATTGAGATTAGGGATTTGAGCAATCTTAAGTATCGTAGTCGTGGATTCGGCTATGTATTTATGATTTTGTCGCCCTTTTTGATATATTATTATTGGTGAAGTTTGGACCTATCTTTAGCCTATTCGAGTTAAGGATTTGAGCAATTGCAAGTATCGTGTTCGAGGATTCGATCATGTATTTGTGATTTTGTCGCCTTTTCTAGAATTTGAGATCGATAGAGATTAAGAATAATTAACCCTTAAGCCTAAAAACCCTTTTTACCGCTTTAGACTTGTTATTCCTTGGCTTTAGTGGGGGAGATGTGTATACTTGCCAAGCTTATGATAGAATATTCGTCACGACTGGACAGTTAAACGATTAGATTTGCTTTTATCAAAATATTTTATTTTACTTCTAATTCGTTAAGTGTTTAGTTGTGTGATTATGACAAAAATGAATACATGCTTAAATATAAAAATAAATGTCTCAGTATGAGTTGAGCTTATTAAAGCTTATTTGATAAGTTATCTTGAAGCTTTTTGTTTGCCCACTCACAACAGATGACTGAGTACTCAGTCATCTTACACCATTTCCAAAAACTTCCTAAAAACTCATTAGTGAACTAGAGCTTGAGTGGTTTGGCTTTTTATAAAGCTTAACCACTGATGAACTCAAATAAGTACATTTTATTACTATCATTTATCCTATTAATTTGACTTGTTTTATTATATTATGTATGAGGATTGATACTTAATCGTTTACTTTTGTAATTCTCAGTTGAAAACAAGCAATTGGTGAAACTTGGCGATTTTGGACTAATTATGGAGCAAAACATGCAAGAAGTTGAGAGTCTACTGAAATGTACAAGATCAAGACTAATCTGCTCCAGATGCGCCGCATCTTGCTTATCACATACGGCGCATCACTATCAATATTTCACCAGATACGATCCAAGATACAAGAGGACATGCGCCGCATCCAAAGATAAAGATACGCCGCATCTTCTGGCGGTGTACGAATATTCCTGAATATTATAATCTTGGACCCCACGCGAAGTTAAGTAAATGCGCCGCATCTACTTACTAGATGCGCCGCATCTTACCCTCAGACAGAAACTATAAATACCCCAAGACCAGACGAATTTCGGGGACATATATTATATACGAAGACCGAAGTACAGAAACCAAGGGCGAATTCAGTCGAATAGCGAGCACAAGACACACTCCAATCAAAGATACAAGAGCTGTAAGAAGGTGCTGCATGTGTTTAATTCATTAAGTAGTTTTGTTTTATTGTGTTAGTAAACTTTAATTCATCAAGATTGGTGGCTTGTGTAATGTGACAACGGAAAGATTGCACTCCCTTAAAACTGCTTTCTCATTAATTAAAGTTATATGTTGATGTCTTTGGTGACTTTTATTAGTGCATTGATAACCTCTGTGTCTAGCTGAGCGTTGATCGGGTCGCCATGCCTCTGCCCTCGCCTATTTATTAGATCGCCTATGCATTCTATGGTCTGTAGAAAAGTAGGAGAAAGATAAATAGGATAGTCATAAGTAATCATTAAGGGTTTACTCGCCGATAAGATTAGAACCAACGAGAAAGGACTTAATCTCGGTGCGTTGCATCGAACTATACACTTCATATAACACTAGCAATAAAACAAGTGACAAACTACTTATCATAAGGACAGCCCTCTTATTGTCTCCAGTATTTATCTGTGTACGTGTGTGCTATTCGCTGATTCGTGCCTATTGGTTTAGTTTATTATTTAATTGCAACCGAATCGTGCCAGTCTCTCAGGCTGAAACCCCCTTGCGTTAGATTAGATTGTATAGCTAACTTAATATATTAAAATACTGATTAGAATAACTAGATAATACGTTCCACTCTTAGTGATCGACACTCTACTTACCATTATATTCATACTGACCGGGTACACTGCTCGTTAAGTGTGTGTGTTATTGATAAGTCGGCTAAATATAAATTTAAAACTTGAGTAGGCATTAATACTGCTAAACCGCAACGACACATCGCACGCATCAACCACCCAACTTATTGTTCCTGTTCCTCATTTCACTCTTGCAGCCTATTTATTAGGGCTGCAAGTAGCTACTAACTTGTCCCATTTTGGTTTGTATACTGGTTAACCAGCATGCAGTCATTTGGGAGGTTTTTCACAAGCTTCTCACAAGCTCATCTGTGGACCCCACAGAGTGAGCTTGGGCTTTTTGGAAAGCCAACCAACATATCTTGCTACCTCCACTCATAACTTGACTTATCAAGCTTATTCCCTAAGCTTAATCTGCCAAATAACAAGGCTGCAGGGGTGTTTGGAACAAGGGTATAGTGGAAAGTGCTTATTTGCTTATAAGAGCTTATTCTGAGCTTTCCATGGTACCATTTTGATTGTTTCCTGTTTATACACTTGTGCATATATATCTTTACTTCTGTTTTCTAGTGTGAGCTTATGCCAAGCTCATTTGAGCTTTCATTCCATCCAAGTCAAGCCTTGGCTTGACTGTCTAAACAATAAGCTCTCACTTTGTTCATTTGGGCAATTCAGTGCACAATTCTTGTTTACACTTGTCCATTTGGCATGTGTGCATGTTTCTTTTTCCTTCTTTCCCTGTGTACAGCCTTTTTAAAGCTTGTTTCAAGCTTATGACTAAGCTGTGAGCCACAAGCCCACTGAATAAGCCATAAGCCATGAATCAGCTTATTTCTTTGTTTATAAAGTTCCATTTTCTTTAAATATGTTTAATATTAGTCAGTTAATAATCCAGAAAACATAAAACACAAAAAGAACCACTTTTACCAATAAGTGATAGCTTCTATTTAGAAGCTTGAACTCATAAATACTAGCATTTTCATAAGCTCACAAAAAGCTCATTACTGGGACATAGCTGGTGATTCTTGTTTCTTTTAGAAGCTAATCAACTAGTTAACAAGTCCCAATGCCTTAAATCCATGTAGCAGCTCATTTACTAGGGCTGCTACAAGCTTTTTGTTTGTCCCATTTCATCAGTATACACTGATGATCAGGGGAATTATGCATACTTCATAAGCTTTTCAAAAGCTCATCTGTGGACCCCACAGCTTAAGCTTGGGCTTTTTGAAAAGCCAACCAAGCCATCTTGCAACTTCAATTCTCACTTTGGCATTTTTAGCTTATTCTCTCAGCTTAAATTGCCATTCAAATAAGTTGCAGGCCTGTTTGGTTCTGAGTGGGATTTGGAATTTCTTATTAGCTTATTACAAGCTTATTGGTGAATCCAGTGCAATAATCTTGTTCATACTTGTCCATTGGACATGTGTACATATCCCTTTTCCTTTTATTTCCTTTTCAAGTTTATTTCAAGCTTATTTTGAGCTTGAGTTCCAACAGTCAAGCCAAAAGCTTAACTGTTGGACTCATAAGCTCACATTTTGCTTATTTTGAAGTTTGTAAAGTTTTGTTTTCTTTAAACTTGTATATATTCAGTATATATTTAGTTCCAGAAAAAGAAAATACCAAAAAGCTCCACTTTTAAGCTAAGTGATAGCTTCTATTTAGAAGCTTATTTGCTTATTTGCTTATTTTTGTTAAGCACTTGCTGTTTTTATATTTTTCTTAGGTTCCTATATTTATTTAATAATTATGTAAAAAGTTTCAGATTTTTCTTTATTCATTTAACACTTTTAATAAATCAATAATAGTTTTTAGTAATTAATAATAATAAATAATTAATAATAAATAGAATAATTGTGTAAAAAATACATTTTCAGTTTCAAAAATTGTTTTATAATATTTTAGATTTTTCAAATTCTTTATTTCATTTATTTAGGTTAATTTTAGATTTTCTTATTATTTAATTCATTATTAAATACATTTAATTCATTTTTAATTTATAATAATTAAGTAAATAGTGTAAAAATTTATTTTAATTTTCTAATAATTTTCTTATCTTTTTAGGATTCCAAAATATAATTTTCACATTTGTGGGAGTTGTATTGGACTGAATTCACTTTTTATTTTGTTACGTTTTCGTAATTGTTATTTAAACGCACGTGTTTTAGATTTTAGATTTTCTTAACTTTTATATAAGTTTGTAAATTATAAATAAATATTTTAAGTTTGTTTAATTTGCATTTAAGCCCCTAAGGCATGCAAATCCCTACTATAGTATAATCGTTTGTTTTGTTTTGTATATCCTTTTCGCGTTTTTAGGTTTTTGATTGCATGTTTTTAACGATATAGCTGTGACAGAGCTATCACTATTCACATTCCTAGTGTTAGTCAATCAGATTCCTGTTTTTGTACATTCAATATCATTTCAGCACTCACATTCGTTGTATTACATTTTTCACACCTCGTTGGGAAACGATTCGGGTAATTACTTACCTGTCTTCACACTACACACGAACGTGAGTTTTTGCAAGTATCCTTTTTCACAAAGGGGTAATTTGTAATTATTCACGAGCATCCGTCGTTGCATAATATTTATATCTATTTAGCACGTATCACCCTTCTTCACCACCTTTTCTAGAAGGTGTGGTAAGTACCTATACTCCCTCTTGCTTCCATTCTCACGAACACAAACACACACATGCATGCTTCTTATTTGCATACGAACACTTATGTATCTATACTATATGTACAATAAAGATTACAAACCCACAAGGGTGTTGCATGTCACCACTGAGGAGGTTTAGAGATCACTCCAACACACTCTGTTGCACGTTACTTCTAACCATGCATCATATATATACTTTACTCGAATGTATATAGTTTTATATTTATGTATACGAACCCATGAAACACACAAACAAGTGACATGCCTCCACTGTGGAAGGCTTAAGGGTCACAACCCACACCACTCTAACGTTTACAAACTTGCATTGCATGCCTACCTACTCAACTCTCACGTATAACTAGAAACTGGAAAATACTTAAAATTACTCTAAGTGTTTTGTACACAGAAAACTGGTTCGACTAGACTAACTCACACCTCATTTATTTCAAATTCTTACATGTAACGTACGGATATTTTTACATATATCGAATCATGAACCAACTGCCTCTATTTTTCATTCTTGTCGATATTAACCATAAGCTCTCAAAAGCTTTTTAAAACACCCAAACTTAACGTCACTCAACTAATAACCTATAACTTAGAAAATTTGGCTAAGACTTTTAGTAAACATGTCTCAACTCGCCTACAAAATGGTCTTGCATTTTCAAATTCGTATAAACAACACTTCGATATTTTACACCACCTAATTGTTGATACTACAAGCTACAAATTTCGTACTTACACTTTTTCATAACAAACTCATATGAACTCTTAAAAATTCGCAAATCAAAACTGCCAAAGCCAAGATTTTTAAATTGCATTTCCAGAAAATATAACCAAATACGAATTGGGCTTAAATTCAACCCAATAAGAAATGACGTTAGACCAGCCCACTGGGCCCATATGATACATTTTTAGAACTACAAAAATAGCTCAAGTCCTGGCCCAAAACAGTGTACATGCCCTCACTTCTCAAATTCTAAATGGGCCATCAGTTAAATCGTTAATTAACCCAATAATGCAAAAATAATCTCTTTTCTGAAATAATAAATTGAAATAAGTTAAAATGAACTTAATAAAGTTATAGAAATGTTCAGAATATTTTTCCTGTTATTTTTATGCAAAAAGGACTAAAAATGTAACGCGATCTAACTTGAGGGACTAAAACTGTCAACCTGAGAAACTTATGGACTGAAGCTGTGAAAACAGTTTATAAAGGACTGAAATTGACCAATGATGTGCCTCCAAGCCTTATTTGTACTATTGGACAAGTTTTGGACTATTATTGGACTTTGACTTAACGAAGGACTAACGACGTGACGCAAGCGCAGTTAGGGTAAAAAGTGTAAAACCTGAAAAGGACAAGGAACTATTTAAATACACTTGACATTCTTAGTTTATTTTTCATTTTCACCCCAGCACTTCACATGCATTTTCATATTTTTAGTTACATGTTATTTACGTTCTCGTTATTTATTATAACTAGGATTTAACGAATTCACTTTGCATATCATTTTAACATATTTTGGAGAAAGTAATATTTTGGGTCGATTGATATAAGAAGCGAGATAATATCATATATGATATTATATTTTTAACTTGAGGCATTTTAAGCATATCACACTCATATCACCGATCAAATCGTTATACGAATTCTCACATCACACTCACTGTTAGTAGTAAGTCAGAATCTTAGACTTCCCCTATATTCAGGTTTCGTATCGAAGACGTTTCCGTGATCGTTTCCATAAATCTAATAATTCTATCTTGTCAGATACGCTCCAGGTGAGTCGTGGCCCCTACTTTTATTACTTGTTTTAATAACTCTTTTGGGGGAGATACATGCTTTAACTGTTTTGAGTTTACTTATATACTTTGGAAAACTCTCATGATTTACTCAAAATCATAAACTCTGTTTTACATGTTTGAATCACCCTTGAGAGAAATATATGTTCGTTATATGTGCAAGTTGCTTGCTTAGCTTAAACACTGAATTTGAACGATAACATTTTCAAACTACTTGATGTAACTTGACACTGAGATTCATTGTATGCATTCATATAACAAATGGATGTACTGTTACTTTACTATGATATTTCTACATTTCACTGGAAATAATTGCCAAGACCAGAATACGTATATTTTATGAACCCTGAGACCTATATTGCCTAAGTTTACTTTATTGCCATAAAGTCCCTCGATCATGAGCCATTAATCACTGCGGTGAGCGTGAATATAGTGAACAGCTTCGAAACCTGTTAGAGGCTGACGACCTATCCCACTAAATACTTGGACGGAATGCCTACATGGTTAGTCGTATTTAGTCGCGATACACTATATTTGAGAAAAATAGGAATTGGCAAACCACCTATTACATGAGGGCTAGAAACACCCATCAGTAACCCTGATGGGACACTGCCATTTTACGGTACTCTGTTAACGTTTTGCGTGTCATGAGGCTTAGGGCAATATAACTTTATGAATATATGAATGTTTCATATATATTAGGATACAGCTGTATTTAGTAAACCACCACTTTACACTGATAGACTTCAGACACTAGGTTATTATTTTCACTATGTGTTATGATTATGAATCATGTACTTGAACCTTAATTGTTATCATATGTGACTAAATTGTGAATTCTACAAAAGACAACCCAAAATGCTTGGTATATCGTTACATTTAAAAGTTGACTCAATATTCTATTCCGAGCGTATAACAACGTAGCTCATCTTCATTTATAACTTGAAACTTATGATTTTGGAGGTCATACATGATTTGCTCGTGGATTTTTATAACACAACTTGTTATTTATTTCATGAAGAACTATTATTTACTTCGACGATCACTATACACCTTTTAAATTCAGTGAAAGAAAGTTATTTTCTATCAAACTCCACGAACTCACCAACCATTGTGTTGACGCTTTTAGCATGTATTTATCTCAGGTCCACAATGAGCACGGATGGCACGGAGGAGCACGGATACTTATGAAGGCTATAAATATCATTCGAAAATCCTACTTAATAAACTTTGAAACCATTGGGACCTTAATTTGTAAACTCTGATATTCGAATGATAAATCTTTTAAAACAACTAAATTGTAATCGTTTTCTACTATTCAACTGTTGTGCCATGAAGTAACACTCAATTTGAATTCCGCTGCATATTACGAAATTGGGGGTGTTACAAATCACACTATTGATTGAATCTTTGATTGAATTATAAAACGGTAAGGGGTAATTCTAATAATCCACATAAACCCTAATTAGGGTTCATAAAGTTGATTGCTTGGAATTAGATTCTTGTTTGGCTAGAATCTTAAGGTACACATACTTTTACGTTTGGTTAATTAATTTATACATTATATGTTCCTACTCGCTTCCGCATGTTTACTTTGATGTTATTGTTTAATTATGATTGTCAAGTATTAAAATTCCAGCAGTGGCATCACGAGCCTTAGATAATGTGTAATTAATTACCAAAATACATAAAAAAACGAATCTTGGATTGTGTTTATATATGTTAGTCGATTTTTAGGGATAAAAATTTCGAACCCTAATTTTTTTAATAGGGCCGATTGCCTTATTATTTATTTTAGGGTTTGGGTTTTAATTTTAATATTGATTAGAAACCCTAGATTAACATGTTTATGTGTTAGTATGCGATCTTGTGGCAACTTGATAATAGTTATGTAGAATCCATGAAAACGTGCATGTTTGGCAGGGATTTATTGCTGTGATAATTTAAATTGTTTAAATTTGCTATATGAATTAATAGTTAAGTTTTACACATGTAATTTAATTGATAGATGTCGAATTGGGGAAGACTCCAATATATTAAGTAATCAATTATGTGCAATATGGTATATATTTGCTATGACTAACGCAATCGATACGTCGATGCATGTAGCTCACTTACGTTTGTAAGTGATAGTCTTAGTTGAATATATATAAATATAAACTTACAATTGATTATTAATAGGTTTTATCGAATTAAATTTACATGTGGCTACATGTTTTTTACATAATTAATTGTTATGTTATGTAAGTTTATTTAGTTGTGTAATTTTTTATTTGTATTACTTGTTTTTTGTTTATTTATTGTAAAGACATGTTTATAAACGAAAAATTGTAATTTTGAATAGAAAAATAATATGGACTAAATAATAGTGAAACAATGAATTATTTTAGAAGAGTTAAATTTTCAAAGTGTTTTAATTGATTGTTGAGTTTTGTAACAATAGTACGAACGGCTCACCCAATTGTGACAAACTATAAGAGGGGTATAAGTAGGAACGGGTTTTTAATAAGCTTCGCGATGACCTTTGTTTCTACGCTCCTTTGTTCGTCAAATTGGAGCTACCAAGTACGACTATTTTATGTACAAAATCACCTTAAGGGTGAATTAGCTTTAATTCCATGCGCCACTTTGTGGTAATTATCCGAAACACTGAGTCTTTGGACTTATGCAAAAGTACGCTATAATGGACGATAATTAAAGGTAATTTCGTTGATTAGTGAACCCAATACCTCAATTGAAAACGTTTGTAAATTTGATCTTAATGAATTGGTAAATAAAAAGGTTTTATTAAACTTATGATACGAAGATGTATGCATGCTTCTTCGTACATATTTTGATTATAAACATAAAAAACTAGTAACCTTAAAATTAAGTTGATGTTATCTAATTAAAAGAACACTTGAAGTTGTGATTTACGTCATGTGAGAGCTTGGACTAGATTACAATGGAAAGGTAAATTCATACTTTCATTACTAGCAGATCAACTGATGTAATGGAACTATGTTAATTTGCAGTTTTTTAAATTAGACGACTTAATTGAGTTGTAAGTGAGAGCTTGGACTCAAGGCATAAGATGTGAATAAAACATGCTTACATTACAATATTGTTTGGCAATGTAAATTCCATAAAGATCTAGGAATTGAAAATTGTTTGTCAATTATTGTTCGATAATTACCTTGTTGAATACTTTCATTACTAGCAGATCAACTGATGTAATGGAATTATGTCAATTAGGATCATAGCTTTAAGAAAATTCTATGGTTTATTATGAATATTAACCAATGGGTATTTAATTTTCTTAAAGATTGTATTATCGAAAATACTAAAATTGAATTTTGTAAATTCTTTTAAATGTATTAATGCAACATTAAACCATAAACGTGGGATATTCTTTTATTGGTAAACTGATCTACACCCGTGAGGGTTTTTTTTTGCTAGAGTCAACTTTACTAAAATGATAAACCTAGTCTCCTTTCCATGAGAGAAGCGTGAGACTTAATCCTATTCCTTTTAATGAATGAGAAAAGTATGATAGGAAAATTAGAATTGTCTAAATTCTAAATACATAACCCATAGCAAACTTCAATAGTTAAGATTATTGCACATTTTATGAGTTATTAAATTAGAAGCTAGACTAATTACCGCAAAATGGTAAAAGACAAACTGGTATATTTTATCTAGTTGTTTTGTTTTGACCATTTAAAGGTGCTACATACCATTGTGGGGATGATAGACCTATTAAGGAAGAAATTGCATGCCCAATTTTTCAAGTTATTAACATTGATGGATAGTCCATCATTTACAAAGTTGTAACACCCCCAAATTACCGCAGCGGAACATTAGTGTCAAGGGGTATTACTTCATAATATAGATCAAGGTATAGAAAACGACCTCTAAATGAGACGTTTTGAAATATTATCATTCGAATTATTAAAATCAGAGTTAAACAAGAGATTCAAAATATAAAGTTACATAGAAGTTTTTAAAGTGTATCGAATGATAAAGATAAGATATGAGTCCCCGAAGTATGCAAATGACTCTAAGATCTATGCATCCACTATCGCCTTAATAACCTGAGATAAACATGCTAAAAAGTGTTAACCAACGGTTGGTGAGTTCATAGAGTTTAGTTTAGTAGTAAAGCATTTGAATACAGATTTCACTGCAAAGGCATTGTAAATCCACTCAGCCCCAAGCCCCGCCCATACAAGACTTGCAACCTGTGTGTTTACAACCCACTGCTAACATAGTATGAATATGACATATGTGTATACGAATATTTGAACACTTAATGTAATGAATAACAGCAAACTGAACCTCCAGACTGCGAATAATATATCATATATAAACTAGATTATATTCACCCAAGGTCAAGAATAAAGGGACACAAGGGTGGGGGGCGTCAGCCCGATAGTTACTATCAATACCTCTCCAACGGCTCCTATCCAGGAGTTAAACTGTTGCTAAGAATAATGACTATATGAATAAGTTTAACCCATTAAAGCACATATCGTAATAAAACTACACATCATGCCCAAAAAGTATAAAAGCGTAACGTATCATAAAAGTATAAATGTTTGAGTAATTGCATCACAAAGCAAATCGTGTATTTGATAAACGAGTAAAGTAATTTAAACATGTATCTCCCCCAAGTAGTTTAAAATGAATAAAAGAGTAAAAGTTGGGCTATGACTCACGGTGAACCGTGAAAGTTTCTAGAATGCTTGTAACAGTAAATAAATATAGTTGAGCATGTATCACCCCCAAAATAGTAAATAAAATCGTATAAAAGTAGGGGCTATGAAATCTCACCTTAATAAAGGTTATATCAAATGTATAACGAATCGGTGGATAAGTCGGGGAAAACCTCTACGCGCAACCTAGAAATATGATATCGTGTCTTAGGTTCTAAAACAACGAATTGAATATATAAACATGCCTTATATAGGTATTACATTAATTATGTTTGGATGCTTAACGTTTGTAAGTAAAAGTGGTCGAGTATTAATATTCGTCACGTTACGGGTTTCTAGTTATTTTAGTATTTCCGACTTAATTTATATGTCATTTGTTGGGAATTATATTTCAAGAGATTTGATGATCACAGAACAAGAAGAATGAAACATGAAGAATACTGAAATGATAAGCAAAATACGCTAAATAGTTGCTGCTGGTAGTGTATCCATTGCTGCTGCTAGAGTATCTATTGCTGCTGCTAGTTATAACTGATGCTGCTGCTAGTTATAAGGTTCCTGCTGCTAGTGTATTTTGATGCTGCTGCTAATGTATTTTATTCTGCTGCTAGTGCAAAGATTCTGCTGCTAGTACAAAAGAAGCTGTTGCCGATAGTGAGTCATACTACTGCTAGATAGATAATGATGAACTAGATATTATTTATATGAGTCATTCATATACTTTAGATAATATCTAGATATTTGATCAGTCAACAAGTTGTATACACAAAGATATATGTTGTATCTTATTGACTGACACATGTTAAAGCAAGTAGATGACAAGGCTTATCATATTGTAAAAGGTCTCCTTGGATTATAAAAGGAGATCTTACCCCTTAGATAAAAATATATTTTACAAGTGTTTAGTATGCTTAGAATTTAAACACATAAATGTGTTAAAATGTAAAACATCAAATAAAGAGTGTGTGTGGGAACATCAGACAAGGGGTCTGATGTTGTTTAGTTTTGTTAAGCCTCAAGGTAATCAATGTTTTCCTTGATCCCTGTTATTGTTGCAGAGTAACCGTGCTATTTTTGATCACATAGTATTGGGGCTGAGTTTAATAACAAAGAGAAAGTTTGGCAAAACCTTGTTGTGATAGTATTGTATTCTCTCATTTGAATATTCCGCCAATATTATCATCAAGCTTATCATAGTTAATCCTAGATCAAAGGCTTAACAGCCTTGAGTCCATAAACGATCACGTAACTTATTTTAGTAGATGTAAGTCGGTCTAAAATAAGTTTCCACAGTTGGTATCAGAGCGGGGGGCTCTGGATCTAGGAAAAGAAAAGGTTTTAGCTAAAGAAAGAAGAAAAATTCGTTTTTGCTTAATTTTTCGCAACTTTTTGCAGAGCAGTTTTACAAAGGCTATAACTCCTTCGTTAACCGTTGGATCGGGCTGAAATTTTTACTGGAGGTTCTTGGTATATCAAGGTAGATTCTCACCAGAGGGATCTTCAATCTGAGCCTTAGGTTGCAAGATATGCATCGTTGAAAACTGCTGCAGAAACAGTTGAGGTATGGTCGAATTTTTGGTTTTCTTTCAAAGTTCACACACAAAGGGGAAGAATCACACACAGAAGAGAGTTGGATCTTAATAGATTAAAGGCTTGTTTATCAAGTTATTATTGGTGAAAAAGGTCATTTGTTGCTTATTTGAAGTTGAGGTTGAATTTTTCAAAATTGTGTTTTATCATACTTTTTGTAAGAAGGTAACTTGTTCGTTCGTTCAAGTGGCTACGAATTGACAAACACTTAAAGGAGTTACATTGTAGTGCTCAGTGTCTCATTGGAGATGAGTTTATTGTCAAGAGATTAAGGTCTCCCTATACATGGGTATACATTCGACATCAAATTTTAGTACAAGATATAAGACACAAGGTTGGTTTATTCTGTTTCATCAACAAGTTGGTAATGGTTGGTTTTTCTTCATCAGTCATTAAAGCCTACAGAATTGGAGATTCGAATGGTTAACATATATGTTTCAGGGGAAGCTTAAATGTTCAAATGTTTAATCATTTTATGTTCGTGCATCACCATAGAGGAAGAGTTTTTACAGCTTACATTTCCTATTTGTTAATAACAAAAAAGGGAAGAGATGTGGTGGATAGCATAGATTAAGGGGAAGACAGTATGGTTTCATTCATGGTGAGATTTAGTTATCTCAATTTCTCTACTTCGTCTAGGGAAATTCGTACAAGAATGTTTTTGTTTTGTAATCATCAAATAGGGGAAGATTGTTGGGAATTATATTTCAAGAGATTTGATGATCACAGAACAAGAAGAATGAAACATGAAGAATACTGAAATGATAAGCAAAATACGCTAAATAGTTGCTGCTGGTAGTGTATCCATTGCTGCTGCTAGAGTATCTATTGCTGCTGCTAGTTATAACTGATGCTGCTGCTAGTTATAAGGTTCCTGCTGCTAGTGTATTTTGATGCTGCTGCTAATGTATTTGATTCTGCTGCTAGTGCAAAGATTCTGCTGCTAGTACAAAAGAAGCTGCTGCTGATAGTGAGTCATACTACTGCTAGATAGATAAGGATGAACTAGATATTATTTATATGAGTCATTCATATACTTTAGATAATATCTAGATATTTGATCAGTCAACAAGTTGTATACACAAACATATATGTTGTATCTTATTGACTGACACATGTTAAAACAAGTAGATGACAAGGCTTATCATATTGTAAAAGGTCTCCTTGGATTATAAAAGGAGATATTACCCCTTAGATAAAAATATGTTTTACAAGTGTTTAGTATGCTTAGAATTTAAACACAGAAATGTGTTAAAATGTAAAACATCAAATAAAGAGTGTGTGTGGGAACATCAGACAAGGGGTCTATGTTGTTTAGTTTTGTTAAGCCTCAAGGTAATCAAGGTTTTCCTTGATCCCTGTTATTGTTGTAGAGTAACCGTGCTATTTTTGATCACATAGCATTGGGGCTGAGTTTAATAACAAAGAGAAAGTTTGGCAAAACCTTGTTGTGATAGTATTGTATTCTCTCATTTGAATATTCCGCCAATATTATCATCACGCTTATCATAGTTAATCCTAGATCAAAGGCTTAACAACCTTGAATCCATAAACGATCCCGTAACTTATTTTAGTAGATGTAAGTCGGTCTAAAATAAGTTTCCACAGTTGGTATCAGAGCGGGGGCTTTGGATCTAGGAAAAGAAATGGTTTTAGCTAAAGAAAGAAGAAAAATTCGTTTTTGCTTAATTTTTCGCAACTTTCTGCAGAGCAGTTTTGCAAAGGCTATAACTCCTTCGTTAACCGTTGGATCGGGCTGAAATTTTTACTGGAGGTTCTTGTTATATCAAGGTAGATTGTCACCGAGGGATCTTCAATCTGAGCCTTAGGTTGCAAGATATGCATCGTTGAAAACTGCTGCAGAAACAGTTGAGGTATGGTCGAATTTTTGGTTTTCTTTCAAAGTTCACACACAAAGGGGAAGAATCACACACAGAAGAGAGTTGGATCTTAAAAGATTAAAGGCTTGTTTATCAAGTTATTATTGGTGAAAAAGGTCATTTGTTGCTTATTTGAAGTTGAGGTTGAATTTTTCAAATTTGTGTTTTATCATACTTTTTGTAAGAATGTAACTTGTTCGTTCGTTCAAGTGACTACGAATTGACAAACACTTAAAGGAGTTACATTGTAGTGCTCAGTGTCTCATTGGAGATGAGTTTATTGTCAAGAGACTGAGGTCTCCCTATACATGGGTATACGTTCGAAGTCAAATTTTAGTACAAGATATAAGACACAAGGTTGGTTTATTCTGTTTCATCAACAAGTTGGTAATGGTTGGTTTTTCTTCATCAGTCATTAAAGCCTACAGAATTGGAGATTTGAATGGTTAACATATGGGTTTCAGGGGAAGCTTAAATGTTCAAATGTTTAATCATTTTATGTTCGTGCATCACCATAGGGGAAGAGTTTTTACAGCTTACATTTCCTATTTGTTGATAACAAAAAGGGGAAGAGATGTGGTGGATAGCATAGATTAAGGGGAAGACAGTATGGTTTCATTCATGGTGAGATTTAATTATCTCAATTTCTCTACTTCGTCTAGGGAAATTCGTACAAGAATGTTTTTGTTTTGTAATCATCAAATAGGGGAAGATTGTTGGGAATTATATTTCAATAGATTTGATGATCACAGAACAAGAAGAATGAAACATGAAGAATACTGAAATGATAAGCAAAATACGCTAAATAGTTGCTGCTGGTAGTGTATCCATTGCTGCTGCTAGAGTATCTATTGCTGCTGCTAGTTATAACTGATGTTGCTGCTAGTTATAAGGTTCCTGCTGCTAGTGTATTTTGATGCTGCTGCTAATGTATTTGATTCTGCTGCTAGTGGAAAGATTCTGCTGCTAGTAAAAAAGAAGCTGCTGCTGATAGTGAGTCATACTACTGCTAGATAGATAAGGATGAACTAGATATTATTTATATGAGTCATTCATATACTTTAGATAATATCTAGATATTTGATCAGTCAACAAGTTGTATACACAAAGATATATGTTGTATCTTATTGACTGACATATGTTAAAGCAAGTAGATGACAAGGCTTATCATATTGTAAAAGGTCTCCTTGGATTATAAAAGGAGATATTACCCCTTAGATAAAAATATGTTTTACAAGTGTTTAGTATGCTTAGAATTTAAACACAGAAATGTGTTAAAATGTAAAACATCAAATAAAGAGTGTGTGTGGGAACATCAAACAAGGGGTCTGATGTTGTTTAATTTTGTTAAGCCTCAAGGTAATCAAGGTTTTCCTTGATCCCTGTTATTGTTGTAGAGTAACCGTGTTATTTTTGATTACATAGCATTGGGGCTGAGTTTAATAATAAAGAGAAAGTTTGGCAAAACCTTGTTGTGATAGTATTGTATTCTCTCATTTGAATATTCCGCCAATATTATCATCACGCTTATCATAGTTAATCCTAGATCAAAGACTTAACAGCCTTGAGTCCATAAACGATCACGTAACTTATTTTAGTAGATGTAAGTCGGTCTAAAATAAGTTTCCACATCATTTATAAACCGTAAATGATCACGACTCGGTTTTTATGTTGTTGGAAAGGTAATTGAATAAAATTTAGTGATTTATGGGTCCCACTGCCCCAGAATTTATTTAACTAGTATGAAATTACCAATTTACCCTTAGATGTATGAGTTGTTTGTTACAGCAGCTTTTAGTCTCACGGAGATTGCCATAAGTTGGTCTATACGACTTCGTTTTATGCCTAGTTTTCGGCCACATTCAAGTTAGGATGTTAGCTACAACTTTTGTGTTTTGACCAACAATTAGTTATATGTAACTTTTATGAGTTTTACCATATTGAAAACCGTTACTCAGATTATGACCTGTTTTCCCGTTTTGACTCTAGTTTAGTCATCGGGATGAGTTACGGCACGAGCCTCCCGGAGAAACGACCACAAGACCTTGATCTAACTCCTTATATTTTCACCTAAGCTTCTCAGTCTACGGATTTTTCCCTCCTGTCCAATTTATGTTTTGCAAACATAGTTCTTATGATGTTTCTAGTGTTTTGGTCCGATTTACCAAGCATAATCAAGTATAATAAGCATATAAAACATGTTAAATACATAAAGTACATGTATTTACAGAAATCAAATAGAGAGGTATAGGGTTTTCTTACAATCCTTGTAAAGAAACTAACTAGAACCAAGATCAAAACTAAGAATCACTACTTAATCTTTCAAAAAATTTCCGACCATAGCCACGCTTCCATATCAAAAAACCTATCTTTTAATCACTTGATAAACACTAATCTATCATAAAAACAATCCTTAGTAAAAATCTTGAAGAAGAACACATGGAAATTGGATGAGTTTTTGTGGCAAATTTTAGTGTTTTATGGATGAAATAGAACTAGTAATTAACAAGGAATACCAGAGTATAACTTATGATAGATTAAACTAGCAAGAACTATGATCAAAATGGTGTTTTAGTTTATTTTGGGTCATTGGTATTGAGAGAGAAGGGAAGAGAAAAAGTTTGATTATTTTGATCAAGTGTAAATGATATAAAAGGAATAAAGTAGCAAAATTGGTTTGTTATACTAAATATCTAGATACTTATCATCTAACTTTGCATATGTGTGATAATGAGTCATCACTAATATGTCGACCAAGGATAAAATGAGATGATACTTGGATAAATTTTGTGATATAATTAAGTTACGGAGTGAGGTTTGGTTCCGGTAATCGCTAACTGTAAGCCGTTAAGTCACGAAACTTAAAACCGGGTATCCTAAAAATAAGAAACTTATAAATATGTTAAAACTTATCAATATACTCTATATAAGCATATTAAATGAGTGATAAGTTGTATCGGGGTGCTTAATTGTCGTGAAAACCTAAAACCGTAGGCTTAAAACCATAAAATGTAAAAATCCAAATCTTGTGGAAGTGTCGTATGATGTGAAAAACACATGTTTCTCTTGTTTGAAATTTTGTATGGACATATCGGGATGTTTAAATGACGTTTAAACCTAAACGTAAATCTCAGACACGGTTTTGCGAAACTTGCAAAAATGACCCGACGAGTGTGAAACTCTCGTGTTATCATGAAAATAGGTTAACTTACAAGAATGTAGAATAAAATTTCAGGAGTGAATAGTAAAAGTGAATAGTAAAAATGGGTTAATACTAGATTAACGTTCACTAATGACTAGAAAATTCTACGGGTTGCTACAAAAGTAGATTACATTCTTCTAGTACCTAAGTAATTGTTACGTATGGGTTTTCTTAAAGGTGTAGGAAAGTAAATAGCACACTATTTGCTTTTACTGGTTATGAAACAATTATAATGTTGTCAAATCTAGTGGGAGCATTGTGTTGTAATTACTGAATAATGAATTATTGTAATGATCTGTAATTCAGTGAGAGCTACAAGCTTTGTCATCTTAGTAGTAACCCAGATTATCTCTAGAATGTCTTGAGATAATTACTTTACAATAGTAGACACTTGTGTTTTTAAGGATAGTCATGTACGTTTCTTTGCTAGACAATGTGGTTCTATATCTACTAATTATGATAATATATATGACACAATCATATTGATCAAATAAACAAATGAGTGACGTGTTGTTTATCTGATACATGATGTTGTTCCATGCACAAGTGAGAGAAATCTTTATTGTGTGCAAGGTACAACACATAGGAATATGATTTAAAGGATTCTCTTGACTGCAAGGTAAGAGACTAACGTTCTAATGTGACTTATCCACATCTAATCCAAGAAACACTTGGTGTTGCAATTTACGTTATGTGAGAGCTTAGCTAGATTGCAACAACAAGGTAAATATCCATGTTACGTGAGACCGTATCTGGAAAATTTGCAGTTTCTAAATTAGATACATATTAGAACAAGTGTCAATATGATAACAAGACTACTTCAAACTAAATATTTATGTATTATTGAAATGACATAAATAAATGAAGTAATCTAATACTACTTCAATTTGAATATTTATGTAATTTTGGAATGACATAAAATAAGTGAAGTAATAAATTAACTTGAAATTACTATTGAAACCAAGAGATGGTGTTCATAATTACTTTAGTTAAACATGTTTATGTTTCATTATAAAGATATAAACATGAAGTCTTTTAATTGTTACAAGACTTATAATAAAGTAAGACGTTAACTTGTTATGTTTTTTAATTAAGACATATACAAGAAGTCATTGAGTTGATCAATGATTTATAACGTATAGTGAGATTATAACAGTTTATGTCTTCTTGTTGAGACATGGACATGAAGTGACTTGGTCAAAAAGTACTTATATTGTATAGCATGCAATTGGCTTGAAAATTCTATTATACTATTAAGTTGACTTAGTTGGTGAATAGATAAGCCAAACGAAATATATTTATCTTACATATTGTAAGATTGTCTTACAATATTAATCCTAATGAAATACCAAATGTTTATGGTATGTTCAGTTAGGAAAATTAAACTCTTTTTATATTGTTTGATTAAATATAACTATGACTTCTTTTCTTCCAAAAGTTATCTTATATACTAAAAGCTTAAGTAGTCTTATAAATGTAAAGTGGTCATAATTAATGCCTCACGCATTGAAAGTAATGTGCAGGCAAGATGAAGAGTTCCTGAATTGATGTACAAACTACTAAATTAGTACTGCTAGTATAGAAGACTGCTTGCATGAAGATACTGCTCTAGAAGACGTGTAAAAGGATAAGTATAGAAAAAATTATGTGTATTTCTTATTTGGTTAGAATTATACGAGTAGATACTTATCTTGTTATTTTTTTTAATTCAAACACTGTTAGTTTTATTGGTTTAAAAAAAGCAAAAAAAATCAGTTTTTGTTTAATTACTTTTTACTCTCGCATTTATCAATAATTAAACAGATATTAAAAGACCTCTAATTTATAACAAAAGTAGCATAAACATAAATTCCGATATATTCAAGATACCACACAACTATGCAGTGGCCAAAAACATAGTAAAACCTACCATTCGCCTAAGTATGCCGGAATACCCGGGTCTAACTGGATGTAGCCGCAGTCACTGTAACCAAACTTATTCAGTTTAAACAGTGATTACTTCAAACATTTGGGGGTCCTACTTCTTGTTTTGTCGACTAATAATCAAAGCTATAGTTTAGTTTGGTACATGCAAGTATATATGCAACCGCATGGGCATTGGGCAACGGGGTACTCTTTTCTTTCTACTGTTTTTGACCTACACAAAGGCTCAAATGTACGACTGACAATGACATATATTATCGATATGACGACATGGATGTATCAAACAAAAATCTGACAAAAAACACAAATCTTATAAAGTTGATGTTAGATCATTTGTCTATGTTTCGTTGGATTTTACAACGCAAATCTCATATTGACTTTCTTTCGCCCTACTCTAAAGGTACTTTAATTTGATATTTTAAGATTATTTGAAGACAAAATTTTTTTTACATATCAAGGGATCAATCTCCACTATTCATCTAGTTTGATTTAATGGGGATTAACCTAAGATTTAATATGGAAACCTAAGTCCATGTCTTCTTTTCCTTTTACTTTGTCTTTTTTTCTTATTATTTTTTTTAATTTTTTTTTTTTTTTTTGTCTTTTTTCTTTTTAATTCACGTTTTTTCTAAATGTTTTTTTTTTTTTTTTTTTTTTTTTTTTTTTTTTTTAAATCTTTTTTTCTTTTCTTTTTCGTACGTTTTCATACATATTCGTCCATTTTCTTTTTCGTCCGTTTTCGTCAGTTTTTATACGTTTTCGTCCGTTTTTATACGTTTTCATCTGTTTTCGTCCGTTTTCAGACGTTTTCGTCCGTATTTATACGTTTTTGTCCGTTTTTATACGTTTTCGTCCGTTTTCATACGTTTTCATCTCCTTTTGTCCGTTTTCATACGTTTTTGTCCGTTTTCATACGTTTTCGTCCGTTTGTATACATCTTTGTCTGTTTTCAGACGTTGTCGTCCGTTTTCCTACATATTCGTCCATTTTCGTACGTTTTCGTCAGTTTTTATACGTTTTCGTCCTTTTTTATACGTTTTCATCTGTTTTCGTCCGTTTTCATACGTTTTCATCCGTTTTCTTACGTTTTCGTCGGTTTTCATAGGTTTTCGTCCGATTTTATACGTTTTTGTCTGTTTTATACGTTTCCGTCCATTTTTATACGTTTTCGTCCGTTTTCATATGTTTTCTTACGTATTTGTTCGTTTTCATACGTTTTCGTCCGTTTTCATACATTTTGTCCGTTTTCAGACGTTTTAGTCCGTTTTCCTACATATTAGTCTGTTTTCTTACGTTTTCGTCCATTTTCATATGTTTTCGTCCGTTTTTAAATATTTTCAGCCATTTTCAGACGTTTTCATACGTTTCTGAATATCACAAGTGATATTCTGTGATACTCAGGATATCACAAGTGATGATACTCAGAATATCACAAGTGATGATACTCAGAATATCACAATTGATGATACTCAGAATATCACAAGTGATATTTTGTATTATCACAAGTGATATTCTGAATATCACAAGTGATTTTCACATTTTTTTAATTCACGTTTTTGAATATTCGTCCGTTTTCTTACGTTTTCGTCTGTTTTCCTACATATTCGTTCATTTTCTTACGTTTTTTAATTCACGTTTTCGTCCATTTTCATTTGTTTTCGTCCGATTTTAAATGTTTTCAGCCATTTTCAGACGTTTTCATACGTTCCTGAATATCACTGATACTCGGAATATCACAATTGATGATACTCAGAATATCACAAGTGATACTATGAATATCACAAGTGATTTTCACATTTTTTTAATTCGCGTTTCTGAATATCACAAGTGATATTCTGTGATACTCAGAATATCACAAGTGATGATACTCAGAATATCACAATTGATGATACTCAGAATATCACAAGTGATATCCTGAATATCACAAGTGATTTTGAACTAATGTTTTGCAACAATCACTTGTGATATTCAGAATATTACAAGTGATATTCTGAATATCACAAGTGATTTTCACGTTTTTTTAATTCACGTTTTCTTTTTCACTTTCTTACGTTTTCGTCCGCATTCATACGTTTTCGTCCGTTTTCGTTCGTTTTCATACGTTTTCGTCCGTTTTCATACGTTTCTGAATATCACTATTGATATTCTTAATATCACAAGTGATATTTTGAATATCAGAGAAAATCACTTGTGATATTCCGAGTATCATCAATTGTGATATTCAGAATATCACTTGTGATATTCTGAGTATCATCAATTGTGATATTCCGAGTATCATCACTTGTGATATTCAGAATATCACTTGTGATATTCTGAGTATCATCAATTGTGATATTTCGAGTATCATCACTTGTGATATTCAGAAACGTATGAAAACGTCTGAAAATGGCTGAAAACATTTAAAAACGGACGAAAACAAATGAAAATGGACGAAAGCGTAAGAAAACGGACGAATATGTAGGAAAACGGACGAAAACGGACGAATATTCAGAAACGTGAATTAAAAACGTGAAAATCACTTGTGATATTCAGAATATCACTTGTGATATTCAGAATATCACTTGTGATATTCTGAGTATCATCAATTGTGATATTCTGAGTATCATCACTTGTGATATTCTGAGTATCATCACTTGTGATATCCTGAGTATCACAGAATATCACTTGTGATATTCAGAAACGTATGAAAACGTCTGAAAATGGCTGAAAACATTTAAAAACGGACGAAAACATATGAAAATGGACGAAAACGTAAGAAAACGGACGAATATGTAGGAAAATGGACGAAAACATCTGAAAACGGACAAAAATGTATAAAAACGGACGAAAACGTATGAAAATGGACAAAAACATAAGAAAACGGACGAAAACATATGAAAACGGACAAAAACAGATTAAAACGTATGAAAACGTAAAAAAAACAGACGAAAACGTATGAAAACGGACGAAAACGTCTGAAAACGGACAAAAATGGACTAAAACGTATGAAAACGGACAAAAGCTTTTGAAAACGGACGAAAACGTATGAAAACGGATAAAAACGTCTGAAAACATATATAAACATATGAAACGGACAGAAACGGACGAAAACGTATGAAAATGTAATAAAGTGAAAAAACATGAATTAAAAAAAAAAAAAAAAAAAAAAAAAAACTTGATTTAAGAAAAACGTGAATTAAAGGAAAAAAAAAAGAAAAAAAAAAACTTAATTTAAAAAAAACGTGAATTAAAAAAAAAGAAAAAAAAAAACTTGATTTAAAAAAAATGTGAATTAAAAAAAAAAAAAAAAAAAAAAAAAAAAAAAAAAAAAAAAAAAAAAGTTAAAAAAGAAGTGAATAAATAAAAAAGACAAAGAAAAGGGAAAAAAAAAAAAAAAAAAAAAAAAAAAAGACATGGACTTAGGTTTCCATATTAAATTTTAGATTAATCCCCACCATTAGTTCATATTAAACGGATGATGGAGATTTGTCCCTCAGTATGCAACAAAAATTTAGTCCTTAAATGAACTTCTCTCTTAATTTGATATCTTTTTTTTCTTTTTTTTTTCAGGTGCTACTAACCATACCTTTTCTATGCATGGGACCCGTCTATTTTTTATGAAATATACAATCCGACAAAGCAGACAGTACAAACGACGACAGCGGTACAAACCCTCCCTACAGGGAGGGTTTGGATATACTTACCCTTTTTTTACTTTTTACATTCTATTCATATAAAGGCTTCAGAACGCGTTAACACTAACAAAATTAGAGGGTGTCTGACGGTGTCACTAGACTGATAAAATTATGTTTCGTAAAAACTTTTACTTTCTCTCATTGCATCTGGTCCAAAAAAATTGTGTACCTTAATATTACAGTGGAAATTTTTTGTTTAACCGATCCCTTTAAAACCTGGTTCACTTGTTGCAAATGAAAACGAATGTAATGTTGATGCGAAAACAATGATGGATATTGATAATGTTTTAAGAGAAATATATCATGTCTAACTTAGGGCATCTACTATTATGAATTTTTATATAGCTTTATAAATTTGGTATTTATTGGCACCTCAACAATTTATGAACCTTTTTAGTTGATAATATATTTCTCAAATAGTATAAACATTCTAAAGCTTTTAAACTGTTTCACATAACACATGCATATAATGTTTAAGATTATGAAAAAGTTTGAGGTTTAAGATCTTTTCATGCGATGTAATCATGTAATAAAATCCACTCGAATTAGTTTGTTATGGAAAATTCAACAATGATCAGTTAAAAAAATTTAAAACAATTTTGTAAATATAAATCAACAACTCTCAAGACTCAACAAGTTCAAAAGAATAGAACAAATCCACAAATTTAACAACTGGCTATTTAAAAAAAAGTTAGAAATTGTAAATATCATTTTTGTATTAGACTATTGAATTCGAATTTTTGTTTTAAATTGGGTTGGTGGTGATGAGAAGAGTTGTCATTTGTATCTTAACACCATGCACTAAGCCCAATCTAAATGCAAGGTACGAAATAAGCCTGTTAGTCACGATTTGTGGATAAAATTTTACTTTGGGATTAATTCAAGAAAAGCCCAACATTAAACCAAGTATGAAAAGACGTGATGAACATGGTATTAGTTTATCACTTTTACACAATGTTTTAAAAAGTGGGTTTTTAATCGACCCGGTCGAGTCACTAGTTCGACTGGTTCCACCGTCGGGTCAATCCGGTTTTTCATTTAAATATTTCATTGTTTTCGACCGGGTCAACCGTTTCAATCGCCGGCTCAACCTGATTTTTATGAAAAAAATTGAAAAAAACAACCCGGCCGAGTTTCTAGACCCGGGTCACTCAAAACCCAACGAGTCTAAACGGTTAACTCGGTTTTAGAAACCCGGGTTTTTTTTACTCGTTTTTGTGGCCGGGCACCGGTCCGACTGGTTGAACCGGCCGATTCGACCCGGGTTTGAAAACATTGCTTTCACATGCCCACATCCATAATGATTCGGACCACTTACATAGCTAAAGAGCTACACTATGATGAACTAGCAAATAGATATCAAACACTTACACAAATAAACGAGTATACTATTTGAACGATATGCACATAAATTATTTTAAACAATGAATCAAATCTTCATAAACGAAATAACATAAATGTAATAGTCATAACACGGCTAAAACCTAAGGGTGTTAGCCCATAATTTTAGCAGTAATACACGAAGTGATAATAAACGATAAACAAATGAAAATCATGATGAAATCGATATACAAACCAAATGATTATACTAAGTGTGATGATTCTGAACCTTCTCTTCTTGATCTTCTTGTGTTTTGGACTGAAAATTTGTGTGATGAAACCTTGGAACTCGGTTGTGGTGGTGTATGATGTCCTTAAAACATGTATGCTAGGGTTCTATTTATGGTGTTCTGTCCAGGGTATCGATGCGCCGTATTGGGTTGTGATACGGCTTCGAGATTTCTTGAGTAGGAAATAAGAAAGAATATTCCCAGCGTATCCGGCGTATTGCTGAAGTGTGATACACCGTATTCTTCAATAATCTTGACAGCTTTAACTTGGGGATAAGATCTTAAATACGACGTATGGCCAGAGTTTCATACGCCGCACACCTTCAACGGTTGACTTGAGCTTTGACTATAGAGCTTTAGATATGGCGTATTGCCAGAGTTAAATACGCTGTATTTCTTCTAAATTCACCAATACTTAGCGAATTCTTCCAGATGTTGATACGGCATATCTCCAGAAGTGAATACGCCGTATGCTCTGCTCAGCTTGCATACAAATTCTTCATAAATGCTCCAAATCCTGTCGTTTTTCGTATCTTTTCCAAAATTGATACATAAATACTGAAATTGACAAAAGTAATGAATTAAGCATCAATTCAGATATAAACATTAATAAATGAGCAATAATCGTGGGATAAATGATAGGAAAATATAGTATACATTTGATGCTATCAAACTCCATCTTTGGTAGCCGTCTAACCCCAAAGTTTCTTCGACCTCATAGTAACATTACGCAAAAAATCCTCCCCTTCATTCATCTCTCCCATACCGACCATCAAGAACAAAAACCTAAAAAAACCACTTGTAACAACAACGAAATCAAGAAGAAGCAAAAAACGTCTGACCTTCAATTATACGTGAAACCTTAACAAAGTTAGGGTTTAGAAACTACAAAACGCTTATTACTAGGTCATGAGGAGATCATGCAAACAATGATTGATGATTAAATGAGACTTGATGCCCTAAAAATCGATCACAGAAAAAACCCTAAAAACCAACTTAACCCTAAACGAATTAACACAGTTAAACTGATAACAAAGCCAAGGATAAAACACGACGTGTAAATCAGTACATATATCAGGAATGTTAGGAGATTTAGCAATGAAAAAACGAAAAGAAGAAAAGTCAGTTAGGGGTTGTAAGGGTTTAGCAAATCGCCTTTTTCACCAGAGCAAGCGAGAGCGAGAGTTTTTTTTTGTTTTTTTGTTTTTTTTATGTAGTCTTTTTCTATTTTATGCAACTTTCATTTTAAGACTGTATACTCATAAGAGAGGACTATGCATGCACGTTTACATTCTTAATAATCACACACCAACTTATTTACAGTATCATTGACATATTAGTAATTATTTCCTTCTAGAAATAATGTAACTTATTTATGTTAGTTGTTGTTAACTTATCTACACATAAAATGTTTATCGAAGGTCACACTTTCAACAACACATTTTCCTTGCTAAATATCTAAGGAAATTCAAAAGTTTAAATATACCCGTTAGTGGGCAATTGTAACACCCCGACCCGACAAGGGTAGAGATGTCACAACAATGGTGACATATCAGAAACATACACAAGCATACATCTTCATTAATACAAAGGAATACAAAGGTTACAAGAAACTTACAAGGAAATACGAAATTACAAAGGAATAAATGCTAAGTCTGAAATATAAATTCTTCTAGTCATCTCTATAACAAAATATCTATCACAGTGAAGTCTTCTAAGTCCAATGGTTCTCTCCACTCATACCCAGCTTCCTACTAAAACCTGCCGCAGGTAAAGAAATGCGGCTGAGCTACGAGAGCTCAGTGAACAGATATAACGGTAACAAAGCAGTAATAAAGAATAGTACAGAGTATCAGAATTATATGTCATGCAGATATAATCAGAATCAAAGGATAAATAAAGGAGTAAGGATAAAGGATAGGGAATAATAAGTAGGTAAAGGTAAAAGGAAATAGTGCAAGGTATAATAATGGTCAAAGGTAAGTAATGTATATGGTAAAGGTAAACAGTAATCCACCACGAGCCCAGAAACAGAGATATAATATATATAACCATGCCATCATCATCAATCAGAGGGGTGTCCTCTCAGTAACCAGATAATATGAGGGGTGTCCTCATGTATCAAATGGAGTAGCTAGCTCCCAGAGGTTGTGAAAGACGTGTATCGCACACACCATCAGTCACCAGAGATATAACAGATAATATAAACGGATAACAGAAACAGAACAAATCTAGGATGCATCCATACGCCCTAGGTGGCCAGAGTCTACCAATACACGCCAGATAAAATAAAGTCAGGGACGGGACATGTCATCACTCTCATGCCCTAGAGTCATGCCATCGGTGCATCAATGACATGGACATGAAACCCTCATGCCTAGTGAGGTGGCTCGGGTATCAAACCGTAGGTCAAAGGTCAAGTATCATGTCATAAACAGAGGGTCATGTCAAAAGGTTCAGATTATAAGGTCCATGTCAGATGTTACAGAAGTGTATATCAGGGGTTTAGAAATGAGATAGGTTTATATCAGAGTTTATAACAATGTTCAAGTCCAGGTTCAGAAATAGTATACCAGATTAATGCTTATATCAAAGTTCAAATTAAGTTTCAAAACAAGAGTTTATAACCAGGTTTAGAATAAGGTTCAAATCAAGGTTCAATAGGTCATATCAAAGGCTCATAATCAAAGGTTTACAGGTTCATAGAAAAGACTTTAATTCAAAGGTTTCATATTAAACTTGTATCTAAAATAATCTTTCAGTGACTTTCATAAAATGATGTTTGGTAAAAACCTTTTTATACGGATAGTCTTTAAAAGAAATTTTCATAAAACCTTTAGTGCTGTTTACAACATCGTACTCAAAAGCTTTTCAAAAACATTTTCATATCATTAAGGAAAGTTTCCAATTTCAGTTAAAATGTCAAAATGAATCTTCAGGGTATTCAGAGGTTTGCATATTCAGGTCACAAGGTAATGAGTCAAGTATCAAGGGAAAATTCAGAGTCAGATATCATGTCAGAATCAGAGTGTTATAACAAGTTCATATTTCAAAGGGTTTATAACAGATGGCTCAGAATCAAGTTTCATAACAAAGTTTATATCAGGAATTATAACAAAGGGAATCATATGAAAGGTTCAAAGTAAAGGGGATCATAGCAATGGCATCAATACAGAAACTGACAGATCAGAAAAATGAAAGAGATCATGAGAAACCTGTGAGAAGGTTCAGAATATCTGTACCTTATACCGCAAGTGAAAACACACAACAGAATAATAAAGACCGGAAGCGAACTCCATCTTCAGCGAATCTACACGAATTCATGACTAACTTATTAAAAGCTTATTTAATTTAGATTACTTATTTTAGTCAGCTTTCCATTTTTAGCAACTTTTCCTTTTTAGGTAACTTTCCAGAAATAGCTACTTTCCTATTAATAACTTTTAAGGTTATAAATGACAGTTAATTAAACTTAAAGGTTAAATATAATAAATCTCATAGTGTAGGGTTAAAAGTGACAAGTTATTATATACCTTTCCAAATTAACTAAGACTTCATGCATGAAATCCCTCGTCTCCTTCGTATATATATATTAAAATATAATATCGAAATCGTTTCGCACTCTAAATACTACTCCTAGTTTCTTTTAGTTCATTAAGTGATTGAATCCATAGATCATTTGGGTGCGTTTTAGGCTGCAACTAGGGTCGGTAACGGTTTAGTAAAACACAACACAAACATAGTTAAAACATGACACAATCACAGCCTCCATAACATAATTGAGTCGACACATATATATAGGTTTTGGGGTTGTATGTTAATATTGTTTTAAGACCAGGCCATACGCGTTTCAAACAAGTTTATATGTCTTCTTATGGGGTGTTTCATGTAGAGACTAGGGTCGGTAAGGAGGCGGTTAAGGCGAGACTCAAACATGCTGCTGGTTTCGACACTAAACACACCCACAACGATCAGACCATAAACATTTCTTCAGCCCACGACCCACACACCCTAACACACCATTCTCACACGCTAGACCCTTTGTTCCATGCATATCTTTTTCCCAGGTTTTAGTCATGTTCTAATGAGCCTATATAGACATGTATAATAGCAGATTTGAATAGTGTAAACCCCAACTGAGGTCGACACAACCATGGTTCATATATTTATGAATTTATGTGATGTTTACATTATTGATTCATATTAAAAACGAATGAGAAATCATATAACATTAAGACCAGGTCAAGTAACAAGTTTTATGTTTAGGTTTTACATCCTCTATGAGTGTGTCGAATGGATTGGAAACAAGAGTGACTATGAGATGATACCTTGCTGATCACAGAGAACAAGAACCAGAAACTTTGAACAAGACTCACGAAACAAAACCTAACAGCCATCCAAAATCACAAACACGCCTTAGCAATACCCTTGTATACCACGAATGAACAACAAGCAAACTTGGAAGCCTTGATTTTGAGAGAGAGATCTGTGTGTCTCGTATGAGTGGGAGGAGAGGAAAAAAAGAACACGCTATAACCAAAATAAGGAGGAGCGTATTTTTGGTCAAATAAGGAAGTTATAATTGTGTTTTGATCTTGTTTTGATTGGCATGAATTATGGCTACCTTTGTGGGATTTTTATCTTTCAAATGTGGTGGTGAGTTGTTTAAACTAAACGAGTAGAGGAATAAGGGAATGTCGAAATTAATGGTTGATTGAGTTGTGATTAGAGTGTAATTGCCGAAATATAAGGGGGGTGATAAGTGAGGTGATTTAGTCGT
This sequence comes from Artemisia tridentata subsp. tridentata, assembly GCA_021014915.2. NCBI lineage: Eukaryota > Viridiplantae > Streptophyta > Magnoliopsida > Asterales > Asteraceae > Artemisia > Artemisia tridentata. The sequence continues at coordinate 14,600,888 of CP139507.1, forward strand.
ATTATGGAATGAAATATGAGGTGATTAACCATATTATGTTACCTTAGTTCGAATGAAGTTTCCATATATAGGATGCGTGCACAATTTAAAATACCAACCGGTTTATTACAACGTATTAGACATGTGATATTAGTTTCTTAGTTCATAAGGTTGTGCCATTTTATATCTTGTATACTTTTAGTATCCACATTTCAAAATTTCAAATTTTAACGTATCGTATGGGTATTGGTTAAGTCGTATCGTACGTAAAAATAAATTCAAAATTAAGGTCGTTAGTTAGCAATACTATATTTGGCAATCTCAATCTGTTTGGGTTTCTTTTATTTGTCAATCACTATCAGGTTTGAAATTTTCATTTATTTCGCTTTTGATTTTTGTTATTTTACTTGCGTTCTTGGCCCTTTGTGTGGATCCTCTGCTTAATGTGCTTAACGACATAGGGTTATTCCTGCAACTTTTTGTTAGATTAGCAACATAGTATTATTTCTGCAATTTTATTAGGTTTCATAAAATATCTATGAAGTGTTTGACTATATATATATACTGGTTATAATGCCCGTGCACGCACGGGATTTTTTGTAAAATTTTCAACAATGTATTTTTATCTATTAAAGAAGAATAGCTTATTTTTTTGTTTTTTGTTTTAATTACGGTTCTTAAATTTGGGTTATAATTATATTTGACGTATGTGGTAAGGCTTTGTATATAGCTTTGAATGAACACGGTTTATCTTTATGTACAAAGTTTAGCTATCGCATGTTGTGTTTTTTAATCGATAATATAGATCAATTCGTTGTTTAATCTTATGCCAAAATATTAGTGATCTCTCCCGAACAATCATCTTTATATCAGCCAACCACTTGTGAATGGTCAACCATACAAGTCAAACTATAAGGGAGAAAAATGCAAGTATAAATCCATGGGAGTATAATGTTATATCCCGGGTCATTAAGTCCCAGCGAGGTGTGTAAACTGTAATACAACGAATGTGTGTGATGAAATGATATTGAATATATAAAAACAGGAATCTGATTGACTAACACTAGGAATGTGAATAGTAATAGCTCTGTCACAGCTATATTGTTAAAAACGTTCAATCAGAAACCTAAAAACGCGAAAAGGATATACAAACGTACGTTTAGGTTCAAGAAAACGTAAAAGTACAAAAACAAAACGGTTATAACTACAGTAAGGATTTGCATGCCTTAGGGGCTTAAATGCAAATTAAACAAACTTAAAATATTTATTTATAATTTACAAACTTATATAAAAGTTAAGAAAACCTAAAAACCTAAAACGCGTACGTGTACGTGACAATTACGTAAACGTAACAAAATAAAAAGTGAATTCAGTCCAATACAACTCCCACAAATGTGAAAATTATATTTTTGGAATCCTAAAATGATAAGAAAATTATTAGAAAATTAAAATAAATTTTTACACTATTTACTTAATTATTATGAATTAAAAATGAATTAAATCTATTTAAAAAATGAATTAAATAATTAGAAAATCTAAAATTAACCTAAATAAATGAAATAAAGAATCTGAAAAATCTAAAATATTATAAAATGAATTTTAAAACTGAAAATGTATTTATTACACAATTATTCTATTTATTATTAATTATTTATTATTATTAATTACTAAAAACTATTATTGATTTATTAAAAATATTAAATGAATAAAGAAAAATCTGAAACTTTTTACATAATTCTAAAATAAATAAAGGAACCTAAGAAAAATCTAAAAACTATATGTCCTTAACAAAAATAAGCTAATAAGCAATTAAGCTTCTAAATAGAAGCTATCACTTAGCTTTAAAGTGGAGCTTTTTGGTTTTTCTTTTTCTGGATCTATTATATACTGATATTAAACAAGTTTAATGAAAACAAAACTTTACAAACTTCAAAATAAGCAAAATGTGAGCTTATGACTTAGACAGTTAAGCTTTTGGCTTAACTGTTGGAGTGAAAGCTCAAAATAAGCTTGAAAAAGCTTTACAAAGGAGACAAAAGATAAAATAAGATGTACACAAGTTATATGAACAAGTATATACAACATGGTGCACTGGAATTCACTGAATAAGCTCATATAAGCTAATAAGCAAATCCAGATAATCAACCTGCTGCTAGCTTTAGCAATCCTGCTGATAGCTTTAGAGGCAAGATAAGCTTATTAAATAAGCTCTAAAGCACAAAGAGGAGATTGAGGTAGCAAGCTGGGTTGGTTGGCTTTCCAAAAAGCCCAAAGCTCAACCTGTGGGATCCACAGGTGAGCTTTTGAGAAGCTTATGAAAAACTGATTCTCAGTGTATACTGAGAAAGTAGGACAAGCTAAAAGCTACTTGCAGCCCTAGTTAATAGGCTACAAGGTGAAATTTAAGCACAAGATCTTATGGATGGGTGGATAAGCTTCATATAAAACTAAACCACACAAGCTTATGACCACAAATGAGCTTTTTAAGAGCTTATGAAATAAGCATGAGTACACTGATTACTCAGTATACTCAGCAAATGGGGCAAACAACAAGCTCTAATTTAACTTATCAAATAAGCTTAAGAAAGCTCAACAAGCACTGAACCTTTGAGTATGATTGGTTAGCCTCACATGAAGCCAATTATCACAAGCTAGGGGTCAATGAGGAGCTATTTGATGAGCTTAAGAAAACAACTCCAACTCCACTGTTTGCTTCAGTGGAGTGAGTTAGATGGGACAAAAAAGGTGGGTGAAATAAGCTATCTAATTAAGCTACAAATGGAAAAACAAGAATAGACATAACAAATAAGCCACATGGGCTACACAAATATGCCCAGTCCAAAAGCTAGGGTCAATTCCACAAGCTTCTGCAAGCTTATAGTTTTGACAGCCCAAACCTTGGTGCAGGGCAAAAATAGCTTAGAGAAAGCAGTAAATTAAGCACTTAAACATTGAAAATAAAAATAAGCAAAAATACTCTAAGCAAGATGAGCAACAAAACTATAAAACCCTAAAAGCATTTAAACAGAAACTAAATAACAAAGCCTAGGGAAAATTATCTAGTTTATTCAAAAATGACTAAAATGAAAATTTGACTTTTAACCTAAAACTAAAAAGTTGACTAAAGTGAATTTAAAACCTAATCTACTGATTTAATATGTTATATTAAGCTATAAGAACATGAAATAAAGCTAACCTAACAACATTTAAACAAATATGTAGGATTGTTAGATCTAACAACCTCACAGTGCTCATTTAGAGATCATCAAGTGTCAATTTGACTTTCTCCAATGCTACACCCTTTGGTTAGTATTCCTCTGAGTCATTTAAGTCATATAAGGGGTACATCAAACAAGAACAACCACAAACACAACCTATAACACAGTTTCATTATTAAATCCAAACAAACCTTAAATTGGACCAAACTGAGGTTTTCAAAGCATAAGACTGTGTAAACCAATTCCATCAAATCCATGGGTCACAATGTGTCAAAATGGACCCTTTTAAGCATAAACAAGTTGTCACACAGGTTCAAGCCTAGGAATGTCAAAAACATGCTCATAGACAGTCAAGATGCAATTTCCAACCAGAGTCAAATCCAAAACATAACAACCTAAGATTAAGCTAGATAATCATTAACAACAACAATTAAGCAGGAAAACATGAAAATCAAAGCATATTAAAGACTAGAACTATGAAATGCAAAAAATGGTAAAAAGGGGCTTACAAATGCATCCTGCCTGAAACTGAGAACCAAGGCCACAGAACACATCCTAAGGCTTTCCACAAAGCTTCTAAACCAAAGGCAATCCACAATTAACCTTGCTCCATGCAGTTTCATCAAGAACACTTTATTATTTTTGGTTTTTCATTTGTTTTCTTGATTTTTATCTACTTATGAATTTTAAAGACTACAACTGCATTAATGTATCTAAAAGCTTGAAAGCTTTTGTCAGGAGCTTAAGTGAGCTTAAAGAGTCCATCAAACAACACTAATCAAACTTGAATTTAAATGACATGAAAATTTAAGGTACGGATAAGAAAATATGAAATTTAAAGATAGATTGATATAAGACTGTAAATAATGTTTTATTACACTTGTTTAAGGAGTAATACAACATTGAAAGCAATAAAATGACTTGAAATTGAAGAAAGCAGTAAATTTAATTAACTACGTGACCTAGGCTAATCCAAAGGTGCCTTCTTCTCTTGCCTCCTCTTCTCTTTTATAACATTCTGAGTTCCACTTGGTTTTCTGGTCAAATCCCACCTTTAATCTTGTCCATTGATTGACTGAAACTCATCCTAGCCATCAAAGTTACTTTTGGCGCCAAAAGTCTCAAAGATAACTTGCAGCCGTAATTTTTGCAATTAAAGAATTTTGGAGGGATGTATTGGTGTAAGAGACAGCTGGGGGGTGAGGTGGAGTGAATATTGTGGGCTGGTATGGAGCAGTGATGGTGGTTAGGATGTGAGGGGAGAGTAGGTGGTGAGGTGGTAGCCAGGTGGTGGTGAAAACCACCATGGTTTTGAGTTTGGCGGGGTGAGAGGGAAGGAGAAGGTTTGACCGGGTCAGACCTGGTATTGGATTTATATAGTAAAAAGGGTTGGTTGGGTTTATTTAAAAAGGAAATGGACTTGGACTTAACTTTGAGGGACCATAGTTGTACAATCTGAAATCTTTTCACCCAAGGACCAATTGTGACAACTTTTGAACTCCAAGGACCTTTGTTGACTTTTTCTTTCAAAATAAACCTTCAGGGACTAATTCTGCCAATTTATGAAACTTCAGGGACTGAAACTGTCAATTATGTGAACTTTGCATGTTTTTCACCTGTTTTCAATCCTTTTGTACCTGATTCATATAAAAACACATTCCAATGATATTTGTAACATTATATGGCTTTTCAAAGTGTTTTTGGCTGTTTTTGTGGGTTTAAATAATGTAAAATATATGTGTATTTAGACACATATCATTGTTTAATCTTATGCCAAAATATTAGTGGTTGTATTACCATGTCATTAACATTTCTTTTATACTAAGATTAACGATGATGTTCCGTATGGTTTTACTTCTGGAAGTCATGTTTCTAAATGTGTCGTAGGATGTTGGGTTCTATTTATAAATTCATATTGTATTAAGAACTCTGCGGTTTTATCAAAAAATTGCATTCTAATCCAAAAATATCAGAAAAGCTAAAAAAATCAAAAACTCGTGTCTTCACCTTTAGAAGCTTGTTATTTTTTCACGTCGGTCAACACAATACAATATATGCTCCTTCAGCTTGGGTCACAATACAATATATGCTCCTTCAGCTTGGGTCGGGAAACAGTAAGCTAAATCTTAAATATACAACCGGTCTAGAAGGTTTTATGAGAGTATAATGATCAAAATGAAAAGCCATGTTACTCAAATTCTTTGTTCAGACTATTTATAATAGTTGTATTGGTTTCCCGTAACTGTACTTCTTGCTAAAGTCATCATTGTTTTGCTCAAAGAATGCCATTAGAACTTGCGGCCAGTAAATACCGCAGCCACAACACATTTTTTCATGAAGGTGCTTATGCCCTAAAACATGAAGGTTTTATGCCTATTACATGTAAACAAATAGTACATCATTAAAATTGGCATTGCAGCAAGACCAGAAACATAGAAAAACATACTCGTTTGCAAATTAAAATTATCTCATATCCTCAAAAACCAAATAGAATAATAAGTTTCAGTAAGCTTAGACATTAGTAAAAACCACCTTTTATATAACCCCGACTCGATCGATAATAGGAGCTGCAACAACGCATCCCTACACTTCCAATGTGAATTCTGCAACACAATGTCACATAATTAAACATTAGACAAATTATAATAAGAAAAAGAATGATAACGTGTTCTACTAAGGACTTTTTTCAAACACATTGGGCACATTTCATCAATGACACCAAAATCACACAATAAAAGAATAAATGATTATTTTGATCATAATAAGTAAATTTTTAACAAAAATTCCCACATGAAAAGTACATCCTTCCATACATAATCCATTATTAGATCACAGCAATATGTGTAATGGCAAGCACAATTTACTCATTCGGGTCCCACGGGGTGCCACGTTACCATGACATACCTCCTTTTACAACCCCACCTTCCAATAATATACCACAACTTACTCATTTGGGCTGCACCACTATCTATTTTTATTTCTTTTATTCAAATATCTAAATAAATTAAATTCATTTCATTAAAAATAAAAATACGTTACAGCATATTAAAACACATACGAAACATAAAATAAATACACGAAAAAAAATACGCTAAGAAATTTAAAAAATAAATCACAATACGATACGAAATTTAAAAAACAAATCACAACACTGTTAAACATTTCATTCATCCCATTTGGGGTGGTTTCTCAAAACCTTCCACATGTGAACATATTGGAAGCTTCTTCCCCCAAATCGTTGTTCAAAAATAGTCTTTGCATTCTTGAGAATTTCACTGTCATTTTCCTCACTTGTACGCTGCAAATGTTTGTAAATAGCATTGAATTTTTGACATTCACTGCTAAGTCTTATCCATTTACCCGTGACCATATCTATGTTACGATTGTCACCATCAGTCTGATTGTTGAACATGACTACAACCTGATTCCAAAAGGAGTGTTCATTGTTGTTGTCTACGGCTTGGGAAACTACAACCCAAACTTGAGCTAGCAGGTTTTCTTCTTCTTTTGAACAACGATTATTCATTTCAGTTATTTGAAGTTTGAAATACAAGTGTGTGAAAAATAGCCTAGCATGATATGTTATTTATAACCGTTTGAAATTCAAATTAAAAAACGAGTGGGATATTTTAAAATTCAAATTCAATTTAAATGGGCGGGATATATTTAGAATTTAAAATATATATTCAAATTAAAAAAAGGGCGGATTGTTGAACATGACTACGACCTTCAATTAATTTGTAGTTTCATTACTGTATCGTACTTTGTATTCAATGCTTAATGTAATTTTCATTCGATGATGAATGTAATTCTCCTTGTTAACCCTTTGTTCTTCCTCATATACAACACACACAGTTCACAAAATACACACACTTCACAAACACTATTTAAAAAAAAAAAAAAAAACATTTCATATATAAAAAATACCCCACTTGTCAGTAAACTTGGCTCGTCGTCTGCACAAGCAAGATGCAAACGGCGAATGATGGCGAAGGGGGACGGTACAATGGCGAGCCATGACGAACGTGCCACATAGACACGGCGAGCCATGGCATCCATTACACCGTTTGCTTTCAGGGGTTAAAAAACATTTCACAGTAAAGGACATAATAATGCATAATTGTAAGTCCCTTCATCACATCTTGCACGAACTTCTAACCAGATTTCCAAATGACAATTAAAACAAAGTTAGATAAAAAGTTAAAAAGGTTTAACACAATACCCGTAAGAAAAAACATAATATCATCATCAAAGCCTTGCATAATTTAATAGCGTTATTCCCGCATGATAAACAATCATACTTCAATCAAAATCCTCCGGAAAGAATCAAGACTTGGTCATAGCAGGGCTATAAAATCTTTTAAACCATAATCTTAACTACTTATGAAGCATGAATAAAAACTCTTAATCTCTTAGGGCCCGTTATACGCCTTTTGATTCGAGGAATGGAATCATTTCATAAAAAACATTGTTTGGTTTGTTTTGTTTATTACAATCAATCAAACTATACCTAAATATCCATTCCCTTTTTAGTAGGGTGGTTTCACATTATTCACGTGGGACCATGCAATTTGTGTCTCACATTTCCATTATGAATTAATTTTATAATATTATTTAAATACAACTTTATTTCAATTCAAACAAATAAACAAATAAAAATCATATTAATTAAATCTTTTCTCTCTTCTGATTTTCTTTCAAACCAATCCAAATCTAAATCCGATTCTAAACCCACTTACAAACCAAACGCACCCTTAAACTTCTTAATTTTTGTTCTACCCAAAATACCCTTTTATTAAAAATGGGAATAAATTCAATCACTAAATTAATAGTTTAAATATTGTCATCCTTGATGAGAAAAGTTCAAATGCTTACTCTTATTTTGTTTCTTACCAAGGGACAAATCCTCACCATCCATCTAGTTTGATATAATGGTAGGGATTAACCTAATACTAAACACGGAAACCTAAGTCCATGTCTTTTTCTTTTTGTTTTTTCTTTTTTCTTTGTCTTTTTTTCTTTCTTATTATTTTTTTTCTCTAATTCACGTTATTATTTTTTTTCTTTTTTTCTTTTTTTTTTTTGACTTTTTTCAAATTCACTTTTTTCTCCACTTTCATACGTTTTCGTCTGTTTTCATACGTTCGTCGTTTCATACGTATCTATTGTATTGTTTCCATACGTTTTGTCAATTTTTTATATTTTCTTCCTTTCAACGTTTTCGTCCGTTTTTATTACGTTTTCAAACCGTTTTTGTTTGTTTTTTTATACGTTTTTCGTCCGTTTTCAATACTTTTTGTCCGTTTACATACGTTTTCGTCCGTTTTTTTACGTTTTCATCCTGTTTTAACGACTTCGTCTGTTTTCATACGTTTTATTACGTTTTCATCCGTTTTTGCCCATCAGTCTGTTTTCATACGTTTTCGTCTGTTTTCTTTTCTCTATTTTTCGTTCATTTTCATACGTTTTTGTTTCGTTTTAATACGTTTTCGTCTGTTTTCTTTTCGTTTCGTTTTCGTCCATTTTTCATACGTTTTCGTCCGTTTTTAAGATGTGTTTTTTCATACGCTTTTCATACATTTTCGTCTGTTTTCTTACGTTTTCGTTCGCGTTTTCTTAGTCTTTTCATCGTTTTTGCCATTTTATACGTTTTCGTCTGATTTTCTTACATATTCATTCGTTTTCATACGTTTTCATCCGTTTTATTTTGTTTTCATCCATTTCATATGTTTTTGTCCGTTTCATATTTGTTTTTTACGCCATTTCATACGTTTTCGTCCGTTTTCTATATAAGTTATTCGTTCCGTTTTTTTTCTTAAGTTTTCAATCTGTTTTCTTTTGTCAACGTTTCCGTCGAATATTTACAAAGTGATATTCTGAATATCACTTGTGATTTTCTTATGTTTTCGTCCATTTTCATACCTATTCGTCCGTTTTCTTACGTTTTCGTCCGTTTTCATACGTTTTTGAATATCACAATTGATATTCAGAATATCAGTGATATTCTGAATATCAATTGTAATTTTCTAAATATCTATCACTTGTGATTTTCTGAATATCACTTGTGATTTTCATGTTACAAAACATTCGTTGAAAATCACTTGTGATATTCTGAATATGACAGAAAATCACCTGTGATATTCAGAATATTGTTTGTAGTACTCAGAATATCACTTGTGATATTTAGAAAATCACAGAATATTACATGTGACATTCTGAAAATCACCTGTGATATTCAGAATATCACCTGATATTCTGAATATCACAGAGTATCACTTGTAATATTCTGAATATCGTAAAATATCACTTGTGATATTCAGAAATGTATGAATATGTCTGAAAACGGCCAAAAACATTTAAAAACGGATGAAAACGAATGAAAACGGACGAATATGTATGAAAACGGATGAAAATGTATGAAAGCGTAAAAACACGTATGAAAAAGGATGAAAACGTATGAAAAATGGACGATAATGAAAGAAAACCGTTGAAAACGAACGAAAACGTATGAAAACGAATGAAAACGTAAGATAACGGACGAAAACGTATGAAAACGGACGAAAGCGTAAGAAAACGGATGAAAACGCAAGAAAACGAACGAATATGTATGAAAACAGACAAAAATGTATGAAAGCGTAAAAACATGTCTGAAAACGGACGAAAGCGTATGAAAAATGGACGAAAATGAAAGAAAACGGATGAAAACGTATAAAAACAAACAAAAATGTAAGAAAACAGACGAAAACGGGCGAAAACGAACAAAAACGTATGAAAACGGACGAAAATGTATGAAAACAGACGAAAACGTATGAAAATAGACAAAATCAAATGAAAGCGAGAAAAAAACGTGAACTAAAAAAAAGTGAATTAAAAAAAATAAAAAAAAAAGGAAAAAAAATGAATTATAAAAAAAACGTGAATTAGAAAAAAAGTCAAAAAAAAATGAATAATAAGAAAGACTAAAAGACAATGAAAAAAAAAACATGGACTTAGGTTTTCATATTTAATTTTATGTTAATCCCTACTATTAGATCAAATTAAATGAATGGTAAAGATTTATCACTTGGTAAGTACCAAGATAATAGTATGAAAAATAAAGTGACTCTATTCTTGAAACTTAAAAACTCTTAAAAAAAGTAAAGTGATTTGCCTAATCTATCATTGATTAAAAAAGATAATAACATCCACTATTAAATTAATATTTTATATATTGTTTAATCATCAAAATTTTACTGTATCATTTTTCGCTTATAACCCTAAAATTTGAAATATGACTAATATCTACGTGTCTAACATGTAAATCTTAACTAATTATAAAGCATGTATGGTCAAGGTGAAAAACTGAATTTCTCATAATACCAATTTTGCTCTTCTTAACTTTATTATACTTCTCTAATCTAAATGCGGTTACAACTCATGCCATGCGTACAGATACATGCCATCCACAAGATACATGCGTATTAAAGATATCAATACAGTTTCAAATATTATCGAAAATGCGTATTAAATATATCAATACATGGGTTGTTACAGATACATGCATGCGTGTTAAATACATAGACATGCGTATTAATTACATTAGAACCTTGTAACTCTCTCTTCTCTAACAAATAACATCACACACAAAAACAAAACACTCTCATCTAACAAATATCATCTTTACCCCCATAATTCCCACCACCACCGGACGTCACAACCACCATACGTCACCACCACCGTACGTCTCCACCACCCTACGTCACAACCTATGAACCACACGACAACAGCAGGCTCTCGACCACCGAGAGGCACCACCAAGACCCACGACAACCATAATGGTTTTTCAAGATTTTAGGTATTTTTTGAGTTTTTTAAATAGATCTATGCATATTGATAAAGTTTTGAAAGTATTTTTTAATTTAATTTTATTATTATTTTTATTTTTTTTATCTACAGTTTTTATTTGTAGATCTATAGATTTGTTTGTAGATCTACAGTTTTTTTTTAAAGAACTATGTATATTAACATTGTTGGTATTTTCTTTGTTACAGCCGCCGTTAACAGCCATTTTTCGCCGGAAAATTTGAGGTATTTTTCGTTAATAGTTTTTGCCGGAAATATTTTATTTCTCGCCGGAAAATTTTTATTTTTTCATTAGTAGTTTCTGCCGGAAATTATTTATTTCTCGCCGGAAAATTTTTTGTCGATAATATTTCTTGCCGGAAAATTTTATTTTTCGTTAATATTTCTCCCCGGAAAATTTGCGTTAATATTTTTTCGTTATTTATAGATCTATGTGTTTTTTTTCAGATTAGCCGCCCGGAAAAATTACTGATGCGCCGGAAAATTTGCTACGTCGCCGGAATCGCCGCTGGCGTCATCAGAATCTGCTGTTGTTAGAGATGTTTGAGCTGTTTTTAAAATTAGTTATTAAGCTTTTTTTTTGTAAGTTTTGCTGTAATTATTTGTATACTTTGTTGTGAATTTTTTTTTATTAATTCATTTTTTATCCTTTGTTGTGTAATTTTGTTTTACATATTTGTTTCAAGTTTATTTCTTTCTTTTTTTTTTTTATTTATTTAAATTTGTTGTAATTTTGTTCTAAATTGTGGTTTAGTTTTGTTATAATTAGTTGGTTTATTTGTTACTTATTCAATTTGTTGGTAAATTTGTTGTGTAGATTATAGGTAAATTATGTTGGGAATGTTTTTCTATATAAAATTATATTAGTTGGATAATATTTTTCTTGAAAATTATTAGTTTTAGGGGCCGTTTACTAATAACTTAATGTCCTGTTTGGTAACAAAACTGGCTGGAAACAGGAAACTTTGGTGTTTCTTTTTAACTTATTGCAAAAGAGAATCCTTAATGTGGAAGGGGGCAATTAAGCATACTGTTTCTATTCAGGACGTCTTAATACGATTTTTTTTCCCGAACTAGTGTAGGTGGAAAAAATAAATTCGAAAAATTTAGAAAACTTCGAAAAAATATTATAAAAATTCAAAAAAAATTTAAAAATTCGAAAAATTTATAAAAATTCGAAAAATTTATGAAAATTCGAAAAAATTTATAAAAATTTTAAAAAAATTCAAAAATTTTAAAAATACAAAAAATTTATAAAAATTGAAAAAATTTATAAAAATTCAAAAAATTTATAAAAATTCAAAAAATTTATAAAAATTCAAAAAATTGATAAAAAATCAAAAAATTCGAAAATTTTATAAAAAATTTATAAAATTGAAAAAATTTATAAAAATTCAAAAAAATTTATAAAAATTCGAAAAATTGATAAAAATCAAAAATTTGAAAATTTTATAAAAAATTTATAAAAATTCAAAAAATTCGAAAAGTTTATAAAAATTTATAAAAATTCAAAAAAACTTATAAAAAATTTGAATTTATTAAAATTTTTTTCGAATTTTTATAATTTTTTTTGAATTTTTAAAAAATTATAAATTTTTTACAAATTTTTTGAATTTTTAAAAAATTATAAATTTTTATAAATTTTTTGAATTTTTTAAAAATTTTTATAATTTTTTATAAAATTTTCGAATTTTTTGAATTTTTATAATTTTTTTGAATTTTTAAAAAATTATAAATTTTTACAAATTTTTTGAATTTTAAAAAAATTATAAATTTTTAAAAATTTTAATAAGTTTTTTCGAATTTTTATAATTTTTTATAAAATTTTTGAATTTTTTGAATTTTTATAAATTTTTTGAATTTTTAAAAATTTTCGAATTTTTTTAAAATTTTTATAAATTTTTTCGAATTTTCATAAATTTTTCGAATTTTTATAAATTTTTTCCACCTACACTAGTTCGGGAAAAAAACTCGTATTAAGATGGTCAATTAAGCATAAAAAAGAAACAAAATATATCCACACAGGATCTAACTAGAAACAGTACACATATATCCACACAGGACCTAACTAGAAACAGGAAAAAAAAGAAACAGCCCCTTAGTAATCTATATAAGATTTTGAAATTTGATTTTTTTTTAATATGATATTTTTTGAAATGCATTAATTTTAATTTTTAGAATATTTTAAATTAAATTTGAAACATGAGTTTGAAAGTTTCGAAAGTTTTCCATGTTTGGAGATTGATATTTTTTTAATTTGTTTAGTTTTTAATTTTAAAGTAATTTTCATTTAAATTTATTTTTTCGTTTAACAAGTTACAAATCTTCTAAAAAGTTTCATGTTCCAGAAATTTTAAACTTTTGAAAAAATCGGTATCTTATTATAAACTTTGAAACTTTTCAAAAAATGTTAAACTTCTATGAATGTTTGAGATGTTATAAACTTTTTAGAATGCCTTTTAGTTTTACTATAGTAACTAACAACCATTGTTAATAAATTAACAAAAAGGAAATGTTGCTTTCAAAAAGAAAACCGAGCCTAATGTTGGTTTCATAATTTTGAATTGCATTGGGAACGGTTATCCAAAAAGGTGAAAACCCCAAGTGGCTTTTTCAGAATTTTGGGTCTCGAGACGTCTAACTAAAATTGGATGTTGGAGTTATATTTGAATTGCATTAGGAAGGGTGGTTCAAAAAAGTATAGTGAGTACAGGCCTATTCACAAGTGCAAAAAGGTATATGTGAATAATTTAATTAGATCCTAAATATAATAAGGTAGAGTGTCAGCTATAGGTTTGCAAAATATGAAATATAAAAACATGACAATAATAATATATTGTTATAAATTATAACTTGATTTTTACAAATTAAATAAAATAAAAAACGAGTTAACTTGGTGTAGTTTCACCATTGTTAGAAAAATAAGATTAAACTACATATATAAACTATTGTAATATGAATTAAATTGGTCTATTCTTGTAAAGAGAGTAGCAATGTTTTTCATTGTAGTAATTTAGTTTATTAGTTTTATTATGCTTACGTAGTTTTTTTTACATACTTCACATTATGTAGTTGTCAAATGTGAATTGGAACTATACAAATAGAAAATGTTTACAAATATTTTGTATCATGTCATCTTATATACGCACATATTTTGTATCATGTGATTTGGAACTATACAAATAGAAAATGTTTACACATATTTTTTTACGTACTTCACATTATATGCCTTTACTATAATGAATATTAAGACAAACCTTTTAAATACATATACAGAAACCAAAATTTGAATACACTACCAAATCAACGTCGCAACAAGTTAATCTCAATTTACTCTGCAACAACGCGCGGGCTACACGGCTTGTTACCAAAAATGATTACCATTCAAGTCATACTTATTTTGTAGTAACTTTCCAAATTTATTTTGAAACATAAAATCAATCACATTAACTTCTAATTATCAATTAAACATTAATGACATTTATGTCAAAATTTAAATGAACAATTCAAGTTTTAACATACTAATATATTATCCGATTTATATATCTATATCTATAACAAAGTTGAAAATGATGAAAGTTGAAAATGGTGAAAGGGGCAAAAATGAGACTATTATTTCGGGAAAGCATATGCAAAGCTGGAAACTATTAACACACTATTAATACACATTGAAAACCGGGTTGACCTGGGTAGCTTCAAACCTGGCGGGTTGACCCGGTTTAATTTGACCCGTTTTTTCGACCCAACCCGACAGGTTAGCCCGTTTAATTTGACCCGTTTTTTCGACCAGAACGGTTCAACTAGTTGAACCGCCCCGGTAGAATTGGGTTTCAAAACATTATGTTTAATCCCCAAATTCTCAAACTTTTATAATTTTTCGTTTATAACCCATAAACTTTTTTTTTATCACTAAAACTATCTGCCGCGATAATATATAAAAACGTTTGAATATTTGGTTTGTCAACTATATAAAAACATATTTGATACTTTGATTGTCAACTTAAATAATATATAAAAACGTTTGAATATTTGGATTTTCAGCGGCAAACAACTATAGTTACATAAAACGTTATACAAAACACTTAACCAAAATATCACTATAACTATGTGCCGCTATAAATCCCGTTGCTATGCATGGATACTCGTCTACTATTCCAAATAATGACATCCGTGTGCTAAAGCAATCATTCCCATGTGAGTCACCCGCCTACCATAGGGGCGGAGATAAAGGGGGGTCCGGGGGGTCACGTGACCCCTCGGCGAAAAAAATTGTAGTGTAAATTTTTGAAAATTTTCGGCTATTTTTGTAATTTGCCCCTCCAACGGACCAATTTTTAGTGTAGTTTCTAAAAATTATCATATTTTGCCCCCTCGATAATAAAGTTCTGGCTCCGCCCCTGAGTCAGCCGCCTACCATAGGTAAGTTTGCGCAATTTCTTGCAAAACAGACCAATAACTTGCAATCCCGTGTCTTCACATATATCCAGGGTTTCTATAACTTCCAAATTGGGACAACTCTCAAACAAGAAACACTGGCAATTTCTATCGAAATCTATAAATTCCCGTAGTTGATTCACATAAGGAAGTAAAAACGGGAATGAAGTTTCAGGCAAGCCATGAATACATAAACCACTAATATTCATTGGAAACTTGAAACTGCTGTAGTCCCCATTTTCGTCAAAATAAGTGCCATTAAAATATTCCAACTTTTTAGCATGGCTAAAAGCATCTCCTAAATCACCTATCAGCAAGTGAAGAAAGATCTTAAACGATACTAAAGAGTTACAACAGTTTTTCATGAGAAGCGTAACATCTTTCACATCATATCTACCAAAAGGGTTCTCACAATGGAACGTTTCAATAACCATGTTACGCAAAGCCAATTCACGTAACCATTCCCCATTGGCCTTACCAACCACCGTATTATTCTCCAAACACTCAAGATCCTCATCACCAAAAACATCAACCAGCGTATTATTCTCCAAACATAGCATTCTCAACTCGTTACACTACCTAGAAACATACATCAACCCGTCCTCGGAAAACAATTCACACTTATGAATCCTCAAACTCCTTAAATCCTTACCACGTGTTCTCGCCAATAACTCAAGATCCTCATCACCAACAACCATACCACGGATATGAAGCGCTTTCAAAAGCTTAAACTTAACGGATATTTCTACAATCCAGTGAGTGATTCCCTTAAGTGTTAAGGACTCGATAAAAGGCAATCTTTGGCTTAAACGAGACAGGTTTGGGGCGTGATGGGCGTGGACAGTTACGTGCTTACGCGTTAAGGAATCGAGTTTATAAAGACTACGGGAAACTAAAGAGATAGAATTACGGTCATTAATATTGTGTATGTAAGGTATAACACAGATAAACACTTGTTACATACTGAGTAGGTAATTTTACAGGACATGAGAATGAGACTTGTTTAACTTTCATTTTTTTTTTTTAGAATTATTTGTATCTTAATACCGTGGACTAAGCCCAATCTAAATGCAAGGTACGAGATATGCCCTGTTAGTCACGATTTGTTGATAAAATTTTACTACTTTGGATTAATTCAACAAAGCCCAATATTAAACCAATGGTATGAAAATAGGGTTGAGCAAAATCGACTCGAACCGACAAACAGACCGAAATTGGGCCGAACTGAACCGATCTTATTTGGTTCGTTTTTGGTTTTGTATAATTATTTTGGTTTTACTCTGTTAGATTCAGGTCAAAACACACTTATTCGGTTCGAAATAGCTAAACCGACGCGAACCAAACCGTCCTTATTCGGTTTGATTTCGGTTTCGATAGCTTTTACTCGGTTCGATTCTCAGTTCACATTTTATCCTCATCGGTTTTCGGTTCGGTTGGGTTTAGTCAGTTCGGTCTAGTTTACCTATACGAAGATAAACCCGTTACCCCGTACATACTATTGATGACCAATGCATTCATTCACTAAAAAGTAGCAACTATTTTGAATACGAAAATATATTGTTATGTAAAATTCAACAGTGATCAGTTAAAATAAATTAAAACAATTTTGTAAATATAAATCAACAACTGTCAACAAATTAACAACTTAAGGTGACCTAGTGCCAAAAGGGCTTGTGACTATCACTCTAAAATGTGTGAGGTCTCAAGTTCAATTCTTGGTAGGTGCAAACAACCTTGAGTGGCTACACCAAACTCCTGAAAAGGGAAGGCTTTACCTGGTTTAAGTATGTGTGGCGGTGGGTTCAAACCCCCTAAATTAGTCGGTTAAAAGGTTAAAAATCATGGTTACCAAAAAAAAAGAAAAAAAAAAGCTGTCAACAAGTTCAAAAGAATACAACAAACCCACAATTTTAACAACTGGCTATTATATATATATATATATATATATATATATATATATATATATATAAAATATATATATATATATATATACTGAGACTTTCTTGCGAGAACCATTTTATCTGCGAGAACTGAGAGAACAACCAAAAACATACATGCACGCCTTCAATAATTGTATTTTTGCACATATGTTCTAAAAACAACATATATGTTTTTTTAAAAACATAGTTGTTCTAAAGAATTTGATAAGAAATTGGAAATACAACATTTTTCTTTGAAGGTGTGCATGTATGTTCTTATAAGGTGTGTAACGACAATATTGCGGCCTTGTGTAAGGTTTTTGTGAAAAAAGAGGATGAGTTCATGATGATATTGAAGAACATAGGTGGATACTTACGATTATTGATGATTTGCATGTATTTTTATTTTATTTTAAAAGGCGTGCATGTATGTTTTTTGTGATTCATTCTCAAGGTTCTCGCAGATAAAATGGTCCCCGTAAAAGTCCTATATATATATATATATATATATATATATATATATATATATATATATATATATATATATATATATACTAGCTTTCATGACCCGGCCTCCAGGCCGGGCGAGTCTCATGTAATATCTTGTTAAACACTTATAATTTATATATATAATTTGGTTAAGATTATGATATAAATGTAATTTTGTTTCTTATTATACTGAGGTAACCCTTTTACCAAAAAAAAAAATGTAATTTTGTTTCTTAAAAATTTGTTATCAATATTAAAATATTAGTAATTTTCGCATATTGTATCATAGCTTTATGTCCCGGCCGATGGTCGGGCGAGTCTCATGTAATATATTGTTAAACACTTGTAACTTATATATCTAAATTGGTTAATATTATGATCTAAATGTAATTTTGTTTCTTATCAATTTGTTATTAGAAATAAAATTGTTTTGTTGAATTGTATAAAAACAAATTTGCAGAATGGGCGGGCGAGCTTCATGAAAATCCATATACTTGACCCTGTGGCTTGCTTAATTGCTTTGTTCTAAAATCATGCAAAAACATGTCCCCTACACAATCAGTACATTATACAATCAAGTTAAAGTTGAAATTAGATTGCTACACATTTTTTGCTTGCTTTATTTAGCTTCTTGGCTGGCCTTCACTTCGCTTCTTGCCTCGGCACGTGTTGTGGCTTGCAACGCTTCACGTCTCTTCTCTTCTTGGCTTGCTATGTATGACGTCTCGCTTCGCTTCGATCCTCTTCGATTCCCATCCCTTTATGTGCTGAGTGTGTTAGTAAATCAAACATGAAACATTGAATAATAACTTTATTTTCGTTTATATACATGATAAAAAAATATATTTTGTAGCTGTTAGTGCATAAAAGATTAATCATTTATGAAAGGAGTAACAAAATTTTACTTACTTGATGTTCTCTAATTGCGAAACTCTCAATACAACCGTATTCTTGTTTGGATTTCTAGATTTCCGAACCATGCCAACTCACCTTAAGAATGCCAAGTAATATGGGGGAAAAACTTTCAAGTTTACTCCGAGAGTTTTATACGCTTCAACAGCTTAATCAAGTTTACCCCTTTTTTGTCGAAATTTTTTACGCGTAAAATAAATAATGAATAAGTCAAATATGTTGAAGGCAATAAACTAAAAATCATAAATACATTGCTCATGTATTATATATAAAAATAACAATTAGTGGTCGTAAGTCATAAACATTATAGAAGTTTAAACAATTTAATTAAATCTTGCATTTCTCCAACTCCCCTTGGCTTCTTTCCGACTCAAATCAAATAGATGAGGTTTGTCCATTTGGCTTCTTTCCAACTCAAATCAAATAGATGAGGTTTGTCCATGACTTTCATGTGCCTCCTGTTGCCATATTTCAAATAAGTTATGAGCATTCACAAAATGAGAAGTGAATAATAAAGTTAAGCAACATGACTTGTATATCTCACATGTTTCATATGATTGATATGATCATGCTTATAATTTTTAAATGTATTTTTTGCTTGTGGTGATACGTAACACACTTTTCACTTTCTTGTCATTCTGCACTATACATTCTTTTTTCTCAAGGTATGTAATAAAGCGCTTAGGAATGCACATTTGCTCCTTTTAAGGATATACTCAGTCTTGAATTCTTGGATAAACATGCACATATCTGATTATTATAGTGTAAATTAGCACTTAGAAAAACACTTTTGAAATAAGCAAAATCCAAAAAAAAAAACCTGACTTTAAATATAATGGGTACCAAAATCCAACATACTTGCATACTTTTAAATATTTCAAAAAGATGGGTGTATGAATGTTTGTCTCCTGCATTCATATGAATAGAGACAACATAATGTTATTAAACATACAATTACATTATACATCATATGTATTTTTTCTGGTTGGTTCATATGTAGCAGTTGATGCACACAGTTGTGCTCCAACATAATTCATATGTACTTGCAATGTTACCTTTCACACCAAAAAATGAGAATTACCTCAGCATAGTCAACACAAATTCATAATTTAGCCACCCTTGTTGGGGTAATATTCAGTTACATACTGTTTGTTCAAGTACCTACTGCTGAAAGACGGACATTGAGTCCGAGAATCCACCTTGAGTAGGTTTCCCATCGGTGTCAACATCAGAGTATGTCGGTACATCCATATCTTGTTGCAGTATTGCTTCACGTCCGCCTCACATGGGTAGCACATATGTTGCAACAACAGTTGAGATACCCGACTCCAATGATGTCTTTAACATTGTATTTGGTAACATGTGATCCCACCTCTACAACTTCACCTACCACTTCATGCTTACAACTGCCAACAAAAAAAATAAACATCTCTAATTTAGTACAATTAAAATACTACTTATGTAGTTCTGTACATAATTATATATTTTGGGTAGTCGCCGAAATGATGTGACCGGTTATATACTTGTTTAACTTAAAAGGTTCTTTAAATATAAAGATATTAAGGTACCAATCCATTAACACTGTGACAAAGACATGTATATAATATAAAGTTATAAACATATAAATAAAATTCCCACGTTTGGCATTACATTTTGGAAGTATTTAATTGTAGTGAACATGTTGTCACTTTCATATAATTTATGATGTGATATCTTGGGCTATAGTATGACTGTCAAATGAGTCGATCCCAACCTCGACTTGAATCTGGTATAGCCTCATAGGGTCGGGTTTATTCGGGTTCAAGTCGACTTATCGGGTTAATTGTATGGGTATGCCAAACTAAAAATTATGATCCATTGAAGAAATAAATGATTAAGAAAGTTGCAGGTTATTACCTGCTTGTTTGCATGCTCTTAAAAGACTACATTTTCAGCAAGCTCTCCCCTATTTGTTTCAAAACTCAACCGCAATCAACTGAAATGAATATAACGATGAATATTAGAACCCCTTGCTTTGTCATATAAATTTGCATAATGAAATACAGGAAGTAAGGCTGGATGAGTGGGAATTGGCAGGTGAGAAAAGGCATCTAAAGTTTCACTGATAATCTTCAGGACTTTAAACAGTTGAGGGAGCCATCCAAAGCATTGCAGTTTGTAGTTGCATCAGCTCTCTGTTCATAATAGACATCATAAAAAGTTAAACGTATAATGTACTACTGTACAAGAGTTACTCCTTTCATCCCCAAATTAGTGACCACCTTACTATTTTAAATATCCCAAATGATCAGGTTTTCCACCAGAATGGATATCATTAATTAAGTTTCCCATATTGCCCATCTACCCCTAAGTGAAACTACTACTATCACAACTTCTAGACATCATTTTATAATTACTCATAGGGTAACGATGTCATTTTGCTCAATTAAACTCTAATGATTATAGTTTTCTCAAACCGTTTGCTTTTGTCTAGCGGATAATTATTTTGGAACAGACGAAGTACTTATTTACAACAACAATAATACCCAATCCCATTGGATGGAGTACCTATTTACCCCTTCATAAACTACACTGAGAATTATTACTCATCTCACTTTTTCTGATGTTGCTCTGCAGGCATGGTTTCTGATGTTGCTCTGCATACCTGGTAATGGTTCCAAATGATCCAGTCCAAACAATCCGCTCTGCCATGTAACTAACAATCCAAACATACGGTCAGACACTCCAAGTATCTAATTAAAATTAGGTTATATAAGTGGTACACTTTATTTTTAATCCTTAACTATGTTAGGTTAAGTTGATTGATTAAGTACCTTAAGTATATCAAAGACCTTCTCAGCAACATATTTCTGTAGAGTATGTTGAAGAAGGATTATGAATCCTTAACCTGCTACATAGAACGTAAAGTATTGACAGATGGGTGTATGAATGTTTGTCTCCTGAATAACAAATATTGAATTCTCACCAAGCTTAAATATTTATGATATTGTAGACAAATTAGATATAAGACAGACAAATGAACATGAACATAGTAATCAGCAGCCTAAAAAGGGACACCCAATGTTCATGAGACATGTAATTGTTAATTTCTTATACCACCACTAAGTAGGATTATAAAATAGTGTATTCTAATGCATAATCATATCAAGTGTTATGTGTTAGTACTCGATAACTAATATGCGTGTTCTAACAAATTGTGTGTCGTTTACAGATTCCTAACATACATGTTCATATTGAGTTAATCTATCATCTATGCCTTGCATACAAAAAATGCATACTGCATCAAACTTACTCTAAATATGTACTTACTGAAGTCAATGGCTCCTATGTTTCACATGGCAATGTCACTTGAGAAACTTTAGGTCCTTGACTTGGGTCAACTGCACTCAACAAATTTGACCCTTGATAATGATTTTGAGTTGATGCTACAGGTACCTGTTGAATTTGGTATTAATGAGATTACTTTTTATTTATTTGTGCTTTGGTGGAAAACTAAGAATTTTTACCCGTTCCTCGTGTCGAATAAAAAACACCATATAAAGCTGAGTGACACTCTGGTACTTAAGACATATCTCCTGATTTGAATCCAATTTATATCCATTCTTTGCAGTCAGGGCTTTCGCGATCCCCACAAGTACCTGAATTATAGACATGAAAGTGGGAGGATTGTTAATAATATGAAAGACAATGAAGATTATTATAGCTACATATGATAGAATTCAGTTATAAGCACAACAATTTAAGAGATGCTTAATTAGCTTCAATACCAGGGATAGGTCTAGGAAAAGGAGCAAGCGGTCTCATTCCAGGGTATAATGCTGGATTCATTGCCATCTGTGAATTCCCGGGCATTGGCAACATCGGGTTAGGTAGCATAGGAAGCCGAGGTATCATTTGGTTATCAGCAACACCAAATTGTTGAAATGCAACAGATTGTCCAAGGTGCTCCTTAACCTTTTGATCAATCAAATATTGATTTTGTTGTGCCTCATATTGCTGATAGTAGGTTCACACATTTCCCTGAGAAAATTATAATACATGAGTTAGAATCTCAAAATAAAGATTGTTGTATGTCATAACACAGATTAAATGGGATGGTACCTTGTGTTTGTAGCCAGCGTTGTGCTGCTTCTATACAGATGGCTGGAGAGAATAAGAACAAACTATTAATCGCATGTGGAATAGTGAATGCATATATCTCAAATAGTGAGAAGAGTTGGATTTGTTTCTAAAAGAAAGCATCATGCCCGTAGCGGTAGAAAAACATCATGTGAAGAGATGCATACACTAAAACATGTTAACATACTCAAAATTCTTCTGTAAATAAAATGTTCAGTCTAGCCAATAGTTTTTAAGGAATCACATTAAAATGACTCATAGAAGTTACATTAGTAGCAAACCAATTAAAGCTACCCACTGGACCCCATTGATCATTTACAAACATGAGTACTCCAATAAGATTATGGGGGTGTTTGGGATCTTATTCCATCATTATTAAAGGAGTGTTCAGAAATGCTTATTAAAATAGCTTACTTGTTTTAATCCCTTTTGGGCAAATGTCTCGAATTGCACATTGCTTTATAAAAAACCGAAAATGGTTATTCAAAACAACTAATGTAGCTCACGAATTAGTGGTTTCAATAAGCCAATCGCAAGCATCCAAACACTCAGAATTGCTAAACCAGATAAGCAGTTCAATAATCTCCTGACACGTCTAAACGGGTTTTATTAAACATAAGTTTCATTCAAGAATTTTATAAAATAGCGTGTGTTCATGTGAAATAAATCACAACTGTAATCCGATAAAGCACAAAAACGCAAACATTTTCATTCTAGTATTTTATCAAACACTTAATATGCATATTGTTTTCACCTATATAATAACTTCATTTAAATCCAATTTAAACACAAATCAATTAAACGGCTCATAAAAAAATTAAGTGTTTACCTTGAACAAATCACATCTTTGTCAATTTAATCAAGATGATGATCTTCCTAAATCGAAATACCTTCTTAGTATCGGCTCCTGGGCGAGGCGTGTATCGCTTTGAATCAGGTTCTTTCTCCATAAAGAGATCAATACACTTTGAATAACAACCACCTTCGATATTGGAACATGTGGTGTGCATAACTATTTCGTAGAGGACACGAAGACAAAATTAGTAATCGGTTTAATAAATCTAATAAATATGAAGTTCTTATCTTGGGTTAACGGAAATCAGTGGTCTAAATTTCTTACGTTTGTGGTCATCATCTTCTTCGCGTACATCATTAGCAAACTAATGGTCCTACAAAAAGTACATATACCGAATAAGCATTCTTCATAATTCCTTGGCAAACTCAAGTCATATAAATTGAATTAGTCAAACACAAACAGCAACAGAACAAAAAATAAAAATGTGTAATCCATTACCTTCATGATGATTGTCAGATCTTAACCGGAAATCATATAAATTGAATTAGTCAAACACAAACAGTTCATATACTATTGTGACACACTCACACATATGCGATAAGTGGATAATAACTAAAAAGGGGGTTGTTTTTACAATTTTCAATTTTCAATTCAAGAAATGAGATTCAAAATAAATAAAAAAAAACATCTTTATAAATCAGATTTGTAATTAACAAACAACTGATTATTCATATTTACCTTCAAACACGCTGGTCCGATTCAGTCAAGCCATCGATTATGTATTTTCTGAAATTAATTGATGAGTCGATCTCAATTGGGTGAAATTAGGGTTCGTATACGTGCCGTTTAAAACACACATCAATTGGAGTTTTATCACAAATTATTTGGCAAAAAATAAGGGAAAGCAGTGTGATTTGATAAGAATTGGTGTTATGAATTCAATCATTATAAAAAATAAGATGATTTTGTGAGATTTTTTAGGAAAGTTTTAAATGTTATTGACCATTTCACGATAGAATTGAATGAGAGGAGAGAAATCCGGTGTTGTGTGTGTGAAAAGAGTGTGTGAAAAATGCCAGGTGGTATTTTTTTTTATGCCAAGTGGCATTTTTTTTTGCCAAGTGGCATTCTTTTTGGCCAAGTGGCATTCTTTTTTGCCAAGTGGCTTTTTTTTTGGCCAAGTGGCTTTTCCTAGTTGTCAGGTATTGCTAATATATATAGAGATCGATATAAAATTATATATATATATATATATATTATATATATATATATATATATATATATATATATATATATATATATATATATATATAATATATACTAGCTTTCATGACCCGGCCTCCAGGCCGGGCGAGTCTCATGTAATACTTTGTTAAACACTTATAATTTATATATATAATTTGGTTAAGATTATGATATAAATGTAATTTTGTTTCTTATTATACTGAGGTAACCCTTTTACCAAAAAAAAAAAGTAATTTTGTTTCTTAAAAATTTGTTATCAATATTAAAATATTAGTAATTTTCGTATATTGTATCATAGCTTTATGTCCCGGCCGATGGTCGGGCGAGTCTCATGTAATATATTGTTAAACACTTTTAACTTATATATCTAAATTGGTTAATATTATGATCTAAATGTAATTTTGTTTGTTATCAATTTGTTATTAGAATTAAAATTGTTTTGTTGAATTGTATAAAAACAAATTTTTCATGAAAATCCATATACTTGACCCTGTGGCTTGCTTAATTGATTTGTTCTAAAATCATGCAAAAACCTGTCCCCTACACAATCAGTACATGATACTATCAAGTTAAAGTTGAAATTAGATTGCTACACATTTTTTGCTTGCTTTATTTAGCTTCTTGGCTGGCCTTCACTTCGCTTCTTGCCTCGGCACGTGTTGTGTCTTGCAACGCTTCACATCTCTTCTCTTCTTGGCTTGCTGTGTATGACGTCTCGCTTTGCTTCGATTCCCTTCGATTCCCTTCCCTTTATGTGCTGAGTGTGTTAGTAAATCAAACATGAAACATTGAATAATAACTTTATTTTCGTTTATCATACATGATAAAAAAAATATTTTGTAGCTGTTAGTGCATAAGAGATTAATCATTTATGACGGAGTAACAAAATTTTACTTACTTGATGTTCTGTAATTGCGAAACTCTCAATAAACCCTTATTCTTGTTTGGATTTCTAGATTTCCAAACCATGCCAACTCACCTTAAGAATGCCAAGTAATATGGGGAAAAAACTTTCAAGTATTTTTTAACTGATTTTAAACATGTAACCTGTCTAACACTGGTTGAGAGTGAAAATATGTTATAGTAATACATGTTGTTCATATGTCACGTGTGAGACTCCGATGCTTGTCTATCATTTTTTGTAGTTGGTTGAAAGAAACAAACTCAAATTAATGAGATGGAAATCCTCCGATGCTTGTCTATCATTTTTTGTTTTCGGTTGAGCGTGTCATCATGTAGTTCTTTGCAGTGAAGAAGCTAACGTAATCTAAAATTTGGTAAAACTAATTTACTTCGATTAGCTTATCAAAGTAGTGTTTATCACCTTGATCCATGTTTTGCTTGAATAGCTTTACCCTATGAAATAGTTACATTTATTTAATCAATGACAGCTAAAGTCATACTCTAATATTAGTTATTAGTATTCTTTGTATGATTCATTGTTTCAGGTCAGTCAATAGTAAGAGTAAAAAACCTCCTTAGATAGCAGCATGCAATATTAACCGGTTGGTGTTGGATTTGGCGGGATGCTATCAGTCCAATTTCCATATATAGTTGCAAGCCACATTTATATTCACTACTGCACTGCAACATTTAAGCATTAATTTATAACATTCTTAACCTCAAGAAAAATAATTATGCGTTATCGTGACAACCTAACATAAATCATTATATGGCAATTTGCCATGTCTCTCATTTGAATAATCAAGTAATAGGGTCAGGTTCTAGCCTGTTTTTCTAGCCTCAACCGGACCCGACTAACACCCCTAGCCACATACTTCCAAACAATTTTAATAACTTCCTAAATTTCACATGTAAGTTGCAATTCCCCTATAGACTCGTTACTCAACTCTCGACTGCCATGTTTTGACCCAGATCCATATAGACTCGTTACTCGACGTAAATGGCACTCATATTGCCACCTTCATTTAAAAAACATACCTGTTTGCAAAAATTCATACCTTTCTTGAGGTTACTTCTTGGTCTTCTTAGGCCTGATCATCGGGTTACTTTCCATTGCAACTGCAACATCTTCTACCTCTCCTTTCACAAAATACCATCTCAAAAAAATAGAGCTAACCCTTGATAATAAGAAAGACAAATAGTTATGCTTATCTTTTCCTTCTAAAGAGTCCGTTATTATTCAAGATACATAAATTCCTCTTTATGTTGAGACCTAGATTCCCTTAACTCAGCTTCAAAGAGTACCTTTGTTGTCTAGATCGAAATAAAATGTTAGCAAATTAAAAGTGCATGAATGCCTTCCTCTAATCATACTACCATATAAGCTATATCATAATAGTAGTTACGTGCTTTTTAATGTTTTTCAGTGTTAAGTTGACTCGCCCGAAGAAAAAACCGATGCTTTTTAATGTTTCTTCTAAAATCTCCTATGTTTATAGTTTTGCAGTTGTAATGGTTAGTAGTGATAGTGTCTTTGTTAGTTCGGATCAATCTCTCTGTATCTTTCCCCCATTGTCTTTCCACATTCTTCTGTAAAAAGGTTGTCGTAACCTATCGTGTTTCTTTGCATATTTTGCAATTAAAAATGCTATTAAACAGAGTCTCAAACACCCTTGTATTCAGCTATTAAACAGTTCTAAACACCCCTGAATTCAGCAACTACTTACTCTTTAAAAATCTTATCCCCGCCTCCTATACATTCTACTAAAATTAAAAAACAAAGTTTCTTATAAACATTCTAAAGTGCGTTACTTACTCTTTAAAAATCGGTTGAGCCTTAAACATTCTCTTCTTTGCTTCTTCCTGTTCCAACCTCCTCCTTTATTCATGTTTATGTGGTTCTAAAATTGGCAACTGAAACACCATTGATAAATAATTATACATAATCTTCAGACGTTGTAACAAAAGTTGGTTACAAAAATGGCCTTTATTTTACACCATGAACAGCGCAATGGCTCAAATCATCACTAACTCTTAACTTAAGCTCACCATTATTTCTACCACAACTTTCAACAACAGATTCATTATCATTACCATTATCGCATACCTGATATGGACTTTTTCCATATTCCCAACAAAAATTCCTATATTTAAACTTCATCTCTGCCATCATACACCAATTTCATCATAATATCGCCTACCTGATATGGTATTATTGTTATAGTTACTATTCTAAGTTGCTAACTTAAAGATATATTTTGACTAAGGAAATATGGTGGTTTCGTAAGTTTAACACCATACCAAGTGGTGCCGTGCAAACTCTAACTTTACATACAACGAAGAATATAAGGAGAGACGACTATATAAATGCAGAACTGATTTTATAGTTTTGTGTACGTATCACTCTGAAATACGATCTCATTTTTGCAATTACTGAATTACCTAATAAAAAAAATATACATACGCAGGTAGAAAGGCAAGTTGGGCCTTCAAGAAGAATTGTTATTACTTCAATAGAAACTACCGTCGAATCCCTTCCTACATACAGAATATCGTTTAAGAACTTAAAGTGGAAAATAAAAAAATAACCTTGTCATTCCCGTTGATATCACCCTTCACAAGCTTGGAGAAAAACTCTTTGTTTACTTTACCAGCAGCCAAAATCTCCAACTCATCAATATAAGCAACTCGAAGTGCTTCATTTCTATAAGGAAACCTGACAATTAGAATATCATTTAAGAGCTTAAAATCACAACAGGAATAGTACAATCACATGCAATAGTATTAGATAATACAATTAGCCAAATAAAGATGAACTCAACAAAGCAAACACATATCTCACTTTTGCAATAACAATCCAATATTAGCAGCCAGTGGCTTCTGATCTTCCTTCTGTTTCCCGTATATCTAACACGTGACAGCATATGTGAAGTTAAGGTCTGTGTGAGCTCTTGCATCAGGAGAAAACTGAAAACCTTTTGTATATGTGGCTTCATTCGTAGGAACTGCTGCTTCCATATCTAACATACATATCACATGTAAATATTAAATCAAACTGATATAGCAGAAATTAAGATAAATAAATATAAATTGATATTCTGGAAATGGTTACCTCCAACAGTTGTTCTTTCCAGTTATGCTTGAAGCATTAAGGCTTTTCTATAATACATCATTCCTCGCACTGCACATGGTTAAAGAGAAGGTAAATGATGCAAGCACTGGCAACAAAGTTAATGAATATTACAACTACATATAATGACAACTATCTATAATGACACTTCATACCAGTTGTTGCTACTGTCTGTCCACAATATGATGCCCAAAACCAAAGTTCAAGGTTATCATCTTCATTATTTATAAGCACGGACTCGTGAGTATTTTCATCATGACCAATCCTAGCAAGAAAGTTTTTCCACTCATCTGCAAATCTAAAACAGTGTTCATGCATTTTGATAGCTATTGACAATCATGTACCTAGATAAATCTTTTGTAGGTAAAATAAAACAGATATCCCATATTCAGTTTTTCTCAAAAAGCTCTTTTATACTGTATAGAACAGTCTGAATAGTATGGCGTAAAAAAACTGGAAATTTATAACTTTAATCAATACAGATTTGGTGTTTTTCATTGCTTAAATACAAAATAAAAAAATCAAATAGAAGTCCAATAAGTATATGTAACATTAAGAAGCTTGTTGTCCTACAGTACTTTGGTTGTTGTTGCACAAACAAATTGCATTTAAACTACTATCTAAAAATGAAAATCACATACCAAAGTCTCTAAAAACCAAAGAGGCAAGGTGAAGTGTGCTTGTGTTTCTTCATTCTTGGAGGCTCAAAAACTTTCTTAATTGTAGAATTATCTGTTTGATTAACAACTGCATCATCAATATTAGTCATACACATACACAACACACACGCACAGGCCTGCACGCTTGCACATACACAGGTATACATAATCAAATATAGATATATATAACTTAGAATGTGCTAAGTACCTCTAGGAGAGAACTTGGGTAATATTAGGCTATGATTCATCAACAACTTCATGCATTTACCTCCCATTTCAAAGCTCATATGTTTCTGCAAAGTGGTTAATAGGCCAAATTGGAATATTGTAAAATATACCAAAAAGAAAATGAAACATGTAAAAGAAAGACCTTACATTTAGAAAAATTATTTATAGATCTTAGCTGACCTGATGCTCTTCCTCATTCTTCATTATTAACTGATTTAGATTAGGGTTCATTGCCTTGGTGTTTATTTGGGATTTTGAAATCAAGTAATGTCATGCCATGATTTCCTGAAAAGATTTAAAATCAAAAAATCAAAGGTCAGAGTGAGAATGTTATTGTGTTTTTGAAGATATTGTGTTTTGAAAAGTTTTAAAATCCACACCAAAATCCGTTTAGGATAATTTGGAAGTTATTGTGTTTTTGAAAACTTTAATTGAGGAGCAAAGTTGTAACTGATTAGCGGGTCAGTTCATAGTAGGAAGTTGGTAGTTGGTTGTATAAGGATCTCATATAATTGCATTTCCGGAAACATGACATGGATATAGCGGGTCAGTTGATAGTAGGAATTTGTTTTAAGACTGAAAAAATGCAGTCAATAATATAAGATTCTTACCATATATCCATGTCAATAATATGAGATTCTTACGATGTTAAAAAGTTAGCATACCACAAGGTAGTCGGTTGTATAAGGATATGGGTATAGCTTGCCCGTCTTTTATTTGTTTGTGTAATTTCCATCACAAACCTCTTTTCTTTCTCTGCCCCTCTTTTATTTGTTGGTGTCTGTTTCGTTGTTCCTCTGAATGGTTGTCACCTGCCGGTAAGACACACGGACCAAGCATACCTGAGACATGAATAACATGCGATCATTGTGTTAGCACAATAACACCCAAACAGATAACGACTAATTGGAACATATACAGGCAGCAGTAAATACAGTTAATAAGTATTTTCATTGCTAAATGAAATAAGAACTGCAACGGGGAATGGGAACGCTAGCAAACATAAGTTCCTTACCTTGGCTGTCATTTGTGGTCGGGAATGGTTGTGTGCTGTCAGCTGTCAAAGGCACATCATTTGAAGATGAAGGAACCACTGTATATGTGGCTGTTGTCGTTCCAGACGTTGGCATGAACTCGTGTAGACACAACGGGAACTGATGACCATGGCGTCCGTGAGGTGTGTAGGAACTTGGTTGCAGTTGAAACTGATTGGTACCTAATATACAAACGCGAACATACACAAAGTTTTCAGATAATGGAACTTAAAAAAAAAAGGTTATAATTCATTATATACACAACTGGAAGTAATGACTAATGGGCACTGACCAGTTCCTGTTAAGGTAAAACTTCCTGTTACTTCCCAAAGTAAGGTAAAACTTCTTATTGCAAATGAACCAACAAAAAAAATAGCATATTGTCTATTGTCGACAGAACTTATTGGGACCGCAATGCCACTCAACTGGATTGAAGATTCGGCTAAGGAGGCAAAGGGTTACTTGGGTGTGTGTTATGTTGCCTCAAATTAAGAAGAGCCGCAGTAACCTGAAACAGCATTTTAACATTTTTTTGGTAAAAACAAAGAAAAATACTATCAAATTTGTATTCATATAAATAATATAAGTTAAAACATGCCTAGTCAGTGGCCTCTTTGAGTTGCAATAGTACCATTGCATATTCCTTTTTGAAGCTTTCAGACACCTTCATATCGTTCCTGTCTTGTTTTTGTGACTAATTAAACCGTCATTTACAGCCTTGAGATCACTCAATATTGCTTCCTAAAATTAAAATAAAATATATACACCATTAATGCTCCACATGTAAAGCAACACTACTATGCAAGCTATTGATCAAACTATTTTGTGAAATAGCACTTTCTGCACTTTATCAGGTGCATCAGACCCATTATGTCCCAACACAAACATTAAACCTTTAGGCTACATAAACTGAAAGTGCAGGTAAAACTATATGTGGGTCGGTCAAGACATTCTAACTATCATATTCCAGGTTGCTACAGTGCTTCTTTCATATACTTAATGACCAATTCAAATTCCTATAAACAATTACTTTCAATTAAAACAAAATGAAAGATCTTTCATCGATTGTTTAAACATTAAAGAAAAAACATAAATATTAGGGCAAGATATATACATACCTGCTGAATTCAATAATGATGATAGATGAAATCGCTTTACATACCTAATTTCTTGTCTCCGGATGGTTGATTTCTTGTTAGGGATTGTATAAAAGATTAGGGTAATTAGGTTTTGGTTATGATTTTTGAAGAAACACAGATATGGACGGATTTTTGAATGATGATTCAACAAAAATGGAGTGATAGGGTTATTGTTAATGATTCTGAATCATGAGTCAAAATAAATTAAGGAAAGCAGTATCAGTTGATAAGAATTTGGTGTTATGATTTGAATAATTATGATGATTTTGTGAGATTTTTTAGGAAAATTTTAAATGTTATTGACCATTTCACGGTAGAATTGAATGAGAGGAGAGAAATCCGGTGTTGTGTGTGTGAAAAGAGTGTGTGAAAAATGCCAGGTGCTATTTTTTTATGCCAAGTGGCATTTTTTTTTGCCAAGTGGCATTCTTTTTGGCCAAGTGGCATTCTTTTTTGCCAAGTGGCTTTTTTTTTTGGCCAAGTGGCTTTTCCTAGTTGTCAGGTATTGCTAATATATATAGAGATCGATATATATTAGAAAATGTAACATCATTTGAATTAGAATTTTTGTTTTAAATTGGGTTGGTGACTTGGTGGTGATGAGAAGAGTTGTCATTTGTATCTTAACACCGTGCACTAAGCTCATCTAAATATAAGCCTGTTAGTCACGATTTGTGGATAAAATCTTACTTTGGATTAATTCAAGATAAGCCCAATATTAAACCAATGGTATGAAAATAAATCCGTTACTCTGTATATACTACTAGCCTATAAACCCGTGATAAATCACGGGCAGCTTATAACAGTTAGAAAATATAACCTTAAAAGGTAAAAAGCCAAAAAAACCTAACTAATATTAACTTTCAAACAATATAGTTCATTTCATTAATAAAAATGAAAAATAAAAAGAACATTGAATTTGTTAAAAATAACAAAGAAGAATAAACCAAGAATCTCCAAAACTGGATAATGTTAAACTTAAGTAAATATAAGATAGGTAAAAATAACAAAGAAGAATAAAACATTTTAACTAATGGCGGATCAAATCTTTTGCAGCACTTCATGGTAAAAAACATTCAAAGTACTGTTTGAAATTTTACCATCCTTGTCGTATATCAAAACCTTCAATCATTTCCTACTTTTTACTCTAGACACAGCGACGTAAAGCTGACCATGTGTGAAGACTGGCTTAGGCAAAAAAAATTCCAACTTTTGATAAAGACTGGCCTTGACTTTTGTTGATGGTCATGGCGAAACATACAACTAATGGAAATTGGCGTCGAATAATCTTCAACGGAAGCCTCTTGTCTGAAGGACTGAGTTTCAACCGTGGGATGATAGTAGTGTGGCCGACATTTGTTCCCGTTAAGATTTCTGCAAAAATAACAATCTTTATCATCTAACTGAGTGAAAAATAATGTACCAAAAAAATTAATAATATGAAGCTTTGGTATATCACTAACCACTTTTCGTATTACTACTAAAACTTGTCAAAAGTATTTTTAGGTTCATAGTTCTTAAAACACATCCTTCAACTTTGCGGAGTCTTGCAAAAAGATATGATTTACTAATATATTAATGACAACAATTTACATCAACATAAGGTCAAACATCTTCATTTCATCAACACTCCATCAAAACAGTTATGTCAAACGGGCTTAAAAATGTACGATGTTATAATAAATGAGGATCAAAAACATATTATCATTACATACTTTAATTTTTTTAATAGGACTTATATAAGCTAAAATCACATTGAAAAAGATATTTCATAAAAACAATAAGATCATATTCAAATAAATTACGATAAAAATGAAGTCACCGTGTGTTAAACCATGAATATTACATGCTCGGTTAATAAAATTAAAGCTTATTTCACTTGCATCCGCTCGGCACCTACTGCCACAAAAACAATTTACATCAACGTGTAACTCTATACTCGTAATCAAGATCATGGTACTATATCTACAGAGCAAAAGCAAATAGTACCTTAATTGGTGTCGGGGCATGGTGTTCCCATTCATCCTGCATATTACCAGACAAATCCTACATGATTAGTAATTGGTCACCAACTCGTTATAACTACAAAGTTCAAACCTTTATAACTTACCGCACTGGAGGCCAGTTGGCCATTAGGATCGAAATGGGATTCGGTTGACCTGCAAATGTAAAACATCACACTCATAAGTCAGATCATCACTACTAGAAAAATAGCTATTCTTGACTCCAAATGCGAGTCAAGAAGAGGCTTTATGACGCGCAAATGCGAGTCAATGATGGACCCGTCATAAAGCTTCAAGACTCGCATTTGTGCGTCATCCCTCTATGACGCGCACTTATGACCCACGTTTTATGACTCTCCTTTTTGCGAGTCATAACCTAATTTTTTTTTTTAAAAAAATTAATATTTTTCAGTTCCTAATTTTCTATTAAATGACAATTAAAAACCTGATAATACAAAATTAAAAACACAAATATCAAAATAACGCATTTCATATATTAAAAACCTGATAATACAAAATTAAAAACACAAATATTTTCCTTGTTGCTGCTAGAACTAAAAAATCAACCTAACTTTGCCTATGTTAAAAACCCGCTATACACCATCTCTAACTTTGCCTATACAACAAGACTACCCGAGTATAATGTTGCGGCTGCTGCATGACATTTGGTGGCCTCTGTTGAGGCATAATCGGCTGATACCCCATGTGATGCATCGGTTGTTGATGTGGATACTGGTAGCCCTGTGATTGGTCCATACGAGCACCCTGATAAGACTGAGGCAAGTTATTTCCTTGCTGAGGTGGGCCTGATGGTACCGGTGGCACTAAAGCAGCAGGTCTCTCATACTTAAACATGTGGCAACAAGAACATATAAGTATGCATCTGATCCACATAAAAGAAAAGAATAAATAAACGCGTTCAACACTACCAAGTCATGAAAGGCTAAAATTTTGGGAGAAGCAGCAGATGTCATTTAGAGGCCAAGACAAGTGCTCAGCTAACAGCAAACTTACAGACATAACAGTCCACATAATTCAAGAAGAAAACAGAAGTTGGCCAACAAACACACATACAGAAATAACAGGACCTAAGACATGACGCATTACTGCAAGGGTCAAACCAACTATGATGCTGGTCTAAGCTATCACGCGGTGACTCTAAGCTATCACGCGGTGACTCAAAGTAGTCATCACAATAGATGGGAAAACAAATGATGCAAAAGTTAAATAGAAGCACAAGAAATCTAGAGAAACCAGCAGACGGTAAACTTGATTGGACAGGGATGTTTGACACTACACAAACCTACAAACAAAACATAATCATGTCATGCAAGCTTACACACAATGGAAAAATAGAAAAGATAACGAACCGACTAATGGCAAGAACAGAGAACAAACGGCAGTTTTATGGGTCCGCCAGCAAAGAAGGTTGAATCATATTTTCAGTAATGATGCTTAGGCTAGCATGTTCGAAACCACGCAAGACCTACATACAAAACATAATGTCATGCAGCTTACACACAAGGGATGTCAAAAGATCAGATAATGAGATGACCAATTGCTAAGAGAAAACCAGTTAATGATTTGCAGGAAAAAACCAAGCCAATCATATTCACTTGTGTAGGCCTGCGATGAATCCAGTGTATCCTTATAACAAAACTATCTGATCAAGAGAAATTCATAATAAAATATCACGATAACTGCAGCCAGTTGGTTTTACAGTGATCTGATTTTAGAATTAACATATAACACAACAGCCAATAAAACTTGTCTAAGAAAAATTCTTATGGGCTTTATTTAATTTATCAGAAAATTACAACTTCACCAGGTAACTGAGCTCAATAGCTTCTAACGAATGGAGTTTAGGCTCACATTTGCAGATGCCTAACGAGACAACAAAATGCTTAATCAAAATTTTGAGAAGGCACTAAGCTGCATTACCTTATTCTGAATAACATCTTTCAATATGGTAGTGATCCTTGCTAAAGTTTCTATCTTCTTTTCCATTTCACTCACATGTGTCAGGTGCGCAACATTCTTATCTTCCTGAAATGCCAGAAAAGTAATCAGCAATCACAGATGAGGTATATAAAACCACATCAAGTCATCAACAATTCACTATGCACCAGAATATGTGGGCTGGTTCATTCACTATTTTAAGAACTGAAGAGCATAAAATATGTTAAAAGCAATTTTTCAAGACAAGTGATAACAATCTGCACAATCTGCACCTATGAACAAGAGAGCATAACAAAAATATCTGATCAAAATAGAGACGCAGAGAACTGCTAATGCTAGAAAGAAAATGATCATGAGTATTGAAGAAAAACTAGCAAATATCAGTTTTTTTTCCACTGGTTACTTATAGCATAGACCAAATATTTTCAGTAATTTTCATTACTAATTACTCATTACTAATAGCATAGACCAAAAATCTTTACTCATTACTCATAGCATAGACCAAAAATCTTTTCCACTGGTTACTCATTACTAATTTTTTCCACTGGTTACTTATAGCATAGACCAAAAATCTTTACTCATTAGTCATTACTAATTTTCATTACTAATTTTCAGTAAAAATTTTCAGTAAAAATATTAGTTTACGAAAAATTAAATACACAAATGAAGAAAAGAAAAGCATAGTCACATTACCAGTCGTTCTTCAAAATCAAATGAAGCTCAATTCATGATGCATCCATCTACTACTTCCAAATCAAAATCCAATCTGAAAGACTAACCAAAAGGTCACCATAAGCACCTACATGCCACCATAGAGCTGAATAAGGCACATGAGAAGTAAAATTAATTTGAAGAAAATTTAGCGAGTTTCAGAAATTAGGGCAAATCGATTGAAAAAAAAATTAGGGCAAATCGATTGTGAGACAAAATTAGGGCAAATCGATTTAGCGAGTTTCAGAACCGATTATGGCAAAAGAATAGAAGAAACGAACCTGGAACCATTGATACCCAACAAAATCTGCTTCAATTTAGCGACGTTGGTGAGCGAGTAGCGTTGTGGTGGTGGTGGATCGATTGACGATGTGGTGGTGGTGAATCGATTGACGTATGAGAAGTGATCGTGAGGTGGTGGTGGATTGAGATCTAAGAAGTGACCAGGAGGTGGTGGTAATGAGATTTGAGAAGTGAGGATGTGGTAATGAGATAAGAGGGTGGGTTTCAATAGATATGAGGGAGAAAGTGTATCCCGTGTTACTATTTTATGACTTTTAAAATTGCGTGTCATCCAACCTTCACATTTTAGAAGTTATGACAGTTTTTTTATGACTCACATTTTTGCGAGTCATCTTGAAGCGTGCGTCATAAAAAGTGAGTCAAGGATAGCCCTTTTTCTAGTAGTGCATGGTACTATATCATCGAAGCGGAAAGAAGAAGTAGCATAGTCAGGTATGTATTATGTTGCTGACATAACTATTGCACTACACTACTAGAAAAACAGCTATTCTTGACTCCAAATGCGAGTCAAGAAGAGCCTTTATGACGCGCAAATGCGAGTCAAGGAAAGACCCGTCATAAAGCTTCATGACTCGCATTTTTGCGTCATCCTTCTATGACTCGCAATTATGACCCACGTTTTATGACTCTCCTTTTTGCGTGTCATTACCCTTAAAATCATTTTGACTAACTTTTATGACACACTTTTATGACATATGTTTTTGCGAGTCATTACCTTAAAATCATTTTTTTTTTATTTTTTCTGTTTTTTAAAACCTGATTATATACATAATTACTGACAATAAACCTGATAATTGTACAAAATTAACGCATTTCATATATATCAAAACCATGCGTTACCAATTCATTACATAACAATTCATGTCAAAATATATACCGATAATTAGTTAAAGTTACTACAATGTACGATTTCTACCTAAAAATGAAATTCAACACATAAATTGCCCATTCTTCTCGAATATCGTCGAAATCCGCATCCGTGTACTCATTGCTATCACCACCAATCTAGTCAAATAAAACAACATTTTAGAAACAGTTAATTACTACTTAAACTACTTAAAACAGTTAACTACTTACATTGTCATTTTCGAGAGCCCGAACTCCATGTTTAACTATTTCCTTCATAAACTTCAACACGAAGTACCCACATTCGGTGCATCCGGGCTGACTTGGACACTACACAAGAAACACAAATTGTATATGATATGCAACTACAGTTTATTAACAAGAATGGTCTGCACAGGGTATATGGGCTTATTTGCAGATCAGTTATAAGCTGAGTAATAAGGTGAAACTCAAATACCAGATTATGCACCAAAAGACCCCTACCTAACCTACCTATATTCCAAAAATTAGGACCTAAAGCAGATACGATAAGCCAATTTTGATCCTAGATCAGCAGTGCAGATAACTAATTGCTGCAAAACAATATGTGGTAGCAGATTAGGAATTTGGCGCAAAATTTGAGCAAGACTACTCCACAGCAGACCAACTCATAGGAACTCACTTAAGCACCATTGAACTAACTAGCAAAGCCAAAATGAACTCAAATTAAGCTCAGCTTATTGCTAAGCTTATTAGGGCAGATAAGAGCTCAAAACTAAAATATCTAATGCAGACTTTAAATAACCATCAAACTGCCCTATCTTCTGATGAGAACAACTAAAATACCTTTGAATCAGTTCAATCAAACTCAGAAACTTGGCACATGAACAATGCTTTTCAGATTATACCCAAACTAACCTATAAGCTGTCTTAAACCAAACACCCTTACACTGATCTGTATTGCAATTTTACCCTATACTAAGCTGATTAAAACTAAAAACCACTCTACACTAGTATTACTTAGACTATTAATAAGCTAGGAGATGCAAATAAGCCATAACAAATAACTAACCTTAGAATTAACCCAGTTAAGTTTAGTCCTCTTATTGGTTCCAGCTTCTACATCATACAATGCAATTGCCCTACAAAGAATTAACCCAGTTAAGTATTACATCATACATCATAAAGATTCTATAATTTGTATTACTTACGCATCCACTATTTGCTTGAACTGATGATTGACGTCGCTAGTCGATAGGGAATCAAGATAATAGCAGGTACTTACATCATACATCATAAAGATTCTATAATTTGTATTACTTACGCATCCACTATTTGCTTGAACTGATGATTGACGTCGCTAGTCGATAGGGAATCAAGATAATAGCAGGTACTTGTCTTCATGTTAAGCACACCTAACACCCAATGTCTTCTACAAAAAACAAAAAACAAATTCTGTTAATTAATGTTAATTTTTATTAATTAATTTAAATGTTGTAAAAAATCTAACCCGGGATTGTATGGCAATAAGATGAGGTCATTTTGCTTCCTTGTAGATAACCTTTTTGCAATAACTTGACTTGCCTCCTCGATATTCTTGGCCCTCGCTTTACGTTCATGATGCATGGTCGCAGTCGGGGTCATGAAACAAACTCCATGATCTCTTTGTGACCCATTCTTGATTTGCTCATACAGGTACCTGTTAACAATTAACATACAAAGTTTACATTCAATTAGTCCTGTTAACATACAAGTACCAATTTTTTATAAACTATATTTATCACTTACATGATATAAGAAGCAACGACAGCCCCGCTTAACTCATCCATTGAAAATAGACTGTCAAAATCATTCCAATTTAAGTACGTGTAACTGTGGTGCCCAAACAAATCGTCCTCGCATTGCACTTTTATGCAATCGACCTTTGCAACTTGTCCATCAACCATCATTGCAGTCATTTTCAATCCCATCCTTTCTTCAATTCTTTTCCTTACTCTCTTCTGACCTCTCGTCATCATTTTTTTCAACGGATTTCCTTTCTCAGTCACTTTTGCAATGGAGGCGAGAGTTTCTGGGCTTTTTCCTTCTTCAACTGCAACTGTTTGGCCGGGTTCTCTTTGTCGCTTCTTCTTTTCTTTTTTCTTGTGGATCACACTGCCCAACTCTCTTTTTTCTTCTTCTTCTTTTCTTTCTTCTTCTTTTCTGTTTCCTTCTTCTTCTTCTTCTTCTTTTTCTTTGTTCTTTTTCTTTGTTTTTCTTCTTTTCTCCTTGTCTTGATCAGCAGCCTTTTTCTCCTTCTTTTTGGCCACTATCTTGTTCTGCAAAAATATAAAAAAGTCTTACCAAACCATTTTGTTCTAATGATTAAACTGTTTTATAAAAAAGTCTTACCAAACCAGAGCATGGAATGACTAGGTGACTCGGCCAGCTTAGCATGTACCCAATGGCATCTTTAACAGTCTCAACGAACTCCTCGGGAATTGGATTCGGTATCAAAGCTTCTGCTTGAACAGATGTGTCCACCGTAACTTCAATCTTCCCATCTAATATATGAACAAATAAATATTAAATAAGTAAGAATATATATAAATATTAAATAAGTAATTTAACTTCAAATACCCGAGACAGTATGCTTCACTATGGTTCCTTTGGCGACTATATTTGACGGATCGTCGACCGCAAGATAGCATGATTTATCCTACAAATGTACACAATATTATTAAAACAGACAAGAATTGCAATGAATTTATAACAAATGAAGACTTACATTTGGTTCACTTGGTACATTTGGTTCTTCGTCTTCATCGCTCAACGTTGGAGAATTACTTGCACCCTCCGAAGCATTGGTACTTGCACATCTTCTTCTTTCTAACTCATCTTCAACAGCTTTTAGCCGTTTATTCATCATCTTATCATATTGTTTCAGGTATTGCTTGACATTCCTGGGTATTAAAAAATACTGGTGCGGTGTTACATATCGACCCATCCCACGTACACGCCCACGTGTTTCTTCACTACCCAGGGCCTCTGTAAGCAAATCTATTGATCCCATTGGATCCTCTGAATAATCCTTGTCCTTCTTTAGTATCTCCTGAGTAAACAAACATATAACTTAACATCTGTTGACTTATGGTGAAAAGTCAAAGTTTAACTAACTGAACATCAAATAACTTAACATCTGTTGACTTATGGTCAAAAGTCAAACTTTAACTAACACTAACTAAGCAGCTAACTGAGAAATCTAACGAGACTAAGCAGCTAACTGAGAAATCTAACTGAAAGTTAACAAAACTAACTAAAACATACCAAAATAAAACTGTTAAATATGAATACTTTCAATTTTATCGAGAACTTTTTGGACAGCTGGGTCGAAACCTCCTTTTTTCTTTTCTCTTGCTTTTTTCCAACATTCTACCCTATCAATCTCCTCTTCCTCTTTGCCGGTTTCTTCCATCTAAAAAAGTTAAAAGCAAAAGTTAAAAAGCATCAACATAAGCAATAAAAAAGTTAACATAAGCAATAAATTCCATAACTATCTCAGAAATGAGTCCGGCATATCCCTTTCGGCTCAAACGATGGTTGTACTTGTTACGTTTACGGTTAGCTGAAGCCTTCTGACTTCTTTCCTGCATAAGTATATACAATTAACATTAGTAACTGTTTTTGTGATAAATAACTGTTTTTGGAAACTTAAACAAATACCTCAAACGAAGGCTTAGTTCTTTGTGATACGAAAAGTTTCCAGTCTTTTTTTTTCACGGACGGATACTTTTCAGGAGGAGTATATAATTGCTTCTTGGCCTCCTTAGACTTATCATCTTTTAGTGGCTTAATGAACTTCTTATAAAGATAATGTTTGAAGTTTTTCCACTTTATCCCGATTGATTGGAGAACTTGCTTCCGACTCTTTTGGTCAAGTGCAAAATTTGTCTGAAACGTAAAAAATGAATCAAAACATAGTTAGAATAAAATACTAAAACTAAAAAATAGTTAGAATAAAATAATAAAATACTTACCTTAACATATTGCCAACAAGCTTCCTTTGTTTCGTTATCTACGTTCAACCAAGAATCATAGGTTATGAGAACCATAGATCTTGCCACCAATCCCCAAAAGTAGACAGTTTTTTTGCTCCCAGTCCAGTTGGCACACCTCTTTTATTATAAGTAACAACTGTTTTTTTATTCGCCTTCGCTTTTATTGTCGGGCCTCTATGCAATTTGGAATCTAATTCGGCATCCAAATTCGACTCAGAACCAGAAACTGCATTTTCTTCGCGGTCTGAACCAGAATCAGAACCATGAACCGCATCTTCTTCGCGGTCCGAACCAGAACCCGAGGCCATCTTTTATTACCAAAAAGCAACCTGTTTAAAATAAACAAAATAAACAGTTATTTTCATACCAAAAACTTTAAATAATAAATAATGCTTGACAGACTTTAACAAATATACAGTTACTAAAATAAACAGTTATTTCATACCAAAAAACTAATGATCTAAAACGAATATGCCCTCGTCATCCGAGCGCGTACAGTTAAAATAATCGTCTAGGTCTTCTAAAGACAGGTTCATATCTTGTGTAACATCAAATTCAAACACATCATCAGTTTCATCATTATTATCTCCATACTTATGCATCCTATGTGGTGTGAAGCCAACAACAGACAGGTTCCTATCTTGTTGGTCCTGAACATAAAAAACTTGTCTTGCTTGACTAGGTAATATGAAGGGTTCAGACCGTTGACCAAGCCTATCAAAGTTAACCACTGTGAATCCTAAATCATCTTTTTTTACTCCACGACTATCTACCCACTCACACATGAAAATAGGAACCGTAAATGTACGATAATCAAGATCCCATATTTCCAATATACGACCGAAGTAGGTAACAGCGCCGTACACCGGATTGGAGTCTTTTGCACTAGCAATCTGCATAGTATTTGCAACTATAGATACTCCACTACCTTGAGTGGTTTTAGATTCATCACACTCTTTTGTATGGAATTGATACTCATTTACAGCAAACCCGGTATATTTACTAACAACAAAATCAGGGCCTTTTGCCAACCAACGAACACTATCACCGGTATTTTCCCCGTTAGCCAAACGCTTTTCAACCTCTTTCTTAAACCAGTCAATAAACGTCCGACTATGTTGGCTCTGCAACCATGTATTATTTCGATGCGGGTTAAGATCCTTCAGTTCTAACATATGCTGCTTTATGTATGGTTCAACATCGGCGGTGTTTCCTAATACATAAAGATGAGATTGATCAAGTAGCTTAGAATCCACAACACAGATGGTAGCCTGCGATAAAGGTTTACCAGTGCGGTTTCTTTCATTAGCACGATCATGAGGATTGCCAATTGATTTCATGTTTTCCAAGGAATCGGAACAGAATTCTAATGCTTCGTCTGCCACATAACATTCTGCCATGCAGCCCTCGGGTCGATAATGATTTCGTACATAACCTTTTAGTGTTTTCATGTACCTCTCAAACGGATACATCCACCTAAAGTGGACTGGGCCACATAACCTCACCTCTCTGACTAAATGCACCATCAAGTGAATCATGACATCGAAAAACGAAGGCGGAAAATACTTCTCTAGTAAACACAAAGTTACTACGATGTCACTTTGCAGCTTGCCTAGCTTACTAACATCAACTACTTTACTACACAGCTCGTTGAAGAAGTGACACAAGCTTATAATAGTCTTCCTAACTTTCACGTCTAACACCCCCTTTATTGCAAAAGGAAGAATCTGTTGCATTAGTACGTGACAGTCGTTGGACTTCAATCCATTCATCTTCGAATTATCATCGGACACGAGATTCTTGAAATTGGAGGAATACCCATCAGGCACTTTTATGTTAGACAGCGTGTCATAAAACATGCGTTTCTCCTCGCTATTTAATGTGTATATGGCAGGCGGCAGATAATGACCCTTCCCTTTTGGTTGACTTATTAACTCAGTCTTAATCCCTAACTCCTCGAGATCTTGTCTTGCCTTTAAACCGTCCTTCGTCTTGCCTTGCAAATTCAGTAACGTCCCATAAACACTCTCACATACATTCTTTTCTATATGCATAACATCTAACTAATGACGAACAAGAAAATGCTTCCAGTACTCTAGTTCAAAAAAGATTGATTTTTTACGCCAAACTTTCGATCTCGCATCAATAGTTTCTTTTTTCTTTTTTGGCCTTCTCTGCTGACGTGGCATTTTCTTCTTTGATTTATTCTTCTTCAATGCCCTCCAGATAACTTCCTTCTTTGCCTTTTTCTCCTTCCCCCATTTAGTCGTAAAACCTTCCAGATAGTCGTAAACTTCTTCACCCGATCTCGGTTTTTTCATCACACCGCTCTCTGGTTCATTATTGAAATCTTTTCTTCTTTTGCGAAAAGAATGTGTAAGTGGGAGGAATCTTCTATGCCCGAGGAAGCATACTTTTTTAGATTTTGGCAACCACTGTGAGTAGGTATCCTCTGAGCATACTGGACACGCGTTATAACCTTTGGTAACACACCCCGACATGTCACCATACGCGGGAAAGTCATTTATAGTCCAAAGTAAGACTGCTTTTAGATTGAAGAACTGTTTCTTATAAGCATCATACGTCTTAATGCCAGGTTTCCACAACTCTTTCAGATCCTTTATTAGTGGTGCCAAGTAGACATCAATACTGTTACCAGGTTGCCTTGGACCTGATATCAGTAGAGTCAACATCATGAACTTTCTTGACATACACAAATAAGAAGGCAGATTGTATGTTGCTAGGGTAACCGGCCAACAACTATACTTTGCACTTAATGACTTATGAGGGTTTATACCATCCGCGGACAAGGTTAATCTCAGATTCCTATCTTCCTTTCCAAATTCTTTCCAGTACTTGTCGTCAACAAGCTTCCAAGATGGGGAATCAC
This sequence comes from Artemisia tridentata subsp. tridentata, assembly GCA_021014915.2. Classification (NCBI taxonomy): domain Eukaryota; kingdom Viridiplantae; phylum Streptophyta; class Magnoliopsida; order Asterales; family Asteraceae; genus Artemisia; species Artemisia tridentata. The sequence goes on from CP139507.1 coordinate 14,645,662, forward strand.
AAGGATGTCTTAGCTTGCCATCACTGACCCGACCTTGCACGTGCCAAGTTAGGTCATGTGCGGTTTCTGGTGACAAGAACATTCTTCTAAATCTAGGAATGGGCGGGAAATACCAAACAACTTTTCTCGGCACCTTCTTGCTATTCTCCTTCCACCGAGAAGTGCCACAAGTTGGACATTGAGAAGCATCCTTGTGCTCATCCCAGAACAAGACACAATCATTCTCACAAGCATGATACTTAATGTATTCTATGCTTATTCCTTTTAGCAACTTCTTGGCCTCGTATATCGACTTAGGGATTGTATTATTTGAAGGCAAAACATCATTTAGCTCGCCCAATAAAGCATCAAAGCTTGTATCAGACCAGCCAAATTGACCCTTCAAATGTTGGAATTTCAGCAATCCATTTAGTGCATTATACTTAGACCCTTCATACAGTGGCTTGTCGCATTCTTCGAGAAGTGACTTCAATAAATTAGGTTCATTCTCTGCATATGTGAAGGCGTCATGTAGCATCTCCTTTGTGTAATCGAACTCGGGAGGTCTAGACTTATTAGGGCATTGAGCTTCATCCTTAGATGAATTTTCTCCGTGGAAGGTCCAATCAATATAATTCTCATTGAAACCGTGTTTAAACAGGTGATAACGCACGTTTTTGATGGTACTGTGACACAAATTGATACAATTTACACAAGGACACGGAATGGCATCGGAATTTGGGTTATTGCATTGTGCAAACTCTAAAAAGGCATTCACACCTTCCTCGTATGCGATTGATAATCTATCAGACAAAATCCAAGATTTATCCATTACCTAAAAACTCTAAAACAGAAAACATCTCGTGTAAGTGTCGAGTCTGATACCAACCTTATTAAACTAAAACAGAAAAAGATAACTACCTAGTAAACTATACATGTTAAACAAGAACACCAGCTTACAAATCATTTACAGTTAAAGTTTACTCTATTAAACTATACATGTTACATTATTTACAGTTAACTTACATGAGGCCTATAAAATATTATTCACAAACACCAAAAAATATTATCTTACATCATAGTAACATTTTCACAAACACCTGGTGTGCTACATTAGGGCATACCTTTCAAACTGATGATACAAAAACTGATACAAATGTTAAAGTTTACTCTATTAACCTAGTTACATTTTCACAAACACCTGGTGTGCTACATTAAAAATCAATAAATTGATTTTATAACCTAAATAAAACTCTACAACTACATTAAAACAGAAAACATAAAACTCTCAAACAAACAAATTAGGGCATACCTTTCAAACTGATGTCGAGTGTTTTGAGAGTTTTGAGAGGGGTTTGAGATGGGAAATTAGGGCAAGTTAGGGCAAATTACGGCAAATTACGGCATACCTTTCAAAATTAGGGCAAATTAGGGCAAACTGATGTCGAGTGTTTTGAGAGTTTTGAGAGGGGTTTGAGATGGGAAATTAGGGCGGGAGTGTTTTGAGAGTTTTGAGAGGGGTTTGATAAGGTTTTGAGAGTTTGAGAGGGAAGTGTTGAGCGGGAAGTGTTTTGGCCAAAAAAAAAACAATGGGTTTTGATGAAGCAGATGGGGAAAAAAACATAGATGACCCCTATTTAGGACGAAGCAAAACGAGCGTTATCTAGCAGGCTAAATTTTAACTGATTATGACCCTATGTTATGACGCTTTTTAAAACGAGTCATCCCCAATAAAAAATTTACTCGTTATGACTCTTATTTTATGACTTTGCTATTTGCGCGTCATCTTGTAGTGTGCGTCATAAAATGCGAGTCAAGGATAGCTGTTTTTCTAGTAGTGCTATAATCTAGATCTATAAACAAACCATTAACAAATCCAATCTAATTGGTGATTTGGCATCACGACAAAAAAATAAGTAGACTTAATTCATTCAGACGATTCTCATTGTCGTTCCCCTTTTCAGTCACATGATACAGGAAATTAAATAAAAACCTTGAAGAAAAAGGACAACCGAAAAGGAAATGCAATTGAACCATTCTCTTAATTATCAAAAGTTTACACTTAAAGTAATTATTGTCTCGTTTAAGCTAATTCTGGCCACAATGAGGACTAAAATAACTTCTTGTTAAATTGTTCATTTTACCCTCACAATGCTCGAAAGTAAAATGACTAAATCAGTTAAGACATGCAAGTGACTAAATAAAAGGTCCATCAAGCTTCTCCACGTATTCCAGAAAAGGTTGCTTGATAGTATACCGAAAATATGAAAACTTGTTTAGCCATAAGCGGGCAAGATAGGATGTTAATGGGTTAAAATCTGAAAGTTACGGTATAACTTTAAAAATACGACACAATTATAAACTGCAAACTCGAAACGCGACATCTAAGTGTTAAATTAAACGAAATTCAAAATAACAGCTAATGACTCAAAAATAGGAGTAGTTGTTAAATGCCATAAAACTTTTTAAAAATCTTAATAATTTACCTTCTCATATCTTGTTTCTCTGACTATATCAATCGCATAAACGCTCTTCTATGAAGACTCAACAACATGAACTACGTAACCAATATTTTAGACACTTGAAAAAACAGAACCTTTAATCAATCTGGAGTTGCTTCAGTTGTTTATGGTTATGTACACGTCCTACAATCTGTAGTCATGCAAAACATCTACTTTTTATATGCTTCTTGCCAAGTCTTGGTTCTGCAATAAAGAAAAGGATCAACTAAATATATGAAAAAATAAAAAACTAATTCCAAATAAGTATCATACTATCTTTTTCTTAACATCCCAAAGCCTAAATGGTAGAATTAAGACCATTGTAGAAGTTCAACCACCTCACCCACAATTTAACCGCAAATAATCATGGAATAGTCAAATACTTAACTTCAATATTTTAGTTACTATTATCAAAGGAATAAAAAAATAGAATGTAGGAGACAACCTTGGTTTACAACAATGACCTTTCTATTGCATAACTAAAGAGAATATTATTTGAATATGTAGTAAGCAAAATCACCATCTTCATTAAATACAAATGATTGTACTATCAATGAGAAAATTGGTAGTACTTCTTATGAAGCTAAACACAAGTCTCCAAAAATAGTTTTAGCAAGAAAGAAACCACATTGAAAAGTACCACTTCTGCATTTTCAGTTCATATATGCTTATATGATGAAAAAGAGTCAAAACATTTAATTTATAGTACTATTTAAAGAATATAAAGTGATTAAAAAAAGATCGAAACACTAATTGCGATGCGTATTTACTTAAAAGGAAGCCAAGTAAAATAGACTTTAAATACTAAATTTTTATAAGAAGTGACTACTTGTATTTTTTAATATCTTTGTATCAGAATGTTTCTATTCTCTAAAATAGCTTAAACGCCTAACCGATAACAAAATCCATATTATCCAAGAAAATAAATCCAGATTAACAAAGTATGCTTACCTGGTAGTCATCAAATTCAGAAGCAAAGTTGCATGAAACAAATTACCTTGAACAAAAGGCAATCATCTATGTCCTAAGTGTTATCAACATGATTATTGGCTATACAACATCATCATTCGAGCTTACACATTATACGGAACAACACATCTGGTGCATCACAAAGTTTCATGCTTTCAATCAAAGGCCAAGAGATTAAACACATTGTTGTTTACTATCTAATAATACACGTTAGTGAAATGCCTCTCACACATTTCATCGAACACCTTTCACGCACTCTCCAAATCATAGAATTTGCTATAAAATATCACTGCAATAACAACGAGAAACTCAAGTTAGCAACATGTATAAAAATAGATTTAAACAAACAAATCACAAACGTAAATCCACATAACACATGAATTCCATTTCCCTCGATTTATTTGTAAAAAAAATATATTAAATTATTATAAAGAAATATGCAAATGAGAATGAGATAATAGATCATACTGATATGGACAGCTAACAACCAACTCATATGGGGATTGTTGAAGAAGTATCTGTTGGGAATAAAATGATCAAAGTCAAAGAGCCTGCCAAAGATGTTGAAGAGCCTGCTAGTTGATTTTGAAGTGTATAAAGATGTTCTACCAGTACCTTCTGGGTAGAAGGTACTGCTGGTTGATGAAGAGCCTGCCAAGCTTATGTCATGTCGATTAGATATTTTGTAATAGATATTTAGTTGAATTATTAGTCTTTGTACATTGTTATACGTTATGTAGAAGTAGATTAGTCTTCTGTGGTGACAGAAGAATATTATCAGAGTTGTACATGGGTAGTTGTATTTAATTGTAGGCGCCAATATAGTCAAAGTATAGTATAATACTCTTCCACTTGACAACATGTAATAAGATATCCTTATCTTATAAAAGGATATCTTAGTCACTTCTTCATGCATGCATCTTACACAACCAATAAACTAAACCAAACTATCTCTCAAGTAACTTAGTTACTTCGAATCACAAATCCTTTTACAATCTTAGATTCAAGATTACTTTGTAATCCCGGTGATATTTAGATCATCCGTATTATTTCATCAATAATATTGAATCGTTTTGTGTTAAACCAAAGTTGTGTTCTTTGTTCATTGCATTCTCACGTTTACATAAACTCACCACCTTGTGTTCTTTTAAGTGTGTTGTAGTAGATTCCGCATGCTAAACACATTCAATACATAAATATCTCAATCAAGAACAAACCCGTTCCACAAGTGGTATCAGAGCTAGGCTTGATATTTACTAATTTAAAAGAACAATGGATGTTGAACATATTCAAACAAATGTTGCAGCTAAACTTCCATTACTTAAACAAAATGAGTTTGAAATGTGGCGGCTTAGGGTAGAACAATACTTTCAAGTGCAGGACTATGCACTTTGGGAGATCATTGAACAAGGCAATTCATTTAAACCCCAAATCACCACTACAACAGTAAATGATGCTCTTGTAACAAGAATACAAGACCAACCATCAAATGCAGATGAAAAAGTTCAGAAGAGAAATGATCTAAAGGCAAGGAGTATGTTACTGATGACTATTCCAAATGATCAACTTCTGATCTTTAACAAATACAAAGATGCCAAAACCCTTTTTGAAGCTATTGTGGCTAGGTTTGGTGGTAATGATGCTACCAAGAAAACACAGAAAACACTTCTCAAACAACAATTTGAGAACTTTACAGCCACAACCAATGAGTCTTTGGACAGTATGTTCAATAGACTTCAGAAGCTTGCAAGTCAGTTAGCCATCCATGAAGTGATGATAACTCAAGAAGACCTAAACTCTAAATTTCTTAGGAGTTTACCTTTAGAATGGTCTATGCATGTCATTGTCTGGAAGAACAAGCCAGATATTGACCAGATGAGTCTCAATGATCTCTACAACAATTTCAAAATTGTAGAACATGAAGTAAAGAAGACTACTGGGTCAAGTTCAGGAAATATGGCTTTTGTTTCATCCCCAAGCATCTCAAAGGTTGATAATGAAGAAAAAGGTGGCAGAGAAGAAGGTACTGCCAGTACAACCTTTGGTACTGCTAGTACTTCAAGTAGTACAAAATCCATTTTAGATGAAACAATTGGGTGTGCTTTTCTTACATCTCAACACAATGGGTCCGTATTAACTTTTGAAGACCTTCAAGAGATTCATCCTGATGATCTTGAAGTGATGGACATAAAGTGGCAACTTTCACTTTTAAGCATTAGAGCTAAGAAGTTGTTGATGAGGACTGGCAAGAAGATAATGATAAATGGAAATGAGCCTGCTGGCTATGATAAGTCAAAAGTGGAGTGTTACAACTGCCACATGATGGGTCACTACTCTAGAGAGTGTAGAAGACCTAAGAAGCAGGATGACAAAGGTAGAGGGTTTGACAACAGAAAGAAAGAAAGCTTTGAGAAGAGAGGAAGCTTTGAAAGCAAGAGTAAGGTTGTTGAAGTTGCTGAGCCAAAAGCAATGGTTGCTATTGATGGCATGGGTTTTGATTGGAGTTTCATGGGTGAAGATGAGTCAACTTCTGATGAATTGGCTTTGATGGCATTCTCCACTCCTGAGGTACAAACTATCAAATGTTCTAGCAATTGTGAATTTCTTAAAGAACTAGAAATTATAAGAAAATCTTATGATACAGAAATTTTAGAACACAGAAAAACCCAACAAACATTATTTAACCATCAGTGTGGTATGGCCAAACTAGAAAAACAAATCATTCACTATAGAGAAAATGAACTCACATTTTCTGATGCTAAAGCTGCTCTTAATAGACAAATATTTTTGAAAGATTCAGAAATAGAAATGGTAAGGAATGAGTGTACTAAAGTTACTTTGGCTAGAGATAATATTCAACTGACTG